>CM060063.1:5842500-6527500 GCA_030533445.1 Cyprinodon diabolis | reverse complement strand
CTCTGATCTAAAGTTCCCTACTGAATCATAGAAGTCCCTGTCATTCAGGTAGGATATAAAACAGTCCAGTGCTGTGCCAGAAAGGCTGACCCAGGTTTCTAGACACTCTAATAAAATCAAGTGATCAACAGTATCAGACGCTGCGCTAAGGACCAATAATACCAGTACTGTGTATCCAGAGTCTTAATTTATACGGATGTCACTGAACACCTTAATCAGGGCAATCTTTGTACTGTGGTTGGCTCAGAAACATGACTGGAAGACATCAAAGCAGCTGGTCATTGTTAAGAAGGTATTTAACTGTTGAAGCACAACTTTTTCAATAATCTTATTGATGAAGGGGAAGTTTGAGAGTTTTGAAGGATTAATTTGTCCAAGCTTCTCTTTTTCAATAATGGTTTTATTATCCTGTTTTTAAGGCTCAGGGGCAACACCCAACATAAAGGTGTTGATGATTTGATGTGTTGATGATTTGAATCAAATCAGACATTAAAACAGACAAAACCTGTGGGTAAAGCATCAATACAGCAGGAAGAGAAGCTTAGCTGCTGAGTAGTTTCTTTTAAACCTTTGCACTTTAGTTGGCAAAATTGGGTCATTTTAACAGTGTATTATATATTGGTGCTGGAGTTGACGTGGATATGCTGCCTACTTTTCTAAACTGCTTTTTTTTTCTCAGTAAAAACTCAGCAAAATCGTAACAGGCATTTTTTAATTGGACTTCACTGGCCACAGTTATTGGAGGCTATATCAACCTGTTAATTGTGGCAAATAAGGCGTGAACATTGTTGATGTTTTGTTGATAATCTCAGAGATGATGATTCTTTTAAATTACATCTATGATGTTTCTCTTTTTAGATTTTATAGTGAAACTGGCGTGCATTCTTTAGCAACCTTCGGCTTTTTGGCATTCCCTCTTTTCTTTTTCTCACTGCTGGAGCATGTTTCCATGGAGATTTCCTCTATTAACATCCATTGGATATTTTTCTGTGGTAACTTGCCCTTACTACAACAGTCAACAATGTCCGTCAGTTAAGGGCTTCACTTAAGCAGCATGTGTTTGAAACCTCCTCGCAGTTAAAGTTGGTATTATATAATCTGTTGGTTTTATTTTATCAATAAACCTTCTGTCATACTCTGTGGTCTAGGTGCAGGTCTGTGTTTTCTTTCTCCCTCTCCTCTGCAGGGCTGGACAGGCAGGTGCATTCCATCAGAGCTATTACCAGTCTTCATAAGGAGCTGAAACCAGGAGGAGGGCGTCAGTTCGTTTACGCTTCTGCGTGATACAGACCAACTCTTTGTAAGCCTCATTTTCTGTGAGACCTAAACCTAACCTCGTCCCTGGGATTTCCTTCCAGAAAGCCATCCGGTTTAAGGCCTGGAAACCCAAGCCTGGAATCAGAGTCTGAGAGACACCTGGAACGTTCTCTTTCCAGAGAAGAACCCCGGATCCATCTGTCAGCCCTCCTGCCTGCGCTCGTCTGCCTGTCCACCCTCCAACAAACCAACACTGAGAGAGAATCTGGACCTGCATCCAAACCAAATTCTCACAAATCCCAAAGCTCAGTTTATTCACCATCCTCCCTATCTTTTTCTTTCTAAACTTTTTCTCATAATCCAACTGTCTTAGTTTTTGCGCCTATTCAGAGTCACACGTTCTAATTATGACACCTTTATGTTTGTTGTTGTCATCGTCAGAGCTCATCATTACATCTTTACCGTGTAATGGAACCATTAGATGCTTCATGGGCTCATGTTTTGCGTCTTAGCATATGATTTTTCAAACACAAACTTTTTTTCTCAATGTTACAAAAATTTGACCTGGTCTATGTGTGAAAATGCTGCAACTATAGTTAAAAAAAAACACACATTCAACTGAGTATGGAGAAATCTCATTATCTCTAAATAGTCCTACAGAAAAGGAGTTTAAAATCTGCTTTTCTAAATGTTATGCAACTTATTTAGGTCATGATTATTGAGCACATGTAATAAAATATTGTACAGCCAGATAACTGGTTGATATTTTACACAAAAGACGAGGATATCAGAAAGAATTCAGTGTTTATGACTTTCTTGCTTTCATTTCCTCCGAAAAACATCTTTGCTCTGTATTTTGTGACCTTGGCCTGTTTGGTTGCTGCCATCGAACAGATAGTCCTCTGAAAGCAGTGTTTCATCACCGTGGAAAAGCAGAGGAGGAGGGACAGAGATATAAATAAAACGCTGCAGGGTGACGGCCCTGCGCTGATAAGGAGTACAGGGATTAAACCCAGTGTCTGTTTGTGGTGGTCGGCCTCTCATCTGTCACTATCTGCACATCCTCTTGTGACGCCCAAAAGTCCCGTCCCTCCAGACTCCAATCAGCAGCGTGACTGAAGACGGGACACGGACTGCTGCAGATTTGGATTCACAGCATCAAACCAGGAAAAATGAAATCCTTTCAGCTCTACATCTGCGTCCATGGGACTGCTGAACTCCAAATAAACAAAAACAGCTAAAACATTTTCTGTTATTTACATGGAATAGATCTCTAATTTAAAAGGACAAATGCGGTTAAAAGAGGATATCAGGTTGTTTGACGTCAGCATGTCAATCAGACACATCAATCAGAGACTTTAATCATATTTTTCTGCAATAACAATCAATTAAAGAACTTCTAGTAATAATACAAAATAAACTGCGGCCCTTGGGGGGGGGGGCGGGCGGGGGTTGTGGAGCGCTGTTGCTCAGAGCTCCTGGGGGGGACTGAGTCTGAGGTTCAGTCTGAGGTCCTCTCGGCCCCCTCCAGATTGGAGGAGTAGGGTCGGTGCTCTTTATTCATGTCTGTTTCCCTGTGTATTTACTGTGTGTTACCATCTGTTTAAATTCTCTTTTTCATTCCTTTGAATAGTTATGCCACTATAGTGGGTCTGGCTAGCATAGTTAGCTCCAATCTACCTCATTACTGGCCCCACGGTAGGAGCCATGTTGTGAGACCCTTAACTCTTTGGGCTGCATTCCTTAGTCACTGTTAATTTTTCACTGTTTCACTGCATTTCATATCTCTGCATCAGGGTGTATACATATTTATCTGCTGCTATTTTAAAGGAAACCTTAATGCATTAAGCCTTAAAACTTTCTCAGTGTTTTTTCACAAACAAAAGAATCAAACCAAAACCAGGGCAACGATTCATCGTTTGAAATATTCAGAGGAACCAAAAAAGCCATTTGCTGCTCTGGGAACCTCAGTTATAGCAAATGAAAACTATCATCACATATCAATATCCCTTAATTTAATGTATCCATCGTCTTTAAAATAACGCTGGTCCAAGTGATGTGTACGGTTTCTGTACCAGAACATTTCATTAGTTATTTCTCAGAAATCAATGTTCTTGCTGCACCAATGCAGCAGTAGGTGTTTCTGGTTACTGAGGAAATGTGGAGGAAATAAATGATCATGACTGATGTTTAGAGGCTCCAAAAGGACATGAAGGAAACAGAGCAAAACCAAATCATATGATGAACTTAATTTAATATTTTGAACAGAGCTGCAAGGAATGAGAGCAGTGTTGGGATGTGGAGATTCACCACCTTTCTCCAGCAGAGTGCGCTGTGGGTCTCCTGGGCTGGAGCCCTCCAGCACACCTGACGCTCATCAGCCCATCAGGACACCTTCCTACATAAGCAGCAACCAGACCTTCCTTCAACGCCGCAGTGTTGACCAAGTTTGGTTAGCGAACCTGAGCCTCTGTTATCCTGATAGAATCTTAGTTGTCTCTAGAGAGAAACCTGATTCTAATCTGCCTTTGTACTCTTGCTCACCGGAAACCCGTCTAAACCTAAAGCTCTGGATGAGCTTTGCCCGTAAACCTGCCTGCCTGCCTAAGGGAGCCAAACCTGAAGATCTCAATCTGGACTCCTCCTGCTGCTCTCAAGGAAGAGCTGGAATCTCAAACCAAGGTCTGCCACTCACAAGTCAGAAGCTAGACGCTGCTGCTGCTGAGCACTCTGCTGAACCAACAGTCTCTGGACCCAACCGGTTCCCTCTCTCACAAAGATCAGTCTGGACCTCTTCAAGGTATATTCTGAATAATCTAAATTCAACAAACCATCTGACTGCCTGGCTAATCAAACTCTCCGTCTCTGCAGACATCAGTGAATCCAGTCCCGGACCAGTGCCCGACCCAGTTCATGTTCTTTGTATGAAAACCATCAATTAACTCTGTTTAACTTTTACTCTGCTTCCAGTGGTGTTCTGCATGTGGGTTAAGTCTCTTAAAGGAATAGTACACCCAAAACATGATTAGCCTTCATTTTCTACTCACCCCCATGCTGAACAACACTCTGGAGTACTTTTTTGATATCTCAAATGCATCTGGAGATCTGGGAGGCTTCTTACTGTCTGCTGACATTCAAATAATGGAGGTCCATGGTGCCCGAGGCAGAAAGGTCCATAAAAGTCCACAAAAAACGTGTCAATATTCCTCCATACTGCTCGTCCAATGTATTCCAAGTGTCCTGAGTGGGTAGCTTCCATAATTTACTCGAAACAAAGTCATTTAGAATGTTTTTAGAGCATAAACAGTAGTGTATAGGATTTCCTAAAAGCGCGCCCCTGCGAGTTCACGAGCCTACGGAAACCGCGGCAGACCAAACCAGATGAAAGTGCGCATTCAGCTCGGCAAAGAACTCATGCTCTTCCTCAACCCTGAAGTCCTCAGACATTTTTCTTTCGTTGTTTCTTTCTTTGCACAGGTAAACAGCAAATTTCTTCTTCTACGCTTGCATTATCAAGAGCAGACGCTGAATGCGCACTTTCATCTGGCTAGGTCTGCCGCAGTTTCCATAGGCTCGTGAACTCGCAGGCGTGCGCTTTTAGGAAATCCTATACACTACTGTTTATGCTCTAAAAACATTCTTAATGATTTTGTTTTGAGTAAATTATGGACGCTACCAACTCAGGACACTTGGATTACATTGGACGAGCAGTATGGAGGAATATTGACACGTTTTTTGTGGACTTTTATGGACCTTTCTGCCTCGGGCACCATACACCTCCATTATTTGAATGTCAGCAGACAGCAAGAAGCCTCCCAGATCTCCAGATACATTTGAGATATCAAAAAAGTACTCCAGAGTGTTGTTCAGCATGGGGGTGAGTAGAAAATGAAGGCTAATCATGTTTTGGGTGTACTATTCCTTTAAGCCAATCATGACAAGCAGAAAGTAAAGTCTTAAAAAGGCTTAAAGTTTATAAAAGTAGGTTCATGACAATATGAATTTGGTTCATATTAGAGCTTTTCTTGTTCTTTTCTTCACAACAAAGATCATCTGCACATTAAAACTATTGATCTAAAGATCAGTAGATGCATTAGTGTAAAAGATTACCCATGTTACTGCTGCATATATCATGGCATTAAGGGGAGTATGGGCTAAAGGACTTCCCAACCAAAGGCCTCCATTACATATCAGACCTTAAAGAAGCTTTCAACCTTTTCTTTAAACTCCAGAAAAAAACATAATCAAAGTTGAACTTATAAAGCAAATTGACATTATCTATATTCTTCCATAAGATATAGAGCTTCCAGATGATGAACCGTCTTCAGATTTTTTTCTCAACGAATATGAGATGAATACTTAACCAAAATAATATTTTCTTATGAGACTGATAAGCTTACTGTAGATGTTTGAAGAAAAAAATAAATAGGTTTGGGATGCAATGACCCATTTTCACATGTGACTTAATTATAATGAACTAATTTATTAGTTTCCAAGGTGATAGAGAAAGAAGCCTTGTTTTATCACAGGATGATGTTTGACTGTTGGCTGCTGCCTCCCTGAAGCTGATAAATAAGCTCAGGATGCAACATCTCCTCCTCAATATTAATGAGCTGCTTTTGATTCTGTCATGAGCGGAACAGATGCCAGAAGCCTGGAGGGGTTCCTCAGGTTCCTACAAAACTCTGTGAACTGAACAAACTAGAAGCAGACAGGATTCTTCCTTATTGTGACTCGACGGTGATGAGTTTGTTGGCTGTTTAGATGGGATGAGGGGAAACTATTCCCACTTCATGTCTTATTAGTTCATTCTTCTGTCTTTGGTCGATACGTTTCTGTTTGTGTTCTGTTGTTTTGAAATTAGTTTTCCTTTGCTTTGGTCGTTTCTTTGTTTCTCAGGTTAACTTCACCAATCTTAATGGGTCTCCTTCTATCAGCCTCCTACTTCAGCTCCTCTACATGATCCACTGATTTACTAACTTTCTCCAATGTCATCCTCAGCTGTCTCCTCAGTATTAAAGGAAAAGTCCGGTCACATTCAGAATACAGACTTCCGAAAGTACTTTAAGCAAGAATTTTTACATTACTTTTCAAAAAATGATAAGTGCTTTTAATTAAGAGTAATTTCATTTGAATGTGCTTTACTGGAGGCATCCATGTGTGTCAAAGAGCACTACTGCCACCTAAAGGTTTGTGACGTCACAGTGTGGTATCGGCTGTTGAGGAAGTCCCATTGCTCTCTCTGGTGTTTGTCACAGCACGCTTTTATCCATGATGGCGACGACCAGTGCACTATGCCAGATTAAGGACGTGTTTTTTTCTGGCCAGAAGTTCAATGGCAAATCCTACCTCTTCAACAACCAACCTGTGGGACTGGAACCCCTGAGTTTCACTGTAGCTCTGGTGAATTTAAATGGTGAAGTCCTCTGGAAATCTTCAATAATTGTTGTTGATTGCAGATGTGTCTAGTAGTTCCCATTGATTTTGTTTGTAAAGCGGGTAAAATGGCGCTAGGCTTACCGCACCGTGACGTCACTGCTGGAAGATGGCAGGAGGGAGGTTACTATACTAAAAATGGCCGCTCCCAGACTCAGTAAACACAACAAAAAATATTGTTTTTATTTTTTTTACTGATTAATGCTACCACAAAACCTATGTGTTTAGGTATAAATAATGATCCATTGGTTATTCCTTTCTGACCAGATTTTTCCTTTAAAGTTGTAGGGAAATCATATTCAAATGTCAAATCATTCTTGCTTAATCATGTATATAAATGTACTCTTTATCAGACTATATTGTCCCAAAAGTTTGAAAATGTCTACTTTCAAAAAACTGACTTAAAATCTGTAGCTTTTTTTCTTTATCTTCTGCAGGCCAGTTAGTCATACATCAGCTTGTACACCTAAATTTGGCCAATCTTATATCAACGGTCATCTGTCAATCAATTTTTTTCTGGTCATAGCATCTTGATTCATATGTTGCAGCTAATGTGCACAACAGTTGAAATAAGAATAATTTACTTTCCCATTGAGTTATGGCTTCCCTACAACTTAAAAGCTCTCCGGTTGTCATTGTTTTGTGCTCCTCCGGTTACTCCATGCTAATTTCCGGGTTCTGCAGTTAGGGTCCAGGTAAAGATATGAAGAATGTAAGAAGAAAAGAGAAATAACCTCTAGAGCTAATTTACTATTCAGCCATGTTCCCCTGCACTGACTGACACCGGCAAACAGACTGATAAGTAAGATGGGGTTTAGTGCCTTGCATATGGACGCTGGAATTGAACACAAAACACTGTTTGTCCCTCGTACTGGTCGACCTCAGTGGTTCTAATCATATGATAATTAAATGGTTTCAGACGCAGTGGAGTGCATCAGCTTTTTATTGTTTTTATTAGGGGGAAAAAAAACACTCTGAGATTCATGCAAATCTGTTTCTATTTGGGTTCTGTTAGATCCAGACTGCTTCAAGTGATGCTGAGTGTTTCCTTAAAAGTAACAACGGCTAACCTTCACTTTCTGCCCCCACACACAGAGCTGATCTCAAACACGCTGGAACTCCTCAGCAGGAGCTCCTCTGGGCGCCATAAAACTATGGCGTCCGATCTCAGCGGAAGCGTTTTTCACACGTCTTCACAGGCAACAAAACCCAAACAAGAATAATTCCTGCCCCTCTCACCCGATTTTTTCTGCTCCCATCAAAAGAGATGCTGGGATGATAGTCGGAGGTGTCTGGGATTATAGAAATCTCCAGACAAAAAGCAGAACCCTCCTGTTGGGTTTCCAAGAAGACGGCCAACTATGGAGCAGATGAGCGTCAGATATAAAATCTCCACATCATCAAAAGAACTAAGGACAGAGGTGCTTCTGCTTTCTGTTCAATCATCTGCTTGTAGGCAGGTTTTAGGAAGCAAAGCCCCAGAGGAGCACAGATAAATATTGGTGCTTTAATCTAAAGCTGGAGCCTTCCTGGTGATCCGTCCAAACTCATTTTAAATGCATTAAATCTAAACCTGAAGGAATGAGACAAAATGAATCATCAATGAAAGTTCATCAAACATCCGTTTGGCCTCTGGAGCAGAAGGAAATCAGCTGCAGTCAGATTTAGTGACTGCTGTGTTCCCAGGCAACAAAGAGCAAAATGAAGAAAAACACAATGAAGTCATGGAGCCGTCACGCATCCAAACAAGCTACAGAAAGAAAGGCTAGAACTGGTGAACAATCAGGTGTGGAAACATAAATAAAGAGAAAAAAGATGATTTTGATAAGTGAGGCTCAACAAGGTCTTGGTCATTTTGGTTGAGTTTATAAATCAGTGATGTTTGCACCAGGCCATTTCATGAAGCACGTTTACAGAAAACTCTTAAGTTGTCTAAACCTGAAAACAGGGAAACTCTGACTTTTCACAAAGAGAGTTTCCTCAACCTCTGTTTCAGTCAGAGCTAACCTGGCAAGTAGCAGGTTTTCTTCAGTAAACTCGTGCTCTGTCTCAGCTCTCCTTACAGCCAACCACGCTGTTTTATTTTCTGATTTAGTCAGATTTGTATATAAATATATATATATATATATATATATATATATATATATATATATATGTATATATATATATATATATATATATACATACACATTTAAATATTATTAAAGAATGATCAGCACTTTTTCACATAGAATGAAATATTGAACGGGAGAAGTGTTGGGATGCCGAGGCTTTGCCCACCAGAGGGCGCCGAGGATCCTCTTCTGTTTTCTGTTAGGGACTGGGGTTACTGTTGGGATCTGGAGATTTACCATCTGTCTCCAGCAGAGAGCGCTGTGGGTCTCCTGGGTTGGAGCTTTCCAGCACACCTGATGCTCATCAGCCCATCAGGAGACCTTCCTTCATAAGCAGCAGCCAGACCTTCCTTCAACGCCGCAGTGTTGACCAAGTTTGGTTAGCAAAACCTAAGCCTCTGTTAATTTATAGAATCCTAGTAGACTCTAGAGAGAAACTAGATTCTAACCTGCCTCTGTCTCCTCGGCCTTATAGGAAACCTGATCAAAGTCTGAAGCTCTGGATAAGCTTGTCTGGAAACCTGCCTGCCTGCCCAAGGAAGCCAATCCAGAAGACATCAGTCTGGATTCCTCCAACAGCTCTCAAGGAAGAGCTAGGAAACCAAGTCAAGGTCTGAAACTCACGAGTCAGAAGCTAGACATTGCTGCCGCTGAGCTCCCTGCTGAATCTACAGTCTCTGGACCCCCAACAGCTCTCAAGGAAGAGCTAGGAAACCAAGTCAAGGTCTGAAACTCACGAGTCAGAAGCTAGACGCTGCTGCCGCTGAGCTCCCTGCTGAATCTACAGTCTCTGGACCCCCAACAGCTCTCAAGGAAGAGCTAGGAAACCAAGTCAAGGTCTGAAACTCACGAGTCAGAAGCTAGACGCTGCTGCCGCTGAGCTCCCTGCTGAATCTACAGTCTCTGGACCCCCAACAGCTCTCAAGGAAGAGCTAGGAAACCAAGTCAAGGTCTGAAACTCATGAGTCAGAAGCTAGACGCTGCTGCCGCTGAGCTCCCTGCTGAATCTACAGTCTCTGGACCCCCAACAGCTCTCAAGGAAGAGCTAGGAAACCAAGTCAAGGTCTGAAACTCACGAGTCAGAAGCTAGACGCTGCTGCCGCTGAGCTCCCTGCTGAATCTACTGTCTCTGGACCCAACCTGTTCCCCCTCTATCAAAAGATCTGCTAGAACCTCATCTAGGTACATTCAGAAACTACCCACTCATCAATCCATCTAACTTCCTGGCAAACCAAACTCTCCATCTCTCCAGATATCAGTAATCCCAGATCCGGACCTGTACCAGAACCAGTCCATGTTTCTCTGTGTATCTCCCGTTAATAAACATTGTTAACTTTTCCTCTGTCTCCAGTCTGGTGTTCTACATATGGGTTAATTCCTTTAGCCATTCATGACAAGAAGATTCTACAACTCTGTTGACAGGATATGAGATTACTTGTTTTTTATTTGTTTATTATGAGCGAGATAATTTTATTTTTAGTTAGTTTTATTAACAGTTACATGAAGAACTACTGAAATTATTTTCAGATTACACATGTATAGATTCCTTAATTCCATGGGGAAAGGAGTAACTTTAGGATTTAGTTTCACTCGATGATAACAACCTAATGAGACTACTGGCACAATCTGAAGCCATTCTATGGGCCTGATAACCGCTTATAACGGCATTTGTCTGAAAACATCCACTTTACTGTGTGAAAGAAGACTGAATCAACATGAGGAAGACCCATGAGACAATCCACAGGTTTTATATATTAGAACAACGTTGTTATTCATCATCCTCACCTGCTGCCAGAAGATTTCACCTAAATAGATACATTGATCTACTACTATTCAAGAAATAATCCCATAATATTTTCACAGTAACAACCCTATGGCAAGCCGACTTGATATGTACTAGTTTTACTAAATATGTATTCCTGTTATCTGAAAAAAAAACAGTTTTTCTTTGTCCAAATGATGATTTCAAACAAAGTGACATTCTCCAAATCTAGAATAAACATTCTGGATGTCTAGAAATTAATTTCAGATCTCCACAGTCCTAATATCACTGGTCAGCATTTGCATTATTTTAACTATGAAAAAAGGCTTTTCAGCTATCATAAATACATTTTCAGTCAAGCTGATAAATGTCAGAACAGCTAATTAAAACGTGTTTCTAGATATAGAAAACTAAATTCCTACTGGTATATATATATATATATATATATATATATATATATATATATATATATATCCAATTATGATTCAATCATTTATGATTCAACCAGATCATACAGTCAAATTGATTCAAAGTTTTCTATCTAAGGAAAACCAGTTGATTGCATCAACCCATTGACTCGAAGGCAATTCCTCACACTAAGCATACTTTTAGTGACAAACCTCCCTTTGAACAGGAAGAAACCTCCAGCAGAACCAGGCTCAATGTGAGCGGCCATCTGCTGAGGCCGACTGGGGTTCAAGGAGACAGAAGCAGAGATAGAAAAAGCAGCTGTAAAAGGCGGCCCCGTCCAGGAAACACACAGCCAGGCAGAAGAGCTCTGAGCCAACTTCCATGTCAGAGGACGAAGAGAGCACATTCAGCCAGTCACAGTCAGAGAAACAGGACTACACTGAAAAACAGGCAGATCTCCGACATCTAGAAACAAAGGTGTTGATGGCAGCTCTGTGTCCAGTTCACATCTGCTCCATCATATAAGCTCGTTGGCCCATCCTTTGTTCTGTTCCCCATATATGTATACACAACCTCTGCAGTTCCTCATGGCTGGTCTCTTTTTGTTTTGTTGCTTTGTTGTTACCTGGCTTTCTCCCTGGCACCTTCTGATTTTTTGATTTTGAGTATTTTTTAATTTTGCCCCTGTGGCCTCTTTCATTAAATCAGCAAAACTCATATCTGCCTCCTCATCCAGTGTATTTACTCCCTGGCATCCTTCTTTATGCTGGTCGATAGTAATGGTGTACACTTGAAGGCTGCAGACAACATCTGTTTATATCTATGGTGAGAAAAGAAAACAGAAAGCGTCTGCTTTCAGTAATGACTAAAAACTCTTTCTGAGTTATTTCTCTTTATCTTCTTCTTAATTATGTCATGCATTCAGAACAAACCTGTGCAGTTGGTTATTTAAGCCACATCATCACTAATAGAAGTCGACGTAACCCTCCTCTACCTCATTAACCTCAAACTCTCATGGGAAGCTCTGCTCAGTTTAAACCCACCTTTAGAGGATCCAACCTCCATCAGGGTGGCATCAATTTGGTTCAGTCATTTGCTTAGAAATGAATAACTTTGTGACAGCTTATAGACAGCTGTACCTCACTGCCTCTTCTGGCACATTAAATGTTGGCAATGACTATGGAAAATTCATGATTTAAATATGAACTGTTGTTTGATATTTGGAATACATTTATGCATGCTTCTAGGAGTGAAATCCACCTATGCTTAGGTTTATTGCTCACAGTGGTTACATTTATTGCCACAAAAGCACTATATTACCAGAAGTATCTGTTTGAATGCCGTCTAACATAATTTAACTTCATTGATATTTGACAAATATGACACCAGCCCACTGTTTTCAGCTGCAGCCATGGAAAGGCTTTCCACTCTGATGATGGACAAATAGGAGAGCTTCTTAGACTCATAATAATCCATTGGTTTACCAGATTTAAATGTTTTCTTCAGTGCCCAAAGATTTTACAATTTAGTTGTGTAATTAGGGTTGAAAAATGAGAAAACAAGTTCAGGGTGTCTAAAAGTCCCAGGAGAGTGATGACTTTGGGAATGCTGAACTCTGATGGCCATGCACAACACAACAGACTTAGACATACAAAAATAATCAATAACTGAGACTTCAGCTTCAAAAAGCTTTTTGAGGTTAAGGTTAATCTTGTGATGCATCCAGTGAGGAAGCTGGCATGGAGAGTTTTGTTTGGAGACCTAATAAACTGGCACCATATGCAGAGATTTTTGAGCTTCTTATTGGGAACCCAGTGGATTAAATCTGTCAGATAGTCGTTCTAATTTCTGCAGAGTTGTATCTCTGATGTTCATTTATAAAACATTTTGTTTTATCTGGGAGTGAAAGCAATTGGGTGGGGGGAGGCTGCCAACTCTGAGGAGGAGGGTAGTCTGCTATGGTCCAGGGGAGGGTGACTGGTCTACTCTCAAAGTGAGAGCCCCCTTCAGACAGGTGTGGTTTTCTCAGCAGAGAACATGTCTTTAGCCTCTATAAGTAAAGCTGTTAGCCTCTCGCAGCTCCTTCTAAACCTGGATTTTAACAACCTGAACATGTCTCTGTTTCACTCCTGATGCCTCCTCCTTCTCCAAGCCTAGCTGTCTGAGTCTGGCTGCTTAACAGGGTCCATCACCCTGCTACCTGTTGGCATGACACTGTCCTCACAGCTGCCTATAAATGTCCTGATTCCTGGTCCCCTTCTTTCATGTTTCATCTCAGGCTGAAATGTCGGCCTGTTTGCTGGAATGAGGTTGACCATCAAGTGATTAGAGTGACCCAGATTAGCACAGTGTGCGGTGTGGTGGCACCGCTTGTTTATCGACCCCACAGATGGCGTCCAGTCATTGCGTCATGATCTTGGCACTGATGACTGGATTATTTGTTCATTCCTTCCACCTAATTAGCTTCACCCAGTTTTCCTTTGCCCTTACCTGATCCACCTGTTCCAGTTCCTATTTATACTGCCTGTTTCCAGCCATCAGTGCCAGGTAATTTGAGCTGAGTGTCAGAGTTATGTGTTTTGACTGCCTGATCCTGACCTGTTTATGCCTCTACATTCCTTAGTTTTGGTTTGCGCCTGCTCCAGTAGTTTTCTGCCTCTTCCTGCCTTCGGACAGCTGTTTGGATTCTGCCTGTTAATGACCTCGGATCTGTCCCCTGACTGCATCTGTCTATAAATCCAGATGAAGCTAACCCATTACATAGATTAAAGGCATTTCTTGAAGGCATAAAAACCTGGATGACTCTTAACTTTCTGCTTCTGAATGTTGACAAAACAGAAGTTATAGTCTTTGGACCAGAGTTGTTGAAAAAGAAGCTGATTAGTCAGTCACTTCATTTGATGGGATTAAATTGATCTCAGATAATAAAGTAATTATTTTTGACCACGACCCGTCTTTTGAATCCCATATATAAGGTTTTCAGAATAGAAATATTGCAAAAATTAGAAATATCTTGTCCAGGGGTGATGCTGAGAAATTAGTCCATGCATTTGCTACTTAAAGTCAGGAAGACCACAAACTGTAGTTAAAGGAAAAGTCTGGTCAGCAAGGAATCAGAATCAGATTCAGACATACTTTAACAATCCCAGAGGGAAATTACAGATAACCAATGGGTCATTTTTTATACCTAAAACTAATACGTTTGCAGTGATTTAATAAATTTAGCATTAATCAGTAAAAAAAATAAATACAATATATTTGGTTGCGATCACTGAGTCCGGAAACTGACATTTTTTGCCAAAATATAGTAACACCTCACTTATAACCAGATCCTGACTCGTTCTGCCTTTGGAACTCTGAGCCTGCCTGTCCCTGTTCTGATCTGTTTGCCTGACCTGTCTTTGGAATCCTGCCAGATTCTGCCCGTTAACCGAACTTGGAAGTGATTCCTAACACCATTCTGGATTTACCTTCTTAACCTCTTTGGACCTCGGATCTCATGCTTCTGAATCCTGAGCATGACCTCAACACCAGCTTTGGCTTCGCCCTCTGGATTATCATGCCTTCATCTGATCTCCCCCTTGTTCTTCGTCCTCTGGGACTCTCTTGGCAGAGCCCTTCGCTTCTTGTTGACAGCCGACCGGCTGGAATCAATCTCATTCTCTGCTCAGACCAAACTATTAAACCAGAGGTTCCTGCCTTAGAAATCCTTGCTGTCACTGAAGATCCACCGTTTTTAAATAAATGTTTTTGAATTACCTGTCTGCCTTAAATACAGGGTCCCCTGTTCTGAGTCCTGAAACATGGCAAATGTGGAAGAATTAATTTACTCACTTCAAAAAACATGTGTGTTTAGATCTTTATTTCAATAGCTAAAACAAAATTCATTTTTAAGCATAATTAAAGTAAATTATTACAATTATTTTCGCAACATAAAGACATGTATATGCAAATATTTTTTGATTAAGAAATCAATCTTCAAACCATTTTTTTTCTTTAATCCTTTACAGAGCTGTAAATAATCAGAACAACCAAGAAACTCTTCAACTTTGTTTTATTACGTTTTAAAAAGACGCTGAGCTAAAGCCACAGTACCGCACATGCTCACCATCAACCCACAGAGTTTGATGCACATTTCTTCACAGTCATTTTCTTACCTCAACAACAACGATAACAACACTTTTCAAAAAAGCAAAAACACTTTTTAGAAATCCATAATTACAGCAGATTCAAAAACCCAACAAACCAGCAGCTCTCCAGGGCCAAAAAATCACAAAATTACATTCAGATATTCACACACATGCAGCCATATCAAGTAGTTTTACACTTCTGCCTCTGGCAAATCCACACTTTAATTATGCAGAATCAAAACATGTAATATCCAGTATAACACAATGCAGTGTGGGTTTTTAGCACTGATTCAGCTCACACTCTTTTAGCACTTTATGTCTCATTAAATGGTTTTTTTTTGTTGCAGTTTCATACAACTATCAGACTTATGTTACACTTTTTTATGTCCCAGTTAAAGAAAAGCCACCTGTAAACAGCCCTCACTACACCCACACACGCTTACAGACAACACAGCAAACAATCCCTTTACATTTGCATCAAGTAAAGTGCCAGAGAACACATTGAATTAATTTATATAAAATAAATAAATTAAGGTGCAAGAGAGGTCAGAGAAAGTGCAACTGCAACTTTAGGCTGCAGCAATTTATGAAGGACAGAAAAACCCCAAAACTATAATGACAATATATCACTCCCTTTATTTACTAATAAATCAATACATGTTTGTTTATCTTATTCTACAATATTTTTTAGAAGCTAATTTACACAAACATTTACATTTTTGAAAGCATTTTTACTTTCACTTTATTTCTCCAAGAATAATGGTATGGATAAATTGGAACCCTCCAATTTTTTAGTTTTTTTATTTAAAAATCAGTTTCATTTAGAAAAGCAGAATATCTGTTCGGCAAAAAAAAAATACCCAAGAAAATGCTTTAAAATACAAATAAAACAGGTCACTGATGTCAACATTGGACCGTGAAACAATGACAAAACCAAATGCATTAAATGACACTAATGCTGATTATGGTCATGAAAGCCTTAATACTGTGATCTATGATCTTATAACTAAGGAACTGTGTGGATTTAAAGTTAAGTGTTAACAGCATAAAAAGCATTGAAGCTCTCATCAGCAAAGTTACGGTGACTCGAACTACTTTAGATCTTTTTTGAAGGGACATTGTGAAACAATTTCTCTCTTTTGCTGCCTGAAATCAACAAATGTATTTACATATTTTTTATTATTGGTCTATTAATACCTCCACCCATAATCAGATACATTATCAGAGGCTGATAAAATTTAGATTAGTTTATTCATAAGGCTGGTCATCTATTTGCAAGACGCCATGACAGTCTGCCATGTTAAAGGTTCAGATGGCGGTGAGGGATGAAATAGCATTAACATGCAGAATTGAGAGGCAGTGGTGAAATAATTTAGAGTCCCTAACCCAGCAGCTGAAAGTCTGCATTACTGCAGCACAATGCAGAGCCACGAATATGCAGCAGCAGCAAAATAAACCATTTCAATTCAATTTATTATTTATATATATAAATTGAAAAAAAAAATATATATATATATATGTCATTTTTATTTTTATTTCTATAGCTCCAATTCCGAACACCTTCACAACAAGGAGCTTTACCCGGACAATTTAACCAGATCATCCAGTCAGATCGGTTCAAAGTTTTCTTCTTTCAGCTGGTCGATGCAACCAGCAACCAGCTGATTGCATCGACTCATTGACTCTTCAGAAATCCCACAAACCAAGCATGGATGTGGAAAAAGCAGAGCGAGCATAAAGTTAGAGGTTGAATTAAGAAATACTGCAGAATTGGAGAATAGAGATACAGTGAAGCAAAATGATGAAAAATGATCCCTATGTCTTCTAGCATTATAAGCCTATAGGAGCAGAACTATAGAGTCAGCTCAGGATAACCTGAGCCACTCTAACTAGAAGCTTTATCAAAAAACAAAGTTTTAAGCCTAGCCTTAAAAGTAGTTTTACATCCCCACGAAAGTGAAAAAGAGGATGTAAAAGACAGTGGAAACCAGAAACATAAAAATATGAGTATAAACATCAGGGAAGCCTTCTTCAGGTGGTTGGAGTTAAAAAAAGAAGGTAGAGTGAAGTTAAAATGTTTCTCCTTGACAAGAAAGTGAACTGCACTGCCTAAATTAGCCTAAATTGACCTTTTTCCGTTTGGTTAGACTGTGTTCTATGTTACCATAAAAAGCATAACAGTAGATCCTGCAAACACACTAATTAGTAAGTAGTTGTGTTGTAGTTCTATATTGACATTTTTGTAATAGTTTGTGTTCGTTATGAAATTTTAGCTACGTTCTAACTCCTACAACGTAACTTCTTTTAATCAATTTATTCATTTAATCATTTATATTATTTTGACCTATACAAAATAACACTTGTAATGGTGTCCAGTTTTTAAGAAATCAGGTTCCTCTTCACCTACGTTAAAACAAGAAACATGAAAAATATATTTAAATGAATAACAACATACCAATAAAATTATTTCTATTGAGCTTTTTTTTTCTTTCCAAATTTGGACAGTTTCATTCTAAAAACTCAACAGGATACAAACACTTTACAGCAAGAATTGGCACATTTCACCACCTTTTTGTTTGTACTTTGAAAAAACTGTTTAGTTGACTGACGATTGGGAACCGCAGTAAACTTATTTAGAAACCTCACTTACATGTTTAACATGAAGAGTCATTTCTGAACCCCAAGAACCAGAATGTAAAGCAGTTAATCAATCAGACCTCTGTTCTTAACTTATCAATTTTAGAAATATGCGGATATGTAGGGATGAGGATAAACTTCTAGTCTTACAAATTTCTGTCATGACTAAACATTCCATTAAACAAATGTTAATCAGACAAAGATAGTCAGCGTAAAACCAGAATGTGGGATTTATTCACAGAGGGAAAAAAGCTTTTCAAAGCACTCTGGCCACTCCGAGAAAATGATTAAACAATGGTGCACCAGCTTTTATTTGGTGATTATTCACCAATCACAATCAGACTAATTTCTGATTTGCTCCATACCTAGGAAATCAGATGCAATAGAACCTGTCGGACAACACGAAGTAGGCTAAATAATTTTGTATAAAAACTTAATTCCATCTGGGAAGTGAGGCACTCTGATATTAAGTCCTCAGGACTCCAGTGAACTATACTAACTACCCACTGAGTCACCATGGAAGAGTGGCGGACCTTTCCAGGGGTCAAACCTCCGGGCGGTCATGGAGGTGAAAGTGATGGTCAACCTGGGTTGGTTCTGGAGCCGAACGGCTGGTTGGAACTGCTGGAGTCATGCACCCTGAAGGAGAGTCCATCCATCTATGAGCTTAAACTGAAACACTTGGTTTATGCAGCAGATTAATGAGAGTCCAGCTCTAAATGATAATGAATACTAATGAAAATCAGAAAGGCCTGACTTTTAACCTGACTTTAAACATGTGGTTCTTAATCAAATAAAACAAACAGGGGCAAATATAGCAGAGCTGGGCTTCATTTTAACTGTTTGTCGTGACTCTAACTCAATGTAACCTGTTAATTAGGCCATTTTGGAATATTCTCTCCATTGTGAGATCAATAAATTTCAATTATTTTTATTATTATTCTGTTAAACAGTTCATTTTAACCAATAGTTTTCCTAATTATTCACCAGCCTAACAAAGATTGTAAACATTTTTAAGAGTTTAGCAGCTTTGCTGTTGTACATAAAGATGCATGAGACATAAAAATGGACAAATATTAGATGAATCGGTGTTAAAGACGTCTGCTAATGTACAGAAAGGAACCGGATTAAAATCTCCATTCAGCAACTAAGTATATAAATAACTGTTTTAAGCTGCAATAAAGTAAACATGTGGAATCACAAACGTACACAAACACACACATCCACGATTACAAAACAGTTCAGTTCACCAGCAGGACATGCAAAGTCACTCAGATAAAAAAAATGTTTACATCGTTGCACATTATTTACACACTAAGTTATGAGGAAGTCTCTTATTTCCAGCTTTAAATCTTTGTACATATACACATATTTACAGCAGCTCTTACTTCCCATCAACAAAGTCACAATGACCTGAAAGACTCACTGTAATGGAAACATGAAGCAGAGACACCAGATATGACAACAGAGAGAAAATCTCCCTGAAGGTTGTTTGAAATGCACACATGTATGTGAGAAGAAACAGAGCCAGAGATCTGCTGGGACACTCCATTAAAGGGAATGCTGACTGCTGGAAAACGCGATTAAATGGAACGTTGTCTGATGTGACACGCTGTTAAAGGGAACACTGTCTGATGGGACACGCTGGTAAAGGGAATGCTGACTGATGGGACACGCTATTAAAAGGAACACTGACTGATGGGACACGCTGTTAAAGGGAACGCTGTCTGATGGGACACGCTGTTAAACTGAACGCTGTCTGATGGGACACGCTGTTAAAGGGGACGCTGACTGATGGGACACGCTGTTAAATGGAATGCTGACTGATGGGACACGCTGTTAAAGGGAACGCTGACTGATGGGACACGCTGTTAAATGGAATGCTGACTGATGGGACATGCTGTTAAATGGAACGCTGACTGATGGGACACGCTGTTAAACGGAACGCTGACTGATGGGACACGCTGTTAAAGGGGACGCTGACTGATGGGACACGCTGTTAAATGGAACGCTGACTGATGGGACACGCTATTAAATGGAACGCTGACTGATGGGACACGCTGTTAAATGGAATGCTGACTGATGGGACATGCTGTTAAATGGAACGCTGACTGATGGGACACGCTGTTAAACGGAACGCTGACTGATGGGACACGCTATTAAATGGAACGCTGACTGATGGAGCACGCTGTTAAAAGGAACACTGACTTATGGGACTTGCCGCTAAAGTAAACAGAAACTGATGGGAAACGCTGTTGAAGGGTACGCTGACTAATGGGACACGCTTTTAAATAGAACACTGACTGATGGGACAAGGTGTCAATGGGAACGCTGACTGATGGGACACGCTGTTAAAGGGAACGCTGACTGATGGGACACACTATTAAAGGAAATGCTGATTGACGACACATTCCATTAAATGGAACACTACTGTAACTAATGGGGCTCGCCACAAAATGAATGCAAACTGATGGGACACGCCATTAAAGTGAACGCATACTGATGGGACTCGCCACTAAAGTGAACGCATACTGATGGGACTCGCCACTAAAGTGAACGCATACTGATGGGACTCGCCACTAAAGTTAACGCAGACTGATGGAACTTAATGTTAAAGAGAATGCAGACTGATGGGACACGCCATTAATTGGAACGCAGACTGAATGGGATACCCATCGTTAAAGGGAACGCAGACTGATGGGACATGCTTACCTAAGCAAGTAACTCCTCAATATTAGCTTATTCATTTAAATAAAGCATGAAGAATATTTAATATATTCCTTTGGATTTAAATCTAGAATTTGACTTCCTAAATGTCTAAAATGAAGATACAGTTAGAAAATTTTGTCATTAAAGTCCAAATTTCTACAAAACGTTCTAATTATAAAGAATTGTAAACCATGAAACTTTTCATCTATACATTTAAACCTGAAACATCTGTTTACATTATTTGCTTCCATGCAAGTCCCCAAAACGGTATTTTTAACCCTCTAAAGTCAGAAAAAAACAAGAAAAAAATCACAATAATCTTAACTTTCACCTTAAAGGTGGTGAGAACACAGCTTGTTACACGTCAAAAAAAAAGTTCAACCTTTTCTACCTCTTTTATGTTTTTTTTCGTACAGAATTATGAGGTTAACACGTGTTTCTTTATAGGTTTAAGTTTTAATTGCATGTAAGGTAAATAAAAAAAATATGTATATTATATACAAGATTTGCCCAGCCTCTTTCCTTCTAATTATTTATGGAAGCGTGTAGTAAAGCAGCAGTACCATCCTGTTACTGGGCTGCACTGGGACCAGGGTTTAGAGAGTTTGTTCACACTGTAACATATGAGATAACAAAACTCCATGGATCCTCAAATGACCAAATGTATCAGGAGCTTCCTTCACACTGAAAAGGACCCCGCTCCTTCTCAACTAACCAGAAGGTGAAGGGTCTTAGTAGGCTATATATGGAGCCTTTTTATCTTGTTTTCATCCTGAGGCTGCAGCAGACAGTTCTGCCTGTTCCCCACATCACAGACGGGCTCTGCTGGGTTTAGATCTGGGGACTGTGAGGGCCGTGATGCGCTCATCGTCATGTTAAAAAAACTACTCTGAGCTGATGTGAGCCATGCAGCATTATTCATAATCCATCAGCAAGCAGCCATCTTGAAATGGTTACCAGGTGGCCAAGAAAAGACAGACATGTTCACCAACATCCCCAAGGGAGGCTCTCTGGTCCCTAAGAGACACCTAGTTTTTACTGAGGAGCCAAAAGAAGGGCAAGATGTGGAACAGATCATCACAGCACCCCCTTCACCCTGAACCATAGATACCAAGCAGGATGGATCCTTTGAACCTTGGCACAAAGAGTTTTATATGAGCTACTGAGCTTCAACTATCAAAACAATATGGCGGTGGCAGGTGTAAACGCTCAAAAAAAAAAAGAAAAAAAATATATATATATATATCCATCCTATTTTAGCCATGTCTCTAGGGGGCGCTATCTTCCTCTGACTGCTTCTGATTTTCCTCTTCATCTTTTTAAAAAGGCAGTAAGGTCCAGCTTAGTGTTTCCATTACAGTTTGGAGAAATATAGCAATTTCGAAATGATGAACAATCAGTCCTCTATTAGCCGCTAACAGATGAGCTAACACAGCGGTTAACAGAACGGCTACCTGTGACTGATCACTGATCCTGATCTTTACGTTCCTGTTCGCTCTGGAATATAGAGTACAGTATTAATATCATTGATTGATATTTAATTTTTGTATATTTATTAGTTAAGGGGAAAGATGTTTTTCTTCCAAATATTCTTCTATTAAAGTAAACCTTTTCTCTTTACTTCTAAGAAAATATACAAGTATACCAACTTTGAAAGGATTTCTTAAACTCATGTGGTTGAAAATGGATGCGTTAATATGGCACAGTATGAAAATATGGAAGGATTAATAATTCCTACACCTTGTTACTTCTTTCTGCACATGTATCGGTTGGTGGATGGTCTAAGTCCAGCTCTCCGTCCAACCGCGTCTCCTCAGGACTCCTTCTGAACCCGGGGCTGTCAGGTCCAACCTGGGCTCGATGATCAGCCGTCATCCCATTCACTGACGCTCTCTCCTGATGCTCACTGCTATTACGCTTTTCTTTCAAGTCAGATGAAGTCTCCAGGTCAGCCTTCTCCTCATTTTCATTGGCATGGCTGCTGTTTTGTCGGGCGTGTCGAGGATCTCGGATGGTTCCAAAGCCAGTCTGGGCAGTCGACAGTGTCCGCTGAGTTCCCTCAAGTCGCTGGCAGCTGTAAAGACCTCGAAATGCAGAGCGAAACTTCTGAGACATGGCATTGTAAATCACAGGGTTTATGGCGCTGTTGGCATAGATGCAGGTCCGACAGAACAAGAGGAACCAGGAATCCAAGTAGGGTGTTGGCACAAAGGAGTTGATCAGAACCAAGGTCCGGTAGGGCATCCAGAGCAGAGCAAAAAGGATCACCACCACAGCAAGCATCTTGGTCACCTGCAGGGTGAATAACAAAAGAAAAGCTGCTGCAATAAGAGTTATTTTTTAAACTAAACCTTAATGGTGAAAGTTGCTGGGAAGAAGGCACTGCCCAGATCTCCTCATCATACTTTACACCTGATCTTTCAGATCTTCAAACTAAGAAAACCAGAGTAAAAAGTTGACTGCAGGTTTGCATTATTTCACTATATAGCAAAAAATTAAAAAAAAAAATAAAAAAATTGTGAAATATATTCCTCTCGTAACATAATTCAGTGAAACAGAGAGATTAGAAAAAGGAAATCTCGGATAAAAGCCATCAGCCAGTAGTGACTTCATGCAGGTCTTACATTCTACACCTAAGGATGAACATTAGCTGCAGTTTGAATGGACTCCGCTGCCAGGACCAGACTACCGGTGAGGGCTTTGGAATTGGAACAAACCACTGTTCATTCACAGGCTTAGGATTGACACATGATGTCCCATTATCCCATATTATGCAAAATTCACATTATAAGGATTTTCTAAAAGTTGTATGTGTCCCAAAGCCCGTGTTTGAGGTTTACAAATGTATCAAAAAAATAATTCCCACCTCTCTCACTGCCTTATTTCACCTCTCAGGTAATGTGTGCTCAAAATGCTTTGTTTCAAAATTGTTTAGGATCAAATATCAACAATGTAAGCAGAAGCGGGTGTGTCTCGATGTCTAATCCCTGCAACACAGTTTACTCAAGCAGCCGACTCCATCTAAAAGATCTCTGTCCTGTAGCTTTCAGGCCTCGATAGAGGAGACACATGCCGGTTTTCAGTTGAGGCTATGTTGTAGTCACCAAATCAGACTGCCCCCTGTCCACCATATAGAGGAGCTGAGCGTAGCAAATTGTTTTTCCTGCGTTAAAACCAAGTTGAACGCAGGTTTTTTTATGAACATGCCTGCTGAAGAAGATGAGAAACTGTCCAGTTCTGGCCGACCCATGGAACAGCTGGGCCCAATTTGCTGTTCGCCGAGGAGTTGCTTGAAGCCTTCGACCCGTGGTACATCGGTTCTGAAGCTACTGAAGAACTGTGAAGCCATCTGATGGTGACCCATTGGTTCGGCTGCTGTTTGGAGCTAAGCTGCCGCTGCTACAGGCTATCTGCCACCTTAAAGGAATAGTACACCCAAAACATGATTATCCTTCATTTTCTACTCACCCCCATGCTGAACAACACTCTGGAGTACTTTTTTGATATCTCAAATGCATCTGGAGATCTGGGAGGCTTCTTGCTGTCTGCTGACATTCAAATAATGGAGGTCTATGGTGCCCGAGGCAGAAAGGTCCATAAAAGTCCACAAAAAACGTGTCAATATTCCTCCATACTGCTCGTCCAATGTATTCCAAGTGTCCTGAGTGGGTAGCGTCCATAATTTACTCGAAACAAAGTCATTTAGAATGTTTTTAGAGCATAAACAGTAGTGTATAGGATTTCCTAAAAGCGCGCGCCTGCGAGTTCACGAGCCTACGGAAACTGCGGCAGACCAAACCAGATGAAAGTGCGCATTCAGCGTCTGCTCTTGATAATGCAAGCGTAGAAGAAGAAATTTGCTGTTTACCTGTGCAAAGAAAGAAACAACGAAATGTCTGAGGACTTCAGTGTTGAGGAAGAGCATGAGTTCTTTGCCAAGCTGAATGCGCACTTTCATCTGGTTTGGTGTGCCGCGGTTTCCGTAGGATCGTGAACTCGCAGGGGCGCGCTTTTAGGAAATCCTATACACTACTGTTTATGCTCTAAAAAAACATTCTAAATTACTTCGTTTCGAGTAAATTATGGACCCTACCCACTCAGGACACTTGGAATACATTGGACGAGCAGTATGGAGGAATATTGACACGTTTTTTGTGGACTTTTATGGACCTTTCTGCCTCGGGCACCATAGACCTCCATTATTTGAATGTCAGCAGACAGCAAGAAGCCTCCCAGATCTCCAGATGCATTTGAGATATCAAAAAAGTACTCCAGAGTGTTGTTCAGCATGGGGGTGAGTAGAAAATGAAGGCTAATCATGTTTTGGGTGTACTATTCCTTTAAGGAGACCCTTCACCCCCTCCGTGTCACTGAGCCAACAAGTAAACTTCTTTTCCTGGCTTCCATCTGATGCTTAACAAATATTTAATATACAGTGGGTCCGGAAATTATTCAAACCTCTTTACGTTTTTCACTCTGTTTCATTGTAGCCATTTGCTAAAATCAGTCAGGTTCATTTTATTTCTCATGAATGTACAGTTATCACCCCATCTTAACAGAAAAAAAATTTAGAAATGGTTGCAAAATTTGTTAAAAAGAAAAACTGAAATATCAAATTGTCATTGCTCAGTATTGAGTAGAAGCATCCTTTTGAACTAGTGCAGTCATGATTCTTCTCGGGAATGATGCAACAAGTCTTTCACAGCTGGATTTGGGGATCCTCTGCAGTTCTGACAGGTTGAATGGTAAGCGTTGGTGAACGGCCATTTTCAGGTTTGTCCAGAGACGCTCAGTTGGGTTTAGGTCAGGGCTCTGGCTGGGCTAGTCAGGAATGGTCACAGAGTTGATCCCAACCCCCTCCTTTGTTATTTTAGTTGTGTGCTTAGGGTCATTGTCTTGTTGGATGGTGGTACCTGCCCTGCACCTGAAAAATAATTCTAGAATGTGAACGCAATGTGTTGTCTTGTGTCTAATCTGGTTATATGAGCAAATGTTTCAGGGACTGTGGAGCAGAACAAACTCCTAATAAAGTTTAGAGCATAAAATGAGGAGCAGATCAGCAAGAAGTTCACCACAAAGCAACTCTGGGAGTGAGTAGTCTTACATGCTGTTTTAACAATCAAATTCTGATCATGCATTCACGCACCCTAATGTTCATCACTGTAGGACAGCAGTCAAAGAGCTCGGCCTTAAGGGGAAAATCACTGGCCAAAAGGCAGCAAAAAGTGGGAGCTAGGTCCAACTTCCACACTGCGCCCCCACCAACGCCAGCAGCAGCAGGCCCTTTTGCTCTTTCCTCATCAGCTGCTCAAACACCCCCACTCCATCTCCCAGAAAGAGGGCAAAAGAAACAATAATGCTCTTTTGGATTTCTTCAAACAAGAGTCGGAAAAGGAGTAAAAAATGCATGAGTAAACTGAAGCCTTAACTGAAAGGTTCCTCAGCCTGTTTAAAAAGCAAAGACAAAATGCAGTTAAAGCTGTGGTGTGTTTACCTTTTACTGTGCAATCAGTTTTAGCTTGTTTGGATGTTTTTTTTTCAGTTTGTTTTGAAATATTGTTCCATATTTGTTATATAGTTTCATATTTTATACTTTTGTAAAATGTGACTTCAGATTCCTGAATACAAATATTTTTATAAATCAAATTGCTTGGTCGTGGTTTTTTTTTTACTAAGCATCACCAATTCATACAGTATGTCACATTATAAAACGAACGACAAAGTTATTGTACATTATATAGGACTTTAATCAAATGTATTAAAAATATGATACAGAGTCACAATATACAGTTACAATTAACAATTATATACAAATTCCTTTAACATATATCAAACATGTGCCTGAACTTAGGTATGAACTTAAGTATTAACAGCTTTTGCCTGCATGGTTATTGAATATAAGCCTTTGTAATTTAAATGATGTTGGTTTAATTCGAATGTGGCAACCATCAATTGCACCTGCAGCTTTATTGAGCATCGGTGTCCCAGAAAGTTGACCAAATCCATGACCCACAGTCTCCAGAGTTGCTGGCTTGGAAAGGATATTGCTCTGCTCAAATAGTCCCAAATAAACTGTGCTACCTTGTGGACAATTCTATGGATGGTGGACCTGGGAATATTAAAAACACATGAAAGGACACAGTAGGTCAGACCATGGACAAGCCAGTAAACATATATCAGAACTTCAAGCTAATGGCCACAGACATGGTCCTCCTCTCTCCTCAGCAGGCACTGCAGGGCATGCATGGCCTTCCTGCTCAGTCTGAAGTCCTTCATGAGTTCCAACTCCATGTGAAACCTCAAGCAAAGAATGGATACATTCCTGTCCAACCTGCAGGAGGTTAGCGGACGGCCACTCTGGAAACAGAATAGGCAACAACAACAAGCTTTAAGACATGTTCATAAGCATAGGAAAAGAAAAAAAAAACTTTTACTTTTGTTTTCTATGTATGCATAATGAGAATACATTGTTTTTCTAACATTATTATACCAAAACTGCATCATAAAAGATGAGTCCACATACCAAGAGCAAGATAGTGGCCGAGCCGTCTTCATTTTTCCAAATTTCTTCACTCTTGGTTGGCCACACGGAGAAGCAATAGGTAAAGTAACTGCTAGGGTTGGTCGGCATTTCCAAATATGTACAAACACCCAGAACAAAAACACACAGAGGGTTGTGACTGACGCTGTGTTTACGCATGACGTAAGTGACACATCATGCGTAGGGTATTACCGGCATCTACTGGGCTGGGCTGTAATTGCGGTGTCCCATCTCTTAGGGAGAATCTTCACTTGCACTTCCCTCATATTGAGTGGACTTCATTGTGAAGGGAACTTACTGGAGTGTTTTTAGAACCAAGTGAGAGAAATGGGACTGGGTCTTAGACAATCTTTACTGTCATTTGGTATACCCAGTGTGAAAGATCAGTGAATGATGAGTGTGAACATACCTCAGGAACTCTTGAACGGACTATTAAATCCCTTTTTGCCCTTTTTGTTTGCTTTTATTTACTTGTCCTTATTTTTCAGTAGTGTTTAGTGTTTGCTAAGTTGTTTGATATAATAATAATGTGATAGGGATTATTAGGTTATTATTTGATAATAATTGGAAGCGGTGGCCTTGTGGTTGGGGCATTGCACTTGGAATCCAGAGGTTCTGAGTTCAAGCCCCACTCCCACAGACTTCCACTCTGGGTCCCTGAGCAAGGCCTTTAACCCCACAGTGCTCCCCGTGCGCTGCACCGTGGCAGCCCACTGCTCCCCAAAGGGGATGGGTTAAATGCAACGAGTTATTTCTCCATTGTGAGATCAATAAAGGTCAATTTATTTTTTAATATTTTATTTATAATGTATTGTATTTTGACTTGTAGTCTTTTGTGATTATTTCATCAGTGAACAATTTAACACTTGGGTCAGATCCACCCTCCTTTAAGCAACATCTGAATGAGCACAGACAGATTTCTTTGGTTTTTGAATGACAACTCTGCTCATAGCCATAGTCTAAATTACTGAAACAATGAAGGCAACAACATTTTAACAGCCAGTCAACGAGTCCAATCTTTGTGTAAAAAATAAAAACCATGATAAGAATATTGGTTATAATCATTCAACTAATAATGATAACTGGTTTACCCTCTATTTGAATGACCTATTAATTAGCTTTAACTTCCAGTTCTAGTTATTTAATACATTGATTATCTTTTGGTAAAATTGCACTTTTATTGGCGTCCTTGGGTGGTCTAAAACTGAAATGGTCTCAGACCACCCATAAATAACAAATTTAAAACATTTACGTAGTTTTTAAGTAGTTTTAACATGTTTTTAAGTGAGAAAGTCCACCTGAAAACAATCATTGTAGTCAGTTCATCCAGATTATCATCCTGCCTATACTATTTCTGTCGGAGGCGCTCAGACCCCGACATACCAGCGGTGCGCCGACAGTTGGAATCCCTTCAACTGCAGCCTCTGGGCCGGGTCGCCTCCGGGTTCACCGCGGCGGCTGGCAGGTGTTTTTCATCTAAATAATCTAAACTGCAGGCACCAGGATACCGGTAATAAAAGCGAACATATTCTGTCGGTAGATTTCAGGATTTTAAGTTAATTTATGCGTCAATAAACTGTTTCAGAGGAGTGAACACAGCATCTGCCTCACGGCCAGCTCCCAGGTTTGATTAATACTTTGTAATAAATACATGAATAAAGCACAATCATACTCAGTTTTGCTCCCGCTGTATTTTTAAATACGCAGTAGAGGTATTTAAACGTAGTAGAGGACATGTACCTGTATATAAAAAACGCACCCTATAGTCCGGTGTGCCTTATGTGTGTGTTAAATACAGAAATGGCACACATAACTGAGACTGCGCCTTTTAGTACGGTGCGCCTTATGGTCGTGAAAATACGCTAAGCTGCTTTTGGGTTAAAATCATTAAGAACACAGATCCTGCTGAAATAAGCCTTGTGTGTTTGTGGCTATTGTAAACAGTTTAGTTAGTCTGAGTGAAAATGAACAGCATTTTAGTTTAATTTTGGACCTCCCAGTACAGTCCAAGTATTGGTGATTTAGGCTTTGGCTGATTTTCTCTTTTGATGGTTGCTGTTCTGAAAGAGCTGTTGGAAATAATTTTTGTGAACTGAGTGCCGCACAGATTTCTTAAAGGGAGGACACAGGACACAGCTCCCCTCTATTGGTTCCTCTGTGAAATTGTCATGATTGGTTTTAAATCAAACCCACATGCAGAACACAACGGAGGCTGGGTAAAAGTTTAACAGAGTTTATTAAAGTTAGTTGACACAAGAACATGAACTGGATCTGGAACTGGTCCGGGTTGGGTTCACTGACGTCTGCAGAGATGGATAGTTTGATTAGCCGGGCAGTCAGATGATCAATTGAGTCCTTTAAGATAATTCTGAGTCTACCTTGACGGAGTCCAAGCTTCTCTTGTGAGAGAGGGAACCGTTGGGTCCAGAGACTGTTGGTTCAGCAGAGTACACAAGCAGCTGCAGCGTCTAGCTTCTGACTTTGAATGGCAGACCTTGATCAGAGTCTCCAGCTCTTCTCTGAGAGCAGCAGGGGAAATCCAGATAGGAATCTTCAGGTTTGGCTCACCAGGGCTGGAAGGCAGGTTAAGCTCACCCAGAGCTTCAGGCTTGAGACAGGTTTCCTGTGAGCAAAGACAGAGGAGGGTTAGAATCAGGTTTCTCACTTGAGACAACCAAGATTCTTTCTGGTAACAGAGGCTCAGGTTGCTAACCAAAATAAGGTCAACACTGCAGCGTTGAAGGAAGGTCTGGCAGCTGCTTATGTAGGGGAGGTCTCCTGATGAGTAGATGAGTCTCAGGTGTGATGGAGGGCTCCAGCCCAGGAGACCCACGGCGCACTCTGCTGGTGGAAGGTGGTACATCCCCAGATCCCAACAGATATTGGCCTCTGACTCCATTAGGTGACTGAGGCATGCAATCACAACTACACTAGCTGTTCTCTGATGGAGGGGATCGTCTTCCCCTAGTGACCACTTTCTGTAGTGCCCCTTTGTTCCACCATGTGGCTTGAATGTGTCAAAGCAATCACACTTTCAATTTCACATGTGAAGTCACTAAGACTCTCCCTGATGATAACCTCTTTGAATTACAGCGATTCCTTATTTGAGGAGTTTTCATCTTAATTCTTTCTTATTGTTGTCTTTTTCTTTGTTGTGGAAAAACAGTGTTAAGGGATAATTGTAGAGTGGTGATTTTACCTGAACAGAAAATCTGAGTTTAATTACACAATTTGTCTGTCATCTTTGCCACCTCTGAAAGGATATCTAAACACTGCATTATCCTTTTCTGTGCTAGAGTTTGTCTTGTGCAGGTTGCGTGTACAGAGGTCGTCCTCCAAGGCATGGGAGCCACATGGAATGGCCTTTACCAACACACCTTTGTAGAGGTGACATCACCTGAGAAAAAAAAACGGCAGGATTCTGAGATGTAAAAAATGAAAATAGAAAAATTACCCAATCAGTCAGAATCAATAAAAATGATTTCCATTGCATTTTAGAATATGGATAATGGATCCCCTTCCTCGGAGCAGAGAGGTTCTGCTATGATGGACGATTCGATATTCAACTAGAATCAACATCAGCACTAACGCCTAATATAACTATGAAGGTCAGTGGTGGAGGGTTAATGATGTGGGCTTGGTCAGCAGTCATAAACTCGAAAATCAAATGATTCCAGACTCAGTCTCAGTTAGAATTTAGTGGTTAAAAAGAAACACTAGAACTCAACAAATGATTCCCCATAAACATTATGCAAACATGAACAGAAATGCACATATGCAGCCATGCTTAATATCAGGGGCCCAGACCAAATGGTGATGGATTGTGGCTCTAATTTCTTTGATTAGCTGATGGTTACTGCATTCCCCAGCAGATAGAGGCTCTCCTGTGCATCTCTGAGTGACGTTTCTCTGTGGGGGTTAATGAAGGCTTATTGGGTAACAGAGTCTATTAAAAGAGAGGAGAGACAGTGTGGGAAGAAACAGAGAGGATGAAATAATCTGAAAGCTAAATTAGAGATTTTGTTGGTTAGATGTGAAGTAACTCAACCTGCCAACGGCTTTCGCCTCAGAATCCTCCATTCAGCTGAAGGTACCAGTCTGCAAAACCTCTCTGTTTAGCTCCTCAGAACCAGAACACATGTCAGTGTTGAAATACTGCAAAATCTAGAGTTTAGAGTCTAGATGCGACACTGTTCATGGACCCAGCAGGTGTTCAAGCTGCTGGGTCTCATTGGGTCTAAACTAGATGGTCTGACTGCCCAATCACTGCCTCGCTTGGGGCTAATATTCAGAACAAGCCAATGGGAGTGAAGCTCAATTTCAATACCAATATTTTCCATGCTGAGTAGAACATTAGCTGCTCCTCGGTTGCTATGGAAATAGGATGGGATTGAAATCAAAGAGGTCCAGTCCTGACCTCAGAGCTGTTACCTTCCTGAGGAAACATCCTGGTGCCAGGTTAACGGCAGCTCTGGGAGGCCAGACATGTCACACAGAGACCAGACATGCATCTGAAAGTTCAATTAACATCCAGCTCGTTAAAGCAGTCACACGGATCCGACTCCCAACCCAGAACCCGCCCTGCATGGTTCTGCTCCTCCTGAGGAGAACAGTTTCCTCTCTAAATTAATCCCATCCACAGTAGCCGTGAGCATCAGAAAGTAAAAGAAGTTGTTAGCTGGAGCTTCCAAAGTTTGGTCTCTGATAAGAACTCAAGTCCTCTCCCCTAGATCTTTATCGGCGGGAGGCTCCTCCACGTTCTAATCCTCTGTTGTTTCTTTAATAGATGAAGCCACTGCAGGAGTGGCTACTGATACTAACGTCTATGTTTCCTTGCATTGAAAATATTTATAGATCAGCACTTCAGTGGCGGCTGGCCAACCAATGACCCTGATTAAAAATAAAAAATATACATATATATGTATATACGCTGGTCGACAGGTGCCTTTTGTATCTCTGCTTCCTTCTGTATCTCTGCTTCTGTCTCCTTGAACCCCTGTCGGCCTCAGCAGATGGCCGCTCACACTGCTCACGTTCACACTGACCTGATCAGCCATGTGAGGAAGTTTGCTATGGAAGCAAATCGTTACCATATTTAAAATGAAAAAGCATTTCCAGAAATGCTTTTTCATTTTAAGAATGTGGCTGCATTGTTTGACTCATAAATGAAATTAGTAATCAATAATCCTGTTTGCATTTTAATTTTCTTCTTCAACACTGCTCATCCTTTTACTTAATTAAAATTAAAAAGAAAAAGACATTTGAGATTTATTTTTCAAAATGTTCCCCAGCAAATTTATACCAAAATTCAATTTGAAATGTAAAATTTGAAAATGAAAAAGCATTTCCAGAAATGCTTTGACTCATAAATGAAATTAGTAATCAATCATCCTATTTGCATTTGAATTATCTTCTTAAACACTGCACTTTAATGCCATAATCAAGGAGAAAACACAGCGGACATTGCTTTTTCATTTCCATGGTCTGCCTGCAAAGTACTGTCCACAACTCGAAAACGAAAAAGCATTCAGGCTACCCATCTTGTTCGGTAGGGGGCGCTGATTATAGCAGGTGACCTGCTATAATCTGTTCCCCCCTTGTAACTTTAAGAAACAAAGGTCTATCGCCTCCAAAGTTTCAGGAGTGAGTTTTCTTCATAAAAGATGCGTATAAGTCAAAAATGAAAAAGCTGGGACCTTTTTTTGTCTGATTTAAACAGGGGGGACATATTATAGCAGGTTTTATTTTTATTTTATATAAATAAAACACCTGATGTTAGAACACAGACTGTTTATTAAGGATGGTACAACAAAGAGAAATTGTAAGTTAATAATAAAACACAGATATAGATTTAAGTACTAAATTTCTCACAGGAAAAAGTTATTTTCCTTCAGGATTTAGTCTTTTATCATTACACTCCATTTTCTATTTCATTTTTATCACAAGCATATGGTTTACAACAGTTTTCAATGGGATGAGAACATTTGGACGCTGTGAAACAAAGACAGATTTTTTAAGGAACGTGTGGAAAAGAACAAGGAGCTGTTTGCTTTTAGCGGCGCGTCGAGCAGCGAAATTTAGATTTTTCCATCTTGAGCAGCAGCGCGTTTGTGGCGCGGCGCGCGCGTCTTATGCATCACACTGGTCTTTGAACGCTGTGCTGTGTAGATGCGCATTTGATTTTACCCTTAAGAGGAAGCTTTGCAATTTCAAATCTCACGTCGGCTACCACGGTTTATTGTTGTGTGTAAATAACAAGAGACCACAACAAGTAAATCAGCCGTACCTCGGTCAAAATCTTTGGAATTAATGTTATTTAAAAAATCCATATTTTTGTAAATGAATCTGCCAAATAACCACATTTATTTCCCACGAGAGGTATATTTAAAAGTTTCTATATCATTAATATAAGAAGCCAAGTGTTAGAGTGATAATTATAAAATTATTGTGTGGACATATGAAACATTGAAAGAAAGAAGATCCTACTTTTCTATCCTGTGTTTCAACCAGAAGGGTCATAAACTTTTATGACCTCCTGTAGGTCATGAGGCAGAATCACACGGTTGTGTGACTTCCATCCAGCCAGATGGTCAATTCACACTATCTTTTTACCTGCATCCTCCCAGATAATCATTACTGGGTCTTCTGTTTTAGGCCCGCCTTATGATGTTGTAAACTCTTAATAAAAGGCTTTGCCATAAAGGGATCTGTGTGAGAAGGTGCTGGTTTTCCGAGCCAGCAGCTTCTTTCCGCTCTGCAGACGCTGACGTCACAAAACCCTGTCTCTGTGTTGATTATTTCCTTTTAATCTTTTAAACTCACATTTCTCTGGATTAAAACCCAACACCAAGCTCCATTGGTCGTATCTTAATCAGTTTTCCTTGTCGATATGCAGTTGAATAGAGCGATGCGCGCTCCCGCCAATGGGGATGCATATCTCGGCAGGCATGCATTTTTGGGCATAACACCTGTTAGCAAGGACCTGAGGAAGAGCGGCTGCTGACGTCACTCTGCTGTCCCCGCCGCTCAGAATGCTTTTTTGTTTTCGAGTTGTGGAAAGTACTTTGCAGGCAGACCATGAAAACGAAAAAGCAATGTCCGCTGTGTTTTCTCTTTGATTATGGCATAAAAGTGCAGTGTTAAAGAAGAAAATTCAAATGCAAATAGGATGACTGATTACTAATTTCATTTATGAGTCAAACAATGCAGCCACATTCTTAAAATGAAAAAGCTTTTCTGGAAATGCTTTTTCATTTTCAAATTTTACATTTCAAATTGAATTTTAGTATAAATTTGCTAGGGAACATTCTGAAAAATAAATCTCTAATGTCTTTTACTTTTTAATTTTAATTAAGTAAAAGGATGAGCAGTGTTGAAGAAGAAAATGAAAATGCAAACAGGTAACGATGGTAACGATTTGCTTCCATAGTTTGCTACATCAGAGCTGATTTGAAAAAAGTGATTCCATCTCCTGTTTTATGCATCAACTCGTCTAAAAAGTTAAAACCCACGGCAAGCAAGTGAATTGTTTCCATCAAGCTTTTCTGATACAGTATTTTAAGATGAGTTATAGAAACAGCTGGTGGAAACGCAGCTATTACCTCCTGTCTCTAGCTGCTCATCCAGCAGAGTCAGGCCCCATCCACACGAAGTCAAAACGAACACGAAAAGCTAATATTTTCCAGAACGTTTGTCGTAAAGACGGAGACGTAAAATAAATGTGATCGTCCACACGAATGCATGAAAACGCTGCAAAATGTATGCCAGGCCTGTAAGTGGCGCTGTGGTGCCAAAGCAAAAATAGGCAACGAAATGTTGGGCATGCGCACTAATATTTATACATGGTTGCCCTGCGGGTCCATTTTCGTGGTTCAGTCAAATTCAGGTGCTGAACTATGTCGTCGATATTGCTCTGTTCTTCCTGGAGAAATTCCAGAAGAAGAAGATTCTGTTGTAAGCCCGACAGCAGGGTGAGTAGCATGAGCAGCAACCATTCAACACAGTACGGCGCCATTGTTGTTGTGATACTGTGTCGCGCATGCGTGTTTAGAGGCGTCGCTATGACGCATGCGTGTAAGAAAAAAAATGCGGTTAGAGCTTAAAGATGGAAACGCGAAAACGGCGTTTCAAAATCTTCCCACTCTGAAGGCTGAATAAAAAAAAGATCGTTTACAGACCCCCGAAACGCCGGCTTCGTATGGATGAGAGGCTGGTTTGGTGAAACATTTGTGTGTTTAGGCCAGGGTTTGACTTCGTGTGGACGGGGCCTCAGTCACTGGATGCAATCCGCTGGTTTTGCTTGATAGAAACCTTAAAGATTTAATCAGACTGAATGATCTGATTGGTTAAATTATGTCAAAGCTTCACGTTGTGAGTTGGTTTAATAAGCAACAGGAACCCAGGAAATGGCCAAACACCTTCAGAACATCAGATCTCCTCAGATTTTCTTTTTCCCTTCCGCTCATCAGCTTATCGGCGTCTCCATTCATCCAAATAGATCCATGATGGTGAATGATTTTGTTGAAATTAGCAGGATGACAGAACTTCTCAGCAACAGAAATAAAATCAAAGCACATTGTTTACGTTGATTGTGCAGCTTTAGGACCGTGACATGTTTCCTTCTTCTTTTATTACAGACAAGCCAGCCGCTTTAGTTTGTTTCCTCCTGAATATTCATCCCTGCCTCCGTCTGGCTTTGTTTGTCTGGAAGTGAGCAGCATCCCTCCTCATGGCCTGACCCTCCCTAACATCCAGCCTCACTGCTGTCTGGTTACCATGGTAACATTTCAGATATCCCCCAAGCCGACGCAAAGCCCTGGGTCGGCAGGGAGTAAGGGGATGGATTTAGTCCACCTGTATGTCTGTCAGGCCAGACAAAACAGCAAACCCTCACCTTCCCACAGAAACCTCCTCTAGACCATCGGTACTGGATCGATGCTGGACCAGGTCTACTGGGGACCAGATGGCTGCCTCCTCTGATGAGACAAGGCGGCTGGTCCATGAAGGCCGCCGTAGCAGGCGGACAAAGAACACAGTGGTTGTTTCATTTCTGTGGGAGGAGAGGGGAGTTTCCAGCTGGACCTGTGATTCTGGAACAGAACTATCTGTGAAGTAGTTTGGATCTCTGGTGCTGTGGAGAACATTAGGAAACCCCATGAACAACAGAGTCCCATTTTAAAAAGACCATTTCTTTTCGAATGAGTCCATATCAGTTACCAGCTGCATTAACCAATTTTTTATAGTTGTAGTTATACCTCTGATAGAGAACTGACCAGTCCGGTCCGGTCCTCACCTTTAGTTGACCTGTTTCCTGTTATACAAAACAACCCAAAAGAACTGCACCATAAAGACAAAAGTTGGTCTGATCAGTGGATCGGCACTAAAAGCAGAACCTCCATCTTCCTCATGCTGTCATCCTTACATCTTTTTAGAATGTGCCAAGCAAGACAAATGGTTTTATTTTGTCCTTCTTCTTCATACCCTGAAGCAGTTCCTGGCTGTGTGAAGTGAACGGTTCTGATAAACGAGGCTGAGGTTCTAGAAAGCATAAATTAGAAGCTGTCACCATCTGAAAAAGTTCAGGATTAAAAGAGAAACTGTCTCTGATTCCAAACAAACAAAAAACAATCAACTGGACTTTGTTTCCAAGTTTTAAGACATTTCGCTTTCCATCCAGGAAGCTTTTCAATTAAACATGTCAGAAATATTGTTGAGTTTCAAGCTTTATAAAACGGACAAAAACAAAGCCTTGTTTTGGCATAGAAACATGCTTTTTGAACCTGACGAGCGGGTCCACCTCTTTGGAATAAGGGTTGTTTTGTTTCTTTGTTAGCCTGTAATAACAGAAACCTGTCTTTGTCTGTGAAAGGAGGGGGCTCATTAAAGGGAATTGTTGGCCTGGCTGAAGAGGCGAGGTGCTCTGGTCCCCTGTAATGGGGTGGGAGTTACGATAATAGCGGGAAAGAATCAACTCAATCACTGAATTGTAGGTTTAACGACCCCCCATTGGACTTCTCTGAACCACAGAGAGGGCCCAAACGACAAGAACTACCTCAGGAGGGCATCGGTTACCCAAACCAGAGACACAAAACAGAACCTCAAAAAAGATCTACAGAACCGCTTCCATGATTCAACAAGCAGATAGACCAAATGGCCGCCAGAAACATAAGCTGTTCCAAAGGAACTAAGGGAAAAAATGGTGATAACAGAAAAACAGCATCATATGTTCTGGTCTCTGGTGCGGCAGTAGTGTGATGGTCTGGGATGGTAGGATGAATCGCTGCCTTGAACCAGGCTCTCAGATCCTCATTGGTTCTGGACTTTCTTATAAACACATTAAAAGGCTGATTGAAGGATCCTGAAAGATGCCATCAGCTCAGCCACCATCCATCCATGTTTCCTCTCCTCAATTCTAAGACATCACAGACAGAGACTCTAAGAGATCAAGCTCTGCAGCAATCTCCCACCCGGCAGAGCTAATCTACAATCAGAAAGAGACGTTATTCGGTATTGTGAAGCCCATCGGACTAGCTGGCCTCCCTGGCCCCAAAGATGGCTCTCTTTAAAAGAAACGGAGGCCGAACACAACAGGGGCTTCATTAAGACCACTTTTCCTCTCATTATATAAATCTGCTCTCAGACGGAGTTCCTTAAACACACCACATTAGAATCTTCCCTGAGTTCTGTCTGTATACAAGGCAACGCAGACATCAGACTTTCAGCGGATCCGAAGGTTGCAGGCGAGAGGAGAGCACTCGGTAGCCATCACAACAGAGAGGCTGATGGCTTAAAAGTGTGCACCTGAGCACCATCTGTGGCTCACTGCAGAATTAGAGCATTTCTGCAGAGTTTGAAGGATCCGCTGAAGGCTCCTCTGGTTCAGAGGGACGTTTAACAGCCTTTCCATGACTTGGCAAACAAAGAGCAGAAACTGTGAGAGTAAAGCAGCAGCTGCAGTGCTGCTATGTCAAAGACGCCTCATGTCCTCATGGCTAAGGTAAAATGATTAGTTGTTCCAGCTGAAAATGTGTATTTCTGTTTTGAAGCCTTTTTCACTTAATAACGCCGTTACCTTCTTTTAGTAACGAGTAATCTAACTAATTACTTTGACTGTAACTATAACGCAGTTACCATTGCAGACACCCCGTTACTGCGCGTTACTCAGGTCGCACAATGAACCTTTTTTTCATGATAGGACTCGTGCGCAGCTGCGTGAAGCTGACACCCCACCCACGTCAAAAAAAACTCTGCAAATAGACTGAATGGTTAGTGCAACGTTAGTGCAGAAAAAATATTGTTTGTGCTACTTTTGTTTAAGAGATATTAAAGATTATTTTTTAGGTCATCCAGAGGTGCGCGCCTTGTCATGAGAGAAGGGAGGATGAGATTGGCTGATGTATAGTGAGATTCCGTCTGTCAGTTGGCAGGTGGGTGTTTCCGCTGGCGGGTGTTAATGTACAGCACACACAGAGAGATGGAGAGTGAGGATTTCCTGATGGAAATACCGGTGTTACGTCGAGCTGCGTTTCCCCATCACATACGGTTTCCTCTGCATCTCCGCACAGCGCAGGCGGCACGATTCACCGCGCAAGCGACAGGAAACACGCATGCTCGCTAAAGGCGCGCCACAGGAGAACTATGGAGAGCGTGAACGATCAAATGAAAGGGAGAAACCTGGATGGATGGATGGATGGATGGATGGATGGATGGATGGATGGATGGATGGATGGATGGATGGATACTCTGCCTTTTCAACCTACTGTATTTTTTATTTTAAAAATTATTTGATGGCCTTTGTGGCAGGGATGGAGATCCATATTTTATGTCACACACAGAGTATAGATCTAGATAGATAGATGGATAGATAGATGTTACAGTATCTATAACAACCCAAACGCACAGGATTTCAGAATTAGACATCCCCAGTTATTAATTTCACCAGATCTGAATGCCCTGTTAAAAAACTTCACATGGCGTTCCCCCCTGATGTTTTTTACGTTGAGTTGCAATAAATGCTAAACTCTCTGCAGGTTCTTGTCTTTGTCGTCCACTCTATTCAGCTGGCTTTGGTAACACACCGCGAGAAGGTGGGGGCCGGGTGGTGAGGGTTACGGGGGTGAGAAACGCAAAAGTAATGCAATAGTTACTTTTACTAGTAACTAGTTACTTTTATTGTGGAGTAACTCAGTTAGTAACTCAGTTACCTTTTGGGAGAAGTAACTAGTAACTATAACTACTTTTTCAAAGTAACGTGCCCGACAATGGTCTTAGGTGGCCAGCCGAGGACCGAAGACATTGCAGAGGTTCTGGGGGCCGGCCGAGGGTCCGGCAGTGGAGCAGAGTCTTAGGTGGCCGGCTGAGGTGCCGAAGACGTGGCAGAGGTTCTGGGGGCCGGCCGAAGGTCCGGTAGCAGAGCAGAGTCTTAGGTGGCCGGCTGCGGGGTCGGAGGCGAAGCTGACGCTCTGGAGGTCGACCGCGGGGTCGGAGGCGAAGCTGACGCTCTGGAGGTCGACCGCAGGATTGGAGGCGAAGCTGACGCTCTGGAGGTCTGCCGCGGGGCCGGAGGCGAAGCTGACGCTCTGGAGGTCTGCCGCGGGGCCGGAGGCGAAGCTCACGCTCTGGAGGTCTGCCGCGGGACCGAAGGCGAAGCTGACGCTCTGGGGGCCGGCCGTGGGGCCGGGGGCGAAGCAGCTTCCCAGGAGGACGACGCCCCAATTTAGGTAGGTAGCCCCATGGGGTACCCCGTCCCCTCCTCAGCGGCTCTGGAACAGGCTCAGAGGTAGGGATGGGAATCGAAAACCGGTTCCTGTTAAGAACCGGTTCCGTGTTTTCCGATTCCATTGCATCGTTTGGCAGCTCGCTGAACGATTCTTTTTTCGATTCCCGCAGCACCAGAGCCTAGAGCTCTGGGGAGCACGACTTACGTCACGTTTTTTACGTAAGTTACGCAAGTTACGTAAGTTACGCAAGTTACGCAAGTTGGAAGAACTATTTGAGGAGGAAGACAACAAGCTGCGGTCACTTTGTGAATCAAAGCCCTGTCTTTCCTTAGCCCAGAGGGTAGATCAGGAAATCCAGCTCTGTAAAAGCTTGCCCTCCATCCCCTGCAGGGATAGCGCCACACTGTGGTGGTGGAACAAGCAAGATACGCTGCCCTTGCTATCTGGACTGGCTGAAAACTACCTCTGTGTGCAGGCTTCCTCCACCCCATCTGAGAGGGTGTTCTCCACGGCTGGAGACACCATAAGCCCTGAAAGATCCCGTATCCTTCCAGAAAAGCAGATATGCTCATCTTTCTGCAAAAGAAGTGTTAATTTTCCCTACTACTGTTTTATAATTAGTATTTTTTGTTATTAAAAATAGGTTATTATCCCATAATTTGTTATTAGACATTGTTGGTTATTAAGTTTGTTCTTGTATTCATTTTTCATTTAAACACAGATGTTACTCCAGTTTCACATTTCCTGTGGACATCTTGATCTTGTTGAGTTTGTAAGATTGTGCAATAGTTAAGTAAACAAAGTTGATTCTGATAATCAAACTGTTTGTTCTCCTTTTCCCCCCAAATTGGAATCGAAAAAAGAATCGATAAAGAATCGAATCATTTCATAGAATCGAAAAGGGAATCGGAATCGTGAAAATCTTTTCAATTCCCAACCCTACTCAGAGGTGACTGCAGACTGCGGCTCCTGGACTGGAACAGGCTCTGAGGAGACCGCCGACTGCGGCTCCTGGACTGGAACAAAGGAGCCCGCCGATTGTGGCTCCGGATCAGGAACAGAGGAGCCCGCCGATTGCAGCTCCGGATCAGGAACAGAGGAGCCCGCCGATTGCGGCTCCGGGTCAGGTACAGAGGAGCCCGCCGATTGCGGCTCCGGGTCAGGTACAGAGGAGCCCGCCGATTGCAGCTCCGGGTCAGGAACAGAGGAGCCCGCCGATTGCGGCTCCGGGTCAGGAACAGAGGAGCCCGCCAATTGCGGCTCCGGGTCAGGAACAGAGGAGCCTGCTGATTGCGGCTCCACCTCAGGAACAGGGGAACCCGCCGATTGCGGCTCCACCTCAGGAACAGGGGAACCCGCCGATTGCGGCTCCACCTCAGGAACAGGGGAGCCCGCCGATTGCGGCTCCACCTTAGGAACAGGGGAGCCCGCTGATTGCGGCTCCCAATCAGGAACAGGGGAGACCACCGACTGTGGCTCCCAATCAGGAACTGAGGAGACCACCGACTGTGGCTCCCAATCAGGAACTGAGGAGACCACCGACTGTGGCTCCCAATCAGGAAATGAGGAGACCACCGACTGTGGCTCCACATCAGGAACTGAGGAGACCACCGACTGTGGCTCCACATCAGGAACTGAGGAGACCACCGACTGTGTCTCCACATCAGGAACAGGGGGGACCACCGACTGTGGCTCCCAATCCAGCATGGGGAAAACCGCCCATGGCAGCAAAGGTTCAGTCTCTGAAGTGGCTTGTGATGCTTGTAGAGGGCTCCTTGCGGTCAGTGGCGCCTGTAGAGAGGTCCTAGGAGGGGTAAAACCACATCCTTCGAATTCTGACATCTCTTTAAAGTTCTGCTCAGGGGTCTCTGGACGGCACAGAGCTAACTCAGGGGTCTCTAGACGGCACAGAGCTAACTCAGGGGTCTCTAGACGGCACAGAGCTAATTCAGGGGTCTTTAGACGGTTAAGAATCGGCTCGGGAGTCTCTAGACTGCTTGGAGCAGGTTCAGGGGTCTCTAAACGGCACGGAGTTGACTCAGGGGTTTCAAAACGGCACGGAGCTGACTCAGGGGTTTCAAAATGGCACGGAGCTGACTCAGGGGTTTCAAAATGGCATGGAGCTGACTCTGGGGTTTCAAAATGGCATGAAGCTGACTCAGGGGTTTCAAAATGGCACAGAACTGACTCAAGACGGCTCACGGCTGGCTCAGGGGTCTTTAGACGGCTCAGAACCGGCTCAGGGGTCTCTAGACGGCTCAGAGCTGGTTCAGGGGTCTCTAGACGGCTCAGAGCTGGCTTACGGCGCCGCCGTCTCTTACGTCGGGGTTCACTAGAAGCTGGGCTAACGGGTTCACAGGCTGACTGTGACAAAAGGCTAACTGGTGTGTAAGTGGGTTCAGGTGCAGGTTTAGCTGAATTGCTAACGGGCTCAGGAGTAGGGCTAATTGGTTCATGATAAGGTGACAAGAAGGGGAACAGATCATCTCTATCCCCGTAATAGAAGTTCCAGAGATCTGACTCCTGGATTACGGGGTCTCTGACTGCTTGGGTTGTGAGTTGTGGTTTGATTTTTATCTTTTTAACGGATGGTGCTAACTGGCGGTCATGTAGGTGATGGCTGAACTGGACTAAACTGTGCGGAACTGGACTGAACAGGGCTGTACAGAGTTGTAAAGGGCTGGACTGAGCTGGACTGGGCTGGACTGAGCAGGACTGGACTGGACTGGACAGATCTGAACTGGACCGGGCTGAGCTGGTTTTCTAGACCTGGGCTTGACTCTTGCTTGTAGTCTGTAATACAAATAGGTTGCTATGCAAATAAGCTCTTCCAGGGTTGTAGGTTGATCTATTGTTGCTATTTCTTTTCTAATCTCTTTATTTAATGCGTTCAGGTAGAGGTTTCTTAGCATAGCGTCACTCCAGCCGGAAGCAGAGGCTCTGACCCGGAAGTCTTCAGAATATTCTTCAACGGATCTATTTCCTTGTTTAATGTTTGACAACCCATGAGACTCGACAGATTTACTAGAAAAAACTAGAGTGAATTTGTTAAAAAATTCTTCGAATGTACAGGTGATAGTTGATTCAGAAGGAAAACGGGTCCTTTTCCATTTACAGGCTCTACCGGATAAAAGTGAGAGAACAAAAACTATTTTTCTCTCGTCGTCTGGAAAACTGGACGGATTGAGCTCGAAAAACAATTTACACTGCCAAAGAAAACTTTTACATTCACTAGATTCGCCAGAAAATAGTGAAGGACGGAAATCAGGAAATGACGGAGCAGATTCTGACCTTAGAAGTGGATCTTAATCCGGAAGTGACGGAAGGAATTCCGGAAGTGACGAAACGGGCTCCGGAACCGGAAGTTGAACTGGCGCCATATTGTGATTCCCACGAAGCCTGTGGGATCTTGAAACGTGTGTTTTCTTTAAATCAAACTGGGATTTTAACTCACGGAGGGTTTGTGTCTGTCCTTGGATCAGGTGGCTTGTTCTTAAAGCTTCCTCCGGAGGTGATCTGCTGGGTCTTGTTAATGGCCGCAGTGTTCTGTCATGATTGGTTTTAGGTTAAACCCACATGCAGAACACAAACGGAGGCTGAGTAAAAGTTTAACAGAGTTTATTGAAGATAGATTGACACAAGAACATGAACTGGATCAGGTACTGGTCCGGGTTGGGTTCACTGATGTCTGCAGAGATGGACAGTTTGATTAGCCAGGCAGTCAGATGATTAATTGAGTCTTAGGATAGTTCTGAGTCTACCTTGAAGGAGTCCAGGCTTAACTTGTGAGGGAGGGAACCGTTGGGTCCAGAGACTGTTGGTTCAGCAGAGTGCACAAGCAGCAGCAGCGTCTAGCTTCTAACTTTGAATGGCAGACCTTGATCAGAGTTTCCAGCTCTTCTCTAAGAGCAGCAGGAGAAAATCCAGACTGGAATCTTCAGGTTTGGCTCACCAGGGCTGGCAGGCAGGTTAAGCTCACCCAGAGCTTCAGACTTGAGACAGGTTTCCTGTGAGCAAAGACAGAGGCAGATTAGAATCAGGTTTCTCACTTGAGATGACTTAGATTCTTTCTGGTAACAGAGGCTCAGGTTTGCTAACCAAACTAAGGTCAACACTGCGGCGTTGAAGGAAGGTCTGGCAGCTGCTTATGTAGGGGAGGTCTCCTGATGAGTAGACGAGCCCCAGGTGTGCTGGAGGGCTCCAGCCCAGGAGACCCACGGCACACTCTGCTGGTGGAAGGTGGTACATCCCCAGATCCCAACAGTAACCCAGTCCCTAAAAGAAAACAAAAAACAGAAGAGGATCCTCGGCGCCCTCTTGTGGGCAAGCCTCAGGATCCCAACAGTACTTCTATTTCGAAATATGGAATGATTCCCTTTTTCAAGCGATGACTGACAACCCCAGCTGGAACCGCTTACTGGAATTTCTGTATAGCTGGATACTCAGGTTAGTGACCATGAAACTCAGATGGAGAGCGATAACTTTGGCATGAAAACTGGCTCAGAGCTCAGACAGACAGAGCCACCTGAGGAGCTAGCTTATTGTTAGCTTTTCTACCATAGAAAGTCTTTATAGATCAGTGCTCCTGTGTTCCTTTTCTATGTCTGCTTTTGTCTCCTTGAACACAAAAGGTCAATGACTGGGTGCAATCAGAAGGTTTTTGTTTGATAGAAACATTAAACATTTTATCTGAGTGGATGATCTGATTGATCTGGATTTAGAAAGTGACTTAAACTGACAAGATGTGAGTTGGAGCATAGAAATAAAAAGAAATTAGAAATAAGACTTATAAATAATAAGTCTTAGGAAATTAATGGATGATGATGCAGCTGGAAAATGGGGGGCAGGGAGGGTAACAGTAAGTTTGTACTTTGACCTGCTTCGTTCAGCATGTAAATATTCCTATACTTTTCTAAGGCTGCTCTTTCGCTTTTTTAAATCTCTCAATGTAATTATCGCAGCTCTGGTACCTTATTTGAGTACTCCTTTTATTTACCTGCCTCCCCAATCTCTAATTATCATTTATCTTATTCATCTGCTCCTTCTGCTATGTAAACGGTTCAGCCCAGCTATCGGGGCTAGATCATTATTCTTTGTTTATTCATGCTGTTGTGTGTCAGCTTCCCTCTGCTGAGCCCTCATTGTTTTGGCTCGGCATGTGGGGGGGCGCAGGTTCTGGTCCTTCTCTGCGGAGCCTTCGGGGTTTTGGCTCGGAACACTGGGGTGGCCAGTTTTAATTCCCGTAAGCCTGGCTCCAATTTGCCAGACTGGTTTAAAGGTTTGCAGTAATTCCAGTACCTCAACCACTGAACCTGCCTGTCTCCATCTGAACGTTTCTGTCTGAGTGGGCTGCTGGACTCATGGAACTCTGGACCTGCCTGAACGCTCTGAGGATTCCTGTAACCGTGGATCTGACTATTCCTGTTTGGATCTGAACCCCTGGTTGGGCTGCGGACTGCTGGACCTCTGAACCCTCTGGTTCTGAACTTTTTTTCTGACCTGGATCGGTCAGAGAAACCGATCTGCCTGGATCTGCCTGCTCACTGAGGTTGCTGCATCAGTTTTGGACGGCTCTGAGCCTCATCTCATTTGGAATTCCATTGGCTGGATCTTGCCTTTCTCAGAGAGGATAGACTGAACTGTTAAACCAGGAAGTGACTCACTCGGGTCATGGTCACTTACCTGTGTTTCTCCCTCCAGTGCAAGTGTCAAAGTGTCAGTGATTGGGCGGTGCCCCGCCCCCCTCCTGCAGCCGCTGCGGTCCACTTATCCTCAGCAGCCTACGTCTTGTTCTGTTCTATTTTATTATTATTGTCATTAAATGTTTTGAAACTTCCCATTTTCTGACTTGCCTGAATACTGGGTCCATCTGTCCTGTTTATGACACTGAAGAATTTTCCGATACTGTGATACGACCAAAGAACTTACAATAGCAAGGAAGAAGGAAAATAACTTTAAATGTTTCATTTGATGGCTTCACATCTGTAGAAAAAACAGGGCAGACAAAACAGCTGCATGGTTTAGAGCAGGCATCCCCAAAGTCGGTCCTTGAGGACCTCTGCACAGCTGATTTTAAATGAAAGCTGATTAACAGGATTTAGCTTAAAAGCTCGCTGAGCTGCAGCATCTCGCTGTGGTTCTCCGGCTGCACTGCAGCAGAGAAGAAGCAGCTTCAACGGATCATCAACACCGCCCAAAGACTGACTGGCTGCCCTCTCCCCTCCTTGGAGGAGATTTACTCCACCCGCTGCCTCAGGAGAGCCCGCAGCATTATCAGGGACTCCTCACACCCCGGTCACCATCTTTTTGAACTGCTCCCATTTGGGAGACGTTTCAGGGCAATAAGAACGAAAACAACCAGACTGAGAAACAGCTTCTTTCCTAGAGCTGTTGTTGCCCTGAACGCCTCACGTACAATGTAACAACTGTATCAATAATGCTACCTCACGTGCAATAACCTGTACCCGCTACCTCAGGTGAGCCCGCAGTATCCCTTTTTAAACTTTTTCGTATTTATTTTTCTTTTAAATTTGCACTAATTGCTTGTACTGTTTTTTTTTTCTTTTTCTTTTTCGAATTTCGTAATTTCGTTGCATCCCTGTGGAGCAATGACAAATAAAGAATTCTGATTCTGATTCTGAACTTTGGGGATGCCTGGTTTAGAGGAAACTCTTTCTAGATGTTTTCCAGTGTCTGAGCAAGAAGCAGGGAGGTCATAGATTTTTCCCCGGTAAATCAGCTGGAGGCTTCAGAGTTCTTCTGAGCTCATACAGCCTGCCCCGCTGTTCCACCTCCTCACCACACGTTTCATATTTCATCTGCTTTAACTGAAGTCTTATGGGTCAGCCGGTCTGTCATGGGTCCGCTTGACACCAATACAGACCTAAAGACACGCACAGAGGAACGTATACCATTTTAACTCAAGCGGTGAGTTCAGAGAACCCCAGCCTAGTGCAGGCTGGGCTATCTAAGACCTGATTGAAAACACGTTGCTTCAAAGCACAGTTTGATATCAGACATGGGCTCTAAACATCTCTGCCTCTCTAGTTACAGGCTGTCCCACTATGGAGACCAGCTGAAGTCCTCACATGTTTACCAAACAAACTGGAATTTCTCCAAGTCATTCAGCCAGTTTACAACCGGTTTCAGTTTAACCAAATCTGGTTGTTATCAGTGTTCCATCTGAATAAACAGCAGCACAGGCAGTAGGCATTGCAAGCTGAAGAGCCAGGAGAAGCAGTACTACAGATGCTAGGGGCTCTCTGACACCAAGGAGGGAGGGTCAGCTGGAGGAAGAGGGAGAAGAAAATGCTTTATGGTTTATTCTACATATTTTCTATTACTGAAGAATAGTTCCGATACTGAGGATTAAAATTATACAAAAACTGCTGCATTCCATGTCACATCTCCAGTATGGCCAAAAGCTGTTTATTTATTTTTCCAGCTTTTTATTGTCATTACACTGTCACAGATCAATAAAATTCACTCTCTGTAATTTAACCCATCCCCTTGGGAGCAGTGGTCTGCCATTGTGCGGCATCCGAGGAGCAGTGTGGGGTTAAGGAATTACTCAGAGACCCAGAGTGGCAGTCTGTGGGAGTGGGGCTTGAACTCAGAACCTCTGGATTCCACGCGGAATGCCCTAACCACTCAGCCACCTTTATATTCTAACATAAGTAGAAAATCCTTGTTTTTAACTCCAATCCTACAGCATTAACCTGCTCTATCCTTTTTAATCAAGCCTACACTGTTGTAGGTCATTTAGACTTTATACTGGGTGAACTCTTCCCGCTTTTCTCCTTATTCATCAGTTCAACATTTTTTTTATACGATTACAACTTTCTTCTTATACATTCAAATCCATCAGTTCAATTATATCACTTTTTTTATTTTTTATTTCAATATTCTACTCATTTGTAGTTTTTTTTTCATCCAAACATTTTTCTCTTCCTATTTTATGTTTTTCTCATCGTTTTTTTAAATTTTGCTGTTTAATTCTATTTTCCATAATTTCAAGATATTTTATCATTTAATGTTTTCTAATTATTTTAGCATTTAGTTGCTTTATATTTAATCTTAAAGTTAGGAAGCAGCAAAAACCATTCAAATGGGTTTTTAACTTTGACTTCAAATAACTCAGGCTTCTACACTTCGACAGTCTTCTGGGAGGTTGCTTCAGATAGGTGGATCATAGGAACTAAAGCACAATTTAACCTGAGTTCTCCAGAAGGAATCCCAGACCTCAACCACAACTTAAAGGGGTCATAGAATGCAATGTTTACATCGTCATAGAGGAATAACGATAGCTCAGTGGGTGAACTATAAAACGTAGGACATGTCCGGGAAAAAGAGAACGTATGGTCAACCTACCATGTCAACAATTCAATGTTTCAGTGAGTGCTTGTTGCTATGATGCGTCTTTGCTCAGCAGCTTTGCTCATTGTAAACCAACCAATCAGTGCACAGCTCATCTAAATATGCATGAGCATACCATTAAAGGAAGAAAACCTGTCGTTTCATTCTAGGGCAGGCATCCCCAAACTCGGTCCTCAAGGCCCCCTGTCCTGCAGGTTTTAGAGGTCTCCTTGCTCCAGCACAGCTGATTTTAATTGAAAGCTGATTAACAGGCTTTTGGTCAACTGCAATCATTATAACCAGCTGTGCTGAAGCAGAGAAACCTCTAAAACCTGCAGGACAGCGGCCCTTGAGGACCAAGTTTGGGGATACCTGCTCTAGGGCTTTTAACCAGGCTTGCATTAGGCATCATAGAACAGCAAATATGCCATTTTCAGCCCAACCAATGTTACACCCTATTCAGAGACCTTAAGGACCAGCACCACATACCCTATAGAATCATTCTATGACTCCTTTAACATCTTCACAGTAAAAACCAATGTACAGAGTGGAATATAACTCTGCTTTAGATAACATCTGGTCCTAATCCAATTTGGGGAAAATGTACTCCCTAGACCACCAGTGTCCGAGTCAAACATGTTTTGTTGCTCCCCGGTATCCATCTCCACATTCTGTTGGACTGTGGTCCTCAGCTCATCTCCCAGGTTTGCTGATACTTATGCATTAGGTGCTAATGTCAGTCTAGCTTTTGGTTATCACCAGAAAAGTCAGACTTAGCATCTCAATCAGGAAATTGAAGTTGCGCTAATTGACTTACATCCAGTAACCCATCTGACTGGAACCAGTATCTTCCTTGGATTGAATATGTACACAGAGGCTTCATGCAACAACATCTTCTTATTCCTGTTGTAATTTTATCTTCCCTTCCTTCTACAAATGCGGCACATCAGATTCAACAAATGGTCTTAACTTTAATAAGTGATCCTAAATCATCCGGTTAAACCACATGCAGTCCAGCTGTGTGATAGTGAAGCGCGTTCATGAAAAAAAAAGTAAATTTGCATAATTACCGCCCCATTGATGCCATACAAGGCTACAACTTCCCACGCAATCAGAAGGCGTTCATTCATAGAAATGGCTTTTAAGATAAAGATAAACTCTAGTGGTTTGAAGATCAAGGTCTAGCTAACGGAGAGCTGAGCAGCAGTGTGACATATTTTACCAATATGGCTCTAGGAATCAATATCCCAGAGCTAGCTGATAGCTCAACAGCTTTGCTTGTGAAAGCAAAGCTCAAGCAGTCACCATGATGACTGTTGCCATAGTGTTCCGCTTGGTGCTTTTATATGAAACTTTATTGAAAAATATTTAGGGAGTAAAATCATATACAAGGGACATGGAGATGGAAAGGCAGATGAGAAAGAAAGAGGGAATAAGAACAAAGGGGAGAGAGAAAGAGGTAGAGACAGAAAAGAGCAAAAATAGACAGAAGATATGCAGTACTTAACAATCCTGAATAAAATCAGAAGATTATAGCAATCGATTTATAACCCCAAAAACTACATTTGGACACAAACATCATCCTGAGATAAAACTAAATTGGTTGTAACCCTCTCAGGTGAAAATGGGCGTAAAGACAAAACAGAACCATTTGTCCCTGAGACAGAGTGAAAGCTCTCTCTTTGTCCCTATTTGAGCGCTGCCTCCATGAAAGGTTTTAGCCCCATGAAAAGAAGGCATTAGTTCTGTCCTCAGGGCTGAGGAGGAAGAGTGCTGGCAAGAGGACATGAAAGTAAGGAGGTTAAAACATCATCATCAGACTGTTAAAGAACCCTCCCTGGTTCAGGTTAAGCTAAAAGCCACCCAACCAGATGTTACCAGAGGGCTGGTCAGAGAGATAATGAGGTCAAACCTGCTTCCTGGAGGAGACAGCCGTCTTGGGCCGCCCCTGACGTCCTGTCCGTGCTGCCTCTGACGTGTCCCGGCAGCTCCTTCGAAGCGTGGTGGCGCTGGCTTCACTGTAGTTCGGCAGAGAGCTGCAAGGACAAAAACAGCCAAATATCAGTGAGGAAGCAAAAAGATGACAGCTTCAAGTAAAAGAATATTGGACCATCAGTAGAACTTCGACCACCGCTGAGCCTGAGAGAGCCTGGTTCTGCTGGAGGACCCTTCCTGTTAAAAGGGAGTTTTTCCTCTCCACTGTCACTACAAGCATGTTGGGAGTGAGGGATTGCGTTCGAGTCGATGAGTCGATGCAATCAACTGGTTTTCCTTAGATAGAAAACTTTTAATCAGTTTGACTCGATGATCTGGTGAACTGTAAAGTGCCTATAGATGACATGCGTTGTGAATTGGCACTATATAAATAAACTGAATTAAATTGAATTGAATGGAGCCAAAAGATCACATACATCCACAAAGCTTCCTCTACTCTGGAGGAAAGTGTTCAGCAGACTGACTGCTGGATCCATTGAATATGTGTCCTATTTAATGTTCAGTTATGACTCCCTGGTACCAGCAGTCAGACATGGTAGTGGTAGTGAGATAGAATGGGCCTGCTCTGACTCTCCCTGCGCAGCTGGTCTGATCTGCTAATTAGTCTTGAAGCCTTTATCAGACGTCAAGGCTTTTTCAGAGAGAGGTGGCACCAGGTAGCTGGGCTGCCTGTGTACGTCCATCTGTTTGTCTCTTGTGTGTGTCTTGTAAGTGTGAGCTTTCTTAAGATTTCCCTCTTTACTGTGGTGATTCATTTGTTCAAACTTTCAGCACGGTCTTCATTCATTGAGCTTCTTTTTCAGCAGCACCAAATTTTTAGCATTGGTTCCAAAGGCTTTAGGAGCCTTTCCCATCATCAGCATTGTATCGAACTACTGGTTGATGTGATTTTTTTGGGTGAGGAGTGTGGTTTAGCTGTTAGGGAACATCCCTGTTGTAAAAGTGTGAAGGATGCACTGGTGGCAGTATGCTTCTGGACTCTATAAATAAGGTGTACAGCCTAGTTGAGGGGAGAATTGTATTGAGAAATATGAAAACTACTGTCTTCCCTCTAATGAACCCAGCAAAAGAATGATTCTGTCTAAGCTGCCTCCTTTAATCAGCGATGATAAGTTTCTGAAGGAATTGTAACATCATGGTCAAATTATGTCAGCAATGAAAATGTCTGGTTAAATCAGAAAAGTTGAAACACGTTTATGACTCTAAAACAGGACAATGAGGAGTTGAACAAATAATTCAATTATTTGAATCCATCAACGGTGTAGATGTAACCCAGACTCTTGTCTGGAGGAGGTCGATCTGCTGTGTTGGGCCATGCGTCTGTGGAGAGGTTGTTTGGTTTCTCCAATAAAAAGATCAGACCATTCCTTACTGCATTAGGCTGTATACACCACTCTGCTCATATTTGGTCTGCAGGGTTTTGTCTTTAGGATGCACTAGTCTGTTTAAGGGTCTTGCTTGGTTTGAAACGTGCTGGGATTTTGTGTTTGGAGAAAATCCTCTTGAGTTCTTCAGAGACTCCAGCAACATATGGAATGGAGATGTTTTTGCATTTAATCTCACCGTTATGTTCTGCTGCATGTCTTTAGGATTTCCTTGCTGATTTGACCAATTCCCAGTTTGGGGTATCAACACGTTTGAAGAGCATCTTTGATGTGTTTAGAAAAATTTAAAGCTTATTTTTTAGGTCACCCAGCGGTCAGCTATCCCCCATTAAGCTCCAAATTAAATCTAATTTATGTACTTTTTCAGTGCTACTTGATTTCCGCAAGTAAAATTATTGTTTGCCGTTGACATCACCATCCCAGCAGACATTTGTGCTGCGCTCATTTCCTGATATAAAGTTATTGCATAACATTGCATGTTATTCTTGTGCTGGTATTGAATATAACAGTTGGCATGTTTCCCCTATTTTTTAACGGCTGGATTGATTGTTTGATATTTAGTAAACCACCAGCCTCCCAGACCCATAACTTTGGACCTGCCTTAATCCTGGCAACCTATGTCATTTCCTGTCAAGGTGTTGCTCTCAGAATTTCAAAATAAAAGCACAGTTGAAACTTAACATCACAGACTGCTGCTCAATTGCTCTCTATGAACAACTTTTGAAGAGTCTTGGAGAGACCATTGTTTTTTTGTAAAAGCCCTAAAAACTCCACTTCAGTTCACTTTAGTGAATCCACCACATTTGAAACAGCCACCTCGAGCGGTTTGAACGCACTATGAGAGGGCATAATGGCTCATTAACACTGTTCTATTAAATGGTTGTTTTAAAAAAAGGCTTTCTGTATCTTGGAAGCTATGGAGTACCGTGAAATCTCAGTTCACGTCCCAGCAGCAGTGGTAGGATGTTGGTCAAATAAAATAAATTACAAGCAGTTTTGTAATTAATAAACACACAATGTTACCAAAAAAATGGTTGAGTTTACTGAACGATTAGAGACTAATATTGTCTTTCTTCAGGGTTTTTGAGAACGAGGCCATATTCAGGCACTCAAAAGAAAAAATATGCTTTGGCTGATCTGCTTGGGTTCAGATCCCTTTAAATCCATTCCCTTTATTGGACTCAACCTTGGAAGCTGTATATCAGTGAGTTTAAAGAATACTGAAGAGTTTCCTAATAACTTGTTCCAGAGTAAGATAAAAAACTATTCGGGAGCATGCTTTAATCTTGTAAGAACTGCAGGAGGCATTGTTGAACATGGAAACTGCTAAAGCTCCAGGAATAGAGGGCTGGCCTTGTAGCTAAGGGGACGCCGGCCCTCTACTGTCCTAGAGCTGAGCTCACTTTTCTTCCTATAAGGAAGATCTTTATGAAATGAAGAGCTGAAGACCTGCAGGTTTATTATGTGCTGGTTATAAGATCTACTGAAAGGTTTATGTCTGAAGGCTTTGAAGCTATGGACTGGCCCTCCCGTTCCCCAGAGCTGAATGCAAATGAGCACACCAGGGACATCATGTATCATTACACTGCCACATGTACAGAGCAACAAAATGAATTATATACATTTAACCCATCCCTTTGGGGAGCAGTGGGCTGCCGCTATGCAGCTGGGGTTAGTGGTCTGTTACTCAGGGACCCAGAGTGGCAGTATGTGGGAGTGGGGCTTGAACACAGAACATCTGGATTCTAAGCGCAATGTCCTAACAAGTTTGGGAAACTCACTCTCTGCATTAGACCCATCCCCTTGGGGGGCAGTGGGCTGCCATAGTGTGGGGCCCGGGGAGCAGTGTGGGGTTAAGGTTTTTGCTCAGGAGCCCAGAGTGCAGGCTGTGGGTATCGAACCGGGTACTTGCAACCTTCTCAGAGCACAAGTGCACTGCTCTTACCACTAGGCCAACACTTCCCATCTTGTTCTCTTGATCTCCATCCATCCACTAAAGCCACATTGAACCACAGTCTGTATAGCAGTGGGTGGATGCTTTAGTCCAGCTCTGGGAGAAGATCCCTCAGGAGACCATCTACCACCTCATTCAGGCAAGTGGAGGCCACACACAGTACCTGTTTGAAGGACATTACATTTAAGCTGGAGAAGCCTGTAGTGTGTTTTTCCACTTTGATTTTGTGTGTGACACCGATTCCAGACCTCCATTGGATAATAAATGTGATTTCATTATTATTATATATTTTTTATTTTTTTTTTGTGCGTGTGTGATTTTGTTGTCAGCACATTCAACTTTGTACAGACAAAGTATTCAATGAAAATATTTCATTCATTCAGATCAGGATGTGTATAAACCCCCATTGACCAATGGTGCTGGTGATTTACAGTGGATAACTTTACATGGTTTGACTAACTTAATGCTTTTGTTTCTGTTATTAATCCTGTTGTTCCAGATCAGTGTCCTTTCTGTTTGCTTTAAGTACCCATTTTTTCACTGCTTTTTTGGTGAGACAGTGGCGTTGGATGTAGGAGTTTACCCTGAAATTGAAGGGTTGACGGTTCAAGCCCCGACTCTGACTTTCAGTGTCGTTGTGTCCTTGAGCAAGACACTTCACCTGCATTGTCTACTGATGGTGGCCAGAGGGCCTGGTGGCGCCAGTGTACGGCAGCCTCGCTTCTGTTAGTGAGAATAAAGGTGCTATATAAGTACATGCCATTTACCATAATAAACTATCATGCTACTTTGTGACATTTGGAACTGAGTGGGAGAAAGTTTTATAGAGCATTCTTTTATTGTTTGGAACTTCAAATGACAAGAGAAAGAAGAAAAAATGGATAGCTGTTAATTTTTTCCTTGAAGCAGAGTTGGCAAATTATTGAGCAGAATAGCTAAGCTTGATAATGAGCAAAAAACTAAAACTTCAACAGTATGTTAGAGCAAGAGGAAAACTAGAACAGAAATACCATTTCAAAATAATGATTCCTATTTTTTTATTGAAAACAATGATTGCATTTTATTCATAAATGTATTGATTTGAGATAAATATATATCGGGATTATAACTGAGTGATTGAGGGAGTTTTAAAAAAAAAATCAGAAATCTTTCTTTCAATGAAATATTGTAAAGCTGCCATTTGGATCAGCTTATTAGTGTCTAATATATTCTAATTTTTTTGCAGATCTGGAACCTTTAGATTTAGAAACAGAGGAAACAGAGGCCCTGTGTCTGCAGCACCATACATCCTAACAGCAAACACAGAGCTGCACCTAGTTCTAATTCTTGGACATTCGTCACAGTGACCCTAACTAAAGGTCTCTCTAATTATTTGCATTAAGTCTAGGTTAATTGTACCGCCACAAATGCTGCTCATTACTCTGCTTTGGGAAGAATCAGACTGTGGTTCTTGAACATAGCAGAACCTAAATGCTTCTGTGTTACACAAGAGGCTGACAGAGTCCATAAAAGCTATTATCTTCTAGCTTTTAAAGTTCTATAGCGACTGAATCCTTCAGAGGACCATGGTCACCACCCTTCATCACCATTGGACTGAGAGGCTGCAGGCTAAACATGGGAAACCTTCAGCCCAGACTTCTGGAGAAATTCTAGGGACTGGTGAAAACCAGCCTCTAGCATTTCTGGGGGTTTTCCACTTTTATGTGCCGAGTTTAGTGAAGGAAAATCCTCCAAGTTCTTAATTTGGGCTCAAATTAGAGCAGCAGAACTTTTCAGATTCCAGGGATGTCAGAGTCTTGGTCTGTTTGTTCCTGTTTTTCTTGGTTTTCCATTTGTTGTCCTCTGCTGCCCTCTTGTGTCTTCCCTTGCTCTGTTTTTCTGTTCTGCCTGCACCTGTTTTCAATTCCCTTGTCAGCTCTCTCTTTGTCTCTGTCCCCTTTAAAAGCCCTCCCTCTTCAGTTTCTGTTTGCTGGATCCTCGTCTAACTTCTGTCTGTGTTCCTCGTCTCTCCCTGGCTCCTAGTTTTGGTTTCCCCCTGATGTCTCCTTGGTTCAGGTGCGTTAGTAGTTTTCTGTTGGACTCTGATTCCTGCCCTTGGATCTGTGAACTTAAATAAACCCACTTTAATTCACCTCTGCCTACTGGTCTCTGCATTTGGGTCCTCCAAACAAACACCGCTCCATGACAAGGGACGGTCGTTACATCAGGACCTCCATAGTCTGGTTCCTGTGTCCTCCTCGCTCTGCCTGGGGACATTTGTCCAGAGGAAAGACTGTATCCTGATGTTAATGACCTAGAAGCTGAATCTTTAGACTGACTAGGAAAGTGTGAAGTAGGGTTGAAAAACGGAATCGTTCCATATTTAGAAATAGAAGTACCTGTCCCGTCTTTAGTGGAAAAGTAACGCACTTTGTCCCGTATTACTATGAAAGTAAAAAAAATAGTCAGTAAAAAGCTAATGGAGCTATTACAGAAATGAAGAACAAGGGCACGGTAGATACAAAACTTATAGTAAACTTGTTCCTGGAGCCTGTCCTGCGTTTATTAGCTGAAAACATATAGATAAAACTGTCTAGAATCCCCTCATCCCATTGGTAGAGCCAATTGTTGCTCACGGAGAAGATAGTGGGAGACAACAGAGCAACAGCAAACAACTCCTCACTCCTGTAAGAGCTCAGCGGAAATACAAGTGGAAAAAATAGACTATCACGACATAATGGTGCATTGAGCTAACAATTGTTTTTCTGTTTTACAACTGTAGCCTACAGTCATTGGATTTAAGGCACAAATATGTTTACAAGTTTGCACAAGTTTGCTGTTGCACCAAAAATGTGCACTATTTATTTATTGTTTTATATTCATTTTTACAGTTTGAAGTTAAGCAGGACAGGCTTATTTTTAAGATACTTATTTGTTTTAGCAAAGTTTGTTATTTTGTATCAGAGTGAACTGCTGGAAAACTATTTGTTTTGCATGTGTTCATGTCACTCACAAATATGCATCTAATTCAGTGCAGAGTTGAGTCAAATAGTAAAAAAAATAATTTCACACACAATGGCGGGCTAAAAAAAATCCACACCAGGATAACAGGTAAATGCAATCGGGTCAGCTGGCACGCACATGAGGTGTCCCTTTTCTTTTTTCAGGGAGTTGGTGACCCTAGTGTGAAGGCAGAAGAAGAACAACGAGGAATATGAGGATTGATGTACCCATTATTTTCCCCGAATAAATGTCCAAATACAGCTAGGTGTCCATAGCCTCTAAAAAAGGTCCAGGGTCTCATTGATCAGCTTGTTTGGCACAAAACTGGACCTGAAACCTGCTAACGCTACTTTCCTGCTTAATTTGTGGTTTATCAAGAACAAACTTGGCGGCTGTTGACCCAACTCTGACTTATCCTACAGGTCGGCACATTCTGGAGACAGATGGAGACTGAGGGAACTGAAGATGGGTTGCGTCACAGCTTCTGTCAGACATTTTTTTTTCACTTTATATGAAACTTTGACCAAAGATCTACTTTATCAGATCCAAACTACAGTGATCTATGCTGGCGATGACAGATCAGACCAGAATCAGAGTCTGCTCATATTTCGATGTTTCCTCTCTGATCATCAATCGGACCCTCATGGAAGGGTTATGAATCACTGTAAATGTTTAAAAACCTCTAAACAGCCATGAGCAATAATCCTGCAGCTCCTCCTTCACCTGATTGGTCATTAATACCTCATTTTGTCCATTTTTCCTACCAAGCAGACCTATCTGACCTTCTCACACTAACACCTCCATAAAGAAACTGGGTTTTCTGCTCTCTTGGTTGCGGCTGCCATGGTAACCGTTGAATAACATTGATTAGCGAGCTCATTTCAACACACAATGGCATTCATGCGGTGCATTGATGGACGGCTGTGTGGAGGGGGGAAGGACCAGTGGCTCCATGCTGTCCCTGGTCTCCTGGGCAGCCTACCTGAGGTAGAGCACCCGCGCTATCAGGCCATACAGCACGATGGCGAGGAGCAGCGGGGTGACGTAGAAGATGGTGAAGTCGATGAGGTAGATGGGGAGGTAGAGCTCCCGCTTCACTCTGTAGCCACACTGCACGTGTCCGTCGTGTCCCACCTGAGCATTAAACAGAAATGAGGGTCATAATGGTTCCCATCTGCACATAATAATGCTGCTCTCAGACTGGGCTCTGACGCCGCCTGCAATCTAAGCAGCGCCTGCGACAGAGGCGGCCGAGGAAACAATTAACACAGGGTCATCAGTTGGTGACCAGAATAAACCTGAAGCTTTCTCAGCTTCCTGCAGCTTCACCAACACCACGGCTCAGAAACATCCTTTCTGTTGCAAGTCAATCTCCTCACACTAAAAGATTAATATTAACAGAGAAGGGGACTAGAGTGACTTGGGACTTGACTGCACAGGTCTTGAACCTGTTCAATTAACATGGAAATGTAGCCCCAAAGTTTAAATTACCTTTTCTTTAAAATCTCAGCTCTTCGACATTAGCTTAACTTTTCTTAGAAAAAGACTTGGAAGGACATGAAGTTTGAAGCTTTAGATATGGGGTCTTACTTCAGGGTTACCTTCCCTGACACGGGACTTGAGGATAAAGACTGGGATTGGCCTGGTGCCTGAACGCTGCACATGTTCAGGACCATCTCAACTCCATCTTTCAGGGAGAAAAGGAGAAAAGATTGAAGATGAAGCCAATGGCGTAACTATCGGTAAGCAGAAACAGCATTTGCTTACGGGCCCATGACCTCTTAGGGGCCCCATTACTGACACTTGGTGGGTCCCCTATGCAATTGTAGACTAGGATGTCTCTTTGCACATGTAATGGTGTGGAAAATTCCTCTTAAACCCATCTGATACTGAAGTGACTGAACGGCCCGTATTTATACCGCAACACATGGCAGATTTCAACATGATGGTGAGCCGTTTAAACACGGGTTATGGGTTATGATGAACTGACTGAACATATTATGTACGTAACGTGCGTGCAGCGTGCAAGACATCACATCACGTTAGACTAAAACCAGAGAGTAGATTAAACCATAACCTATAGTATTGCTTATGGGCCTGTTGTTGTGTCTGTGGGGGGTGAGAGTCAGGTCCAGATTGGTAATAATACTTTTTCTTTTTTTCATAAACTGGACTAGAGAGGGCAGGAAGCAACAAATAAGGTCATTAGGCCACAGATGATGTCATATTTTCTGACCTGAATGTCCACCAGAAAGAACCACAGCATGCAGTAGATGCAGGTGAAGATCCAGACCCCTGCTATGATCCGCTTAGCCCGCAACACCGTGCACACCGTCTGAGCCTTGATGGGGTGGCAGATCGCGATGTACCTGCAGGTCAGGAGGAAGCACAAGCTCAGAACATCTGCCAACGAACCGCTGCAGCAGCAGAACCAGAACTGAGCCACGGAGAGGGAGGTCACATGGCCAGGAGATGTTTGTCTCTAATCCTTCCTGATTGGATCTGAGGGGAATCAGAGTTTAATCCATTTTCTGGTTCTTCTCATCACCAGGCTCAGCTAGCAACACAAACAGGGATGAAACGGAGCAAATGTCTAAAAATCAAAGCGTGAGAGCTTCAGACTTATTGGGGGTGTCAAATAAACAAGAAGAAATAGATTAATTATTAAAAATATCATGTATTGTATGTATGTATCATGTATCACATAAATAAAATGCACAAATTAATTACAACAAAATACATAAAAAATACTTTTAGCTTATTTATCCAAGTATTTCTTCACTTTAACATTTATTTTACTTAAGATATCCAATCTATCTTATTTATTTGAAGTATTTGTTTCTAACTATTATTGTTATTTATATATTTTTACCCAGTTTCTTGGTCTTTTCTGTCTTCTTCTCATGTGTTTTGTTTCTCATTGAAGCAGCTGCTGATAGGCTGCAGCTTTATGAAGGCAGCAGAGATGAAGTGCTTTGAATTCAAACTAATCACCTTTAAAATCTGCATCTTGGTCTTAAGTTGTCAACAGGGAAGTCATTGTCCTAAATAAAAATGAGGCTCATGCTTCTGTGTTTTTGTAGAACATTAAAGGGTTTTTGTTTTGAATGATGAGAGATTGCATCAGTTAATGCAGATCTCAGTCTGAGCGATGATAGTTTGGCTTTTATTACAGTTTTTTATTACAGCTGCGCTACCAGAATAACATTTCATCAGAGCATCACCAGTCACATGTGGTCTGTAGCACAGTTTTAGTTTCATTGCTCTCGAGTCAAAGCCTCAAACCAGGAGTCTGAGTTCAAGTCTTTAGAGTCCAAGTCAAAGTCTTTTTGTTTGTAAAATGACCCTCAGAAGAGGAGATACCGACTGCTCAGAAATACTTCACACAATATGGCTTTAGCAGTAGAACAACAACCAACCCCTTAAAGACCGACTCACCCCCAAATTAACCGATTGTGTCTCAACATATGCCTTTGTGCTATCTACATGCCACAGGCATTAATCTGTTGACATCCTGCTAAGGTGTGTCTAAAACCATCTGTTTGGCACCTCTGTCAGGTTAAATAGGGGTTACTGCTTCTGAAAGTGGATATTGGCTTTTACTGTCTGCTGGCTCCTCCTCCCACACGCAGTCGTTAACATACGGGCCAACAATAAATTAAATGGCTTTCTATTAATGGAGAAGTCCACTCTTTGAATATGAAATTATAAAAAACTGTTCAATAAATGATAAGTGTAATTTCATTTGAATGTGCTTTACTGGAGGCATCCATGTTTGTCAAAGAACTCTACTGCCATCTAGTGGTTTGTGACGTCACGGTGCGGTATCGGCTGTTGATCAAGTCCCAGTGCTGTATCTGGTGTTTTTCACAACATGCTATTATCCAAGTCATCTTGAAAACATTCTTCTTTGAAATGTTGGCTACATATAATGTGTTTTTTCTCTGGCCAGAAGATCGATGGCAAATCCTCCCATCATGAATCGGAAAGGTGAAACAACTAATTTTTTTTCACTTTTACCCGATGTATTATGGAGCCTAGGCGGAAGTTCAGCGGAATAAACTGATTACTCGCCTTCATCCGCCTACGACACAGCCAATCAGCTTTGAACCACACTTCCATGAAAGCCAATAAGCATCCAAAGTTCATCTTAAAAGGCCTCCAATCCGCAACTCGTCTGCTACCTAGTGCGCAGGCAGTGGTTCCTCTGTGTGACTTGATTCAGATGACCCCGTTTCAACCCATTTCCAGCCCCTCCTCCACCATCTAGGCTAAAACTTCATCAGAGTTTAATTCCTCCTGGACTCTTACTGCATTCTGCATCTTATTTCAACCGGTCCGGCAGAAGACCGCCATGTTGAGCCTGGTTCTGCCAGAGGTTTCTTCCCAATGGGGAAGAGTTTTTCCTCTCCACAGTCGCTTCATGCTTGCTCATCATAGAAAGGTTCGCTCAACCTGTGTTATCCAAGCTGGACTTCCATCTTCCAGGTCCTGAGTGAAGCTCTAGTATCAGCTCACGCAGTCCACGTGATCTCCCCAAAAAGCTCAGCAGACCGCATCACTAACCAGCAGTCTACAGACTGACCAACTTCATCTATCTCCACTCCACCAGTTTCAGGCCTGGGGGGGAAACAGCCCTATTCTTTACTCCTGTTCATGCATATCTATCAAAATTCTGCACCATGTTTCCTGCCGAGGTCTGAGCACCAAAGACTAAGTAATTGTATCAATAAAATTTCTTCGAATAGTCTTTTCTCTCTGTGTGAATTTTTTAGATTGAAACAAGATCCAACCTCCATGCACGTGGGCATTGTCAGTTTCACTATAGCTCTGGTGAATTTCAATGGTGAAGTCCTCTGGAAATCTTCAATAATTGTTGTTGATTGCAGATGTGTCTAGTAGTTCCCATTAATTTGCTTGTAAAGCGGGGAGAATGGCTTACTGCACCATGATGTCACTTCTAGAAGATGTAAGGAGTGAGATGTTACTATATTTGGGCAAAAATGGCCGCTGTCTGACTCAGTTATCGCAACGGAAATGATTGTTTTTCTTTTTTTACTGATTAAAGCCAAATCCTTTGGTTTTTCCTAGCTGACCAGACTTCTCCTTTAATGGGGAATAAAAACAATCAGCATCCAGAATAGTCACATGACCTTAAAGCTGCTGGAAAAAAACATTTACTTTATAGGAATAATTAAAATAATGGAAAATGCATCAAAACTTTCTAGTCTAAATTACCAAAATGGCCTTAATTTGGTGTCATTGGGTCACAAGGCATGGAAGTTGTTCAGATGGTTTATAGGAGAACCAACGTATGAGGGAGGAGGGAGCAGGAGCAACCAGAACCTTTGAGCCAAGGGGACAAACTGGTAAAGAACCTTTCCCCCTCCCTCCATGCCCTCCTTCTCTGGTGAAGACGGTGAAAGCTGAGAGATCCAGCACCCATCGTCACGTTTGGGTCACTGTCGATCACAGCTGAGACCAAGCCCCGCCCACACAACGCTGCCCGTTCCGCGGTTCTACAGACAAGACCTTTTATTGAGAGGATTGTGAAATTCAGCATGTGGACAGAAGTGTCTGTTTGCATTTAAAGGCCTTTCTGGATGAATCCCAACTTAGAGAATCTCCAGTTATTTTCTGACTATTGCTTTTTTTAATGACCATTAAAAGAGCCTTTGAACATCAGCTCACTGAAATGCAGAGGAATATAATGAGAGCTGAACGTCCTGCTGAGTGCCATCCACCTCTGTCCTCCTGTTTGGGTCCTCTTTATCTCAGACCCTGACATTTCTAACGCTGTGCAGAGCCCACTTTACTGTCCTCCTCTGCGACCCTCGCAGCGTTTCGCCCACAGAACCAACCACTCGCTGCAAACATTCAAAAGAGAGAAATAAATGTCAAGATCAGCTCTGTCTCACCTCTCCACGGTGAACGCAGTGATGGAGCATGACGACACGTTGATTCCCAGGTACTGAAGGTAGGTGATCCCCAGGCAGCCGGCGTTTCCATAAATCCAGGTCCCTGTCAGGCTGTCAGACACGTTGGGAAGCCCTGCTGCCACCAGCACCGTTAGGTCAGCTATGGCCAGGCTCACCAGGTAGCAGTTGGTGGGCGTCCTCATGTGGCGGGTCGTGAACACCACAAGGACCACCATGATGTTCCCCACAATGCCCACGCAGCACACCAACAGGACCAGGAACACAGAAATGGTCTTATACTCCAATGAGTCGGAGACAGCGACGGTGGAGCTCAGGGAGATGTTGGTCGGGGTGTCGATTCTGGAGCTGAAGTTCTGGGTCATCTCTGCCAGTTTGCTAATCAGCAGCGAAGCTCATTTAATCTGAACTGATTGAGAAGATTGGAAAACCCAAAGTCTGGCCATCTGACCTTCTCACGTGGATCCAGGCTGGAAGGTTCTGGTTAGGAAGAGGAACAAGCTCCAGTAAATTCTGAGTAGAACGATTCCTGTTCCTCTCTGGTCTCCGGTATGAAAGTCCCATTCAAAGCTGTCTTCAGTCTAATGCAGAGAACTCGATTTATCCCAGCACTTCTGAACTTGTCCCGGACCACAAAGGAGTCACCTGAAAACAGAAGCAGGGTTTAGTTAAAGCAGGGTTCCTGTCCTGCACATTTTGGTTCTCCAGAGTCAGGATAATGACATCATCAGCTGACTTGGATGTCTTAAAGAAAAGACACATTTATAAGTTTCAGGACCTCAAGGTCTGGAACTGGGGAACCGGGAGTTAAAGGGACAAAAATTCCTAGAATCTTTCCTAGGACATCCTAGAAATTCTAAAAGTAGAATGGGAGGCAGATCTTTTAGTTGTCAGGCTCCTCTCCTGTGGAACCAACTACCAGTTTTAGTCTGTGAGTCAGACTGTCTGCTGATAAAGCTTATAGATAGAGTGGCTCAGGTTATCCTTAGCTATCTCTATAACTATGCTGCTATAGGCTTAGACTGCTGGAGGACATAGGGACCCCTATTTCATCATTCTGCTTCATTCTATCTCTATTCTACCAATCTGCAGAATCTGTTAGTTCAATCTCTAACGTTCTGCTCTCTCTGCTTTTTCTCAGAGTAGCTTCATCTGGTCTGATCCTGTTTGGCTGTGACTCCATCCTGGAGAGAAATATCAGCTGTGCTGCTGCCCTTGTTTATAGATGCTTGAGATCGGCCTGTTTTTCAGTGTAGTCTTGTTTCTCTGACTGTGACTAACTGGATGTGCTCTCTTCATCCTCTGACATGGGAGCTGGCTCGGAGCTCGTCTGCCTGGCTGTGTGTTTCCTGGATCGGGTCGCCTTTTAGAGCTGCTTTTTGTATCTCTGCTTCTGTCTCCTTGAACCTCAGTCGGCCTCAGCAGATGGCCGCTCACACTGACCCTGGTTCTGCTGGAGGTTTCTTCCTGTTAAAAGGGAGTTTTTCCTCTCCACTGTTGCTAAATGCATTCTTAGTGTGAGGGATTGCATTTGAGTCAATGAGTCGATGCAATCAACTGGTTTTCCTTAGATAGAAAACTTTCAATCAATTTGACTGTATGATCTGGTGAACTTGAGATGACATGTGTTGGCGCTATAGAAATAAACAGAATTTAATTGAATTGAAACTTTGCTAGAAAAGTTGATGTTCCAGTAGATATCAGAACATCACAGCAACAATCTGCTCCATAGATCTGGTCTGGAACAGGAAGGTGTTTGCCAGTTAGAGTTATTAGTCCCAAAGCCCAACATCGCAGCATTTCACCCCAACGCCAGAGCTTGACACGCTCAGCAATGAACAGTCAGTCAGCTGCTACCTGTTCAGCCAGGGGGAATTAATTCTACCTGGTTTGGAAGTTAAATAAAAAGGCTTCCTCTATTCAACATTTTGGAGGAGTGTTGATGGTTGCGCTTATTTCAGAACATTGCAGTTTATGGTCAGCTGTGGCCATCAATTAGTGAGGCCATCTGTCTAATTTTGACATCTGCAGGAAACCATGGGGAACATCCAGCAGGGGTGAACCTTCTCCTGAGGTGATGTGGAAGATTGAAGCCACTCAGATAATTGCTTCTGAGAGGGTCTGTGGGCCACTGGATCAACAGGCGGAGCTGATCCTACGGCCAACCAAAGCAGTTTTTCCAAGAAATAAAACGTTACCCAATTACATTGTCTCACCAATTTCGCATCAATGTATAAATAGAAATGTGCAGACCCTGACATGAACTAATCACTGTGTGTCTTGCTCTGACCCAGTGTTTATAAAGCTGAAGCAGTGATTTCAAGGTTCAGGCTGATTCTGAAGGTTTTGTAGGATATATCTATTTATCACTGGTCCCTGAAGAAGCCCTGGCATTTTAAAGAGAACCACTAGCCTAAAAGTCACATCTCTGGAACTGGAGAAATGGTAAATGGCATGTACTTATATAGCGCCTTTATTCAAGTTAGAAGACTTGACCAAAGCGCTTTACACTACATTCATTCACCCATTCACGCACACACTCACGGTGGCAAGCTGTAGCCACAGCTGCCCTGGGGCTCACTGACAGAAGCAGGGCTGCCGTACACTAGCGCCACCGGGCCCTCTGACCACCATCAGTAGACAATGCAGGTGAAGTGTCTTGCCCAAGGACAAAACGACACTGAAAGTCGGAGTCAGGGCTTGAACCGTCTATCCTTCGATTGCAGGGCAAACTCCTACATCCAACGCCACTGTCACCCTAACAGAGAAACCAGAGAGTACAGGGAAAACATGGACATGCTGTGCAGTTATAGCCCAGTGTGAGATCGAACTGCTGTTTGAAATCATTCTTTGGTACAGGAGACGTCCTTTACATCCTCGAGCAACAGATGCAGGTTTGGGTCTGAACGTTCTGTTTGCAAACGGTACGAACCGAGCGTTGAAATTGAGAGAACTAAGTCACTCCCACCACAGACCCCCACCCTGAATGTTCAAGGCTACCTCGGACACGTTGACTCATAGATCCCTGATAGTAAAGAGGGATCCTTCAACTTTGCTCAGTCACTGGCTCAAAGGATCTCACTACTTGCAAAGGTTGCTGCAGGCAGAAGTGCCAAAAAGGACAAATATTTAGCGGCACTCTCAGTCATTAACAAATTTGCCTTTTCATGGAGTATCATCACATTTAACACTAGTTATGATTTTATTTTATCATATCATCTGTGCAGTTAACCAGTAGTGTTGTTGTCAAGACCACACCAACCAAGCTCAAGGAGTACCGAGACCAAGACCTTACATGGTCATGGTTTTGGTCTCTAAATGTCTTGGCCTTGCCTCTGTACTCCTTGGTCTTGGTTGGTGTGGTCTTGACTACAACACTATTAGCCTGAACCTGAATTTGGACAAGAAATAACCTGATGGATGTCGAGAGGGCACCTGAAGCTATGGCTACTCGTTGGTGCCGGCTGTCTGCAGCCGTGCCTCATTGACCGCAGCAGATATGTTACCTTCTCCAGGCTGTATGGACACTGGTTCCCTTCACTCCTCTCCTTTCCATAGGTCTTTAGCAGTCTGAGAAAGTCCATGATGGAGGTTCTGGAAGAGGAAACATTTATTATTACCATAATAAAGTCCATCATCTCAGAGTATGATGGGATGGATGGAGAGTGTAAGAGGAGGACAAAGAAGAAGGTTTGAATCTGCAGCAAAGCTCTAGTCTGCATGATGAGCTGCATGTGGTCAGTGGCTAGACTTGAAACCTGAATAATTGTTGCTATTGATCTTCTATAAGCTTTGGTCAGCCTGAATGCTTTACTCTGAGCCTCATCCCACTCTGTGCTTCATACCTTTCTGATAAAGCCTTCAGTTTCTACCAACAGGACTCATATCCAGATTTTTGGGGGCTCTAATAGTTTTTTTTTTCTGAATTTGAAAGTAGGCAGACAGGAAATTGGATTAGAGAGAGGGGGTAGACATGCAGAACTTAAACCAATGATCACAGCCCCAGGGTCGCACCCTCAGGCACTGCACCACAGCGGTGCCCTCATATCCATAGTGTTTATACTGTCAATATGTGGAACTTCTGTCCTGATAAGCTGAGTTCAATAGCCTGCTTCTCATGGTCTACAGCAAGGGTAACCAATTAAAAATCAGCAGGGTCTGAATAAAGAAAATCATCAACCAGTAAAGGTCCGGAGACATTTTTAATTATAATCTGTTACTTTAAATAGAATTTAACACTGAATTAAAATTAGGTTTTTATGCATTCATTTTATACATTTAATTTTTAAACAAAAAAAAAATATATATATATATATATATGCACAATTTTTTTTCCTTTTAAAATCTAAAGTGTTTTTTTTAAGTAGAGAACAACAATCGTTCAGTTTGGTATATAGACAATTTCCTGATTCACATATTTTATAAAACACCTAAAGTGACCTGTGTTATTTTTTTTCCTTCTTTTTTTCGGTCTTAATGTTCGCAGTGGGCTTTATGCTGCCCTGCAAGGCTTTAAACCTGGGTTTGAATGGAGACAAAGCCATTCTAAAGCACATATCAAGGAGCTCATTTTGAGCCTGGATCAATATTTATTTTTGATTCTGTTCATGGTGGAGAATCCTGCTTCATCTCTGAGCACCATTTCACTTTTCTTTCACCAGTTCACCACAGTTCTTCCAGCAGTCCACGCTTTCTCTGCTCTCTTTTTCTCATCATCTTCTCCTTCTTTCCCATCGCCCGGCTTCCCACAGGTTTGCCTGCTGTGTCTAAAAGTAGCAGCAGCAGCAACCCAGACTGACAGCAGCTCATTAGCTAAATTGTATCTCGTGCAGCCTAGCCCCGGACGCCCCAGATGGCTTTACCATATTAAAGGGGAATGCCGTTTTTTTTTTATTTTGCCCTTGATTTTATGTTATTCCATCATGTTCTACTCGCCCATATGAGTTTTGTGTCATTTGGAGCTGTTCTGAAGATATTTGGTTAGGTTATATCCAAGTAACGTCTTCCTATGGGCAACGACTTGAAGGCACAAACTAAACTGTTCATAATTTATTCTTTATGGTACGCCAGCATTCAGAACATGGAGGCGAATCACTGTCCCCCAGACATCCACCGTTATATTTTTTATATTTATGTTTTTTTTAAAACAAAGCGTGTCTATGACGTCATCCGCGCGCCGGACTGGAGTTGTGACAGGGAGCCCGGGTCACAGGCAGCTACGCTCTACCCCTTCTATTCATTCTAGCTAATCTAAATCGCTCAATTCCATTTGGAGAGCGAGATCATCTGTGGTAGCAGCACTAGACATCTTTCAGGCATGTGAGGAAAACTAGTAGCAGTTCATCGGACAGGATGAATGAACGGTAGCCTGCGTGCGCGGATGACATCATACACATGCTGCTTCGTTTTAAAAAAATTTGTTTAAAAAAAAAAACATAAATATAAAAATATTTATATTTTTTATATGTCTGGGGGACAGTGATTGGCCTACATGTTATGAATGCTGGCGTACCATAAATGATAAATTATGAACAGTTTAGTTTGTGTCTTCAAGTCGTTGCCCATAGGAAGACATTACCTGGATATAACCTAACGGAATATCTTCAGAACGGCTCCAAATGACACAAGTCTCATATGAGTGAGTAGAACATGATGTAATAACGTAAAATCAAGGGCCCAATGTAAAAAAAAAAAACAGCATTCCCCTTTAACAGGAGAAGAACAGTGCAAGTGAAGTTAGACAATTTTGTCGGCCAACATGCAGTAATTTATAAATGTTTTAAATCAGGTTGGGTCCGGATCCGGACCGCGGTCCGCTAATCCGTGACCTCTGGCCTACAGCATCTTCATTTGTCTGGTTTATTAAATGTTTTAGATCTCATATGTCAAGTGTAGAATTGGAGTGCCTAGAACAGACAGGAGGATATTAAAAAGTGGAGATTGACAATTAAATAGGTATACCCACATTTCTTGTGCTTTGAGTTTTGTTTAGTCATTTTTGTTCCATTGTTGCATCATTTGTTTATCTGCATCCCTGTGCTTTTGACTACCAGTCATTCATTCTTATAGGGTTCAAACCTGCAACAGACTCATTTGAACTGCTATTTTCCAGGATCCAGTTCTGATCCATATCATCTTAAATGCCGAAGGAGAAGTGCAGAATGACACTGCATGCAGGTGAGACAATGAGGAAATTAGGTGGAGTGGCTAAAGTAGCTGGAAGGTAGAAATATTGAGGGAGAAAGACGCATTACAATCAACAGAGTCAAACTAAGACTCTGTTAAAAAAAGAATAAAAATAACCGAAGGCAATAAATGAGAATCCACAGGGAGCAGAAGCCATGAAGAGAAAGGAAACAGAACTTAAAGGATTGAAGGATGAGTTGGAAAATTGAACTGACACTGATAAACCCAAAAGTGTTAACTAGATATTGTCAGGAATCCAGTTTTTGTGTTTCTTTTTCTCCTCCACCAGGTGGTGCCCCGTCCTCATTAGGCCTCCCTGCACACCTGCAGCTCGTTGCCTCATTACCTGAGGACTCTTAAGCTGCTGACTGCCACTACCTCGACGCTAGAGTGTTTGCCAGATTTGGGTACTCTAGCCAAGCTGAGTTTTGCTAAGTCAAACTGAGCTTTTGTCACCTGAGTTTTAACCTTGCTGTTTTTGTCTTTGCCTCTTGGCAGGAAGTCATCCTGCAAACTGGATGTTTTGGACCTTCTCCCCCCTGGAAGGATTCTCTGAGCATCAAACTGAGCTGAGGATTTAAGCTAGTGGTTTGGATCTTCTTTTCCCCAAGGATTGTTTGGGGCTTCTCTCTTAGCTGGGGATTCTTCTCCACAAGAAACCGTTCAAGTACCTCAGGGAAACTAAGTGGCAGTCAGCTCCTCCGTTCCTCAAGGAAACACAGCAACCTGGGTAAACCCTGTCCGCCCTCCAACGAACAAGTCTTTACTGGAACAACCCACACCGACTGGATTCAACAAGAGACACCTTTTTCTGGAAACGTGAGTCCTGTTGCCTTAATTCCATTCTTCAAGTCAAAGACACAAATTTCCCACTGAGCCTGAACTAACCGCAGAATCTACCCCTTCACTTTTCAGTCCCAGTTCAACAGTGTTCAGAGCAGCACTGGACTCTTCTCAACCTATTCAAAATAAAACCTGTTAAACTTTTCCCTGGTCTCTCTGCTTGGTCTTCTGCATGTGGGTCAGATCTTAGATAAATCATGACAGATATGCCAACACCTGACTAAAACTAATGCAGAAAAATTGAACAAGGGATTAATCAGAGACTGAAGACAAACAAAACCCAAACAGCTATAGATACGACATCCCTGCAGTGGAGCAGAGCGATGATGGGGCTACATCCATCCATGAGCCTAACCCTTCATCTAAATGATAATGTTGGTCATCTGTTGCATATATGGTTCATCCTTGTATGCAACCGGACATCCTTGTTATGATTTATCATTAGGAATAACTATGGGGTTACAAAGTGCTGAAAACCTTCCAGCGGTCGGACACTTTACTTCCTTTACCTTTTTTTCTCAGAGGAAGTTTTCTGATGGACTCCTGTGGCAAATGGCTGCAGCACAATTGAAGGGAAGGTTTGGTACAAAGAAGGCTGAATTATAATTTAATCTTCTGACCAATTGGGGTCAGGACCTCTTTAAAAGGCGGATGTAAACAGCTGTGTGGTTTCAACAAACAGCTCTAAGGAGAAAGGAAGGATTTGAGTCAATTACATCTGCAGCCTTTGACTTCGTGTCCACTGAGGTTAAGTGCAGCTTTTTCAGGGTCCACGAAGCTTTGAAAGCAGTTTTAAGCCGTTAGCCCATTCATGGCAGCAAACCTTCTGGTCTGACAGCTAACTGGTGTACTTCACAGTTGTCTGAAAGTCTGCAGAGTGCTTGACTCCCTCTAGATGCTTCTTCTTATGAATAAATGTGACCTGATGTTGTCACCCAAAGCAAGTTAAGCAGAGTCCTTCTTGGCTTAGAGCTGCAGAGCGCTCTAATGAGATCCACAGTGGATCCTTATTAAAAAGCAATATTCAGATGTACAATTCAGGCTCCTAAAATGCTGCACTCAAAGCATTAGAACAGTGCATTAGGAGCCTCGACATGACAATCTGACAAAACAATGAAAAGTAAATGATTATTCTTCCTCTTCTGATGCCTCCTAGTGTGATTCTGATAATGCTGCAGACACTTTTCTAAATGCAGGAACAGATTCTGATAAAAGCCCTTTTCACACTTTAACAGCCTAAAAGGCTTTTCAGGTTCCTGCAGGGTTAAGTGTTTTCCTTTAAAAGAAGCCTAACATTTGCTTTCTAGGGGTTTTATTCAGCTCAAAGCTGATTAACCAGCATGCAACACTTTGAATCTGCACCATGCTCCTGATAGCACTCTTTTCCTATCTCTCAGCCTGAGAGCACAAACGCAGAGCGGACAGCAAGCTCCCGAGGCCTGCCTCTAATAAATTGTAGTGGATTTGAAATGAAATGTAATCTAGTTCCACTGTTCTGCCTTCAGTCATACTGCAGCCACTCTGCTCCATTAAACGTCCACAACAAATGATTTCCTCTGAATCTCTGTCCAACCGACACATTCGGCAAACTGAGAGGCATCAGAAACTCTGATTGGCTGCAGTCGATGCATGATTCACCCACAATGGTGATCAAGTAACACTTGAAATTTGATGCGGACAGCCAATTTACATTTTTATGACGTCTGTAAAGATTTGAGCTTTTCTGTTGTGAGCTAACCAGAGGGATTGTGTCCATGAGGGCACCTTATCCTCTGAGGAGATGCTCCCAAACACAAAAGGCTTCTTCAGTCTATAATACCTGATAAACAGATGTCTTAATGGTCACCCCTACTGGAGCCACTTTAGTGCGAAATTTTAGTTTGGGTACAGCCCATCCAAGATAAGACAAAGCACAGACATTACATGTGGTCGAAGCAACAGGTGGATCAACAGGGTTCAGAAAGTAAAACCCTGCCTAGTTTACCTTCATCCTGTTCACTTAATGAGGTGATTAGCCCCCAGTCGAGTTGTGGAGCTAGAAAAATGCAAATGATTGGAACTGATCTCCGTATTTTCTTTTATTTTCTGGACCTGGATCACTGGAAAAATGATCTAGAATAAGCAAAACATTTCTTAAAGTAAGTGTCTTTACCCTTAATTGCAGTAGGTAAATGAGATAGCTTCCCAATGGAATGAGATTTTTACTCTTAAAATAAGATAATTAGATAACATGCACTTGTAATAAGACAATGAAATTGTGTTTGGAAAAATGTCTCTTTTACCTCCTCAATCCAAGAACAAATGCACTTATTTTAAGAAAATATGACTTATCTAGATTTTGATTTTTTCCAGTGATTATCCACCACTGGATGTGGTGTCTGAGGCCATGCCGCCATCAAAGGCGCTGCCCTTGCAGTCAGGAAAAACAAAGAGAGATGGGTAGAGCAGGATAAAGTCTGAGATTGCAAAAGACCTCAGCAAGACGCAACACAGACACAGAACAACACAACATCCTGCAGGGAGAGCGCTGAAGCTCTGTGTGAGGCGTGCAAATGTTTAATATGTCTGAGCATGCATACGTGTGTGCAAAGTAAGTCCATTAGCATTGTTCCCAGGCACATGGTCCTTGATAGTACGATGCAATGAATGTTTATCAACCAGCCGCAAGCAGACTAGGTTCACCGATGTCCTTGAGGAAGGGAGGGGCCAGAGCGTGGTGTTTACACAACATCCAGGGGAGTTGAAAGCCAGATTTCAGATAGAAACAGACTGTTGGGGTCAGACTGGCTTTTTTTCCCCAAACTTGAGTTTTTAATGGTCCCTGGCATTAGCGATTCCAAATAGAACAATTCTGGGATCCAAGCCCCAACTCTCTCCAGGATTATACCATTTCACCTTTGATTCCGGGAACCAAAGTTAGCAGCTGTGCAAAGCTGTGCAGAGTTGCATCCTGTGCAAACATCACATCCAGTTTGTGATTCTGCTTGCTTAACATCTAATTTTTAGAGTTGATAGCTCTGCAGATTCCCTCAGACATCCCTGGCAGCCTCAAAATGTCCAGAACAACCCCAGGGATGTTCTGCATTTCATAATATTTCAGGTATCCTCCAACTCCAAACAGCAGAAATCCTGTTATCAAAATGTAATTATGTGCTCATCTTCTACATTAGCATCTGAAATAATCGTCATGGACATAATCTTCCATTTCTGCAGGACCTATTGTGTATCTGGAGTTAAAAATCCCGTTTGGAGCAAAGGAGACTAGCCTAAACCCTCAGCCATCCACCACCATGCTTAACAGTCGTAATGCAGATGTTTGTGCTGCAAATAGTTTGCTTTCTGAAGCATTCAGGCCAATCAACTCTACTTGGCTGTAGCTGGTCTATTTTTCACGCTTGATGCGTCAAGTCCTCTTCAATGGGGAGCAGAGCGGATGGTTCAGGCAGGAAGTCAGTTGCTGATGTCATGCTCCTTGTGTGTTAGCTTTTGGGTTTCTGTTGTGTTTGTGGTGTTAGTCTTTGTTGTCTATTTGTGCTCATTGAGGTCTTGCCATATTAGTTTATACTTTTTGTCTTTGATTACTTTCAAGCTTGAGTTATTTCACTGTTGGTGAAGGAGGAGGTGACTGTTGGTGTTAATTGTTGCTCTTAGAGCTTTGTTTTTATTTTCCCTTCTTTGTGCCTTAAGGCAGCTTCCTCTTCACCTCCTCCCACAGCCTCCTATCCTTCATTCTACCTCAGCTGCTCCACCTTTCCATTTGGTCAGCTCCTCTGGTTCATGTGTCATTCTTCACTCCTGCCCCAGAGTTTAAGCTCTCTAGTTCTCTTAGTTTATTGCTGGATTGTAAAGTCGTACTGTATCGCTTTCCGTTCAGTTTCCTTTACTGTATCACTGTATTGGCCAGAATATAAGATACGTTTTCATTTTTTTATTAAAAACAATGTGAAAATCTGCGGTTGTCTTATAATCGGGGTCTGATCAATTATACACGAACGCAACAACAGAGGCCGCCATCCATCCATTTCACTTTTGCCGGGTCGCGGAGGCAGCAGTCTAAGCAGAGATGCTCAGAGGGCGGCAGTTTTTTTTTAAGCCAGTGACCACTGTGGTCAGAAAATTTAGATTTTTCTTATTTCATATATTAATTTATCCTATTTACTCACTATAAAAGTTTTCACTCAGTCTGTTTCACATGCAAGGCCACACAATTCTCTGCGTAAGGGTGTTTGTAACCCAGCATGGCTCCTTCCCAAAACAAGCGAAATTCTTTTTCATGGATTCTTCATAACATGTTACTGTTTAACCAAAGTTTCTGTCATTTGTTTTGACCCTGACAACGTTCCATTATTGTAAGTAAAGGGAACACACTCTGCCCAGGCAGAACAGGGCTGAATACCAAGCAGTAAGGGCTGTATGATGAACCGTTCTCTCTTGCAAAGATATGAAAATAAAGCGCAGACTGAGTGAAATCCATCAATCTCTGTTTATTTAACTGGGGTGAATAGTTGAATACTTTATTCCCACTACACCTCAATGTGGCTGAGGGCATCTTTCTATCACAACAGAGAAGAAGTGACAAGGATGCTACAAACGGAGAGTCACCCAGTAAGTAGCTGCCAAGAATGGATGGGATCAAAAGTCAGGCAAGTTTGCAGACATTTTAGGTGGAGTTATGATGCCAATTTTAAAATTATGTTGGTCAACGCAGCGGACGCATCAAACAACTGTAAGGCAGCAAATAGATACGGAGTTAAAGAGTGCAATATTAGAAGATAGGTGCGTTTAAAAAGGCACAAAAAATGCGAACAGCAAAAGAGAAGCTCATAAAAAAATTTGCAGGGCGAGAGTAGAGGTGACAGCGAGCGAAGCGAAAGAGAGGACGTTTGTGAGTAAAAGCACAAACGTCCATGAAGCGTTCCATGAGCAAAGTTCAGACTGCATTAGAGAATCTTTCAATGCAATATCATTTTAATGACATTTTTAGCACTTCAACATAAAACAGTTTCTTTAAACAATATATATTTGATTTTGTCTTTTTGTTTTGTTCCTAAAAATTTGTCCTGGAAATAGATGAGTTGTCTTATAATCAGGGTCTTCCTATATTCGGGTCAGTACGTCTATATGCTAGAGTGCACTTTGGTCCTACAAACAACAACGGGTCACCAGAGATGCGTTTGGGGGTTTATTAGGGTTTCCGAGGCATTTAAAGCTCTGACCTTAGGTGAATCTGCTCTCGGGAAGATCGGCTTCTTTCTTAATTATTTTCCACTTTTGAACATACTCTGTAGGACAGCGGACTTAAGGTTTGAAAATGACATTACATATCATACAGATTGATAGGCAGTAGCAGCTGCTTGTCAGAGGTCATTGTAACGTCTTTAAACTTTGGTATTGTGTCAACACACACATTCATGCTCCAGAGCAGCAACCAGTGAAGCCAAGGCTTTTATAGAGGTTATCCAAAAACAGATAACATGAAGTTCTTCATTGCATTTCATAATAAAATGCTGCAAAAAAAAAAAAACATTAAGATATTTTTAATACAGTTTTAACAAATTCTGGAGTTTAGTTTTTTTTTTTTTTTATGGATAAAAAGGTGGTGATATCTTGTTTTACTTGTAGAGATTTTAGCCATTTAGAAACATCTCAATCAAAACTCTCTTTCTGAGGTCACAGCAGGAGGAACGGAGAGGGAAGTTTGCTCCTCACTCAAATCAAACCTTTTCCTTCTGAGTAACAGTGATGCTGGAGATGCCATGGCGTCATGGCGTCTGTGATGTCACAGGGACAATTATTTAAACATTTCTATTTCATCACTGTGGAAATAAACTCCTCTTCTATTTGGGGATAAACCTTCTCCATACGCCCCAACTCAGATGATAGAATAAAACAAAAAATAAGTGAAACAGATAAACTATTTATTATAAATGAATGTTCTTTTTTGATCAATCTGTTAATCTGTATTATCTTAATAGTGTAGTTTAATGTTGCAAATGTGTCCTTTCTCTACAGTCGTTCTCTTTTCTTCATTCTTGGTATCTCTGTCAGGTGTATTCATCTAAATGCGAAACCGCGCTGCTGTCAGTCCTGGACAGGGCGACCTTTGAAAACAACATTTCATCTCAAAGGATTTCCTCCTGCTTAAAGGAAATAATTAAACTTATATTTTCATGCTTGTTTAAATCTGCGAGCCTCTAACCCAACCCTACATTTTAAAGGGACTACTGAGAAACAATAAAAGATTTTGATTCTTTTTCTTTACATTTTTCTTCTCTAATTAAGGTTGAAAACCTTAAATGTCACATAAACAATAGAAAATTTAAAGAGATAATAAGTTTTCAACTTTAAAACTTAATTACAGGCTGAAGGATGAATTAATCATATCATGTTTGTGCAGAAAGACAAAGTATTTTGTCGTTCTGAGGTAAATCTGGCTTGAGCAACATTTCCTAAAGAAAGCCCATGAGGCAGAAGTTCGTATCTCATTTTGCACCTCTCAGGTTTTGTTTTTGTCAAAGTAATAAAGAATAATTATAAACAATAATTTTACTGCAGCAAACATTATTAGAGAAAAAAAGTTGAAGGCAGAGGATGTCTGGGGCTGCAGCTGCTGCATTGATCCGTGACAGCAGCAGCCAGGCAGCTGTGTGCTCCCTGTTTGGTCCCTTTGAATCAATGAGCCTGGAGAGTCCATGCAAAAAGTTAATGAGGCAACAGTTTAATTGAGGCAGATTAATTACAGTACCTTTTTTTTTATTTAAAGTCATTTAATCACCTCAATCCCCTGTTCTGTTTTAGATGAAAAAACAACCTGGTTTTCTTTTGCATGCATGATCCCTATTTCCAAATGTTGTGTATTAAAGATTTGAACTTTATATTTAGGTGTCATATTTTCAGAATATTGGCATAAACTCACCTGATGAGCATTTACATCCTCTCTGATTGATCAGCAGTCCTCTTTAATCCCGTTTCAATTCTCCAGATGAATTTCTCTGCAGCGCAGCCATGCTTCCACTGTTGTCTACATGATGTGAACATACCGAGTGCTGCTACTACTGACTGTGGCTCACACACAAACTCACTCAGAGGCAGAGGTACTGCCTTCAAAATAAAAGCACATGGTTCTTCATTCCTTTTGCTCTCCTGATGAAGAAGAAATGAGAACAGTGACAGAAATGAAACACCAGTAACATGTGTGAATGTGATTTTGAATGACAGGCAGTTTCTCAATCACTTAAACATCATCTGTTCCCACAAAATATCAATAAAAAATGTTTAACAGAATAAACTTACCTTTTATGCAACCAGCAGACATGAACATTTTTGAGCCGCGTTGCCATCTGCTGGCACCACTTAGTCACTCATCCATCAGCATGGCAGCTTCAGCATCTTCAGTGAACTCTAAGCTTCAGGGTGCTGTCCATCCTTCTGAGCATCAAATATTTTTTATGCTTTTTACTCTTGATCTTTTCCTCTTTTTTCACACCTCTGCAGAGAGCAGCATGGCTGTATCTATCTATCTATTTATCTATCTATCTATCTATCTATCTATCTATCTATCTATCTATCTATCTATCTATCTATCTATCTATTTATCTATCTATCTATCTATCTATCTATCTATCTATCTATCTATTTATCTATCTATTTATCTATCTATTTATCTATCTATCTATCTATTTATCTATCTATCTATCTATCTATTTATCTATCTATCTATCTATTTATCTATCTATCTATCTATCTATCTATTTATCTATCTATCTTTCTATCTATCTATCTATCTATTTATCTATCTATCTATCTATCTATCTATTTATCTATCTATCTATTTATCTGTCTATCTATCTATCTATCTATCTATTTATCTATCTATCTATCTATCTATCTATCTATCTATCTATCTATCTATCTATCTATTTATCTATCTATCTATCTATCTATCTATCTATCTATTTATCTATCTATCTATCTATCTATCTATCTATTTATCTATCTATCTATCTATCTATCTATCTATCTATTTATCTATCTATCTATCTATCTATCTATCTATCTATCTATTTATCTATTTATCTATCTATCTTTCTATCTATCTATCTATCTATTTATCTATCTATCTATCTATCTATCTATCTATTTATCTATCTATCTATTTATCTGTCTATCTATCTATCTATCTATCTATTTATCTATCTATCTATCTATCTATCTATCTATCTATCTATCTATCTATCTATCTATCTATCTATCTATCTATCTATCTATCTATCTATCTATCTATCTATCTATCTATCTATTTATCTATCTATCTATCTATTTATCTATCTATTTATCTATCTATTTATCTATCTATCTATTTATCTATCTATCTATCTATCTATCTATCTATTTATCTATCTATCTATCTATCTATCTATCTATCTATCTATCTATCTATTTATCTATCTATCTATCTATCTATCTTTCTATCTATCTATCTATCTATCTATTTATCTATCTATCTATCTATCTATCTATCTATCTATCTATCTATCTATCTATCTATCTATCTATCTATCTATCTATCTATCTATCTATCTATCTATCTATCTATCTATCTATTTATCTATCTATCTATCTATCTATCTATCTATCTATCTATCTTTCTATCTATTTATCTATCTATTCCTCGGGGCCGTCTCTCCTCCTCCCTTGGTGGGGGTCGGATTTCCTGGGTTGGCCCCTCCTTGGCGCCTTCGCTGTTGGGGTCCCTTTGGGCGTCTGTCTCTTTGGGTCTCCCGGCACTGGACTCAGTGCTCTGGGGGGGGGGTCTCTTCGGCTCTTCACAACCACTATTGAGCATTTTTTCTTTGGATAATCTTTACATGCACAAGTGCACTTTCACAAACAACTACAGGTTCTTGGTTCCAGGTACTTAGAGATTCACTTCCATACAGAAAGCCCATATTCTTATCTTCAGCTACTACAATATACTTGTCAGATTAAATAATAGTACTTATACCTCAGTGATAGTATTAAGGTGTTACTTTATTGCATCTCTTATACTATATCCGTTGGATTTGCTGTACTTTTTACATCTCTTGGCAGGTGATGAAGCAGACTGAACATGTTTTACAGCTATCTCCCTTTTATCTCCCCTTTTATCTCCTCTTTCTTTCATCTTTTCTCCCTTTTCCTGTGTTTCCTTTCCTGTTCTACTTACATTGCACTGTCCATATAATCTGTAAATCTCCCTGCATGATAATAATAAAGCTATTTATATGCGTAAATCAAGCAGAACACTATGGAGATAGCCGTACTGCTCCACTTGTGAAAGAAAAATCTGTTGGGCTCTTTTTGGCATATTGCCACATCGCCAGACAGGACACTGTTAAAAAAAAAAAAGAAAAATCGCTCTTAGCATTTAACTGATCCCCCTCGGGGAACGGTGGGCTGCCATTGTGCAGCACCCGGGGAGCAGTGTTTTTGCTCAGGGAGCCAGAGCGGCAGTCTGTAGGAGTTGGTTTTGAACTCATAACCTCAAGATTCCAAGCCCTAACCACTAGGCTGCCACTCCCCTTTACTTTTTTCCCCACACTTTGAACTATGCGGCTTATAAGAAGGTGCGTCTTTTCTGTGGCTTTTTCCTAACCACCTAAGGGGGAAGTCAAAGTTCAATTCAATTCAGTTTATTTCTATAACACAATCAACGTTTTCTATCTAAGGAAAACCAGTTGCATCGACTCATTGACTCCACTCGTAGCGACAGTGGAGAGAAAAAAACTCCCTTTTAACAGGAAGAAACCTGGAAATGAAGGAATAATTTGCTAATTTTAATGTAGCACAAGAACATGCTAGTAGCAGGCATGATGGAGAACAAATGTCTTGAATTCACTCATTTTGCCATTTATTTGCCTCTTTAAAGCCACCGAACCAATGAAGAGACTTGGCTCCACTCCTGCAGAACTGAAATAAAAAGCAGACGAAGCCCATCTTGCAGTAGAAGCCCTTGCTGCCACAAGCCAACAAGCTAACATGAGCAAGCGTTCTTCTTCATCCCTACTTCAGGGGCACTAAGTAGAGCTCCCCCTATAGCAGGGTTAACCAATTATAAATCAGCGGGGTCTGTATGAAGAACATCAACAAACAGTAAAGATCCGGAGACATTTTTAATTATGATCCATTACTTTAAACAACATCCATCCATCCCTCCATCTTCTTCCTCTTATCCGGGGTGGGTCACAGGGGGTAGCAGCTTCAGTAGGGAACATAGAAACATAGTCCCTCCAGCGTGTCCTTGGCCTCCTCCCAGTAGGACGTGCCCGGAACACCTCACCAGGGAGACGTCCAGGAGGCATCCCAGTCAGATCCCCGGGGCATTTAACACTGAAATAAAATGAAGATGTTCATGCATCCATGTTATACATTACATTTTTACATTTTTTTTAGAGAACAACAATCGTTCAGTTTGGGATATAGACACTTTCCTGATTCACTTATCTTATAAAACACCTGAACTGACCGTTTGTTGTTTTTTCTTTCTTTTTCTGTCTTAATGAGAGCAGTGGGCTTCATGCTGCCCTGCAAGGCTTTAAACCTGGTTTGAATGGAGACTAAGCCATTCTAAAGCTCATATCAAGGACCTCATTTTGAGCCTGGATCCATATTATTGATTCTGTTCATGGTGGAGAATCCTGCTTCACAGCAGCAGGTTGAGCCAAACATCCTCTAAATGGGAAGGGTCTTCTTTGAGCACCATTTCACTTTTCTGTCACCAGTTCACCACAGTTCTTCCAGCTGTCCAAACTTTCTCTGCTCTCTTTTTCTCATCGTCTTCTCCTTCTTTCCCATCGCCAGGCTTGCCACAGGTTGGCCTGCTGTGTCTAAAAGTAGCAGCAGCAGCAACCCAGACTGACAGCAGCTAATTGGATCTTTTGTATCACGTGTAGCCTGGTGCTGGATGCTACGGATGGCTTTACCGTATTAACGGGAGAAGCAACGCAAGTGAAGTTAGACACTGCTGTCGGACAACATGCAGTAATTTATTAATGTTTTAAATCAGGTTGGGTCTGGATTAGCCAGCAGGTGGGTCCGGATCCGGACCGCGGGCCGCTAATCTGTGACCTCTGGTCTATAGGTTTGGTGAAAGAAAATTCAATAGAAATCAGTGGCTTATTATTTCCAGTTTTTAGAAAAAAAATTGTGGGGTCAGCTTATATTGAGGTGTGCTCTACAGTCCAGAAAGTATGGTTGCTTGATCTCAACTAGAGTCACTGACTGTTCTTTCTTTGGACAAAATGAGAGAATCGGAAACCAGAGTCCCGTGGATACCAACATGTCAGCTGCAGGTGTAGTGACCCATAGTTCTTTCATCAGCCAACACAAATGTCATTTAGAATCACAGGACTGCATAATATAAAATGACACAGCCTAATAAAATGGACAAATGCTTCTAAACAAGAACAAATGTGGTCATTTAGTGGTAAACTGGGTCTGCTTAACAGATGATGAGCAAAACTCCTCTGTCAGTCTGGAGAACTCAGAAAAAATAGTTTATACCGAAGAGAAGAGGAGAAAAATGAAAAATGAGACATTTTCTCCTAAAGTACTCATACGAACGATTTAAGAACAGTTTTTCAATGAATCATTGTCATGTAAAAAGTGCCTTAGGGAAAGAAATGAGTGATGCTTCAGCTAATTTCTACCTAAGCTCCAATTGTATCATCAATTGGAGCTTAAAGACCATTTTTCTGTCAGTCTGGATTTTTTGGATTTGGAAAGAATCTAGAAGCTTCTGTGTTCTTGTTAAGACTCCTGTCATCCCATGAGCTTCGGAGCCTGTTTAAGTCAGGTCAAAGGTCAGATCTGATTGGCCTAGCAGATTGAAAACTCTCTTTTTAAAATTACCAGGCGATGCAGTAAAATGAACAAAGTCTGCAGAGAAACTCAGACGCAGAGATGTTGTGGAAACATTGAACTCCTGCAGAAGCAAGAAGGAAAGCGAATCAGGGCAATATCAGGACTGACTCTGCTGAGATTTGTATTTGCCATGAGATCCACACATGGAGCTGTTCAGGACCGAGGCGCTGTAATAAGAAGCTGCTATCTCCTGGCGCTCTGTCGGACAAACACAACAACAGACTAATGAAGTCCTTTCCTGTTTGCTAAGATGCTCAGAGAGCTGTTCAATCCTGGTCAGTCAACATGTCTGATGTTCTGAATTTGGGCTTCAGAGGAAATTTAAGATGATTTCAACCTTCAGTTTCACTGCTTTGCTGTATAAATCCTTTCCAGGGTGTCTCCACTGAGCTCCACATTCCTCCAGCTAGAGGAAATTAACTCCAAGAGGAAAATCTGTCACTGAGAAACCTTCTGCTGTTCAGTTTTTCAGGCTAGCTGGTATTTCTCCGAGGTTGTTGTGATTTTCTGTAAGGTTACGCTGCATTTGCCCTGAGGGACCGAGGAGGAGCAGGAGTTTAGAGTAGGAAGAAAGGGCTTGGAAAAACTAACTTTCCCCCAGTGGCTTGCCGTTAATGATGACTGATGGGTTCAGTAGCTGACGGGGCCTGCAGTGGGAGAAGAGGAATGAGGTTGGAAACCACCTGAAGGTGAGAGATGTGAGGAGTCATCCAGGGTCCATTTCCCCCACAGGAATCCTTCCATCCTTCAGATGGAAGCAGAGATTTTGCACTGATGACAGCTGTGGACTTTAAGTTCTCCTGTTTATGTTTCATTTACTAGTTGTGTCACCATTTTGAAGGCTTTTATTCATATTTGGTTTCCGTTTAATTGGAATCTGCTCTGTGTCTGTTTTAGACAGAAGTCCAGAAGCTCATTTTGAAATTTTCCCAAAGGAAATGTTCAGCGCAGCCAGGAATGGAGCAGGTTCAACCCAAAGTCCACCAGGACCCACCGGCATCCTCTGAAACATTTCCTTAATTCTACGTTTTATTCTCATGTAAGTCTCTGTCACCCAGAGCTAACAGGGCAGACCTTTAAATGTTTTAATATAAACCAGCAATTTGCAAGACAGAAACTGAAGCTGAACTAAACTGAATTGAGTTTGACAGCTCTGTGCAAAACCATAAGCTTTAAATTCAGTAGAAGACGCTCTAAAATGAATGTGATGTACAATGCATCTGTTGTTTTTCTGGTTCCAGCTCAGTCGCACAGCAGGACTTTGAAGACCTTAAGGAGCAAACATCTTCAATAACATCCCTTGGTTTTGACTGAAGAGGTTGAATGTTTTCCTTGGTTTTTCATTTTAACCAGCAGACGAGTCACTATTCCAAATGTTTGTCTTGACTCTAAATGTTGAGAACATCTTCAGAACCATAAACTTTTTTTGGAAACACAGTCAAATGTTTTCTCTGAGTGTTTCATATGCTGAGATCATTGCTGTAAAGTCCATACTGCCATCTAGTGGTAGAAAGCCGGAGGAATCATCAATTAACTTTTACTAAAATTCTGTGAAAAAAAACAAAAAAACATTTTTAAATAACATTATAGAATAGAATAGAATAGAATAGAATAGAATAGAATAGAATAGAATGGGGTTAGGGCTATCCAACACCCTGGGGGGGGAATTGGATAGCCCCCCCTTCCCATGGATTCCATCATTCTGCTGGAGAACTTCAACACCCATGTATGAAACGACAGTGACAACTGGAGGGGCGTGATCTGGAGGAACAGCCCCCCATGTCATAAGGCGGTACAATTGGACCCAGTATTCAAGGTGAGACAGTCAGTAGGAAAGTTTAAAAAGTTTATTAAAAACATAAACAGAACAGAAGCGCGGAGCAGTTGTGGATATGCGGACCTGCGGCTACCACAGGAAGGGGGCAGGGAACCCCCCAATCACTGAGACTCTGGTTTAACATTTCAGTCCATCCTCCCAATCATAGGAAGGATAAGCCGATGCACTGCCAACGAGATGCAGCTCTGAGCCTTTCAGAGCGTCCCCGATGCAGCAACCCCAGTGAGCAGGCAAGACTCCGATCCAGGACAGGGATTCAGATTTGACTGGAGTAGTTCTGGAATCCAGGAGTCCGCAGTCCGGACAGGAGTTCCGATCCAAACTGGAATGTCCAGATCCGTGTTCCAGGAACCCAACAGAGCCTAAAGGCCGATTCAGAGTCCCATGCTTTGGGCAACCAGCTCAGACAGAAATGCACAGTCATAGACAGGTAGAATCCAGCAGGAGTCCAACCGTGGTTCAGGCAAAGAGATCAGATGAGTAAAGACAGAGCCAGTGGGTGAGAGGGAATGGAATCAGGAAATCAGAATCCCTAAGGAAACGTTGAAATGCTCTCACCACTAGTTACGGAATAAACTCTCCTGAATACACTAGCTCCAGAATAATCTCCTCTCTGGAACAGGGACATGAACTTTGGACTAACTAAAACAGAACCCACAGACACCGAACAGAGAATAAACCGAAAGAAAACAAACAATGATCTGGCCGCAAGAGCTTGAACTGAGCCTAATATAAAGGAACAGACGCAGGTGGGTGAGATCAGTGATAATTAGAGACCGGGAAGAGTTAGGCAGATGAGTGAAATTAGCAATTAAGGCCAGCTACCAGGGCAGATCATGACACCCTACTCTGAACCCGAGCAATGTTTCATTATTGGACTTTGGTGCAACTCAACTTTGGTGTCAATAATTAACACCATGTTCAATAAGCATGTCCATTACATTTGACCTTCAGCCGCAGTCTTGGACAAAAGAGCTGTCAACCGATCACCACTAGGTAGTGAGCTGGATGCGCTAGAAGAGGACAAAGCTGGAGAGACTTGGCAGAACCAACTCGGTGGTGGACACCAGCAGTAAAAGGAATGCTGTCAAGCTGATGAAGCAGTCCTATTGAGCCCAGTTGGGTTGTGGGACTTCTAAGACAACAAGCAGGTATTGTGAGGCCAAACTTGCACTGCCTGGACAGTTGCACAGGCAAAACTCAGGAAATGTTGTCGGGTTCTCTTGGCAGACACGCTTCTTCAACATCACATGGAGGTCTGGGACACAGGACCCATGGGTTGGTAGACTGGGGTTGTGGTTCCCCTGCATATGAAAGTGGACTTTGTGGGTGGGTTCCAACTATAAAGGAATCACGCTCCCCAGCCTCCCCAGTAAGACCTATTCTAGGGTCCTGGAGAGCAGAATACGGATGATTGTCAAACCACAGAGCAGTGTGGTTTTCCTCCTGGCCGGCTGGCCGAACACTGAACCAGCTCTACCCCTTCTGCAGAGTCCTCCAGGGTTCATGGGAGTTTTGTCTGACCACATGTTATTGTGCTTAATGTCAAATGCCTGGAAAAGGCATCCGGTCTCTGCAGAGGTTCAGGAGTTAGGTCCACATTGCCAGCATTAAGTCAGGCCTATTCCTAGTCCATGTTGGACTCAGATAGGGCTCTCTGGTACCGGTCCGTTTAGAACCTTTATGGACAGGATTTCAAGGACGAAGCCAAGGACCAGAGGGGATCTGGTTCAGGGACCAGTGGATCTTGTCTCTGCTCTTTATGGTTAAAGTGGTTCTGCTGGCTCCCTGATGCAGAGACCTACATCATGCACTGGGACAGTTCACAGCTGAGTGTGAAGCAGCTGGGATGAGAATCAGCTTCTCAAAATCCAAGGCCAAGATTGTGGTTCTCGAACAGAAAAATGTAGCCTGTCCCCTTCAGGCTGGAGGAGAGTCCCTGCTTTAATTGGAGGAGTTTAAGTATATTAGGGTGCTGTTCATGAGTAAGGGGAGAATGGAGTGGGAGATCAATATAATGGGTTGCAGCGGTCCGCTGTGGTTCAGACATAACTGTGCAAAAAGGCAAAGCTCCAATTTAGCAGTTGGTCTACATTCCTACCATCAGCTATGATCTTGAAATTATATTGATATTGAATGATATTATGGATCCAAGTGGCTGAAATGAGCTTAGAGAGAGGTAGAGGAGCTTCGTCATTGAGTAGGGGCCAGGAGAAGAGTTGCTTCTCCTCCACATCAAAAGGAGTCAGCTGATGAGGATCAGACATCTTTATCTGGTGCCTCCTGGATACCTCTATCTGAGTGGTTCCAGGCATGTCTCACCAGGAGGAGGACCAGGGGACTACCCAGGACACCATGGAGGGACGTGTCTCTCTGCTGGCCTGGGAGCACCTCAGGCTTCCCCTAGCAGGACGTCTGGGAGTTTCTGCTCAGACTGCTGGCGCCACGACCTGGTCCTGGATGAAGACGAAGAGAATAGAAATGTCCATGAAAATACAAAATGCCAAAAAGTATAAAAACAATAAATTAATGAAATTTTGTAAAAGAGGGGGGATTTTAGGATGTCCCACTGTCGTAGAATTTGTAAAATCCATAATACACAAATTCTCAAACAATTATTTTATTTTTCCAGAGTCCTGCTGTCTCCCATTGACTTCTCTGGGTAAGTACAGGAGCACCAAATTCAATTCTATCCAGTTTATTGATATAGCGACAATTCACAAAACATTTAACCTCAAGTCACTCTACAGAGACAATTGAACCAGATCATACAGTCAGATTGGTTCAAAGTTTTCTATCTAAGGAAAACCAGTTGAGCGCATCGACATTAACTCAAAGGCAATCCCTCACACTAAGGACAGTTAACAGGGAGAAACCTCCAGCAGAACCAGACTCACTGTGAGCGGCCGTCTGCCCAGGCTGACGGGTTCAAGGAGACAGAAGCAGAGATTCAAAAGGCAACTTTAACAGGCGGCCCATCCAGGAAACACACAGCCAGGCAGACAAGCTCCAAGACATCTCCCATGTCAGAGGACAAAGAGAGCACATCTAGCCAGTCACAGTCAGAGAAACAGGACTACACTGAAAAACAGGCCAAGATGCTAACATGTTTGTTAGCATTTAGAATTCTGAGAAAAAAGTCAGAGTTCTGAGATTAATGTCAGACTTCTCAGATTAAAGTCACAACTCTGAGAAAAAAAAAAATCTAAATTATGAAGTTAAAGTCAGAATTCTGAGATTAAAGTCAAAATTCTGAGAAAAAAATCTGAATTATGAGATCAAAGTCAGAATTCTGAGAAAAATCTGATTTATAAGATTAAAGGTAGAATTCTGACTTTTTTTCTCATATTATCTTAAAATAAAATGTTAAAAATCTGTTTTTGTTTTTATTTTTATTTTTTCAGTGACTCTAATCCTCTTCCGTATCTTTATAGACTAGAATAGACTATAATATAAATATCAATTCAGAATATAAATTCTGATTATAGATCAGATTTAGTGTCTTGAGCTCCGGATGTCGTGCTGCGTTCTGCCCCAGTTGAACTGATCTCAGACCAGCCCTCCTGCTCGGTCTGACTCCTCCTCTGTTCCCGCTCCTCTCCGTCGTCTGTGGATGACGCGGTGCTAATGGCCGCTGCTGCTGCTCGCTCATTTCTGAACATTTCTGCTCTCTGCCACAGCGGCTGAAGTTAGAGCGGGAATAAAGTGACCGTAGAGCGGTACTCCGGTACCAGTGGGAGGGGCTGTCGTTATCGCTGCAGATCCGTCAGTAAAGAAGTCCGGGTCAGAAAGGTGACTGAAAAAAAAAAAACTGTTAGTTAGCCGTTAGCCTTTAGCTTAGCTCCAGTGATGCTACAACGTTAACATGAAGATGATGAATTTTCCGCTACGAAGTCTACAGAAAGTTCGTTTTTAAGTCGTTAAGCTCGACCGGTTACATGTTCCTAACCCCGGAGGACGTTTGCGGTTCGGTCCGGGCTGTTTGGGTTCGGTTAGCAGTCTGTTTGTGCGACTCCAGGTTCTGGGCCTAAGCTAGCTTGACCAGCAGCCATTGTAAGTGTTACTGACTGTTTTTGCTGCACGACATCATGTGTAGCTTTCATAGACATACAGGTGCTGGTCATAAAATTAGAATATCATGAAAAAGTAGATTGATTTCAGTAATTCCATTTAAAAAGTGAAACTTGTATATTATATTCATACATTACATACAAACTCATATATTTCAGATGTTTATTTTGTTTAGTTTTGATGATTACAAATGACAACAAATGAAAATCTCAAATTCATCATATCAGAAAATTAGAATATTACTGAAGACCAATAAAAACAAAGGATTTATAGAAATGTTGGCCAACTGAAAAGTATGAACATGAAAAGTATGAGCATGTACAGCACTCAGTATTTAGTTGGGCCTCCTTTGGCCTGTATTACTGCAGCAATGCGGCGTGGCATGGAGTCGATCAGTCTGTGGCACTGCTCAGGTGTTATGATAGCCCAGGTTGCTCTAATAGTGGCTTTTAGCTCTTCTGAATTGTTGGGTCTGGTGTATTGCATCTTCTTCTTCACAATACCCCATAGATTTTCTATGGGGTTAAGGTCAGGAGAGTTTGCTGGCCAATTAAGAACAGGGATACCATGGTCCTTCAACCAGGTACTGGTAGCTTTGGCACTGTGTGCAGGTGCCAAGTCCTGTTGGAAAATGAAATCTGCATCTCCAAAAAGTTGGTCAGCTGCAGGAAGCATGAAGTGCTCTAAAACTTCCTGGTATGTGGCTGCGTTGACCCTGGACCTCAGAAAACACAATGGACCAACACCAGCAGATGACATGGCACCCCAAACCATCACTGACTGTGGAAACTTTACACTGGACTTCAAGCAACGTGGATGAAGTGCCTCTCTTCTTTTCCTCCAGACTCTGGGACCTTGATTTCCAAAGGAAATGCAAAATTTACTTTCATCAGAGAACATGACTTTGGACCACTCACCAGCAGTCCAGTCCTGTTTCTCTTTAGCCCAGGCAAGACGCTTCTGACGCTGTCTGTGGTTCAAGAGTGGCTTGACACAAGGAATGCGACAGCAGAAACCCATGTCTTTCATACGTCTGTGTGTGGTGGTTCTTGAAGCACTCACTCCAGCTGCAGTCCACTCTTTGTGAATCTCCCCCACATTTTTGAATGGGTTTTGTTTCACAATCCTCTCCAGGGTGCGGTTATCTCTCTTGCTTGTACACTTTTTTCGACCAGATCTTTTCCTTCCCTTCGCCTCTCTATTAATGTGCTTGGACACTGAGCTCTGTGAACAGCCAGCCTCTTTAGCGATGACCTTTTGTGTCTTGCCCTCCTTGTGCAAGGTGTCGATGGTCGTCTTTTGGACAACTGTCAAGTCAGCAGTCTTCCCCATGATTGTGTAGCCTATAGAACTAGACTGAAAGACCATTTAAAGGCTTTTGCAGGTGGTTTGAGTTAATTAGCTGATTAGAGTGTGGCACCAGGGGCCATCAATTTTGAACCTTTTCACAATATTCTAATTTTCTGATATGATGAATTTGAGATTTTCATTTGTTGTCATTTGTAATCATCAAAATTAAACAAAATAAACATCTGAAATATATGAGTTTGTATGTAATGTATGAATATAATATACAAGTTTCACTTTTTAAATGGAATTACTGAAATCAATCTACTTTTTCATGATATTCTAATTTTATGACCAGCACCTGTACAGCCTGTTTGATTGGAGACTGAAGGTTGAGCTGTGAGCTGGAACCTGCAGCCCACGGCTAACAGCCTGAAGCCAATGCTTGTTTCTTGCACTTTGCAGCGAAAAAAAATCATGCATGGTGGGATCAGATTGAACATTTAGGCTCCACTAATTCCTAAAGTTTCCTAGTGTGGTCTTCTCAGGGCTTTGGTAGGTGTAAACAGGTTTGGATCCCTGCTCAGGAGGAACATCTGGACTGTCTGATTTCATTGAAGTCATTCTGGTTTCCAGCTGTCAGAAGAACTAGCAGAACATTACCTTACATTTTAACATTAGGGTAACTTGTTGTTGTTTTTCTCACACTGTTTGAAATGTTGTGCATTAGTAGGAAATCATCCACTGTGAAAGGAAGATATCCAGGAGAACTTCTCCGTGTTGCTTTATGCCCTTAATGACTGGGAGGCGCACATGGTCCCGGTGGTCTTCATACTGCTGGGCTCATCTCTGAGGTTCAGGTCTGCTGCTCCGTGCCTCTGATGCGGAGCGTGAGGTGGGACGAACTTTGATGCCGGGAACCATCTGAAGCTTCACAGATTCAGCTGACATCTCTATTTATCTGTTTGCACCTTTTGAATCTTGGGCTGACCCACCCCACTTCAGCTGATTCCCTTCCTCAGAGATCTTTGGAGACAGCAAATAAGCTCTGATGGCTCCAAAGGACTCAGACCTTCCTGGTCTTCAGGGTTAGGGTCAGCTGTGCCTGGTCCCTTTGAAACAGGAGCTGATGGGGAACACGGTTCCACGAAAGGGAGTCAGGGTTGGCAGCTTTGGCTGGGTGGGTGGTCTGTGTCAAACATGGCAGCCATCATGTTTCCAGGCAGCAGATGGACCAGAGCATCCATTAGGTGGAAGGAGGATGACTCCTCAGGCCAGGCCACCTTCTGGGGGAGGGAGGGGAGGGTTTTTACACCTTCAGCAGGTTTAGTTTATCTAATGGACTGGACCTCCCGGGCTTCAGTGTGGGCTGGTTCTTCTGGCTGACCTTGGCGGTCCTGGTCATAATGTTCTGCCGTGTTGCCCTACATGTACCTGTCCGCTGTGGTTTGTTCTGGTCGGTCAGGTGACTACTGTGTCTTCTTCCTCCACCAGAATCGTCGTCCATGGAGACACCTGAGAGCCCCATCCAGTCCCCCCAGGACGGCGTCTCTGACAGCGAGCTGCCGCCGTCTCCTGAGGACGAGGCAGGCGGAGTCATCTCCGACAGCGAAATGCTCCTAGAGGAGGAGAATGGAGGCCTGACCGGGGAGGAAGAAGAGGAGGACGATGACGAGCAAGGAGGAAGATTAGACTTGGAGGACGAAGTGGTCCCCGACTTTGTCTCTGACCCAGAGGATGAGGAGCCTGTAGAAGCAGACAGGGGACAGGAGGACGAGACCATTGTGCTGATGGAGGGGGATGAAGATGATCCACAGGGACGGAGGGCGGCTGAGGAAGAGGACGAGGTCCTGGACACGCCACATTCCCCGGACCTGGAGCCAGAGCAGGACAAGGAGAACTTTGAGTCCGAGGAAGATGGCGAAGGTGGGGACGAAGGCTACGGGGGCTACAGGAAGGACACCTCTGTAGAGCGGGATGCAAGTGAGGTAGAGGAGGATAGGAACAAGGAAGAGGAGGAGGAGGACGACATGAGGAGGGCAGTGGTGAGGGAGATGAAGGATGACTCTGCCTCAGTTTCCCGTGAGCTGGATGAACATGAACTGGATTATGATGAGGAGGTGCCTGAAGAACCTGCTCATGATGAAGAGGAGGAGGAGGAAGACAGCAAAGTGGAAGGAGGAGAGGAGGAAGAGGAGGAGAAACAAGAAAAGAAGAAGAAGGACAAGAAACCGATCCTCCCTCCTTCTCCAGGAGACGATTCAAAGCGTCTGGAGGGCTCCAAAGGCTCGGACAGGCTCAGAGAGAGGAAGAAGGATGAAGACGATGGCGAGATTGATGAAGGAGAGATAGACGTAAGTTTGTCCGTTTGGCTGCTTGGCGGGACTTTTATCCTGCTGCTGGACAGTGCAGCGGCGCATCTAAAGCAGGGGTCAGCGACCCAAGCTGTTTAAAGAGCCAAAAAAACAAATCTGCCTAGAGCTGCAAAAATGTAAGTCTTTTATAAGCCTTGTATGGCAACATTGGCTCCAATGCTACGTTCAGACAACAAGAGCTGGAAGCAGCAAAAAAAACATTCTGCTGTATCATTTTGGATTCTTGTTCACGTTAAGGTCTGACGCGCCTCACGGGCATCTTTGACCCTCCTGAAGGGTGTCCAATGCTTCTGCTGTTCAATGGCAGAGAGCAGCATTGATATATTTGCTTCGATCAGTGGGTAAAAAGTAGTTTTAATATGTTTGCAAGTGAGAAAGTCCACCTGAAAACTTCATCTTTGCATTCAGGTCATCCAGATTACCATCCTGCCTTCAAACATTATTTCGCTGTCGGAGCCGCTCAGACCCCCGTATACCGGAGGAAATCACGTTCATCAGCAGCCTGTGGCCTCCTTGAGCTCCAGGTGGCTGGAAAGTGGTTTTCATGCACATAATCCAATCTTAAGGCACTAGAATAATAAAATCAAACATATTTTGCCGGCAGGTTTTGACATTTCAAGTTGATTTTGGCGTCAATAAACTGTTTCAGAGGAGTGATCATAACGCTCTGCATCTGCAGTGCTGTTACTGTCTCCAACTTCAATTTTTTCCAACTTCAGCAGCCTTGAGCAGCGTGTCCCGCAACTCAGACGCTGATGAAGCACTGCTTTGAAGCGTAAAGGACTGGTTGTACTCCAGCAGTAGTGTGTCACAGTGAGCTTGTCGCAGATATTTTTAACGTATGCCCAGTATTGAAGCGTGGTCTGTGCTGTTATTCCACGCCACAACGCAAGAGGGACAATCAGGAACTAGCTGTTGGTTTAGATACGACCGAGGCTGTGAGGAAGTGGGGGCAAGTTTGTGCGACAACCGAGGGAGATTAGGGCGAAAAAGAGCGGGGATCCAGGTGGAAAAAGGGTCCCAGCGTTCTCGCACACCTCGCTTTTCTAGCTGGTCATACTTCACGAGTCGTTTTCCACAATGGCGGGCATACAAACAAAACAAGCAGGTAAGGTACCAAATAGAAAATACGTATAGTGAGCGGATGTAGATTTGACCAATCAGAGGCCTCCTGTGTGCGGTGACCACCGTCTGCGGAAGGGGCGGGGGTATATCTGCGTTCATTGCGACACACACAGACGCCCTGGTTTTTGAGTATAAATCAGCCTTAAAACCAGAGAAACCTGCTGGAGAAGAGTTTTTATGCTTGTTTAGGGCAATGAAAGCAGCACCTGGAGCCCTGAGAAGCTGCTGCTCCTCCTCCACCTCTGACTGTAGATTTTAGTAATCCAGATGTAGATCAGCGCTCTCTTATTGCTGAATCTCACTTGAATTCTCCTTCTTGTAAATGCTTCTGTTCATAACTTCCGGCTGCTCAGTGTGGAAACCAAGTGAAAGTCTTGAGGTCCAGCTTTCCTTTGGTTCCCCTCAACTAAACGAGCGCAGTGCCTTTTGACGCTGAAATTCCTGTAGCCCAGCACTAAAGAGCTACCACTCAAGTCTGCTTCGTTCCTTTATCAGCAACAGCGATGATGGACCGAGCCAAAATGTTGGATCTCAACAGGATTGATCTAGAACACAATGCACTGCAGACTGCTGCACAGCTCCGTACCCCCAGATTCTACATCCTCTATCAGTGCTCTGCTCTGCTGACGTATGTCGCGTGGAATACTTGTCTGTCAAGTTCAGAAATGAGAACTGCTCCAAATGCACTGCTACTCCTCCTTTCTACCACGTGCATCTTCTCTCTCTGTCACCTTCAAAATACAGAGCCGAGCCACTTTTAGCTCCGATCCGGCCAGTTAAAGATTCGTAACAGCAATCGCACCAAACAGGAAAAAGAACGGCGAGAAGATCGGGTTTGTCTAATTAAAATATAGTAACAATAGATCAGTAACTACAAATTAGAGCAGAATTCTTGTATTTTTCCAAAAAATATGGCCGTTTACATACATGATTTGGATGCAAACTATTGGTACTTCAATAAACCAGGAAGCAGATTTCTCATTTCGATCAAAATATTTGTTTTATACCGAGAGGCTTAAAAGTTTAATCAAATCCAGTCAAATTAAATTTCTTATTGCAGGAATGGATGAAGAGATGCTGAGTTTGGAAGTAGAGAAAAAAACAGTTCATTAAAAAATTATTTTTTATGACCCTTTTTATCCATGTTACAAAAATCCATGACTAAATTAAAATATTTGGCCAGGAACTGAACATTTGCTGGATGTTGATGGGGATTTTTGTTATTATTCTTTCTGTCTCTCCAGGACGATGATCTGGAGGAAGGAGAGGTCAAAGATCCATCAGACAGGAAGATCAGACCACGGCCCATCTGCAGGTTCTTCATTAAAGGTCAGAGTGGTGCTGAATGGGTCAGTTTGGGAGTGTTGCTGTCCAGCAGGGGGAGCTCTTGCGCTGAGGTTGCTGTGTTTTTGGTGTCTGCTCCTGCTTCTAATGAATGAGAGTTGCTGTATGCAGGGTCGAATTCTCATCTCTTCCCCAAATTTGAACCTGTCAATCTTTCCCAGGTAGCTTTGATTAAACACAAAGGAAACTGCAAACCACCAGGCACTGCTTTGTTTCACTGAAGCTGCTGGCATACATGATGATTACCGTACTATATGTGTATAAAGCACAAGAGTTCCTGGCCTCCCTCTGCTGCTCTGTTCGTCTGTAGTTTGTTTCTCCAGTATTGGAGGCTGACTGGGTATGAAATAAACCAGCATGTTGAGTTTTCTAGTAGCTTGCTAGTTTTTTAACATGCACCCAGTTTTGTAAACCACCTGCTTCAGGTCATTTCCTTACACGTTTTTGTTCTTTTCGTTGCTTCCCGGTAATCAAGGGCATATTCTCAGCCTAGGAATTACAGAAAGTTAACATCAATATGCAGGTATTGGTCTTTATGCGGATGTTTCTGATGAACCCCACTTTCACTCATTGTTGCCAACTTTTAGTTCTAGGCTCAGCTTTATTTTTACTTACTTACTGCTTCAGGGAAATTCTGGTTCCAGTAGCTTATTTAACAAAGAGTTAAAGCAAGATGCCATTAAAGAAACAAAGATGACAGACAATATAAAAAGAGTGTAAATAGTATAAAAAAGCAAAAAAAAAAAAGAAAGTTGTAAGGTCCTGGAATATGTTTCCCTTAGATATAAGAAATGTGCATAGTAGAGAGCTGAGGGAAGACTACACAGTAGTTGAGTTGGATTATTGCACATGCAGTAAAAAAAAATGACACAGACTACACAGTAGTGTGCATGTGTTATTGCGCAGTGAGAGAAAATAATCTCTCACTGCGCTACTGTGTAGCCCGTGTTTATATGGAGGAGATGGAGAGCAGAGCACTCGGCACAAACAACGAAACTCAACAACTGACTGGTTCAGACACAAGGATGACACCTGGGTGAAAATCACCCAGGTGTCATTAAAATTAGATGGATTAAAGTCGTAGGGAAGTCATATTTAAATGTCATATCATTCTGGCTTAAACATGTATATAAATGCACTCTTTATCAGACTATATTGTCCCAAAAGTTAGACAATTTCTCTTTAAAAAACAAAAAATCCTGTTATTTTCTGCAGGCCACTTAGTTATATGTCAGCCTGAACACCTAAATTCTGCCAATCATATATCAAAGGTCATCTGGCAATCCAATTTTTTCAGTCATAGCATCTTGATTCATGTGTCGCAGCTAATATACGCTACGGTTGAAATAAGAAATCAGAATCATTTCCTTTCCCATTGAGTTCCGTCCCAGTGTTCATGGGGATGGACGTCTGTGTCTTCAGCAGGCGTAGAGCTAACAGAACAGGCAGCGTTGCGAGGCAAGGGCTCAAACATGTACGGCTGTAAGCCTTCTACACCAAACCAAGCTTCTGCCGCCCTGGCGTCCTCTTCCACAATATCTTCATCCCCGCTTTCCTCCTCTAAACAAAAAATGTATGACAGAGGAGACTCTGTCCTCTGTCCATAGCGTTCCGTGACTGTGTCGTTTCTAAGTCACGAATTAGTGCTACTTGGAACCTACTAGCACTAAGTTGCTAACTGGTTAGCAAGATGCTTCTGACAAACCGGCCAGAATTAAACATTCTTGCGGATCTTCCACCACAACAATCCCGCCCCCTTTATTAATCGACCAATCACATTCACTTTATTCACTCGTGTAAAGTCGGGCACCACTCAGGAGAATTCGGAAATGCAACGGTTGGAACAGCTGCTTCCCTGCAACTTTAACCAATGAAATCGGTCAACCTTCTGGTTTCTGGGTCTGATCAGTCATGGTTTATGTTCTGTTCAGGAAACTGTACCTGGGGGATGAACTGCAGGTTCATCCACCCTGGAGTCAACGACAAGGGAAACTACTCTCTCATCAGCAAGCCTGACCCTTTCTCCCCCAATGGAGCCCCCCCTGGAGGACCCCTGCCTCTCATCCCTAACAGCCCTTGGGTGAGTTCATCTCCATGTAAACATGAGCTGGAAGCTTCCCTGTCTGTTGGAGGCTGACCGAGTGTTTCCGTGTTGCAGGCTGCTCCTGTGGTGGAGGAGCTCCCTCCCCCACCTCCGCCGGTGGAGCCTCCTGTGGAGAGCGCCTGGGAGAGAGGACTGAGGCACGCCAAAGAGGTAAGCACTGTCAATCAGGAGGAACCTCCATGTTCTGACATCCTGTCAGGATCAGTAGATGTTTGGATCTCTACCTTCACTATCTCCATGGATGTGTTATTAACCCCACGGTAGCTTAGACCTGTAGGGCCCTTTTGGCCCCGCCACAGTTAAGTCGTTTCAAACCGTCTGGCTCCACTGGAGGTTTGTCGCATTGAAACTAGGGATGACCCCTCAGCTCCCTCTGGGTCAGGTCACAGAATTAAACACTGGTGGATGGATCTGCAGCAGACGGACCAATTTTGTTGCAGGTTTGAGCAGCAGTTGTCAGTGAGACTCACAGTGTTTGTGTTTCCTGCCAGGTGCTGAAGAAAGCCACCATCCGCAAAGAGCAGGAGCCCGACTTTGAGGAGAAGCGCTTCAATGTGACGATCGGAGAGGACGAGAGAGAGTTAGACAAAGAGAACGAGTTCTTTAGAGAACGCAGCTACCGGATCATCCGAGAGTACGACACGCTCACATGCAGCCGTCCCACAAACACAGCATCTCTGCGCACAGACACACATCTTCTAACAACGCAACAGACTGGAGCTAATGGTGGAGGAGAAAAGGATAGGAGGGGGTGTTAAGGAGGTTCCTGATCTAGACAGTCCTTGATTAGGATAGATCTAGTCTTTTGTTCAACAATGAGGATCAGTCAGATCCATTGATCCCACCCTCATTCGGAGAGGTCTGACTGCCATGTGACGGTCCAATCACAGTCATGGCTGTCCATGTCCTCATTGGATAACTCTGCATTCCAGCTGTCCAGCACGGAGGTGGAGGGCTGATGGTTTGGGCTTGTTTTGCCTGCCACAGGAACTGGGCACCATATTTAGTCTTTATATATATATATTCTAAATCAGACTGAACATGTCAGGACATTGTGGTTGGATTCTGCAAAATCAGAGTGAAATCATAATCTGATTGAGATCTTAAAACTAGACTATTTCTGACTATAAGCAGCCCTTTTCTGACTGTTTACAGCCTGTCTCTGGCTTTCAGCAACTCGTTCTGATTGTTTTTGGCCTGGTTCTGGCTGTTAGCAACCTGTTTCTGCCTGTCAGCACCCCCTTTCTGACTGTTAGCAGCTCGTTTCTAGCTGTCAGCAGCCTGTTCTGATTATTAACCGCTTGTTTCTGACTGTTAGTAGCCCGTTTCTCCCCGTCAGCAGCACCTTTCTGACTTTCAACAGCCCGTTTCTGACTGTTAACAGCCTGATCCTGGCTGTTAGCAGTCTGTCTCATGCTGTCAGCAGCCCACTCTGATTGTTTACGGCCCGTTTCTGGCCGTAAGCAGCCTGTTTCCAACTAAGTAGCCCTTTTCTGGCTGTCAGCAGCCCCTTTTCTGGCTGTCAACAGCCCGCTCTGATTGTTTAAGGCCTGTTTCTGGCCGTTAGCAGCATGCTTCCGACTTAGTAGCCCTTTTCTGGTTGTTAGTACCCCGTTTCCGGCTGTCAGCAGGCTGTTCTGATTGTTTACAGCCTGTTTCTGGTCGTTAGCAGCCCATTTCAGGTCCCAAGCGGCCCATTTCTGTCCGTTAGCAGCCAGTTTCAGGCAGGATCCCCTCAAGTCAAGGACCTTCAGGCTTCATTGGGGTTCTGATTAAGCCCACCGGGATCAGCTTATTGGACATTAATGACAGCAGGACATTTACAGGCTCATTCAAACACATCTTAACGTCAGAACCTGGACGGCGCTGCTGTTTGGGGCGATTTACTCACATGGTTTGTCTTCTTCTTTCAGGGAAATGGACTTCAGAGACCCTATTTATGGGTGAGTGTCAGTCCTGCTCATGCCGAGACACGTAAATCATCTTAAGCTACTTGTGCTGCTCCTTTAGCAATAGCTGGAGCATTCGCATAGTTTCATTGGGGGAGGGTTTATTTCAGATTTATTTTGTCAGGATTTAGTCTGGGAACTAATTCTGTCCTGATTGTTTGTTTCGTTTTATATGGAAGCAAATGTTCTGATTGGTGTTTGTGTCTGCAGCGAGCCCTATGCTGACCCGTACTACGACTATGAAATGGAAGCCTTGTGGAGGGGCGGCCAGTATGAGAACTTCAGGGTTCAGTACACAGAGGCTCCTCTTCCGTACCACTTCAACGTGAGTAGCATCCCTCCGCATCTCTGGGATCGAAGCAGTGGGGGCATCAAGTCACTGAATCTGCTCTGGATTTATTTAGAAAAGTTTAAACTGCTTCTCTGCAGCTATTGATTTATTTAGTTATGGATTCATTTAACGATTCCTCAATCTACAAACATATTTTACATTTTGGAAATTAATTAGAAATGGCAAAAATAAAATGTAGAAAACCTGTAAGTTCTTAGTTTAATGCAGATGGTAGCTGATGGTTAACGGTTAAAAGAAAGGACAGTTTGAACCAGAGGAAGCTAAAGCTGCTAGCAGAGACCTTCTGGATGTCAAAGATTTAGTTTGTATCTTAAAAGGAAAATGTTTATATTTTCTGAACAGTTTTGGCTATGTTGCTGTACAGATTGAGTCGTCCTTTGAGCAAATGGCTTATTTTGATGTCTTTTCTCTCCAGTTAGTGCTATATTACATTGACGATGGAATACCCATGAATGGTTTCAGCCTCACTGCCAGCTCTCTGGTTTATCTGCAGCAGCTTGATGTGGTTTTAGTGAATGGTGGAGAAGATATGGAGCTATATCAGTCTCAATTTTCACAAATACAAATGTGTGATTCATACATGCACAGGACAAGATCCACACAAGCACAGCAGATTCACACAAGCACAAATAACCCAAAGTATTTCTGGTCCATAAATTAAGTTGCCCCCAGATTCCACATACTCTGCTCCGCCCAGCTCACCTTGTGCAGGGCACTTCACACTGGTGTTAATCAATAAGAACTGTTCCATGTCCACCCCTACTCCTCCATCTCTGTCCTTCACCGTCAGAATACGGAGCTGAGCTATTTTTAGCAACGGTCCAGCCAGGTCAAGGTCCGCTATTGCAATCGCACCAAACAAGAAAAAAAACGTTGAGAAGATCCGGTTTGTCAAATTAAAATATGGTAAATGGGTAACTAGAAATTAGAGCATAATTCTAAAAAAGTTCCCCAAAACTAAAACCGTTTAATTATTGTTTGCAAACTCTTGGTACTTCAACATACCAGGAAGCAGGTTTCTCATCTTGATCAAAATATTTATTTTATACTGAGAGGCTTAAAAGTTTCATCAAATCCAGTCACAATAACTTCCAAGAGCGCATCTCACAACTTAAAAAGAAACGTCTTATCGCAGGCATGGATGAAGAGATGCTGAGTTTGATGGTGAGATTTGATTATGTTTTAAATTAAGCGTTCATTATCGCAGGTTTTTCTCCCCATGTATTAAAGTTGTAGGGAAGTCATATTTAAATGTCAAATCATTCTGGCTTAAACATGTATATAAATGTACTCTTTATCAGACCATATTGTCCCAAAAATTAGAAAATTTCTATTTTAAAAAAAAAATCCTGTCTTAAAATATATGTTTGTTTGTTTCGTTATCTTATGCAGGCCAGTTAGTTATACATCAGCCTGAACACCTAAATTCGGCCAATCATATATTAAAGGTCATCTGTCAATCAAATTTTTTCGGTCATAGCATCTTGATTCTTATGTTGCAGCTGATATACGTAACGGTTGAAATAAAAAACAAGAATAACGTCCATCCCCGTGAACACTGGGATGGACGTCTGTGTCTTCAGCAGAGCTAACAGAACTGGCAGCGTTGCGAGGCAAGGGCTCAAACATGTACGGCTGTAAGCCTTCTACACCAAACCAAGCTTGGTCCTCTTCCACAACCTCTTCGTCCCCGGTTTCCTCCTCTAAATAAAAAATGTATGATGGAGGAGACTCATCCACGACCTCCGACGCTAATGTCTCTTCCTCTTGCATGTTTCCTCTGTCCATAGCGTTCCTTGACAGTGTTTCTAAGTCACCAGTTTAGTGCTACTTTGTCCCAATTGAATTTCCCATTGGGAACCTACTAGCACTAAGTTGCTAACTGGTTAGCAAGATGCTTCCAAGAAACTGGCCACAATTAAACGTGCTTGCGAACCTTCCACCACAACAATCCCACCCCCTTGATAATCGACCATCGCTCGTGTAAAGTCGGGCACCACTCAGGAGAATTAAGAACATTTGGAAATATCTTTTTACCTACGTCTTTAAATGATAATACAGCGCATGCTTTCCTCGGGCTCCAAGGAAGTCGGAGTGGAGCAGAACGGGAGGAACAGTGGAGGATGTAGGCTTTGCTTTGCACAGGCAGTCTGGAGTGGAGCGAGGAGCATATGGAGGATGTGCGTTTCTTGTAATTGGCTTATGCAAGGGAGCTCTGAGATTGGTTGCAAACCATCCCCTGTTTAAAAAAAAATGCATTTGTGTTTCGCGGCACGTCAAGGAAGTCTCAAAAATCCACACACAAATGCAGTGAAGTTTAAAGACCGCTGGTAGATTGTAATTTAATTTATAATTGTTTATGGACCAGAAATACTTTGGTGAATGTTGTTCTGTGCATGTTTGGATCTTGTCTGCTTGCGTGAATCATTCTGTCTGTCTGTGAATCTTGTCCTTTGTGTGGGGATTTTTTCTGCTTACGTGAATCATACTGTGCGTGTGTGGATCCTGACCTGTGCATGTATGAATCACATATGTGTATTTGTGAAAATTGAGACCGATATAGCTCCATAAGAAACCAGTTCAACATTTCATCCACCGTTTCAGTGCCCGTCCTTCTGCCTCTGCTTGGAATGGAGGTTGCCTCATTTTTGGAGTTTCAGTCTGCTCTGTGCCCCTCCTCTCCTGAGCTTAACAGGTGCCAAATTGGCAAGAGTAATATATAAAGTGGCACATAGACCAATTAATGTTTATCCAGCTAGAAACAAAAGAAGATGGCTGAAAGATGCTCTGAGGGTCTGAGGCCACAAGAACTAAGCCTGTCTGATGAGGAAAAGACATTTCATTTTGTACCTTACTACCAACTTCTGCAGGAGCGCGAGTGCGACCTCCGGGAGCGCCACCGGGACAGGGAGCGGGAGCGGGATCACCGCGAGAGGGAGCGCCGGCAGCGGGAGAGGGAACGAGAGAGGGAGCGCGAGAAGGAGAGAATTCGACGGAAAGAGGAGTGGGAGAGAGAAACGCAGCGTTTGAAACGCAACGAGAAGGAGAGGCCCAGGGTGCGTCCTCCTCGCGAAGCCAGGGAGAAGAAGGAGGAGGACAAGCTGAAGCCACGCTCCCCGCTCGGGCCGCCGCCGCCTAAGTAAGGATATTTGAGTTTGACTGATTGATCTCAGTGATGACGGAGTGTCTGTGACACAGCAGATTAATAATTGCTAAATGACATCATGTCCTCAGGCATTTCTGCCTGATATTGAGCTGTGGTTAATGAATAGGGGTTAAAGAACGACTGCAGCTGCACCTTTTCCTTTCATTTGCTGATCTGTTGGAGGTGGCAGGTGGGGCTGAGGAATCAATCAGTATATAGTTAAAGATACCTGATCAGCATCATTAGAAAGTTTTACAGATAACTTTTTCAGTCTGATTCAGAACCACGTGGTTTTCTGTGGATGTAGGCAGGGAAAAGATTTAGCACCTCACAGCCAAGCTAAGGCAGGCTGGTTTCCAGAGGAATGTTTGGGTTAGTAGTTAGGCGTCCACTTAAAGTTCAGGCGTTTCCATTGATCCTTATTTACAACAAGCAAACAAAACACTGATCAAAACATATCTTTACCAGCTGATATTCAGTTCAATTCAGTATATTTCTATAACGCCACTGGGGTAACCTTCTGAAGGACTGGTGTGGACATGTCCCCACCAGCTTTGGCATAGAGGGGACAGTCCCCACCAATAATTTCCGATTTTTTTTTCCCCCCCTTGCCGCTGATTTACTTTAGCCAACAGTAACTAGGGTTAGGTGCAGGTCTGTGTTCAGAGTGTTTTCAGTCCTCGTTTTTTTCTCGCTCTCGAGTCCCAGCTCTTGAAATATCATCGGATCTGTCGCTTTGGGACATAATATTTCTTGGGGTCGCTGTTCACTGCGTACAGAGTCGCTACGTGGAGGAGCAGAGACACAGCAGCTACTTCCATATATGTTTCAGTAAAAGTTAAGAGACGGGTTGGTTAAAAAAATTCAATTCCTCCGAAGAATCCATTCGTTACACGTACAGAGCTTTTTCAGCTAAAAATGGCAACAGAGTGTACATTTATACAAGTTAAAGACCATAACTCAGAGTTGCAGATTAAAACACGTATATGTTGTTTTCTTATTGAACAGAGAATTGGACTGCAAAGCTTCTAGATACTTTGGAAATTAGTTTCTCTGGCATCATTATATTGGTAGACAGGTTCCAAAATCTTTTTTTAAGCAGAGCAGAGACATAATTAGGGACAGCTGCAGATTTAAAGGTGAAACAGATTTACTGGGATATGCAACATGCAATAAAATATATCTCCAAGTTTACAAGAAAAAATATGCAATGTTATAATAAAATTCAACATATTTTTTTGTCTTTTGTAGTTCAATAAGACTCAGAAATAGCTGCACCAGCCAACCCAGAGACGGCACAAATAATACAAATCAGTGTATAAATGATTTTTGAAATATACAGTTCAATATATAGACTTTGGCTGTTAACAATATATGGAACAAATTTCTAAATTAGATTTTACTGCTTGTGAAGGAGGATAATCACTGATGCAGCCTGAAGGGAAGCCATGCATGGATTTAAAGTTGTGTCTATACTAGGGATGCATGATATGTTGCTGTTGACATCGGATATCAGCTGTTATTCGTCATTTCTTTAATACATTGTTTTTGTGCACTTTATAAATAATGCCCTAAAGGCATAGTATAAGTATACTGTAGTACTCTCATGTTCTCAACAATAGGAAAGCATTCAATAAATCTATGTTTGAGCTAGGGGTGTAAATCACATCCATCATGGCGATTCGATTCAGTATCGATTTCCTGACCCAACGATTCGATTATTTTCAATACTAAAGAATCCACCACGATTAATTTTTTATTTTTTTATTTTTTTACACCTTACAGGCTAAACAAAGTTTCAAGTTTGAAATAAATCAATGAAAGCTGTAATATCGTTAGAAACAACAGCAAATAACAGAAGTAGAAAAGTTGCATCAAAAAATACTGCAAAAATACTGCACATAATCAGTGCAATGAATGCAATGCAATACCTCGGCTCCAGAAGTCCCGCCCCCTCCACAGACGCTCCGCTGCACCTCTCCCAAATTGTAGCTGACCGCAAACAGTGCAGCAGACAGGAGGCCGACTTGTTTTGTTTTTATGACCGAAATTGCGGAAAACAACTCGTGAAGTTTGACCCGCTAGAAGAGCGAGGTGCGCAAGAACGCTGGGACCCTTTGTCCACCTGGATCTCCGCTCTTCTTGGCCCTTATGTCGCTCCGTCGTCGGACTAAACTCGCCCCCACTTCCTCGCCGCCTCGGCCGTATCTAGACCCACAGCGTGTAGCTCAGACCACGCTTCAATACTGAGCATAATTTAAAAATGTCTGCGTCAAGTTTACTGCAACACACTGCTGCAAGAGTATAACCAGGAAGCGAAGTAGGAGGGCAAAATAGGTCTAGCGCCACCGCAGCACGGGAGGGAGAATAACGCCCAGGAGCAAATGGATAAAAATAGACCAGAGGAAAAAAAAAAATCGATTCTCTTGCGGACGTATCGATGCATTGGATCGCCGGCTGTTGGATCGATGCATCGATACAAAACGATTATTATTTACGCCCCTAGTTTGAGCTGATTTTTGGAAAGTATAAACCCTATTGAAAGTGTTCGCGTTGAGTAGCTGTAGTTCCAATCAGCCGCTATCGTTAGAACGTCCTCACCAACTTTTATCGCAAAGTTACACCCTTGTATAGCGCCAATTCACAACACGTCAACTCAAGGCACTTTACAGCTCAACCAGATCATACAGTCAAATTGATTCAAAGTTTTCTATCTAAAGAAAACCAGTTGATTGCTTCGATTCAAATACAATCCCTCATGCTAAGCATGCTTGTAGCGACAGTTTAGAGGAAAAACTCCCTTTTAACAGGAGAAAACTTCCAGCAGAACCAGGCTCAGTGTGAGCAGCCATCTGCCGAGGCCGACTGGGTTCAAGGAGACATGAAAGGTTGATGCTTTTTTCAGCTGCATCGTTTAGAGCCAACAAGGTCTACAGGGGATCATTATATTGGCCAATGTCCTACAGTAGAATAACAGGAGCAGCGTTCAGCTTAACAGACCTTTAAGCTGTGGACCTCCTGCCCTCCTCTGCCACAGATCATAAGATGGTGCTTCTCCCTCCACCTTTCACATGTCTATCTCTCGAAGTCAAGTAAAGAGGCAACTGGAGATAATAAATCACCAGCTCCTGATGGTGTCAGACCCAGAGTCCTGATGGCCTCTGCAGAACAGCTCTGAGGGATTCTACAGCACCTCTTCAACTTTAGTCTGAACCTGGAGACAGTTCCAGTGACGTGGAAGACCTCCCGCCTGGTTCCTGTACCAAAGGAGACTCAGCCAAAAGTCCTCAGCGACCATAGGCCTGTTGCCCTGAGAGAGTCCTACGCTGTTGGCTGTACCGATCAGGCTGAAATAGGGCCCTTGTGCTGATATGGTGTCTCTAGTTATGTGGAGTTGATGCACCTTCTGAGAGCAGAACTGTTCTCATTCATCAGGAATTGTGCAACTTTTCATACAGCTTTGACGTTTCTTTCTGACTCCTGGATTTGACGTCAACAGGTAGTTATTGTTTGGATTGCCTGCTGATTTTTAATCTTTTATCGCCAAAGCGTACTAAAACAAAGACATACTGGAAAGGAACACAACCCTTTTCATATATTTAAACTTACTTTCCAGGACTGATGAGTGCAAAGCAGTTTTTCCTCTTTCACTTCAGGCTTGATCGTGTTTCCTTTCATTCACCTTCACAACAGGCCGCGTTTCTTTTGGGTTATGCAAAGTAAGCTCGTAAATGGCGCACCCACTTGCCACGCACGTTTTTCCACCAGTCTTGTCAGGCTCTTTAATAAAGTCTTCAAACATTTCATTATCTTTTGTTGTGTGTTCCTCGCCGCTCGGTTTTATGTGTCCCATTTCCTTCATCCATTCCTTCCTGAAAAGGAAACCTAAGCTGATAAGACAGATCTAAAGATATCTCATGTTGTGTTTCTATTTTTAGCCTCTACACGCTGACTCGGCTATTGTTGCATCATGCCTGTGACCTCATTCACTGCAGCCCATGAACGTGCTGCTGGCTCACAGTGTTTGAACTGAGATGATGCCATATTAAACGTTTCACGTCTTTGGGTCATGCTGCAATAGCCACATAAACCAAACACTTCACACCCACTGGCGGGTTAGACTTGGACGCAAGACTGCTGCAGACTTCTACCATCCTTCAGTTTTATTTATCAGCCACATCCTCTGCTTTTTTCCTCCAACAAATATTTATTCACACACTTGAGAAGAAGACTTGATGCTGCAATAGGAAGAAATCCAGCGTGGTTTATCCAAGGCTCGCTCTTACAGCTGTTTGGGTCAAAAGGCAGCGAAGCTCGATGCTATGAGGAAGTATTTGACTTAGATGGCAATTGGCTGAATCCAAATTGTAGCTCCTGTTCCTGTGGGAAACCGTATCTGGAAATGACCTGTTCTCCAGTTAGCCACAGCTGCCCTGGGGCCCAATCAGACAGGGCCCAGCGGCGCCAGTTGTGCGGTGATTTGCTCGGGCCCTTGTGCACGACGGTGACGTTTCGCTACACAGTTTGCTGAATGTTGCCACATGATGGAAATCATTGGGGTTTACAAGACAATGATAATAACATAATCAGCATCTGTAGCATTAGCGTGTCTAATGATTGATGAAGTTTTACCTAGAACAAATAATAACAAAATAATTATAAATAATAGCAAACCGATAATAAAACAAAAAAAAATAAGTTTGTGGTGAAAAAAGTAACTGCATGACCACGATGTAAAGGTGGAGAGCTGGGTAGTGCTGTGGCTGGCTGTGCTCAGTAGCTAACAGGTTAGCCTATTTTAGCTCGATCAGTTAGCCATATTAAGTTAGACTAATTTTAACTCTGTGTTAACAACAACCGTTCGTTTTCTACTAGTAGAATAACTGTTGTTTTCTTTGTTTAAAATCTCTGAGAGTCCATTTGTAAGATGTTCCATTTTTCCTCCTCTACCCTCATAAGTAAAAGAATAAAAATGAGCTGAGACTTGTTATGTCACCTTAATAAATGGCAGAGCTCAGTCGTAGAAGTCAGTGCTTTCCTCCAAGACTGAATATTAATGTTTTCTACTTTAGACTGCATGCTTAGTGTGAGGGATTGCATTTGAGTCAATGAGTCGATGCAATCAACTGGTTTTGACTGCAATTTGACTGTATGATCTGGTTTGAATCGAATCAATTGTAAAATAATACCAAATATAGTTAATAATATGTTGAGACTCCAGAACAGATCTGATTCTTAAGAAATGAGTGAAATACAGTTTGTCCGAGTGGATTTGCCATATGAGGATGATGTCATAAGAAGTGGCAGGGCCCCTGAGCAGATCTGGTACCTACACCGTCAGTAGGCAATGCTGGTCAAGTGTCTTGCCCAAGGGCACAACGATGTTGAAAGCCTTAACCGACACATCTCCGGTTGCAGCATAAACTCCTTTATAGGAGTGAGTATTGGCACGGGTGTTGCGATACAATGGTTGTCATGATACTTGGGTCACAATAGGATATTATCATGATAAAGATCACTGTATATTGCTATATTTTCCTCAGCTATTAAATTTAAATGTATGAATAATAAAGCAAGTGCTGCATATATTTCATACCTCTGCCAGAGGTAGCCCGTTTCCCCGCATCATTTTAGGTAAAAATGTTTTTGTTTATTTAAAACCGATATTAGGAGCTGAAAGATCAATGTTATATATGAAATGTCCTCCATAAAAGACATTTCATCCCGCACTGCCATTAGACTGCTGAATGTTTTGTAGAATGAGATATTGTATTGTATTTTATGATTACATTTTATTTTATCATATATATATATTTTTTTTTATTTTTTTTAGTGTAGACCTGTAAATTTACAGTCATTTTTACTATTTTTAAAGGCTGCACTTTTAAAAGATGAAAATGTCCAGTGAGCTGTTTCCAAACAAAATTTACAAATAAAATCTGTCTAAAATCTAATATTGGGCACCAAAAATCCTGGGCTTCCGCAGGTCATTAAAAATCACTAAAAGTCATGAAATTATTATTTTTTAATTGAGGCTTGAATTGGCATTAAAATTCATTTAATTTGATAATGTGGGATTTATTTATTTAAAAAAAAAAGCAATTTCATCAGATATATCGCAATTTTTTTGCGCAGAACTGTTTCTGGTTGATCTTAAAGCCATGTGTTTGGAAAAGAAGCTTGAGGCGAAGAAAAGGCTAGAGTGCTAATGCTAATAAAATGCTAATTTCAAGTGGCTGGAAATCGAGGAATTCGAGACATGGCTGCAGCCTGTCGATGGTAAAGATGACGAAGTATTTTGCCGTTTATATATGAGAGTCATGGGTACTTGTTGATGGGATTAAAATTATTTCTAAGAGCATTAAAGAGCATTAGAGTTACTCATTGTTGATATCGCCATATTGATTTTTTTCCCCACACATCCCTGTTCATTTATCTGGCACAGCCGTCGCCCCAATATAGCTCCTAACTGCCGATGGCAACGTCAGGAGGTTCCTCTGCTAAAGGAGCTACGATGGGAAGCTTCCTCCTTCCTTCCCGAATACAGCTGGCCGGCAGAAAGGAAGAAAGGAGGACGCTTCCTCTGTCCTTCCTTCCTGCCGGCTGTATTCAGACAAGCCTCTCCGCTTCTGTTTGCCATTTTCTTTGCATCAAACTTTACTGCCATGTTTTGAAACATTTTCCTCTTAGAGTAACCAGTCTGATTCTGGTTGTAGAAAACAGGCAGGAACACGGAAAACGGTTCAGAGGGAATGTGAACCCAAAGATGGGCGTGTTGGGCTTTTGTAGAACCATGAACTTAGTCCAGTAGAATGTCCTCAATTTTCTGGTTGCACAGCATGTGTGTGAAGTTTGAGAATAATTAAACTGCTTCTGTGAAACCTGTAAATTAGTGAGAAATAAGCAGCATCTTTAGTTTTTCTTTCTGTTGGGCTCTTTGATTAAACCTGGAAAACAATGGCATGTAAATTTCCCTCAGACGCTGCTGCTATTTGGACATGCCTGACCTTTACCACAGCTGCTTCTGAGTTCCCCACTCAGCTCGTCTCTGGCTGACTAGACAATGAAAGGCCAGCAGGAGCAGGTCAGAGCACTGCTGTCTCTCCTCTTTAACGACACGTTACTAATGGATACGACCAGATATAGATTTAACACGGTCCTAATGCTGGAAGCTGCATTCAGGCTGCAAACTGTGTTCCTCCCATCCTATTAGGCTCCATCTCTTATTTTATCACGTATTTTGATATCTGCAGAAACAAAATAAGTTTTCATTAAAATAAAGATCAGTCGTGTCCGATGAAGGAATTCAGGGAAGATGAGCTGAGCTGACATTGCGTTTTTGGAAATTGATCTTGGAGGAGATAGTGTTTGGACCCACTCTGATTATTTTCCAAGTTTTGTATGATTTTAATCAACATTCTCCACATTTTTAACTGTTCCCATCTTTTCTAAACTGTCGGTGCTAAAGCAGCAGTAGAAACCAACAGATCGTCTGTTTTTCTCAGCAGGCTGATGGAACCTCCCTCCAAGAAAGAGCTGCTTCCACTCATGAGGCGTCCAGACGAGTGGAAGGACCCCTGGAGACGGTCCAAATCTCCCAGGAGACATGGCGGCCTGGGATCGCCGCCACGAGGCCGCCGCCGCCATCGCCCATCGGGCTCCTCTGTCTCCCTGTCCAACTCCTCCAGGTAGGAGGACAAAGAAACCAGATAATACTGGTTCTGATTACGGAGTTTAAACAAATATTCAACTTAGAATAATAATTAACTGGGACTGGATGTCGATTGGAATCCAATTCTCAAGCTTTAGAATCGATTCTTTCCGATCTCTAGCTTTTATTAAAAGGACTGTAGTTCTGCAACATGTTGCTCCCAGCATAGTGTTCATGTTCAACAGCAGTTTAAGGATTGATGGATGAATCATCTTTTTCAACAATATGAGAATAGTGTAGGGCAGCAGCTCTCCATTAGAGGGCAGCACTGTTCATTCTGAAGTAGAGCCTTGTGTTCATGCCAGAACAGAGCCATGCTAGAACAGAACCATGAATGGATCCAGATTATTTCAATTTTTTAATGGATGCACGGATCCAGAATGAACTTTCTGTGGTTCTGTTAGTAAATATAAACTCCTTCCGCTTCCCTAAATGGGCGCTTTTAGCTGCGCTGCATGGAGGAGCAGCAGAATTTCTCTGATCTGATAGAGCAGTGTTTCCCGACCTTTTCTGACCTGTGTACCTTTTTGGTCATTTTTTCTTACCATGAGTACCCCCTATCAGTAAAAAGTCAAAATGATTGTCCAATATGGAACATGCAATGCACTCTTGATTCTCTTCAGATCGTATAAATCTTTCATCTTTTACTAAAGATTTTGATGCAGGGGAACAACAAGAGTTATCCTAAATAGGGAGGGCTTAGGGCATTGCACTCGGCCCCCCAAGGTTCTGTGTTAGAGCCCCACTCCTGCAGACTGCCACCCTCAACCTCACAATGCTCCCTGGGTGCTGCACAGTGGCAGCCCACTGCTCCCCAAGAGGGTGGGTCAAAATGCAGAGGTGAATTTCTCCAGTGTGAGATAATAAAGTTTAATTAATTAAAGAATAAAATAACTGATTGGTAAAATAGTTTTTATTTTATAATCTTTTAATTTGAGCAATACATTCTTAGGCATGTTAAGTTTTCCATCTCAAATAAAAAAAAAGTTGCTTCCTGGAAGTTGATAAGGAATCTAAATAAATATAAAATAAAATCCTATTATAAACCTATATTTATAAAACTGGAGCTCCTCATAGTAACTCTCGTATAATTACATTTAAACTGGTTTAATTGGGAACAAAATACAAAACAAAAATTAGACTGACTTAATTAGTTTTGCTTTGTTTTTATCAAGCTCTGATAGCTCAGTGTGAAAAACAGCAGATCCCAGGCTGTTCCTCTGCTTGATAAGGATGTGTGTCAAAGCTGAAGGTGAACTCAAAAATATGGAAAAAACTTACTTTTTGGCTGATAAAAGCTTGTTTAATTTTTCAGGTCGGTCCTCAGAAAGCAAAGCGGATCCCAGCCCTATTTTATTTTACTTCATGTACCCCTTCCAATGCCCTCGCGGAGCACTAGGGATATGAGTACCCCCAGTTGGGAATCACTGTGATAGAAGACGATAGAAAAGTGGAAACGTTTGGAACAGGATAGAAGACATGCTAGCAAGACATGCTAGCAGTTAGCATAGTAGACAGAGAAGCTTTAAGTGGTAATGACTTTCGTGGATCCAAGTTCTAACATCTTCTGAGAGGAACCAGAACCGCCTGTTTAAAAGCTCTGCTAACAGAATGCAGTCCCATCCAGCTCTGATTGATGGATTCCACTAAAAACAGAGGGCTCGATCACAGTTGGCGTCTATTTCATTGAAACTAAGATAAACAGCCTGACAGTATGTTAGAGCGACATACCCCACCTATTAATGACACATCTACATCTCTGTTCATTGGAAATCAGAAGTTTCACAGATTTTATTCATCTTTTTATCCATTTACCTAATAAGTTCCTGTTCTGTTTGAACAAACTGACTCAATCATTTCCTGCTGTTGGTTGTAACCATCGGACTCGATGCTGAGCTGGTGAAAGTTTTTGAGTAAACAATCGGATAGTAAATGTGCCAACTGGTTGTTTACAGGTTGTTGCTCATGTGCTGCCAAAAATGACGTGATCCTTCGAAAAACTGAGTTTTGTGGTTTTCCTTTAGGTCTTCGTCGCGCTCTTCGTCCTACACAGGCTCAGGCTCGTCCCGTTCCCGCAGCCGCTCGTCTTCATACAGCTCCTACTCCAGCCACTCCTCACAGCACAGCTCCTTCAGCGGCAGCCGCTCCAGGTGCGTCATCCCGCTGCTGGTCACTGTCCTCCTTCTGCACAGGAAAAACGATTTAACTCTAACTGAAAATCAGAAACTAAATAAACTGCACTTGGTCTGCTGCCTTCTTTAGATCTCGATCATTTTCCTCCTCCCCCTCACCGAGTCCAGCTCCTCAGAGGATTGCCAAGAACAAACCGGACCCCCCACCTGTGGCAGCAAAGGGGTAAATCTACCTCTCTACCTGAATTAGTTAGACCTCCTAGATTTTGGTGTATGATATCCATAGTGAGAAAAAACCCATTTCAATGTCTGCATTCTGAGATTTCGCTTCGATTATTTGAAGTTCTGTTCGTGTGTTTCAATTTCCCCCAGCATGCCTCCAAAGCCAGGTATGGCCCCCCCTCCCCGCAGGGAAAAGCCTCCCCTCAAGAAGGCTCCCAGTCCTCCACAGCCTGGAGGACCTCCTAGCAAACCCTTTAAACCCCCAACAGAGGGAGGGAAGCCTCCTACCAACCCCAGGGAGACGGGTGGTGCGTCTGATGGGCCAGGAGCTGGACCTCCGCCTCCACGGGAACCTGGAAGACCTCCAAACCCCAGGGAGGGTAGGCAGAGGGAGCGACAGCAGCATCCGCCTCGCAGGTACGGCTCTGGTTCACTGTCAAAGCCAAATGAAAGGAAAGTATCAAATGAGTCTATAGTAAAATGATCAATGATAAAAACAATAGTAATAGTGATTAATAATGATGTGGGGCACATGGCCGGGATTCCTGATTTGCTCTTTGGAATCGTTTACTAAATGATGTGCTGTTCTGTCAGTTTACATTTTTAATTTTATCAGCCCTTTATTTTTATGATCTACATTCTGATCAGTGCTGAACTTATTACACCAGTCCAAGGGGCGGAGCTAGATGGGGGGCCAGGGGTGGCCATGGCCACCCTTAGCCAATCATTGGCCACCCTACCAATTTTTCCCCCTCTAATACAGATGGTGGCAGCAGTAATACCCTCTATTCAAAACATTTAAATTTATCATATATTAACAATTACTTTACAACAAAAACACTGGTTAATTATACACATCAATATAGCAACATTAAAGATAAATACAGAATTCATGCTCTTTTCAGAACTAGATTTTGTGTTATATGGGGTAAAGAGAAAATGATGTCATCTTGGAGTCTTCAGTGAAATCATAGATAAATAACTATTTTGATAAAAACTTAATCAATTTATGTAGATATTAGTACTTGTAAATATACATTTTATCCAGAATAATTGTTGATAAAAGTAGGTACATAATGACAAAGGAAGAGGTCTTCACCCCAGAACTCAAACCTCAAAGTATTTTATCCAATATACCTTTTATCTAAAAGCACAGATGTTTAAATATTTATGTCTATTTGTTAGCAAAGGTTGTAGGAAAGTATAGTTTGTCTTATTTAGAAAATATGGATGTTGTGCTCATAAATTTTCCTGTTGGAACAGTGTAGATTGACCCTGAGGTTCTGGTTCCTATCTGCTTTCGGCCCCCCCGTAGTGTACATTGGTTATTGCCTGACCCCCCCTTATTAAAATGTTCTGGCTATGCCTCTGACTAGTCCACTTTGTTGGATGACATCACAATATTGTCTTTGGATATGGAAATGTATTCCAGTTTATGAGCGAGGAACCCCCACTGACTGGACTGTTGGTTGTAAAGCGTGTTTTCCGACCTCAGTGAAAGGGGATTTCTTCTCTCGTCATTCCCTGTTTGTGAAGCAGCTCTAACACCACTTGGCTACCAGCTGTGGGTTTGGTCTAAAAACGTATAACTTTCTTTAGGGCAGTCAGTCATTAACTCCACCTATGTGTGCAAACATGAGGACCCTGCAATGAGCTCAGCCCAGGCTCCAACTTTCCGATTGGCTCCCACTGTGGAATGTCAACCAGGTGGAGGTCAGCCTTAATTCCAATATGTAGCAATCTAAAAAGCCCCCGCTGAATGATCGTTGCAATTTTGATGATTATTCAACCCTGCTGGAGTTTTTACAAGGATTCGGCTTCAACACCTGATTTACATGTTATTACATGTATGGATGGATGGATGGATGGATGGATGGATGGATGGATGGATGACGGATAGATGATGGATGGATGGATGGATGGATGGATGATGACGGATAGATGATGGATGGATGGATGATGACGGATAGATGATGGATGGATGGATGGATGGATGACTGATAGATGATGGATGGATGGATGGATGGATGGATGGATGGATGGATGATGACGGATAGATGATGGATGGATGGATGAATGATGACGGATAGATGATGGATGGATGAATGATGACGGATAGATGATGGATGGATGGATGATGATGGATAGATGATGGATGGATGGATGATGACGGATAGATGATGGATGGATGGATGGATGGATGATGACGGATAGATGATGGATGGATGGATGATAACGGATAGAGGATGGATGGATGGATGGATGGATGGATGATGACGGATAGATGATGGATGGATGGATGGATGGATGATGGACGGATAGATGATGGATGGATGATGACGGATAGATGATGGATGGATGGATGGATGATGACGGATAGATGATGGATGGATGGTGACGGATAGATGATGGATGGATGGTGACGGATAGATGATGGATGGATGATGACGGATAGATGATGGATGGATGGATGATGACGGATAGATGATGGATGGATGGAAGGATAATGACGGATAGATGATGGATGGATGGATGGATGGATGATGACGGATAGATGATGGATGGATGGATGGATGGAGGATGATGACGGATAGATGATGGAGGGATGGATGATGACGGATCGATGATGGATGGATGGAAGGATGATGACGGATAGATGATGGATGGATGGAAGGATGATGACGGATTGATGATGGATGGATGGAAGGATGATGACGGATCGAGGATGGATGGAAGGATGGATGATGACGGATAGATGATGGATGGATGGATGGATGGATGATGGATGGATGGATGGAGGATGATGACGGATCGATGATGGATGGATGGATGGATGGATGGATGGATGGATGGATGATGACGGATAGATGATGGATGGATGGATGGAGGATGATGACGGATAGAGGATGGATGATGGATTGATGAAGGATGATGACGGATAGATGATGGATGGATGGATGGATGATGACGGATAGATGATGGATCGATGAAGGATGATGACGGATAGATGATGGATGGATGGATGATGACGGATAGATGATGGATCGATGGAGGATGATGACGGATAGATGACGGATAGAGGATGGATGGATGGATGGATGGATGGATGGAAGGATGGATGATGACGGATAGATGATGGATGGATGGATGGATGGATGATGGATGGATGGATGGAGGATGATGACGGATCGATGATGGATGGATGGATGGATGGATGGATGGATGGATGGATGATGACGGATAGATGATGGATGGATGGATGGAGGATGATGACGGATAGAGGATGGATGATGGATTGATGAAGGATGATGACGGATAGATGATGGATGGATGGATGGATGATGACGGATAGATGATGGATCGATGAAGGATGATGACGGATAGATGATGGATGGATGGATGATGACGGATAGATGATGGATCGATGGAGGATGATGACGGATAGATGACGGATAGAGGATGGATGGATGGATGGATGGATGGATGGATGGATGGATGGATGGATGGATGGATGGATCGATTAAGGATGATCACGGATGGATGTGGGTTATTTATCGTCCTTGCAAGAGGAGATGAATCCTTTGTTAGTGACTCGGTGGGCCGGGTGCGGTGAGATAGTGGTGAGTTCCTTCCTGTTTTCTTCTCTCTTTTTGTTGTTTTGTCCTCCTGAAGCGTTTATTTCATTTTTGATTGGGAGCGTTCTGTGAAGAGGCAGAAAGGAATGTTGGATTCCAGCTGAAGTTTCCACTGTTTGCATCCTGATGCGTGGTATGTTTCTGAACGTGTTTGTGTTTGAGAACGAATATCGGTGGCAGAATCTGTCCAACTATTCCCAAGTCTTCTTCATTTGCATGGCAGTGCGGCGGCACAAAGTGGCACCACATGCATATTCCAGGTCTGTGCATTTTGGGGAAAGACCTGAGAGGCTGTGTGGGCGGGAGCGTGGGCTAGTGTTTGAGAGGAACCATGACTCCATTGACATTCTGTTCAGTGTGTGTGACAGAGCCTCATTGTGCGGGGCGGAGGAAAGAGGCAACAGGAACAGGAGAACACAGGGTTTGTGTAGCGCCTGTTATGTTTGCTCGTTTGTGGGTGTGTGTAGGTGGCCCAGGTGGAAACTATCCTGGAAAATAAGTGGCTGTACCTGCTGCTTATTATTCTCTACAGCACTTCCCTCCAGCAGTCTAACACTGATTGCACATCATCAACTTTACTTTATGATGATTTATCAGCGATATTGATAAAAATTAAAGATTCTTGTCCCTGAAGCGCTGTGCCCCCACACCTGCCTGGTTGTAGTCGAACCAGTTTAGTGTAAAGTGAAGCAAAGTGGCCTTAAAGTGTCATAAAGGTGTAAAGCACTCCTCTGCACAGGTGTAGCAAAAGTCATCCACCGATGGAGCCATAAAGCAATCCCAGCGGAGTGGGGGCAGGAGCTGGGATGTTCAAATCAGATCCACTCTGATCTCTCCACCATGAGGGGAAAAACGGGCTGCTGCACAGTGAGGGGGGGTGTTTATGTTATTCTACAACAGAATGAAACTTGAGGTGTTACTCTGACGATGCAAAGAAGCTTTAGCTTTAGTTTCCACATCACAAATGGGTCAGAAGAACTGAGCGCAGTCATTCTTTGATTTTTCACATTTTTCCAGACTAAGAGCTGCAGAGTGAGGCGTTCATGTGTGTTCCGCCCTTCATTGACGGAAAGTCTGTCCACATCTTGTTTAAATCTTTCTTCAAAATGTGGACATTAGGTCTTTAAAACATTCATGTTTGTTCAGCTTCGTTCATTGTAGTACAAAATGGTCTTAATGATTGTAAAACTGATTACTTTTACAAAAGATTGACGCCATCCTGGAGAGAAACATCAGCTGTGCTGCTGCCATCAACACCTTTGTTTATAGATGTTGGAGATCTGCCTGTTTTTCACTGTAGTCCTGTTTCTCTGACTGTGACTGACTGGATGTGCTCTCTTCGTCCTCTGACATGGGAGCTGGCTCAGAGCTCGTCTGCCTGGCTGTGTGTTTCCTGGACGGGGTCGCCTTTTACAGCTGCTTTTTGTATCTCTGCTTCTGTCTCCTTGAACCCCAGTCGGCCTCAGCAGATGGCCGCTCACACTGAGCCTGGTTCTGCTGGAGGTTTCTTCCTGTTAAAAGGGAGTTTTTCCTCTCCACTGTTGCTATAAGAATGGTTAGTGTGAGGGATTGCTGAAGAGTCAATGAGTCGATGCAATCAACTGGTTTTCCTTAGATAGAAAACTTTAAATTAATTTGACTGGATGATCTGGTGAAGTGCCTTGAGATGTTGTGAATCGTTGCTATAAAAATAAACTGAATTGAATTGAATTTTACACCAGGATGTTTGAATTCTGGATAAAATCTTTTTCGGGAAATCGGGATCCATTAGTGCAGGTTTGATGGTTTTGTTAGAATAATTATCATTGATGGTGTGAGTTTATTACACCTTAATATTAGCTGCCTGTTTGCGTGTCAGAGCTGATGTTCCCCCAGTAGTTCATCTAATTAGGCCAGTTCCTCGGTCCGGCTATATACCAGAGCATGTAAGTGGAGCGGAGCGTAAGAAATATGGTGGAGCGCAGAGCAGTTTTCAATTCAAAGGCCGGAGCCAGGATGTCCCTCCGATGCACTCACAACGTCAATTAAAAATGTTGGTTAATTAAATTTGATTTAAGTTTGATTTTTTTTCGACACGTATGACCATAGGTGCCAGCAGCGCTGAATGTGACTAGGAGGAGAAGTCTGCGCTGTTGCAGGTGAAAGTGCCAATGCAATGCAGAAAACATGATAAACACCTACTTCCTTGCCTCGAGTTTACATTCAAGATGCCCTATGCATCTGCTTCAGCTGGCGATAAACGATGCCGAGACGAGGGTTGCATATTGTGTGATTAAAAAGTGGGATAAAATATCATATAAACATACAATTATACTTAACAATACAGAGTGGGTTTACATAAAGTGATCATTGTGGCAAGAGGCTGTTTTTGATAATGGATCGCATACATGCACTATACGCTGTGCAAAGTGAGCATTTTCATGTAGTCTAGTAAAATAAATTAATAATTACATGGGCAACATGAATGGAGCGAGGTGTTACGTTCACAGCTGAGTGCGATAATTTAACAGCCAGTTAAATACATGTATCGTTCTCATCATTAAATCAAACGCTGTGTGTTCCAGAAGATTAGTTTCTATCAGAATCTGTTGTCATGTCTCCTGGTTATTTAATGCATATAAGTTATGAAGTGTTATTTAAAGAGTTTGTTCCGAGTGATCTCTTGTCAGGAAAAGATCCAGAGAGGGAAAGCTTTAAGGAGAGACACTGAGCTTTCCTTTAATATTTTGTTTTCTGCACAGCAGCTCCATCATTGCCACATTTTCACCTTTCTGCTTAATACATCAATGGTGCAACGTCCAGAGTCTGCTTCCATGTGAGGTTAGCAAAAATGTAGACCAAGGGCCCAAAGGGGGTGGCCTGCACTGGTTACTGAGCAGGAGACTCTCCTGCATTAACCTCAGAGAGGCTGCTGATAGGCACGCCTGGACTCCCCTCCAGGAAGCAGCTCCCTGTCCCTCAGCATGACGCTGCCACCACCGGGTTCCGCAGTGGAGGCTGTGTCTAGCAGTGTGTCCAGAACCCTTGTCGTCCGGGTGACAGGTTGAACGTGTTCCGGTTCCGTCTTTTCAGGAGGACGGTGAGCGGGAGCGTCAGCGGCAGCAGTTATACGGGTTCCAGCTCCAGGTCCAGATCCTCGTCCAACTCGCTGTCAGCCTCGCCCTCCAGGTCTCGCTCGCACACCGGCTCTAGGAAATCCAGGTAGGCTGGAGTCAGGGACAGAAAGGTGACATGGATGACTGTGACTCGGGCATGTCATCAGACCATGAGTAGACTGCTGCAAACCAGGTTTATTGTTTCAGAACATCCCTGTTAACCAATCACAGTCCTCCTTCATAGAACATCTGCTACTTTCCACATTATTTATTAGCCTGTTTGAATCTCCCTCTTCTATTTGTGACCTTTTTGATCAACTTTATCATTTCAAACATTATTCTATTCTGATGCATCATGTTTTAAAGCATTTATCCTCAGTCTGTGTTCTGTGTTTAAGCAGCCATTGACCCCCCCCCATTCTGATGCTTTATTTTTTTGTCTTTCATTTGCTGCTTTTGTTGGGGATTTCTCCAGGAAGTCCAGGTGAGATGATCTGCTGAAGGTAGTTTCCTGCTATTGGCAGCTGGACGCTCATCACAGTTCGTCTTTGGTTTCAGGTCACTGAGCGTCAGCAGCGTGTCCTCGGTGTCCTCGGCATCATCCAGCAGCAGCTCGGTGCGCAGCGCCGACTCTGACGACATGTATGCCGACCTGGCCAGCCCCGTGTCATCTGCAAGCTCTCGCTCGCCAACGCCAAATCACCCTCGCAGAGAGCGGGGGCCCCCGCGGGACCGGTCCCCACCGGGTCGGGAGAAGATCAGGGGTCAGTGTGGCCCAGAGCCGCTTTAGCTAACAGACCAGAGAGCCTGTCTGAAAGTAGAGCAGCAAGTTATCAGCTTAGCATTTCTCGTCTACGGTAAAAAGGAAGACAAGCTCAGGTAAAACAAGCTAGAACTGAAAAGCCAGGAGTTTTTTTTTTTTTTTTTATTCAGCATCTGTCAAGCGTTAAAAACGCTGCTTAGACAGTTCCCCCTCTATAAGAGGACAAAGGAGACATCACTTCAACACAGAAGGATGCTTTTGGGTTTAACCTGAAGGCTGTGTGATGGAGGGAAGCCTTACAGACAAGTTATTAGCAGTGTTACTATTTAACTGGAATTCGAATTTTAAGAAAACTTAAAAGTTCGTAAAAAGGAAATGCAAATTTTCTGCGTTTTGAATTAACAAGCAAAACAAAGCGTAATGTCTTCCACATGATGTTGGCATACATGTCTGTAGCAAACAGGAACTAGAGGCTGACACCGACCAGAGATCAGTGGCGGGGGAAAGCTTTGATGAATGTGCTGCTATAGCTGTCGTTACCATGTCAGCCAGTGATTGCGGCGCTGCTTCCTGTCATGTTCACATGTTTAACAGGAACATCCAGGAAGACGCAGGCGGCAGAACCAGTCGATCAGTCATGAGTGTAAAGGTTTGCTGCATCAGAGCTGATTTGAAAAACGCGTTTCCATCTCCTGTTTTATGCATCAACTCGTTTTTACAAATGTTAAATAAAACAAAAACCTTAGGCGAGCGTGAAAACGTTTTTGTGAACTTTAGGGAGTTGATTAGAATATTGCCATTTCCATCAAACTTCACTGATGCGAAACTTTAAGGAACAGCTTCTACAAACGCAGCTATAGTTAACCTGAACATTTTAAACCCTCACAGATCAGAATTCTGTTTGGAACAAGTCACCTTGAAATTGTAGTTTAAATTATGTCAATTAAAAACAGGATTCATGTTTTCTCGCCTTGCAGAAAGGCCGTCAAAGAAAGAGGAACATTTCAGGGACGATCGCAGGAAGGTTGACCCTTCCGGCGGTCAGCCCAGAGGAAGCAACGCCATCCCTCGATCAGGACCCAGCAACAGGGGGGGGCACCCTGCTCATGCTCGCCCCGGCACCATGGGGCCCCCTGGAAGCTACGGAGGTTCAGGCTCTCACAAAGACATCAAGCTGACCCTCCTCAACAAGGTGACTTCCTCTTGCTCTCCTCCCCCTCAGTGCTGTGTTAGCTGGAATCAGATATACAGTGCTTAACGTTCTCTGGAAGGGGGATTTTTTTTTTCTTTCTTTAAGAAACAGTCGTCATAGCAACACCATCAATAGCACTGGTATGATGACGAGTCTTTTGCGGCTCACCAGAAGGCAATCAAAGTTTGATGATAGGATCAGATCTGTTGTGTTCTGGTTGTCCAAACCACTCGTAGCGGCTGAGGTCAAATTTTAATTTTTTTTTGTTAGATTTCTGGTAAAACATATTAAATATGTTAATGTAGGTTTGTCTCAAGCCCTAGCTTCGGCTTTCAGTGTTGTTGTTTTTGGGAAAGACGCCACCCGCATTGCCTACTGATTATCATCGGAGAGACTGGTGGCACCAGACACGCTTCTGTCAATAAGGGTAGTGAGCTACATGGCATGTACCCACCATCAGTGTGGCTGAATGACTGAATGTAAAGCACCTTGGTCAAGTCCTCTGACCTGAAAAGGTGCTCTATACAGTAGCAGCCATTCTAAGTGGCGCTTCCCAGTTAAAAGGCAGCCGAATGACAGCAAAATCCCTTCCAATTTCCAGCCACTGACCTTCTCCTGGGCATGCATATTTTTTTTTTTTACTCTACTACTCCACCCTTTCACTGAATTATATTACAGGGTCTGACCAGGAGATGACGCTTCTCTTTAGATTTTAATGTCCCCAAATCATGACAGAATTTTTTTTTTGGGTACGTTCACACTGCAGCCTGAAGTGACCCAAATCCGATTTTTTATTTTTTTCTGCCCATATGCGACCTGTATCCGATCTTTTAATGGCTGTCTGAACAACACAGATGTGATTTTTTCCAATGCGACCCAGGCCACTTGGCTATGTGGTCCTGAATCCAATAAGAATCTGATCTTTTCAAATGCGACCTGTGTCTGAACAGCCAGCTCGCATTCATCCGACCTTCCAGTTTAACGTTAATGAAGTATTTTTAAACAAGTCCAGCCCTCTCTGAAATATTTCCTCTGCTTTAAACATTGGGGATAAAATGTTTGAAGTCGTAGGGAATTCATATTTAAATGTCAAATCATTCTGGCTTAAACATGTATATAAATTTACTCTTTATCAAATGATATTGTCCAAAATGTTGATATTGACAAAAATGTCTATTTAAAAAAAATACTGTCTTAAAATCTTTTCATCAAGCATCTTGATTCATATGTTGCAGCTAATATACGCAACGGTTGAAATAAGAATCATGTCCTTTCCCATTGAGTTCCGTCCCAGTGTTCACGGGGATGGACGTCTGTGTCTTCGGCAGGCGTAGAGCTAAATGAACTGGCAGCGTTACGTAGCAAGGGCTCAAACATGTACGGTTGGAAGCCTTCTACACCAAACCAAGCTTCTGCTGCCCTGGCGTCCTCTTCCACAACAACTTCATCCCCGCGTTCCTCCTCTAAATAAAAAATGGATGACGGAGGAGATTCATCCACGATAAGATTCTCCTCATTATAGTGATACCATTTGGCATCATGGCAGCACTCTGCTGACATCAGATTTTCACACCGAATCCAAAAAGCTACAGACAACAGCCTTAGATCTAAAACACCCATCAATAAGGGATCATTCAGTTTATTTCTGCAGGGGCGATCCGCAGCACGTCACCTCAGCAGCGATGGTTAAAGTTAGAAGGTTTAGACCTCGGTCTAATGAGTTTAGCAATGACTTCACGGTTGGTGCTTTCTTGGCAGCTGCGCTGTTCCTGAAGGGGGAGGAACTTCAGAGTTAATGTGACGTTTGTTTGAAGCCATCAGTTCACTTAAACGGCGTTTGAAAGACATCATGGAAGAAGCCCACAACAGCTGTGAAGCAGTGAGGTACAGGGTTCTGGATCTGGGATTGTCTGTTCCTTGTCTGGGCCGACCAAACGTCCCTGTTCTGGACAGGCTGGATGACATGCAGAACCTGGAGAGGGTGTGAAGTAGCTTGAAGCAACGGAGAAGAGAATCGGAGTGAAGTCGTGACATTACGGGATGCTGCTGTGGTCAGCAGTGATCAGGAGAGATGCAAAGGAAACCAGAGGGAAGAAATACTAACAGGATGATTTCAAAAAAGGAAAACTGGTAAAGTTCTGCCTGCTGCATCAATAAGGGATCATTCAGTTTATTTCTGCAGGGGTGATTCGCAGCACGTCACCTCAGCACCGATGGTTAAAGTTAGAAGGTTTAGACCTCGGTCTAATGAGTTTAGCAATGACTTCACGGTTGGTGGCTTTCTTGGCAGCTATCGTCGGCCGTGGCGCTTGTGTTCCAGGAAATGCTGAACATCTGCACCACCTGTCCGTCTGTCTCCTCCTGCTCTGGGTCCGCATCCAGAACCTGCCCAGCAGACCGGCAGCTCAGAGACTGGTTATGCTGCAGGTCTGTTTGATGGACAAGATCCATTCTTCTTTGCCTCTGATTCTGTCCTTTTCCTCCTTTCTGGTTGTTTCTCAGCATCAGGGAGAGAGAGGCAGCAGGAAGAGGTACCTGCCCTCAGATAAGGACCGGCCCGGTTCTCCAGCCAGCAAGAGGATGGCCATGTCCCCAGACCGAGGTGAGTGGACCATCATCACCTGCTCTGAGGAACCAGCATCTGGATCAGCCCTCCACTGGTTTCCATCTGATCGATCCTTACCTGCTCAAACTGGAAGCTAGTTTGGGAAAAGTTCTCCATAATTTAACCTTTTAATCATCTGAAAATATACCTGTTCCTCTGGTTCTAAAAAGAAGCTGTTTTGATGATGTATAAAGACTAAAGGGAATAGAGCAGGAGGTTCTGGAGGGCCACCACGTTCTGGTTCTGTCAGGTTGGACCTGCTGGTGCTGATTAATGTTGGAAGATGAAGATGGAGATAAACATGGTGGACATTTGTTTTCCTTCCAGATGATTTCAGGATGCAGACTGATCTCTGTCCTGCTTTTCTGTTTGCTGTCTTTTCTATCTGCTGTAGATCTGCTCTCTTTCAGCCACATATGATTGAAAGTTTAAAGTTTCTGGCTCTTTAAAGGCGTTCATCAATCTTTCATCTATTTTCCAGGCCGTGATAAAAGGAACCCTGGCCGGCCTCCCATATCCCCCCAGATGGAGCGGCCCAGAGGGCAAGGGCCGCGCCCCCCCCTCTCACAGGGGGACAGGTTGGTGCTGTTTGTCTGCACGCGTCAATTCTGGAATTTCTTCTGTTATCTATTCATCTGTGCGGCGGAGTAGAGCAGTGCAGGAATTTACATGAACGCATTAGCTTAGCAGGAATGAGGAACGGCAGCAAAAAGTGGAACCAAGCGGACCTCCCTGCAGAGCCTGAAATATTCAGCAATCTCTGCAGCAGAATGCCCCAGCATTAAACAGATCCTGTTTTAAACAACCGTTCCTTTCACCGCCGGAGAAATGGCCGAAACTGACCCGCCATCAGGCAAGGAGTAGTTTCTACGCTGAGTAAGAGGAGGAGGCATTACAATCTGTTTTTTAAAACGTGGGCCCGGTTCACAGGAAGATCTGCTGCTGAATATGCTGTCTATGTTCACACAGCAAGCGCTTCCAGCAGCAGGAGGAGCGGGTTTACATGTTCATGAATTGTAGCAACATGAATCGAAATGTGAGGAATGGCGGTCCTAGTGGTGCATTTCAAGCCCCACTCCCACACACTGCTACTCTTGTTCTCTGAGCAAAGATCCTTAACCCCACTCTGCTCTCTGGGCGCTCCACAATGGCAGCCCACTAGGGGTGGAACGGTTCACAAAATCTACGGTTCGGTTCACGGTTTCGTGGTCACAGTTTTCGGTTCGGTTTGGTATATGTTGATTGTTAGCCTGACATTTTGGTCGTGTTGCTGTTAACATAAACAAAACGTGTTGCACAATGCTTGCACACTGTTGCACTTTTATCCACAACTTTCTTTCCGCCGTCATCGTAGGTCACTCTAAATGCAAAGCGCTCCCATACAGCAGACCTATAAAGTGCTGCTGGCGCGTCTTCCAACTCCTGTTCTTTCCCACTCGCCATACCCACACAATTCTCCACAACAACTGATTTATTTCTGCTACACCCAGCTACGCTGCTTCGCTTCTCCTTCTTCTTGTTTACTACTGGTGGTTTGCTTTGGTCGCAGTACCGCCACCTTCTGCTCTGGAGTGTAAACGCTTCGCCTATGAGAACAAGGAGCAGCGCATGAACCGAACGAAACACAGACGAATCGAACAGAGACATTCGAATAAACCGTTTCCATCCCTACAGCTCACTGCTCCCCAAGGGGATGGGTTGAAGAGGTACATTTCTCCAATGTGAGATCAATAAAGTTTAAATATTATTACAAGGTCCTGCACGGTTATTCGGGCAGAAGGCGTATCGCATCTTGACACATCTGAGCCGCCGAAGCAGCCCCTTATCTTCTGAGCATCTTAGGCGTGTGATGCCCTTCATAAGCAACAGATATACAAGCATTAAAAATCAAGCAGCAGACTTTTTATTTTTTGTTTTTTTTTGCTGCTGAAATCTCGTTAGGTTGGAAGTGCTGATGGCGTTCCACCGGGTGTAGAGTCCAGCTCTGGGCTCTCTGACCCACAGGGCCAAAAGTGGACATGATGCAGAGGTTGAGCATTGCTCTGCCTGTAGCTCTTCTTACAGGTTCTGAATGTTTCAGGTCCTGACTGATGATCACTGCACATATTCTCTTTCAATCCAGGATGGAGTCAAGGCCAAACTGGAACAGATCTGTAGATGCTTTTTCATGTGTGCAACAAAATTAGCAGCAATGGAGTTTGGAGATGCAATCTACTCCTTAGATCTATCTTTGCTCTCTTCTAATTTAACAATAATAATAATTCAAGTTTATTGTCATTCCACTGTCACAGGTACCTGGGAGCAGTGTGAGGTTAAGGGTCTTGCTCAGGGACCCAGAGTGGCAGTCTTTAGGAGTGGGGGATCGAACTCACAACCTCAGGATTCCAAGCCCTATACCCTAACCACTAGGCCGCCACTCACCCCCCAAGAGTTCATTCCCAACTTAGTGGTCGGCTGTATATTTATCATAGCTAAATATGAAATGCTTTTCCAAATTATGTTTTTTATTACTTGACAACTTCTTGTTACAAAGCAAACATGCAGGCAATCCTTCCGCATTTATAATGAAAGCCAATGATTCACTCCATTCTTCTTTGAATCCTCTGTTCTGATCAGCTATCTTCCTTTTTTTCCCTTTGGGATCCATGGTCCGACGTACACCCGCCGCCACCTGTCTGGCACCGCAACGCGCTGAAACGTGTGTTGCAGGCTATGAAGCAAATCTTTATTGATAAAAAGTTAACATTTATTGCTTAAATGGAACTGGAACAGATCTGTAGATGCTTTTTCATGTGTGCAACAAAATTAGCAGCAATGGAGTTTGGAGATGCAATCTACTCCTTAGATCTATCTTTGCTCTCTTCTAATTTAACAATAATAATAATTCAAGTTTATTGTCATTCCACTGTCACAGGTACCTGGGAGCAGTGTGGGGTTAAGGGTCTTGCTCAGGGACCCAGAGTGGCAGTCTTTAGGAGTGGGGGATCGAACTCACAACCTCAGGATTCCAAGCCCTATACCCTAACCACTAGGCCGCCACTCACCCCCCAAGAGTTCATTCCCAACTTAGTGGTCGGCTGTATATTTATCATAGCTAAATATGAAATGCTTTTCCAAATTATGTTTTTTATTACTTGACAACTTCTTGTTACAAAGCAAACATGCAGGCAATCCTTCCGCATTTATAATGAAAGCCAATGATTCACTCCATTCTTCTTTGAATCCTCTGTTCTGATCAGCTATCTTCCTTTTTTTCCCTTTGGGATCCATGGTCCGACGTACACCCGCCGCCACCTGTCTGGCACCGCAACGCGCTGAAACGTGTGTTGCAGGCTATGAAGCAAATCTTTATTGATAAAAAGTTAACATTTATTGCTTAAATGTATTTATTATACACCTTTTCACAGTATTTGAAAAGATAATGAAGGTTTGTGTGACCTCCATTTTTATATTTTTTGAAAAAGCTCCAAGGAGCTGCAAGGGGGGCAATAAAGAGAGAACTACAGAAAATTAACTTGAAAAATACACGTCAAATACTAAAATTTAAAAATGTTCAGTAAGATACTGGAAAACCTTTCATTATTATACTACTATTAAAACTGCCATCAGAGGATCCTACTGCAGATGTTTTGATTATAGAGGCTAGACTATAGGGAATATTTCTCATGATCCCACCTGAGACAAAGGCAATAATCATGAGTGTAGAAAATCAGTGGAGCAGTATCGCAGGTGGGGATGAGTTTTATACGCTGCACATCGGTCTCTCAGGTCGGTGCCACATCAAACATTTTACCACTTTAACGCTGTTTTTGCTCAACCTGCCTGAACGATTTATAATTGATGCTTCGTAGAATAAATATTCCTGGACTTCCTCTGTGATGTCGCTTCTGGTGAGTCTGGGACAACTGTCAGCATCAGGTAAAGAGGTCAACGAGGTTGCAGACTGGTTCTGTTGCCCGGTTGTTTCTTTATTAGTTATATTTATATCTTCTAAATTCTCGCAGGTGAAACATCTGGACTCACATTAACATATGATCTGACAAATGCAGATCCTCCTATTATTAGATCAGACTTCATGTTCCTTTAAACCTTGGTTTTATGTGTTTATCGATCTTTGGTTATCCAGCAGGTTCTGTTGACTCATGAAGGTGTTAGCCACCGGCAGGCATTGTGAAAAGGGTCTGAGGCTTGTCGTGAACATTTTTACGTCTGCATGCGTCATTTAGACAAGTGACACTCAGCATGACTCAGACTTTGGAAAACTGCATTGTGGAGCCAGACCACGTTTGTGGAGAGGTCACAGAGTTCATCTATAGATGACGGAGAGCATGTCCCTCCATTGTTCATGGTTTGCACGGCAACAGAAAGCTCCCAGGTTTCTGCTCAGATCAGTTCATGTTAAAGATGAAAAGTTTCAAAAAGGTGTGAAGGTTGTTTATGTTTCCCTGATGGGGCGTGTCCGCCAAGCATCACGAGACGGCAGAACATGATCAGCAGCGTTGAGCGGAGATCAAAGATCTGCTGAAGCACAGGGACCAGCTCCGATTCCTAGAACTATGGACACAGAGCATTTAGAACTACAGACACTGAGCATGTAGAACTACAGACACGGAGCATTTAGAACTACAGACGCAGAGCGTTTAGAACTACAGACGCAGAGCGTTTAGAACTACAGACGCAGAGCGTTTAGAACTACAGACACTGAGCATGTAAAACTACAGACACTGAGCATGTAAAACTACAGACACTGAGCATGTAGAACTACAGACACGGAGCATTTAGAACTACAGACGCAGAGCGTTTAGAACTACAGACACTGAGCATTCAGAACTACAGACACTGAGCATTCAGAACTACAGACACTGAGCATTCAGAACTACAGACGCAGAGCATTCAGAACTACAGACGCAGAGCATTCAGAACTACAGACGCGGAGCGTTTAGAACTACAGACACAGAGCATTTAGAACTACAGACACTGAGCATTCAGAACTACAGACACTGAGCATTCAGAACTACAGACGCTGAGCATTCAGAACTACAGACGCGGAGCATTCAGAACTACAGACGCGGAGCATTCAGAACTACAGACGCGGAGCATTCAGAACTACAGACGCGGAGCATTCAGAACTACAGACGCGGAGCGTTCAGAACTACAGACGCGGAGCGTTCAGGACTACAGACGCGGAGCGTTCAGGACTACAGACGCGGAGCGTTCAGGACTACAGACGCGGAGCGTTTAGGACTACAGACGCGGAGCGTTTAGGACTATAGACACGGAGCGTTTAGGACTACAGAAACGCAACGCTTAGGACTACAGACACGCAACGTTTAGGACTACAGACACGGAGCGTTTAAGACTACAGACACGGAGCGTTTAGGACTACAGAACGCAGCATTTAGGACTACAGAACGCAACGTTTAGGACTACAGAACGCAACGTTTAGGACTACAGAACGCAACGTTTAGGACTACAGAACGCAACGTTTAGGACTACAGACACGGAGCGTTTAGGACTACAGACACGGAGCGTTTAGGACTACAGACACGCAACGTTTAGGACTATAGACACGCAACGTTTAGGACTACAGACACGCAACGTTTAGGACTACAGACACGCAACGTTTAGGACTACAGACACGCAACGTTTAGGACTACAGACACGCAACGTTTAGGACTACAGACACGCAACGTTTAGGGCTAAAGGCATGATGCCATTTTTTGGCCTCGATACCCGATTGCTGGCTGTGCAGTATCGACTGATACCATCTATTTGAAAATGATGTTTGTGTATATATGAAGACCTGCATACTAATTGGATGTAAAATAATGGCTTTGTCAAGCTGCTGCCTACCTTTGTGAAGCAGGAAAAAGACAAATAACAAGTGAATCCAGTAGAACTTTTTATTGCCTACCTGGAATGGGCAGAGATGGGAAGTAACGAAGTACAAATACTTTGTTACTGTACTCAAGTAGATTTTTCTGATATTTTTACTTTACTTTACTACTTATTTTTATGGCGACTTTTTACTTCTACTCCTTGCATTTTTACACAAATATCTGTACTTTCTACACCTTACATTTTAAAAAATTGGCTCGTTACTTTAGTTTTGAATCATTTCAATGGAGTTACCGTTATTATTTTTCACGTCATCAATACCAAATTCAATCTAATTGGATGGGAATCTACGTTGCATTTGACGCACCACTACAAGATGAATCGACAGATTCGGCGGTATTCATTCGCGGCAAATCATTGCAGCTTGGTGGCGGTGGCGTTAGCATAGTAGTACGGACGACGAGATGATTGAAAATGAACACAACGGAGATCTAGTCCTATTGGCAGACATCCATTTAAAATGTAGGCAACGGCATGAAAAAAGTGGTTTCTACTTTTACTTTTATACCTTAAGTAAATTTACAACCCTCTACTTTGTTACTTTTACTTGAGTAAAGAAGTTTAATCAGTAATTCCACTTTTAACAGAGTATTTTTTAACACAAGTATCTGTACTTTTACTCAAGTACGGAAAGTGAGTACTTTTGCCATCTCTGGGAATGGGTGACAATAGTTGAATAAACTTTTGCCTCTCAAAATGGTATCGGTGCCCTATATGTTGGTACTCGCTAGGTGCTCGCCCCGCACGATACTGGTATCTGTGCAACTAGGACTACAGGTACAGAATGTTTAGAAGTACAGACGGGGTACATCAAGAACAGGGGTTGGCAACCCAAACTGCTCAAAGAGCCTAATTAGGCCCAAAAAACTCATCTGTCTAGAGCCGCAAAAATGTTAGTCTTATATAAGCCTTGTATGGCAACACTGGCTCTAAGCATATAAGCCTACAATAAAAAAAAAGGACTGTGTGTGGGCTTGAATATATAATGAGCATTAATGATTAAATGTTAATCTTTGATCAAATGTCACATCATGTGACTTATCTGCTGTACGATATTCGATGCTTGAAGTTTAAATTCCATGATTGCACGAGGCGAGGGAGGAGCAGTGAGCGCTGTCACCGCGTTTAGTTCACCGCCGTTTGTATGTATTAAGTTTTGTTGCATCTGATTTGTGGCGTTATATTTATTTTGAGGATTTAGGGAAAAAATGGAAGAAAGTTCACATCCCTACATCAGAGCGCTACCTGTTCGATCTGTGGACTGTTTTTAATGTGTGCAACAAAACTAGCAGCAGCAGTGGAGTTTGGAGATGCAATCTACTCCCTAAATCTGTCTTTGCTCTCTTCTAATTTATCAAGGAGTTCTGAAATCGCACTTTTTCTCTCACTCCCAACTTGGTGGTTGGCTGTATATTTATCATACCTAAATATGAAATGCTTTTCCAAATTATGTTTTTTATTACTTGACAACTTCTATTTACAAAGCAAACATGCCAAAGCCAATGATTCGCTCCATTCTTCTTTGAATCCTCTGTTCTGATCAGCTATCTTCCTTTTTTTCCCTTTGGGATCCATGGTCCGACGTACACCCGCCGCCACCTGCCTGGCACCGCGCCGCGCTGAAACGTGTGAAGCAAATCTTCATTGACAGAAATTTTTACATTTTTTGCTTAAATTTATTTATTATACACATTTTTACAGCATTGGAAAACATAATGAATGTTGGTGGGACCTCCATTTTCATAATTTTTTTAAAAATCTCCAGGGAGCCGCAAGGGGGGCATTAAAGAGAGAACTACAGACTACAAATACTAAAATTTAAAAATGTTCAGTAGAATACTGGAAAACCTTTCATTAATATACTACTATTAAAGCTGCCATCAGAGGATGACATGATTGGTTTGAAAAATACCAAAATAAAGATTTAAAATTCAAACATTAGATTATTGACAAACAATCCAGCAGCTGCTTCCTCTGGAGAACTTGAACCCATCACATGGTTCCCTTGATGGAGAACTTGAACCAGTTTCATATTGGATCACCATGACTAGGCATTGAATCGTTGTGGACTTCTGTCCTGTTCCTATGGCAACAATGAACTTAAAATAATCTGATAACTCATTATTATGCATTAATCAGAATGTTAAAACTTGGATACTGAAAGGCTGTTAGGTTTTAGATTTACACTCTGTTCACAATGAATGTGTTTTAAGAATCAAAATGGCATCAAATGCTGTGAATCGGAGGTTTCAACAGGGGGTCCATGGAGGTACTGCATGGGGGTTGCAGAAGTTTTGGTTGATCAGACTTTTTTGTATACAACCCCCCCTAATTGAAATGTCTTTAAATCCACATTAACATGAATTCAACATGCTGTAGTAAACAGATAAATGGAGGCAGAAGATGTCTTTCCGTCATCAATGCACACATTCAGCGACACACAGGAGCTCTTTCAAACTGGGCACCGTTTCATTCACAACACCTGTCCCATCAACCAGGAATCAGAAATACTTTAATAATCCCAGGGAGAAATTACTTTAGTTACATGACTCCATCTGTAACAGAGTGACTATAGAACCAGTTTGATTTAACACAATTTCATACAATATATGTAGTTGGGGGTCTGTGGGCCTGGAAAACATTGAAGACCCCTGCTGTGGATAATGGAAGCTTGTGGCTGGGCGCTCCAGTGGTTTAGTTGATATTCTTTTCCTTTCTAATCCAGAGAGCGGCTTAGTTTAATTTGCTTTGAGTTCCTGAGCGAGAAAGTCCACCATTATCAGCCTTAAAACAACTCTTTCTGATCGGCTGTGCAGGCTGGCTTTGCTTTGTACCATGTCAGCTTTTTTTTCCCCATTTTGTTTCTCTATCTGACCCAGCCAAATGTTGGGACAATGTGTCAGTTGATGGGGCAGAAAAAATATAAAAATCGGCAGAGATCGGGATCTGCTCAGCCTGCATAGAAAAAGTCTCTATGCACTGCAGTCAGTGTGATGGAAAAATAATGGATCGGAGATGAAAAAGTCTGATGCCACTGGGTTTACCTGGACTTCATTCTGACTGCTCTGCAGGAGCAGAGATCACGGCTTCCATATAGTGTATGTCTCCTTGGCAGCTCCTAGATCAGCTTCTCTGATTGGTTGAAGTTTTGCCTCCAGCTGCAAAGAGTAGAGATTTTCCAGCTTTAGCGCTGGACACTCTCGAGGTGCTAAACTCACTTTAAGCCAAAGTCAGTTGAATCCTGGCGAGGTGCGTTCACCTTTGTCTTTGCATTCACACCTGATGCCCTTGATGTTTGGGGGGAAGAAGCATCAGGTGTAAATCCTCCAGTGGAAACATTGAATCAGAAAATCACCTCCTTTAGACAAAACAGAGAAGAAACTTTCAGGCACAATGCAGAAAGTTTTCAGTCAAAATGACAAAACCTGAATATTTAACGGATTGAAAGCAGTTTGGCATTAATACAGGAAGTCCAATCAAAATCTCACACCAATGCTGTTTATATCAAATAATGTGAAGCAAACATTTAGAAAAATGCAGGCTCCATTTAATCAACCGTCACAAATTATTAAATCCAAGCTGCCTGAGAGCCTGATTGATTGGACCCCCGCCCTGCTTGAGAGCCCCTCTGATTGGTTGGTTCAGACAGAGCAGCTGCAGATTACAGGGAGGAAGAGGAAGAGCTGGATTCTTATTTTCACAGATTATCAGCTTCATGTCAGGACACATTTTTAAATCATATATTAAAACTAGGGCCTACACTATAAAACATTAACTTTGATTAATTATTTAATTCAATGAATGTTCTATGCACTTTATTTATATAGTGTTAATTCACAATACATGATCTAAAATCACAATACAGACACAATTCAACCAGGATATACCGTCAGATTGGTTCTAGGTTTTCTATCTAAGGAAAACCAGCTGTTTGCATCCACTCGTGGATTCGAAGGCAGTCCCTCTCTCCAAGCATGCTTGTAGCGACAGTGGAGAGGAAAACTCCCTTTGAGCAGGGAGAAACCTCCAGCAGAACCAGGCTCAGTGTGAGCGGCCATCTGCTGAGGCCGACTGGGGTTCAAGGAGACAGAAGCAGAGATACAGATGCTTCGCTTCCCATCCTGGAAGATTTTTAAATTGAAAAGGATTCCTGGATGGGAAGCGAAACGTCTTCAAACTTGGAAATGAAGGCGTCCCACCTTTAATTAAAACATGTTCAGATACGTCGAGCAGCGGTCTGCTGTTTTGCGGAGCTCTGCGGTGCCATGTTTAGGCCTCAGAAGCGCCGTCAGCTCTATGCTGCAGATTAACATGGTAGCATATAGATCTACAATTATAGATCTGTGTGTAAAGGTTTGCTGGGACGATCATAAACTGTTCTGGACGGTGGTTCTGGTGTTCAGAGTCGCAACTTGGCACTAACGCTTGACCTCTAACCTCTTTCCAGGAAACGCCCTCTGTCTCCTCCTTCAAAGTCATCTGGGAAAGGCCCCGCTGCGCCGTCCAGCAAGCCGGCCTCCCTTGCCTCGGCCCCGCCGGCTGGTTCTGGTTCCGGTTCCGGCAAAGCAAGCAGCACTCTTTCCCGTCGCGAGGAGCTGCTGAAGCAGCTTAAGGCCGTGGAGGACGCCATCGCCAGGAAGCGAGCAAAGATCCCCACCAAATAAGGAGGGGGGCGGAGCTTCTGCTCTGGTTCTCCCAGCTGACCCGCTGGCCTCAGCCCCAGCCTGAGGAACCAAACGTGGACCAGAACTTTAGTGGAGCTGCTCTGCGCATCTCTGTTCCTCTTCATCAGCCTGTTCTCTGGTTTTTCTTCAACGCTCTGCAGCTTTTCCTTCTCAGAAGCTCATCAGATGATTTCCTGTTTGAATAAAGATCAAAAGGATGTGACGTTTTGTTTTTTTATAATCTTCCAGAGTGATAAAACAGTTTTCTTTATTTGGTGTCACTTTTAGCTGCAGGTGAAACGGAGATGTGTAGAGATGAACGTTGTCTTGCTTTGTCACAAAAGACTTTAAATAAACTATTTTAATAAACAGAAGCTTTCTGACTGTTTCCTTCCTGGAGGAAGAGGATGAGGAGGAAAGTGTGTCTAATTGGCCGGCTAGCTCCACTTCTGCTCGCTCATCCATGCAGTCTTTGGTTCTTCATCCAGCGCCGACTGCTGGTGCGATGTCACTTCCTGTTTCAGGCCTTTGGCTCCATCAGTGATTGCCTCCCTGAGCAGGAACCATTGAGGACCATTTTTATTTTCCACCAGTTGAACCAAACAGTGGTGGTGATGTTCTGTAGAGACACTCCATTGATGTGTTTTAGGGCAACACCTCGCCTAAGACCTTCTGCTTCCTGGTGTGACATCATGGGAAAATTGAGAACAGGAAGAGAAGCGGATCTCTGCGGTTCTGGCTCCTCGATACCTAAAGGCGCCATGTTCATAATCAGCGGAGCCTCCATGATGTTTTCGTCAGAGAAACTACTGGCTTGGTGGGAAAATGTTTCCGCAAAAGCATCCTGGGAAGCTGCTCCTCACCCCCAGCATCCACAGAAAAATCACTTTCTGAAGCAAAAGAAGCCAGACTCTGAGATGCTGAGGAAAGCAGGAAGAAATCCCTGAAGCAATTCCTTATAAACCACAGAACAGGCTTAAAGTTGAAAGGCATGCTGACTCTCACTCAGTAAACTTTCAACTCCTTTCACTGATTGAGTGATGATGTGACTAGATTCATTGCTTTGAAACATTCAGCTGCTTGGTTTCATCTCCACATCTAAACGAAGGTGTTTCTGTCTCCTTCCGCTCGCTGCTGTAGGACTTCCTTAATCCTGTCATACCAGTTCCCAGTCAGACTAACTCCATCTAAAATACAGCTCTGCTTTTTATTTTATTTAAATAAAATGAGTCCAACTCCGCTCTGTCCAGACTTATCTTATTTCCACCATAAGAGCTCCAGAGATGAGCAGTTTTAAATTTATGGCAGCAAGAAGATCTTCTGGTTTTTCTGACCCTTGAATTGTTTGCTAACTTTGAGACTCAAAAAAGGAGGCAATCACCATAGCAACCCACCATTTCTTTCCTATAATTCATCCTAAACCTGTCCCTAAATTCCAGATTTTCAAACACATTTAAACTTGTTTGGTTCATATTTCTGTTTTTTCAACCTCAGAAATGTAATTTAATAACTAAATTAAAAGCTGAAATAAACAAAATCATTTCTGCTGATCTGATAACCACTTTAAAGATAAAAATCACTTCAAGTAGAATTCAAAGCATAGAGAAGGAAAATTTAGTGGAAGGAAAAGCTGTGACACTGACAGGCCACCGAAACCACAGGGATAACAGAATCTTTGTAAAGATTGAGAAGTTTTAGGTCCGGTGTGACATTACACAGCCTGTTTTAGTTTCAGGAGTTTCCACATCAGTATCTGGCCCCGCCCACATTCCTAAAAGATCTGTATTCTAGTTTAGTGACCATGTTGATGCTGTGTTTTGTTGGCAGTTGTTCATGCAGACAGAGTCCGAACCAACCGCAAAGTTCATGTTCCGGATGGTAGGTGGGGGTACATTAAGTTGGCTCGAGTTTCTGCACCAAAGATGCTTTTTTACTTCAGAAGGTCAAATGTTGGTTCTCAATACTCTGGAAGCATGGAAGCCAACAGGGAAACATTTCTAAAATATCTGCCATTATGTGGAACAAACTACATGGATCTGCTTTTAGGATGAAAGCTGGACGGATCCAGATGTTTTCCCTGGTTCTACCTCCACCGACAGCTTTCTGATCCTCTCTGAAAACCTCAGCAGTTTGTTACCAACAGAGGCCAGGTTTTATCAAAATCATTCAAACTTCCTTTTCTTCTCCAAAAACCATTCATGTAAAAATTTAGAGTTTTACTGAAGAGTTTGGAGGATTTCCTCAGCGCGGCTTTGCGTTTTTTAGAAGCATAAGGATTACATCACTAATATAATATACTTCCTGTTTTTCTAGCCAAAGCAGAAGAATGATGTCATTGTTTACACTGAGGTGATGTCACATGACCCAGCTTTTATGTTTACTTCCCTTTTTCACAGATTGATACTCTTAAGATTTTTGCATTCGGGAAGTGGATCATAGTTTCCCTCTGATATTATGTCATCTTTACGTTTTTTACATAAAAATCTGAACCATCTCATTGTCAGCCATCAGAGAGCAAAGGACAAGTTCAGACTGACTTCTTTCAGCTCTGATGTAAAGATTTGTTTCTAATCATGAAAAGTATTTTGCAGGTGAATTCAGGCCTTTGTCCATCAATCCTGAACGGATCAGGGGGCCCACTGCTGGTTGTCCATCCACATATTATTTGAGAGAACTGAATCTTCTTGTTAAAAGCTGATTGGAAAAAATAAAATAGATCTGCAGCTCAGTTTGATCGATTCCAGAGGCTCTGAGAATGAAACCAGAACCAGAAAACTGTTCAGAAATCTGAAAAACAGCATTTAGTGAACAGTAAAAAAAAGCTCCAAATGGTGACGACCCAGTCAGGTCTGAACTGATGTGTTCTGCAGCAGAGAGATTCCCAGCAGGTTAAATAGATCCAAACTTTAAAGAAATCAACCGGAAGGTAAAGAGGTTGATAATAAAGACATTAAAATTCCTCCAACCCAACCAGGAGTCCAGCTCCTCTCCGTCCAACTCCGTCTCTGTGCCATTGCTCCTCGCTGTACCTACAGAGGTTGTGTTTCCTGGAGCTGAAGAGGAAATGGCCTTGAAACTAAGCAGGGGTTGAAGTTAAGGATTTTTACCACTTGCCCAAAGGGCAAGTGACTTTCACATTTCATTTGCCCAGAAACAATTTTTACTTGCCCAGTATAATGTTTGATAAATATAGTTCCTAATATTCATTTTTGTATTTATATCAATGAAACATGTTTGTTTTTTAAATGTTTTTTTGTAATTCAGTATTTTTTAAGTTTCCAGGTTCCTGGTGTGTATCTGCAGCGTCAGATAATGAACTCAAGCCTACATTACCGTGTTAACATGCTTTTCAATCCTTCCTGCACATTCTTTTTTAACTAAACGTTGCTTTAAACTGTTGTGTGCTTAGAAAAATATAAATTGTAATGTTAAAAATCTAAAAAAAACTTGACAGGTTAAAAACTTAAAATGAATCACAAGACAGAAGTCAATGTCACAGATGAATAACTTTTATTTTAGAGTCACGGAATGTTTAAAGAAGATAATACTATTAATATAATGTGACTTTTCTAGAGAATCATTATCCATAGTTATTTTATACAGGGTTTCCACAGTCTGACATCATTTCAGAATTCCCTGACTTTTAACTGACTCAGGATTAGTTTTCCCTGACAAAATAAATGCAGCAACAAGACAATAATAATAACATAACAGGTCACCAATTTAACATGTTTAGCTCTATAACATTTAAATGCACCTCTCCAATGTCTTAGAGACCTGTATGTATGTATGACCTGCATCACTGTACAGAAGACTGCCATATGATAGCGCTTTCTAGCTTGTTTGTCGTTTTGGTAACTACACCAAAATTACCACTAGGTGGACAAAAATCACGCCATCTGGCGGAAAATCACCCGGCTTTTTTCAAATCACGTGTACAAAAAACAAAAATGGCGCTGACAACGCTTCTGGGTCGTTTTCATCGAATGTCGTGATTTTAAAGTAATTTTGAGTGATTTTTTTTTTTGCGATCATTGCACTTGCCCGGTGGGTAAATGCAATGAAATTTGTACTCTCCCAGCAATAAAGACTACTTGCCCCAGGAGATGGTTAACATCGAGCCCTGCTAAGGATGTGTCCTTGGATGAGGTGCAGCAGAGACGTTCCTTTTCCTAATGGATGAATGACGAGGCTTAGTTCAGTCATTCTATTTAGCTCAGATCTGTTCTCAGAGACAGAGTGTCAGTCTGTGGGAGTGGGGGTCAAACTCAGAACCTCAGGATTCCAAGCTCTATGCCCTAACCACTAGGCCGCCACTCCCCTCGGTTCGGTTGTGTCTGGAATGGTCCAGTTTAGTTTCGTTATCTCGGTTACTCGGACCGTTCTCAACATGGTTTCTATAGGCTAGTGTAAATGGGGTAATAGTGTAGATCTTTGGACCTCAGCCAGATCTTTCCAGACTTAAACATTTCAAAAACCATCAAGGATCTGAATTGTCTGGTTGACCTCTAGACCCTCATTACTGTTGCATCACCGAGACACATGGGCAGAACTGAAAGTAAATCCTGGTCCTAGAGTTTCATGATCTCTATCTCGGATTTGCATGTTTCCTTTCGCTGCAGTTTCAGTTCTCCTTTTGGAAACAATCCAGAAACAGTTTTTCAATGCATTATTTTAATTGACAGGGACAACATTAATGAACATTTCTGTACATGTACCTGATTTAGACTCAACAGCTATTTTTCATCTGCTGCCCCTTAGACAGATGTTAACAGTCACCCTAAAAACAAGCCTTAAGTTAAAATACATAAAATATAACATTCAAATACATTATGTAAAAACACGGGCAACAATTGGTTGACTTAGTGCTGGATGATCATGAAAATCTGGCTTTTAGTCACGATAAAGATTTCCTCAATATTGGACTGATTGAGACCCCCTCCCAAGGTCAAAGTTCAGCTTTAGGACCAGAACTGCTCTCCACTAGTTCTGCAACAGAGACGCTGCACTTTGACCTTCAACTGCTGTTGTGCAACTTTAATATATTCATTGCCCTTTCCAGTAGGGATGGTTAATATGTTATTTAATCAGATAATATTCGGCTGTAATACATTTTTTATGAACACACACTCTACTGGCTGGAGTTAGAACAACAAATGAAAGCATGAAACGAGCTCAAATGATGGTCAAACAAATAATCTGCTCATTTGTGGAATTAATTCATCAAAACCTCCATCAAATTATAAGTTTATTAACAAAAGTCATTCAGCTCCAAGTCCAACATATTTCAGTTAAAAGCCCTTGACTAAAACTAGTGAAACTAAGCTACTAAATACAAAGAAGAAGGAAAAACATGGTAGAAAACCATAATCAGTGAGATCACGCAATATGACAGTTTAGCAGAACCAAAGATTATGTTGAAGAATTTGGGATGTGATCAAATTAGCCTTAAACTAATTTAGAGCAATTTGACTGTTTTCAAAACCAACTAACGATAAAGATCCATTAGATGAAGAAACATTATTTGGCCAAATAATGTTTATTTCAGTTTATTTCTATAGCGCCAATTCACAACACATGTCATCTCAAGGCACTTTACAGAAACAAGTCAAGCAGATCGTACAGTCGGATTGATTCAAAGTTTTATATCTAAGCAAAACCAGTTGATTTCATCGACTCATTGACTCTTCAGCAATCCCTCACACCAAACATGCTTATAGCGACAGTGGAGAGGAAAAACTCCCTTTTAACATGAAGGAGACACACAGACAGAAGCAGAGATACAAACAACTGTAAAAGGCTGTCCCGTCAAGGAAAGGCTTCGTCTTCCTTGGGTGAGCTAGCAGTGAGCAGACATGAGGATGCCCATTAAATGAATTTTGGTCATGCATATGAACACATGACAGTTAATGTTGTATTAGTGTTTAAACCCTTTATGAAATAAAGCTTGTTTTAGCGTTATAAGCAACAGCTCAACATGTTAACAGCCATACTGTATCATAGTACCATGTGTTTGTCTTTACTCAAACGTAAACACATGAAATGATCAAAAATCAGCCAAAGAGATATTGTTTAACTGGAGAATCCGTCCCTTACTGTGTGTTACATGCCTGCCAGGCTGTTTGTTTTTCCTTCCCCTCCCCCCTCCCCTTTGCTTCTACATAGGTAGCAGAAGCTGGGATCCATCTTCCCTTGATTGATTCTCTCCACCTTTGGACCAATCAGGATCCAGGGAGGTCCTATATAAGCAAGCCACTTAGAGACCCTAGCCCCTTTTTCCTTGGCTTGCTTGCTGCATGTTTTGTTCTGTGTGTCTAATGGTCTGTGGTGGGAGTTAGTGGACAAGGTAAGGTTGGGGTACCCTGTACATCTCATCACGTAGGAAAACTTTCTGTTAAACACACTAGGTAAGTAGGTGGATGCCACCCTTGTAAAGTTTTGGTGAATCTTTTTGTTAGATTAGTTAAGCAGGGTTTTTGTTTCATTTGTTTTATGTAGCTTAGACCATAGGTAGGCCCTGTTTTTGTTTTATTATTTTCTTTGATTTGGCTCCACCTAATCGTCCCTTTCTCCCCCCACCATTTGTATGAGTTGCTTGGGATTTTCTGTAACCAATAAATCCCTGATTATTTTTTTCTAAACATTCACTTGGTCTCTGAATTTTTTTGTGGCTGTCAAGTTACTTCCCTCTCTCCCCAGTAAAGGGGGGGAGCCGTAACAAGTGGGGGCTTGTCCGGGATAGTCACTTTTTCCCTGAGCTTTTGACATCCACAATAATTTGGAAGAACCTTGTGTTTGTTTAGACATGAGCTTTAGCTTTGAGGAGTTTGTACAGGCTCCTAGCCATGCAAAGCTGGAACTGTGTCGTAAGGACGACTTGTTATGTCTGGCTGAGCATTTTGACACTACGGTAAAAAATCATTTTTCAAAAGCTGAAATCAAAAACATTGTTGTTCAAAAACTGGTTGAGATTAAAGTCCTCACGGACTCAAGCAAAATGGATGTAGATGTGTGTGATGACTCTTCTGTTGATCTAGGACTCCATCCTTCGAAAGATAAAGGAGCTCCTGCATTGGCCACTCCTCCAAAGGAATTGGTAGAACCAAGGACGCCTCCTACAACGTTACCACGGTTTGATCCTGTGTCACCAGAGTTCAGTGGCTCCAGTGGTAACGCTAGACTCAAGGTTCGGCTAGCTCGCCTGCAGTTGGAGGCTCAGGAGCGCGAGTTGGTGAGAAAAGCTGAGTTTAATTTCAAGCTTGAAATGCTCAAGTTGGAAATTGACGCTGAAAAAGAGATTAAACTGAAACAGCTTGAGGTTGAGGCTATGAGGCTTTCACGTGATAAATCACCACCTCGTTCATCTGTCTACTCTGATTCTCCCCATGTGGTGCTAGATAGGAACAAGTTTGATGTCAGCAAGAATATTGCTTTGGTTCCTGTGTTTAGGGAGTCAGAAGTGGACTCTTACTTTAATGCATTTGAGAGGATTGCTGTAGCACTTGAGTGGCCAAAGGAGATGTGGGCTGTGCTACTGCAGTGCAAGCTCATGGGTAAAGCACAGGAGGTTGTTTCATCTCTGTCAACAGAGGATAGCATGAAATATGATGTACTGAGAGAGTCAATCTTGAGGGCTTATGAGCTTGTACCTGAAGCTTACAGGCAGAAATTCAGAAACCATAAAATGTCTAGTGCCCAGACCTATGTGGAATTTGCACGTGAGAAAGGACTCCTTTTTGACAAATGGTGTGCTGCCAGTGAGGTTAAAGGTAACTTTGAGTCCCTTCGCCAACTAATTCTGTTGGAAGACTTCAAGAACACATTGCCTGAGAGACTGGTAGTCTTTTTGAATGAGCAAAAGGTAGCCTCTCTTTCTAAAGCAGCTATTGTAGCTGATGAGTTTATGTTGACACACAAAAATGTATTTGTGTCTGTACCCCGTACAGATAAAGTTTTGAACATCCGTCAGCAAAAGCCTGACCCCACCCCGTCAGAAGCTAAGGCTAAGCAGCCTCCACTTTCTCTTCGTGAGGCAAGAGAGTGCTTTTACTGCCATAAAAAAGGCCATGTCATTGCTGACTGCTTGTCCTTAAAAAGCAAGGCTTTGGCAACACAGACAAAAGGTGTTGGGTTGCTTAAAAATGTGTCGCTCTCTAGCAATCAGACTGCTAAAAATGGAGATGAACTAGATCCCTGTTTCCTACCCTTTGTTACCCAGGGTCTTGTCTCTTTAACAGGGGATCCAAAGGACGGCCGGCACAATACAGGACATGACTCTGTTGAAATGTCATTCTTCTGTTCTTACTCAGCAGGATGCCCAGGGGAAGAAGATGGCATATGTGCTTGATGATGGTCTCCTGTTGCGACGCTGGGCTGGTGAGAACTTGGAAGACTGGAATGCCACGTATCAGGTTGTTGTGCCAACCCCATACCGCAGACAGGTGCTAGCATTAGCTCATGATCATCCACTGTCAGGGCATTTGGGTATAAATAAAACTTATGACAAAGTTCTGAGACACTTCTTTTGGCCAGGTCTCAAATCTGATGTTTCACTTTACTGTCGTACATGCCATGTTTGTCAAGTTGCAGGCAAGCCAAACCAGGTTATACCTCCTGCTCCTTTGTGCCCAATTCCAGTAGTGGGTGAACCATTTGGAAGGGTGATTGTGGATTGTGTGGGGCCATTGCCAAAGTCAAGAAGTGGAAACCAGTACATCTTGACGATGATGTGTGCTTCCACAAGGTTTCCTGAGGCCGTGCCCCTGAGGAGGATCACTGCTTCCGTGGTCATAAAAGCTTTGGTAAAGTTTTTCTCCATGTTTGGTCTTCCTAGGGTTGTCCAAACGGACAAGGGCACCAACTTCAAGTCCAGAACCTTTGCCCAGGCACTAAAACAGTGGGGGATAGAGCATGTCACTTCAAGCTCTTACCACCCTGAAAGCCAAGGTGCACTAGAAAGATTCCACCAGACATTAAAGACAATGCTGCGAAAATACTTTATGGAAACAGAGAGGGACTGGGATGAAGGTATCCCATTTTTGTTGTTTGCTGTGCGTGAAACTGTGCAGGACACTTTAGGTTGCAGCCCCTCTGGACTTGTGTTTGGACATGAGGTTAGGGGACCTCTAAATGTCCTTAAAGACCAGCTAGTTTCACCCTCTCCCACTGTAAAAAGTATTCCAGAGTATGTCTCGAAGATGCGAGAGCGCCTTCAAACAGCTTGCTCTCTTGCTCAGAATGCCTTGACTTCAAAGCAGGTCAAAATGAAACGACACTACGACCGGAAAGCGGTCACTCGTGAGTTTCATCCTGGTGATAAAGTTTTGATCCTGCTACCCATCCCTGGTTCTTCGTTGGAAACAAAGTTTTCAGGAAAATATGTGGTAGAAAGGAAAGTTAGTGAAACAAACTACGTTGTCCAAACCCCAGATCGCCGTCGCAAGACCAGGCTTTGTCATGTTAATATGATGAAATTGTATCATTCCAGGGTGACTGATCAACCAGCCCAGAGTCAGGTTGAAGCAGTTTCCCCTGTGTCCTGCATTTCAAAGTTGACTGGGGAGGATGTAGTAATGCGCAAAGACCCACCACAGGTTGCAAGACTTAGCAATAGTGAAATACTAGCTAACCTGCCCGGTTATCTATCCCATTTATCAGATAGCCAAGTGGAGGACATTAAAAAACTCCTCTTTGACTTCCCATGTCTGTTTGGGGATGTTCCCACCCAAACTAGTGTGGTGTCTCATGACATTGTTCTTACCAATCCTGCACCTATAAAGCAGAGGGCATATCGTGTCAACCCCACCAAGAGGGAGATCATGAAAAAGGAGGTTGAGTATCTTCTTGAGAATGGACTTGCCATTCCAAGTTATAGCCCATGGAGTTCTCCATGTTTGTTGGACATGAAGGCTGATGGAAGTTCAAGGTTCTGTACAGACTTTCGCAAAGTGAATGCTGTAACAGTCCTTGATGCACACCCTTTGCCTCTCATTGAAGACTGTATAGATGAGATTGGACCAGCAACATTTGTCACTAAACTTGACATGCTGAAAGGTTATTGGCAGGTGCCCCTAACAAAAGGAGCCTCGGATATCAGCTTTTGTCACACCGGACAGTTTTCTCCAGTACACAGTGATGCCTTTCGGGCTGTGTAATGCTCCGGCCACATTTCAAAGGCTTGTAAATAAAGTACTAGGTGATGTGCCAAACTGCCGGGTATATCTAGATGACATTGTTGTGTATTCAAATGACTGGTCTAGTCATCTTGCCACTTTGCTTGAGGTCTTCAAACGCCTTTCAGCTGCCTCACTGACACTCAATCTTTCAAAGTGTGAGTTTGGCAAAGGTACCATTCTCTATCTTGGCCAACAGGTTGGTGGAGGAAAGGTAAGTCCTGTGGATGCTAAAATCAAAGTCATTTCTGACTTTCCAGTTCCTACCAGTAGAAGAGAGCTCCGCTGATTCCTGGATTGCTCACTTGTTCTCCTGTTCTTTCTGCCCCAAACTTCAGTCTACCATTTAAACTGGACATTGATGCCAGTGCTGTTGGGGTAGGAGCTGTTCTTCTACAGGATGATAAAGATGGAATAGAGCACCCTGTAAGTTACTTCTCAAGGAAGTTTACTCATCATCAAAGTAGATATTCTACTATTGAGAAGGAAGCGCTTGCACTACTTTTGGCATTACAGCATTTTGAAGCCTACCTCGGCTTGAATGTGAAACCCATAACTGTCTTTACAGACCACAACCCACTTGTCTTTCTTTCCAGGATGTACAACCAGAATCAAAGACTTATGCGGTGGGCTTTAGTCGTTCAGGAATACAACCTTAAGATCTGCCACAAGAAAGGGTCGGAGAATGTGTTGGCAGATGCTTTGTCACGTGCCCTTTAAGCTTAAGGTTTTTTATTTTGTGCATTCCAAACATTTATGTTTGGACTTGTAAGGGTGGGGGTGTTACATGCCTGCCAGGCTGTTTGTTTTTCTTTCCCCTCCCCCCTCCCCTTTGCTTCTACACAGGTAGCAGAAGCTGGGATCCATCTTCCCTTGATTGATTCTCTCCACCTTTGGACCAATCAGGATCCAGGGAGGTCCTATATAAGCAAGCCACTTAGAGATCCTAGCCCCTTTTTCCTTGGCTTGCTTGCTGCATGTTTTGTTCCGTGTGTCTAATGGTCTGTGGTGGGAGTTAGTGGACAAGGTAAGGTTGGGGTACCCTGTACATCTCATCACGTAGGAAAACTTTCTGTTAAACACACTAGGTAAGTAGGTGGATGCCACCCTTGTAAAGTTTTGGTGAATCTTTTTGTTAGATTAGTTAAGCAGGGTCTTTGTTTCATTTGTTTTATGTAGCTTAGACCGTAGGTAGGCCCTGTTTTTGTTTTATTATTTTCTTTAATTTGGCTCCACCTAATCGTCCCTTTCTCCCCCCACAATTTATATGAGTTGCTTGGGATTTTCTGTAACCAATAAATCCCTGATTATTTTTTTCTAAACATTCACTTGGTCTCTGAATTTTTTTGTGGCTGTCAAGTTACTTCCCTCTCTCCCCAGTAAAGGGGGGGAGCCGTAACACTGTGACAGACCTGCAAATCCATTTGGAAGGCTTGAGTTTTCCTCCAGCACTTAGCAGCGTAGCAGCGGGCCACACACATCAATGGAACTTTTGTTCCACGTCCCACTCATCAGGGGAAGGGCTTCCCTGTCCATAAGGCTCCCACCTACAGTCAACATATGAATGTTCTGAAAACTCAGAGAAATTATGCAAAAGGTCTGTTTTGCAGTAACCATCTTGACTAAGCCTTGGTGTGTCTGGAGTCCACAATGGCTTTGAAACTTTGAGAAAACTGCACCTTCTGCCCCAGTGAACATGTTAAGATGAAACATTGGTCCTCAATGTCCAAAATTCTTATCATGGTTTATGGCCCAACACTGCTCTGGTTTGACTGAACAGATCCTTTTTCACATACGGGTCTGAGTAGGACTTTACATATGGAAGTGGGTGTGGATGTTCAGAACTCCCTTTTTTTCCAAAGATCTTCATTTTTTGTTTTTGCTCTCAGGATTTTCCCAGAAAGCCTGCAGTCCTGCTGCCGATAAATGGACGCTGCTAACATCAAATGCCCCTGAAACACTGCTGATAAGAGGACATTCCCTTTGCATGATGGAAGCAGTGACTTGTTGACAGAAGGATGCTGCTGCATGTTTGGTGACAGGATCAGGCTATCTCCGGACTTTCCTTTCTGATCCTTATAATAACATCAATCAGCCATACGAGCCACAGGGCCCAGAAAGGTGAAGCGGCTTCATTTCTCAGAAGTTTTCTTGGACCTCTGGAATGCGGTCAGCTCAGGTAAAAAGAAATAGTTGTAAAACTACAGAGCCAGAGGAGATGTGCACCATACCACAGACACGCCCACAAACCATCAACATGCAAGACCAGGCCGGGAGGCCTGAACCTCACCCACTTTCTGTCAAATTCGTCCCTCCTGTGGCCTCTAATCACCTTTTACTCCTCAGCTCTAATGCTTTCTTCAACCGTAAGGTTTCACCACTCTTCTTTGCAAAGCTGCTGCAGATCTACCAGGTTTGGGTCTCCACAGATTCTGGTCTAAGTTCTGGCTGAGCCCTTACAGCACCAGTTTCCTTCTGGTTCAGCCATTCTTGTGGGTTTTCTATTTGTTCATTCCTTCCCAATCCCCTCTAGCTGGGGAAAACCAGTCGAGGCATCATGCTTCCACCGCCATGCTCCAATGTGTTTGTGAAAATTTTTTGATAATCAGCAGTTTTTCTTTTCTTCACCAGAGCCGGGACATGTAATGACAAATGGAGGTTGCTGTTCCTTCTAGAGCAAAGTCCTCCTTCCTTTGTGTCTTCAGGAATTTCTATTTTCTGAGGACCATGCAATGCTATAGGAGATTTTTTTTTTTTTTTTGCTGATATATCTGTGTCTCAATAGCCTGATCCGACAGGGGAGAATTTCAGTCCTCTCCCTTTCTTATACCTTATCCAAAATAGTTAGTTATCCTGAGCTATTTTATGTATTTGTGCTGCTATATGTTTAGACTGCTGGAGGACATAGAGACCCCTTTCATCATTCTGGTTCATTCTATCTTTATTCTCCCATTATGCAGTATAAATTCAGTTTATTTCTATAGCGCCAATTCACAACACGTGTCATCTCAAGGCATTTTACAGTTCAACAGATCATATAAACAAATTGATTCAAAGTTTTCTATCTAAGGAAAATCAGTTGATTGCATCGACTCGAAGACAATCCCTCCCACTTAGCATGCTTGTAGCGACAGTGGAAGGAAAAACTCCCTTTTAACAGGAAGAAACCTCCAGCAGAACCAGGCTCAGTGTGAGCGGCCATCTGCTGAGGCCGACTGGGGTTCAAGGAGACAGGCTTAGGAGTCTAAGCCTACAGCAACATAACTATAGAGATAGCTCAGGATAACCTGAGCCACTCGAACTATAAGGAACAATCAGATCTCTGATATCAGATGGAGCTTGGCCATTTAAGGCTTTATATGTGAGAAGGAGGATTCTAAATTCTGTTCCGGATTTAACAGGAAGCCAAAGAAGAGAAGCCAGGATAGGAGAGATGTGTTCTCTCTTTTTAATTTTCATCAAAACTCTGGCTGCAGCATTTTAGATCAGCTGAAGGCTTTTAACTACAGTTTGTGGACTTCCTGATAGTAAAGAATTAATATAGTCCAGCCTTGAAGTAACAAATGCATGGACTAGTTTCTCAACATCACCCCTGGACAGGAGATTTCTAATTTTTGCAATATTCCTCAGATGAAAGAAGGAAACTCTAGAAACCTCTTTGATATGGGATTTAACTGACAGGTCCTGATCAAAAATAAAACCACGTTTTTTACTTTATTAACTGAAATCAGTTTAATCCCATCCAAATGTAGTGACTGACTAATCGGCTTATTTTTCAAAGACTCTGGTCCAAAGACTACAACTTCTGTTTTGTCTGCGATCAGAAGGAGAAAGTTAAGAGTCATCCAGGTTTTTATGTCTTCAAGACATGCCTGTAATCTATGTAATGGGTTAGCTGCGTCTAATTTCTGATGCTTTATCAGGAAAATCTACAGATGTTGTCAAAGATGCGCTAAGGTGTCATTGGTGGACAAATTTATATCATGCATCCCCTGATCCAGGAAGAAAGGAACTGCAGCTGGAGAAATGAAAGTGGCAAAGATAAAGTGGAGTAAGTGGAAGGATTGAGGAACCGTGGAATCCACCAGGGTCTGCTCATCATGGCAGTCTGAGGTTTGCCATGTTGGTCACATTCTGCAGGGAATAAAGATGCTCATTGTACCGAAAGAGGATCCTAACTAATGGAGAGGAAATTTAGAGTTTTAGAGCAACCAGAAAACAATGTGTTCAATGATGCCAGACGGTTTGGTGTTTTCATCGTGAAGGACGAATATCTGCTGAGTAAGCATGATGTGGAGCTGTTGTGTTTTTCATAGATGGAATGTTTGGTTTTGTTAAAAGTTTCTGATGTTTTTCAGTGTTTCTTGATTTGAGTTTTTGTCTCAGTAATAACCTGCTCCTGTTGCTGAACACCTGATACCTTATTGATGTTGTTTCCCTCCATCAGCTGATGGGAGAAATCTAAAAATCCAAAAGCAGAAGCTGTTTTATGGTCTCGTGTTGTTTGTGTTTTTTCTTTTTAAATCTCTGCTTAACTTTCAGTTTCTAATTGCTTCTACTTTTGAATATTATTGTTTCTGCTTCATTCATCTGTCACCATCAGCATCATCATCATCTCCTTGCTCATCCTTCCAGGATTTACTGACGCGAGAGGCGTGAACCAATTGGACAGGTCGCCCATCCGTCACACGACAAACAAACATGGCTGCACACATTCAAGGACAGCTTAGGTTCAGTCAAAGAATGCGAAGGGACAAATATTAGCAGAGCTTTATGATACGAGGGCTCCAACAGTCTGAGGGTTGTATGCTGGTGAAGATTCTCAGTCATCCAGGTCAGAGACATTCCAAAAAAGTTCAAAGGACCCAGCTCGGCTTAAAAATCATCAGGTCCTAAATGGTAGAAACCCTCAGAGTCATTCCAGTAAAGTTAAAAAATCCACTGGACTTTGTTTCCAAATTTGAAGACGTTTCGCTTCACATCCAGGAAGCTTTTTCAGTTCAAAATGCCAGAATTAGCGTTGAGTTTGAAGTTTAATAGAGTAGCCCAAAACAAAGCCTTGATTTGGCCTAGAATACATGCAAATTGAACCAGGAGAACAGGTCCACCCCTTGGAAATGGGGAGTCATTTGGGTTCTTTTTTAGCCTGCAATACCTGACACCCGTCTATGTGTCTGAACGCGGGGTCATTAGGGACAATTGTTGACCTGGCTAAACAGGCAAGACGTTTGGGTCCCTCTTGACATTTTGAATTAAAAAGCTTCCTGGATGGGAAGCAAAATGTCTTAAACTTGGAAACAAAGACCAGCGGATTGTTTGTTAACTTTACTGGAATGAGTCTGAGGGTCTCTACCATTTAGGACCTGATGATTTTTAAGCTGAGCTGGGTCCTTTGCTGTCCTAATCTTTTTTTAAATTTGTCTCATCTATCAGCAGAAGCTCTTGATCGATCGACCTTCTTGTTTAATGAAGAATCAAAATGTCCTTATTATTTAGAAATAATAATTGTTGAGCACTGGTCCAGAAACAAACTCTCCCAAATGTTATTTGCAAATAGAGCTCCTGAATCCGAAGAGTTTTATTATACAGGGAGAGAGCCAAACAAGCTAAGCTGCATGTTTTTGGTCTGTGGAAGATGCTGGAGTACCAAGAAAGAATCCTATCATGCATGAGAACATGCAGAAAGACCAAAAGGTGGGATTCAAACCCAGAACTTTCTTGCTGCAAAGAAACATTGCAACCAATTCTTATTTTTTTATTCTGTGTTTGTTTTTAATAAAGTTTAGGACTTTGTTTTGAACTGTTAGCTTTTTTAAAGTGCTCTACAAATAAAATAGATGATGATGACGATGAACAATAGCACCACCATTTACCCCTTATTTAATGAGCAGACGTTTAAATCAGTATCACTCTTTTCAGTGTCAGTTTACATGCATCGTGGCCGCTGTGCCTTTCAGCAGTTTAAGCCCAAGAGAAGATGCTATGTCTTTGTTAGCATCTTAAACGCCACAGGGGAGTCCAGGCTTAACACACTTGGAGAGGGAGACGGTTCTGTGAGCCAGAGATGAACATATTCTGAGAAGCTGAAAGGCCACTTGTAGAGGAGGAAGCCATTGCTTCAAAGTGTTTGCAAATGCTCTCTGGGTAGAGATGGTTAAAATTGATGGGAAGAGGGACGGAGCCAAATACAGGACTCTTCTGGAAGAAAACCTGTTGGAGTCTGCAAAAGACCTGAGAGTGGGATGGAGATTTATTGTCCAGCAAGACAATGATCCAAAACAGAAAGCAACATCTACAATGGAACGATTCACAAATAAACACATCCAGGCGTTAGAATGGCCTAGTCAAAGTTCAGACCTGACTGCTGAATCTTGTATAAAATGGGGCTTATAAAAAAAAAAAAGCGCTGAATGTTGGAAACTTTAAATCATACATCAGTCTTACGTTTACATTTGATCACCTGGTTTTATCATTTTATCTCTGCTGCATTTTAAAAATGGGAATTTCTTGAGAGCTGTACTGAATGAAATCTCTTTTTGTCTACACTCTGTGTACAAAATGACAATAAAGTCTGTCTAATTCTAAGTGAATCAAATGCAGAATCTGTGGAAAGAACCGAAAACTGCTGTTAAAAACGTTCTCCATCCAACCTTATCTCCAAACTGATCTCCAGCTGTCTGCAGAAGAATGGGCAAAAATGTCAGTTTCTGTTTCCCAAACTGATAGAAACAAACCCCAGAATACCTGCAGCTGTAATCGCAGCAAAATCTGGCATTACAAAGTATGAACTCAAAGGGGGGGGTAATTTTGCACAACTTTTTCGGTCTATTAATTATTAAAAGTTGAGGATGTCCAATAAATTTCTTCCACTTCATGACTGTGTCCTACTTCTTGATTCTTCACAAAGAATTATAATAATTCTATTATATCGTTATGTTTGAAGCCTGAAATGTGGCAAAAGATCAAAAAGGGGGCTGAATACTTTCACAAGGCACTATATTTAGATATCCACCTCATCTGAAGATAAGAGGATGAGTTCGGTGACCTTCTGATTCTACCAGACGTTCATCTGTGTAGAATTATGACTCCATTTGTAAGTGACAACACAAAACACACGTTGTGGAAAAGATTTGACATTAAAGCAATCCTGTCAATGTTAAAGTGCATATTTTGATATACATATTGCAAATGCTTATTTTAATGTGTGCAGAAGCAGGTCACATCTTTAAACTAGATATATCAAAGAACACTATTGTTAAAGTTGCTACACCTTTGTTTCAGGAATTACTCTCTTCTTTGTTCAACACCTTCTTAACCTGTCCTCGAGGATTTCTTAGAAATTTGGTGCGAAGACTAATCTTCCAGGATTTACTAGCAATTTATAAAATGCTTTACTTTTCTTTAAGGGATTTAAAGGTGGGAGTGGACCTCAGATTAACCTGAGTTCAATCCAGTAAAAACAAATCTGGTTCTACACAACATAAAAACAGTTTTTCACTTGTCTAACCAGACTAATAATATCTTGATATACTGTATATATCTTGATATACTATATATATATTGTTTATTCTTAATGCACATTTTTCCTCCTTGTTGCACCTTCTTTAATTACTACGCCAATATGTGACCATTGAATTTCTCCGCTGTGAGATCAATAAAGCTCATCTAATCTAATCTCTAATCTAATAAGTTAAAAGGTTTTTTGTTATATTCTGAACTTGGAAGTTTTTAGTTGAACCAAATTAATCCGGTTGATTCAAAATAATTTGAGTTTTCTGGTTTTCCCCAAAAAAAGAGATAATTTATAGTTATTAGCTTTTATAAAATGTTCTATATTTGAAACTCCAGGAACATTTCAGGACATATTTTTCCTCCTATATAAGCTTCGATATCTTGATTGACTTAACTGATCTCAAAGAGGAGAAATGTACAGGTTACATCAGCTAAAATAGTCAAAGAACAAGATGGTGCCAAAGGAAGAAAAAGGCGCACAGGATATATGCAGTAGATACAGTGTGTCCACCTATGACAGCTTTTTATTTTTTTATTTTAATTTCATAGCAGGATTATTATACAGGGTTATTGCACAGGGTGTTTACACATGTATCTATATAGATAGATATTTGTATATATATATATATATATATATATATATATATATAGTTATTGCACTTGTACATTATACATTGCACAAGTTATTGCCATTGTAGTGTCGCACTGTAGAGTCTGGTTGCAGTAGGGACGAATGACCTGCGGTAGCGCTCCTACAAACAGGGAGTAAAAGTCTTTCATTAAAGGAGCTGCTCAGCTCCGCTACAGTCTGGTGCAGGGGGTGAGAGGTGTTGACACCAGGCCTGTTTTTCAGTGTAGTCCTGTTTCTCTGACTGTGACTAACTGGATGTGCTCTCTTCATCCTCTGACATGGGAGCTGGCTCAGATCTCGTCTGCCTGGCTGTGTGTTTCCTGCTGGAGGTTTCTTCCTGTTAAAAGGGAGTTTTTCCTCTCCACCTTCGCTACAAGCATGCTTGGTGTGAGGGATTGCTTTTGAGTCGATGAGTCAATGAAATCAACTGGGTTCCTTAGATAGAAAACTTTGAATCAATCTGACTGGATGATCTGGTGAACTGTAAAGTGCCTTGAGATGACGTGTTGTGAATTGGCGCTATAGAAATAAACTGAATTGAATTGTTGTCCATGATGGATGGAAGCTTGGACAGCCTCCTCCTCTCAGCCACTTCCTCCACTGAGTCCAGAGTGCAGCCTAGGACTTAAGTGGTCTTTCTCACCAGTTTCTTCAATCTCTTTCTGTCCCACTCTGTGCTGCCAGGGACCCAGTAGACGACTGCGTAGAGGAGGGCTGATGCCCCCACAGAGTCATAGAAAGGACCTCAGCCTCTTCTGGCCATTCTTATTTAGGGTGTTGGTGTTATGAGTCAGGTCCAGTTCATTATTAAAATGAACAACCAGGTATTTGAAACTCTCTAATAAGTAATTTAATAAAATAATACTTGGACTGTCATATGACACACACCTTACTAGCTGTGTTTTGGAACCAGAAATGAAAGTGTTTATCAAGTTTAAATCATGGTAAAACAGATAATTCTGCGTATTTGAAATAAATTCACCACAACGTCTATTAAAAATATAAGAGTTTAATAACAAAAAACATTCAGCTCCAAGTCAAACGTATTTCAATTAAAACTTCTTGACTAAACAACCGGAACTCACCTAAGCTATTATGATTACAAAGGAAAAGAAGTGGAAAATGTTTGAAAACCATAATCCGTTAAATCCCATCCGATGACATCACAGTTAGGAATGGATTTTATGTTAGAGAACCAAAGTTTATCTGGAAGAATTTGGAATGTGATCAAATTAGCTGTTAACTAATTCAGACATTTGAATGTGTTCAAACCAGCTCAATGCAAATCCAAGACGTTAATTAAATTATTTGGTAAAATAATATTTAATTTAATTATTTGCTTAATCAGGAACCAATAAGTTTTAGTTAATGACCTTCTGTGACTGAGCTGGTAGCGAGCAGACATGAGGGGACTCGTCTCAAAAGACTCTTTGGTCTTATTCTGGTAATCAAAGGGGATGAACATAGGAGGAAATACGTGCACTTCAACTTTATAATATTGTTAGTAAAATAAAGCTTGTTTTAGATTTATGAACAATTCAACATGCCAGCATGGTGTAGCATGCAGTCACTATTACCAATCTGTTAGCTTGTCTTATTGTCAGTATTAATGCTGTGGTTTATGGCCTAACAGCCTTAATTCATCGTTTTTTTTTTTATCATTTTTATTTTTTTCCCCCCAACTTTTATTGTGATTACACTGTCACAAGTACAGAGCAACGAACTTAACTCTCTGCATTTAACCCATCCCCTTGGGGAGCAGTAGGCTGCCATTGTGTGGGGTTAAGGGAGCCAGAGTGACAGTCAGTGGGAGTGGGGCTTAAACTCAGAACCTCTGGATTCCAAGCTCTATGCCTTAACCACTAGGCTGCCACTCTCCCTGTTCAGCCCTCATCATGAGTTCAGCTTAGCTTTAAAGCTGAGTTCAGCCTTAGTTCACCAGCCTTTATGCCCAGTTCAGCCTCAGTGTTTAAACTGGCTTTAATGTTTAGTTCGTCCTCAATGCTCAATCAGTCATCAGTAAAATAAAGTTTACCTTTAATGTCGAGTTCAGCCTTATTGCCCAGTTAAGCTTTTATACGTAGTTCAGCGTTAATGCTTGATTAAGCTTCAATTATGTTTTCAGCTTTATTTCTGAGTTTGGCTTTTATATAAAATTCAGCCTTAATACTAAGTTCAGCTTTAATTGTAAATGGACTGTATTGTAAACGACTATTTCAAGTCAGGAGACTTGAAAAAGTGCTTTACTCTACATTCAGCCGTCAGTGAGACCACTGTTGCTTATTTCAACAGTAATGCCAGTAAGTCCAGCTTTAACATCAAATTCAGTATTTTATGCTGAGTTTAAGTTAATACTGAGTTCAGCTTTGATTCTCATTTAAGCCTTAATACCAAATTTAGCCTTAATGCCTCATTCAGCTTTGATGCCCAGTTTAACTGTAATACCAGTTCAGCTTTAAAGTTGTAGGGAAATCATGTTTAAATGTCAAATCATTCTGGCGTAAACATGTATATAAATTTATTCTTTATCAGACCATATTGTCCTAAAAGTTAGAAAATTTCTATTTAAAAAAAATCTGTCTACCAAATATTTATTTGGAATACTGAGCGTAGCAGCCAGGAAAGCAATCACCAAGAAATGGCTAAAACCAGGCAGCCCATCCATTGAGGACTGGTATGGTATCATCTACAAAATATTCATAATGGAAAGAATTACTTTTTCCATCAGGTTACAGAAATCAAAATTTGAAGACAATTGGAATTTATGGAAAACGTACATTTCTTCAAGGTGCCCTTCCTTTATCTAATTGATTCAATCATTTTTGATACTTTGTCTATTTAATTTCAAACAACCCCCTTTACTCTTGACAAAAATGAAAGAACACCTCCGGTTCTATGTTTGTACCTATGTTCGATGGGCGAGCTGTACTGAATAGAAAAACAGATTGTACAAAAGGAAAAAAAAAAATGTTTTTGTTGTAATATTGTAACCATCTTTGTTATGATGATGTGGTATTTCAATAAAGAGAATTAAAAAAATAAAATAAAAAAAAACTGCCTTCTACACCAAACCAAGCTTCTGGCGTCCTCTTCCACAACATCTTCGTCCCCGCTTTTCTCTTCTAAATAAAAAATGAAAGACAGAGGAGACTCATCCACGACCTCCGACACTAAACTCTCCTCCTCTTGCATGTTTCCTCTGTCCATAGCGTTCCTTGACAGTGTCGTTTCTAAGTCACCAGTTTAGTGCTACTTGGTCCCAATGGAATTTCCCATTGGGAACCTACTAGCACTAAGTTGCTAACTGGTTAGCAAGATGCTTCCGACAAACCAGCCATATCCAAACTTGCTTGAGAACCTTCCAACACAACAATCCCGCCCCCTTGATAATCGACCAATCACATTCACTTCATTCCCTCATGTAAAGTTGGGCACCATTCGGGAGAATTCGGAAATGCAACCTTTGGAACAGCTGCTTCCTGGCGACTTTAATGCTCAGTTAATCTTTTATCCAAAGTTCAGCCTTAATGCTGTTCAACTTTAAAGTTGAGTTAAACTTTAATGGGAAGTTTAGTGTTGCTGCCATGTTCAGCCTTTATGCCTAATTCAGCATTAAGGTCTGATTAAAGTTTAGAGTTCACCCCTACCTCCTAGTTCAGCATTAATGCTCAATTCATCTTTAATCCCAAGTTCAGCTTGACGGTTGAGTTCAGCCTTATGTCCAGATAAACGTCAATACTGAGTTCAGCCCTGACGATTGATGAGTTTATCTTTAATCTTCTATTCTCATTTAATGCTGAGTTCAGCCCAACTATTTCCACCTTGAACAGCATCAATATTCTAGAAAGACTTTCAACTTCTAGTTCTTCCCGAAGATCAGACGTTAATGTTGGATATCGGACAAAGTAACAGTGCTATAATCATGTATAGAAACGTTTCTTTGCAACTGCAGTTCTATGTTTGAATGGAATAACTCCTCTGAATTAAACTCAGCCCTTGGGAAGTTTTATGGGCTTAGACTACACTCAGGGACAGTTTAAGGTTTGAATCCATGGTTGTTCTGCTCTTTATCCACCAGGTCACCAAACCCCTTGGTTTTGCGAGTTGCCTAGTGGATGGATTAGATGTCAATCAAATGGCTTTAATTTGTCCAAAAGATGGTTTTGGACCTTAAGGTGTGGATTCAGTAGAGTTAGAGAACTCGCTTATACTTGCCTGAATGGATCTAGTTTGGTGCAGCCATATGCGAAGTGTCTTTAAACTATTACAACAAAGTTGTGTGAAGGAAATTCTCCAAAGTCTTTCTGGATGCTGAAGCTTTCTGTATTGTTTTACCAAAATATAGGGGGTGTTCCTCCCTCTATCAAGCTTTATAGTTATAAAGGGCTGGCTGACCTCATATCAAATCTTTTGAATGATGATGGGAATTGTAGTGCAATACATTTGGCAATACATTTTACAAGGGTTCATATTTGCCAGTCTAAAGTATTCTGATTCTGGTTTGTTAAACCATCTAACTTATCGTTTAAGCCCAACATCTGGAATTTTTTCTTACTAAATACTTCCTAAATTTGTTCTCCTGAACTAAATGTCTTTCAGTACATTAAATATTAGACATAGACAACTTTTATTGTTATTTTGTATATATTATATATTCAGTACCGCTTTTCAGACAGAATTTCCATTCCATAAAGTGGAGCAGTGATCAAATGTAAACAGTGTAGGAAAAAAACAAACAAAAAAAAAACGCATTGATATGGAAGTTCAGAGCATTAATATATATGGTGTAAATATTAGAGTTGCATCCATTTTTTACAGACACCTGATTACTGGCTGTCCAGTATCGGCCGATACCGATACCATCTGTTTGAAATTGATGTGTGTGTATATATGAAGAACTGCATACTACTGTGATGTAAAATAATTGCCATCATGGCTTTGTCAAGCTGCTGTCTACCTTTGAGAAGCAGGAAAAAGACTAATACAAAGTGAATCCAGTAGAACTTTGTATTGCCTACCTGGAATGGGTGACAATAGTTGAATAAACTTTTGCCTCTCAAAATGGCATTGATGCCCTATTTGTTGGTACTCGCCAATACCCATGCCACCATTTTAGAGCAGCATCCAGGCCTCGCCCAATATTGGTATCGGTGCAGCACTAGTACATATGCAGTATTTCTGGTTTGGTGTTATCAAACTAACTATGGGATACCAAACTGATGCAAGAGAAGTGGTGAAACAGATAGAACACTTTTCTAAAAGGAAGTAAACTCATTCTCCATGTGTGAAGAGGAGTTGGTGTTCTCCTGGTCCTCCATATAGAGTCGTTCATTGCACCCCGCTCCAGTATTTGGGCTCTTTCTGTTCTTTTCTTTTATTCTCACAGTGAACCTTCCCTCTCAGGCTCTCTGAATCAGAAGTGCATCCAGGACTTTCCAGGCCTCCATTGTTTCTTTGCGCTGTCAAACTCTAATGTGCTATTAATGATTCAGTGTCAGCTTTCTTGCCCTGATTTTGAAATACGGGACACCAAACTGGGCGTGTCTGCAAGGTGTTACTGTTGAGCTGTCATCACAAAGAGAGCTCAACACAAGAGAGCAGTCAAGCTTTCATCATGAATCTCAAGGATCACATGAACGGCAGCTTTATTCTCCTCTAACCCAGTGGGACCTGGAAGTGTGTAAACAAGGCGCTGGAATTTCTGCTGCATCCAGAATAGACAACAAATCGTTCTATTTTTGGCAGCAAGCAGGGTTTCTTCATCAGGGGCGGGCCCAGTGGAGGCGAGGCCGAGCTGTTATTCAAGTTTACGCTGGCGGCTGGAAAATGTGTCCAGCAGCTTACAGACACATTTCTTGGTGAACTCCTCGTAAACCGAAAACAGCATCAAATCATTTTGTTTGGATTACTAATCTTGGGTCATAACAGCTTCTGCCCTAAATGTTTCCAGTGATGCTTTGCCATCAACTCATATTGTGTTATCCCTGCTCAGCTTTGCCCCATGGCACCTGACTGGGCTGAAAAGGATCCTAACTTTATTCACTGCTCATGCATGTCAGGTTTCAGGTTTAATCACCTCCCTGCAGGAACCCCTGGGATATCAGAGATCCTGCTGCAGGTTTATGGGCTTCAGGCTCCAAACGGTGAGAAAAAGAAAAGGCTGCTTTTGAAGAAGAGAATTTATTTTATTTACCATGACCCTTTTCTCTTCAGAACTGCTTTTAAAAAAAGATTCAAATGTTCTGGTATTTTAATCAGTTGTCTTTCTAGCTGGTCTTATTAGCGCCCCCTGCTGCTCGTTTTTTAAAACTGCAGTTGCCCTTTTCCCTCTTTTTCCAAGACCTGGAACTTCTGTTCTCCACTTTTCCGGAAGCTCATTTTGAATCTGCTGTTCTCCCATCCTTGTGATCATTTTTTTTTTCTTTTTTTTTAATCCAATTCATGATACTTTTTTGTTCCAGTTTTACAGTTTTCCTGAAAACTTGACAGACTATATTGACATGAATTTTTTATTCCCTCTATGTGCTGGGTCTGGTTAAGCTGGAAGTTTTATTTTATTTTTATTTTCTCAACTTTTCTCTCTAAACTATGATCAACTTGCTGAAGCTCAAAGGTTGTGGGAAAGCAGAACTTCATATGGGGGCATTCCCCATTTGAAAAAGATTCTTATAGGATTACACAATTATATAAAACCAAAAAAATAGGATTTGAACACAGACAGTGGGCATTAGGTTAATGAAGGTCAGCAGTAAATTAGCTGCAGTATCAAAGCTTATGGATGGAAAGTTAGGTGGAGGGAAAACCTGTAAGAAAAGCAGTGAAAGCAACAGCAGCTTTTTCTAATAAACTTATTTAGAGGGAACTTTTTTTTAAATTTGCATTAATTCAATGGAGCTAAAATGACAGAATAATAAATAATTGAACTATATCTGAGAGTGAGATGAAGTTCTACACCATTAATGTCTCTCTTTGTTGATGCAGAGGATGAAATCAACAGAGATGATCAGCGTCTGAACTGATTTATTCTCCACTTTGCTTCAGGCGCGTGCGCGTTTAATTGATTTATGGTATTTCCAGGTGAGGATAAGCGTTCATCATGGAGGCAGGCATTGGGAGCTCAGCGGGACTCTGGGTCCGACTGGATCATCTCTGCGGTTCTGGATCGGTTGTTGATCCAAACACAAAGAAGGCAGCCAGAGCCGCTGCGGCGGCGCTCCTCATACCTGTTGTTTGTCTGGGGAAAGAGGAAGTATGGCAGCATTTCCGTTTCATCATGCCGTGGGCTGGTACTTTCCCTTCAGCGATAATAAAAGGAGCGCACCAGCAGGCAAATGTATCAAACGGATCCAAGTCAGTGAGGTCTGAGCCAGAAGATGGAGATAAAGCAGGTGAGACCCCCTCCCTACATCCACCTCCATCATCACCATCACCATCATCACTCTCCTCATCCTCTCCTCTCCTCCCTGCAGATCCTCATTCTCCTGCTGTGCGCCGCAGCGGTGCGCTCCCGGTGCCACAATGGGACCAACCTGGAGGCAATAGCGCTCAAGAGGCTCCAGAGGCACTACCCTCAGCCCCTGACCATCACGGCCTCAGAGGACTCCTCCATCTCCTGCCCGGTCGAGCTTTACCAGAAGCTGCCCTCCGTGGAGGTCAAGGATCGCTCCCTCTCTCCTTGGAAATGGCGGTGCGTGTTTATGCAGAGCAAAATTGAGTTTTTACAGCACGGTAAAACCTGAAGGATGTTTTAGAAGTCAAACGCTTCTCCTTTTCTAAGTTAACCGGGAAGGAAATGTAAAACAGAAGCAGGGGAAGATTAAAAAATCCAAACTGGATGTTGACAGATTGATGAAACCCTGAGGAAACTCCAGATGACTTCCCAGTTAGACTTTAACTGAGTAAATTCCCCGCTTGACCCGGGATGCTTCGCTTTTTGCTATAATTTCTTTATTTATGGCTCTCTGCGTCATTAAGGTCTGCAGGATGCAACATCGCTCTTTTACGCACGCGTAATTGGCAGCCAATAGAAACACTCTAATGCATCTCTTAAAACCTTTAAAGAAACATCAAAGCAGCTGGTTTAGTTAAGCTTGGCTTTAATACCGTGCAGGGAAAGTCCCGGTGCGGCTCGTCCTGCAGGCATCCATCTGCACCATCAGCTGACTCTATGACAGCTGAACAAACCTTTCACATCGTTAAGCAATAGAAATAGAAATCTGTGCATCACTACTGATTCAGTTAGAATCACGATATGATTGTCCTCATGGACATTATATCACTTAATGTCCATGATATAATAGTAAGAATCATGATGGTTTAAACAAGGCTTTTCTCTTCAACGATCATTTAAAGATCGAATTTTCACAAATGAAATAGAAAATCCAACCAGATTCTCCAGAGAAAAGCTCTTTGTCTCCGATAAGACAATGGATGCAAATATTTCCGTTTAAAAACATAATCCCTTATGTTTAGAGTACAACAGTTAACCTGTTAACTAGAGAAGAATAACTAACCAGTTTAGTCTAGAATAACTAACCTTTTTATTCTAGAATAGCTAATATGTTTAGAGTAGAATAACTAACCTGTTTAGTCTAGAATAACTAACCTGTTTATTCTAGAATAGCTAATATGTTTAGAGTAGAATAACTAACCTGTTAGTCTAGAATAACTAACCTGTTTATTCTAGAATAACTAATATGTTTAGAGTAGAATAACTAACCTGTTAGTCTAGAATAACTAACCTGTTTAGTCTAGAATAACTAACCTGTATAGAGTAGAATAACTAACCTGTTTATTCTAGAATAATATGTTTAGAGTGGAATAACTAACCTGTATAGAGTAGAATAACTAACCTGTTTATTCTAGAATAACTAATATGTTTAGAGTAGAATAACTAACCTGTTTATTCTAGAATAACTAACCTGTTTAGAGTAGAATAACTGACCTGTTTAGTTGAGAATAACTAACACGTTTATTCTAAAATAACTAATATGTTTAGTATAGAATAACTAACCTATTTAGTCTAGAATAACTAACCTGTTTAGAGTAGAATAACTAACCTGTTAATCGAGAATAACTAACATGTTTATTCTAGAATAAATAACATATTAAGAGTAGAATAACTAACCTGTTTAGTCTAGAATAACTAACCTGTTTATTCTAGAATAACTAACCTGTTTATTCTAGAATTACTAACCTGTTTAGAGTAGAATAACTAACCTGTTTAGTCTAGAATAACTAACCTGTTTATTCTAGAAATACTAATATGTTTAGAGTAGAATAACTAACTTGTTAGTCTAGAATAACTAACCTGTTTAGTCTAGAATAACTAACCTGTATAGAGCAGAATAACTAACCTGTTTATTCTAGAATAACTAATATGTTTAGAGTAGAATAACTAACCTGTTAGTCTAGAATAACTAACCTGTTTATTCTAGAATAACTAATATGTTTAGAGTAGAATAACTAACCTGTTAGTCTAGAATAACTAACCTGTTTAGTCTAGAATAACTAACCTGTATAGAGCAGAATAACTAACCTGTTTATTCTAGAATAACTAATATGTTTAGAGTAGAATAACTAACATGTTAGTCTAGAATAACTAACCTGTTTAGTCTAGAATAACTAACCTGTTTATTCTAGAATAACTAATATGTTCAGAGTAGAATAACTAACCTGTTAGTCTAGAATAACTAACCTGTTTAGTCTAGAATAACTAACCTGTATAGAGCAGAATAACTAGCCTGTTTATTCTAGAATAACTAATATGTTTAGAGTAGAATAACTAACATGTTAGTCTAGAATAACTAACCTGTTTAGTCTAGAATAACTAACCTGTTTATTCTAGAATAACTAATATGTTCAGAGTAGAATAACTAACCTGTTAGTCTAGAATAACTAACCTGTTTAGTCTAGAATAACTAACCTGTATAGAGCAGAATAAATAACCTGTTTATTCTAGAATAACTAATATGTTTAGAGTAGAATAACTAACCTGTTAGACTAGAATAACTAACCTGTTTAGTCTAGAATAACTAACCTGTATAGAGTAGAATAACTAACCTGTTTATTCTAGAATAATATGTTTAGAGTGGAATAACTAACCTGTATAGAGTAGAATAACTAACCTGTTTATTCTAGAATAACTAATATGTTTAGAGTAGAATAACTAACCTGTTAGACTAGAATAACTAACCTGTTTAGTCTAGAATAACTAACCTGTATAGAGTAGAATAACTAACCTGTTTATTCTAGAATAATATGTTTAGAGTGGAATAACTAACCTGTATAGAGTAGAATAACTAACCTGTTTATTCTAGAATAACTAATATGTTTAGAGTAGAATAACTAACCTGTTTATTCTAGAATAACTAACCTGTTTAGAGTAGAATAACTGACCTGTTTAGTTGAGAATAACTAACACGTTTATTCTAAAATAACTAATATGTTTAGTATAGAATAACTAACCTATTTAGTCTAGAATAACTAACCTGTTTAGAGTAGAATAACTAACCTGTTAATCGAGAATAACTAACATGTTTATTCTAGAATAAATAACATATTAAGAGTAGAATAACTAACCTGTTTAGTCTAGAATAACTAACCTGTTTATTCTAGAATAGCTAATATGTTTAGAGTAGAATAACTAACCTGTTAGTCTAGAATAACTAACCTGTTTATTCTAGAATAGCTAATATGTTTAGAGTAGAATAACTACCCTGTTAGTCTAGAATAACTAACCTGTTTATTCTAGAATAACTAATATGTTTAGAGTAGAATAACTAACCTGTTAGTCTAGAATAACTAACCTGTTTAGTCTAGAATAACTAACCTGTATAGAGTAGAATAACTAACCTGTTTATTCTAGAATAATATGTTTAGAGTGGAATAACTAACCTGTATAGAGTAGAATAACTAACCTGTTTATTCTAGAATAACTAATATGTTTAGAGTAGAATAACTAACCTGTTTATTCTAGAATAACTAACCTGTTTAGAGTAGAATAACTGACCTGTTTAGTTGAGAATAACTAACACGTTTATTCTAAAATAACTAATATGTTTAGTATAGAATAACTAACCTATTTAGTCTAGAATAACTAACCTGTTTAGAGTAGAATAACTAACCTGTTAATCGAGAATAACTAACATGTTTATTCTAGAATAAATAACATATTAAGAGTAGAATAACTAACCTGTTTAGTCTAGAATAACTAACCTGTTTATTCTAGAATAACTAACCTGTTTATTCTAGAATTACTAACCTGTTTAGAGTAGAATAACTAACCTGTTTAGTCTAGAATAACTAACCTGTTTATTCTAGAAATACTAATATGTTTAGAGTAGAATAACTAACTTGTTAGTCTAGAATAACTAACCTGTTTAGTCTAGAATAACTAACCTGTATAGAGCAGAATAACTAACCTGTTTATTCTAGAATAACTAATATGTTTAGAGTAGAATAACTAACCTGTTAGTCTAGAATAACTAACCTGTTTATTCTAGAATAACTAATATGTTTAGAGTAGAATAACTAACCTGTTAGTCTAGAATAACTAACCTGTTTAGTCTAGAATAACTAACCTGTATAGAGCAGAATAACTAACCTGTTTATTCTAGAATAACTAATATGTTTAGAGTAGAATAACTAACATGTTAGTCTAGAATAACTAACCTGTTTAGTCTAGAATAACTAACCTGTTTATTCTAGAATAACTAATATGTTCAGAGTAGAATAACTAACCTGTTAGTCTAGAATAACTAACCTGTTTAGTCTAGAATAACTAACCTGTATAGAGCAGAATAACTAGCCTGTTTATTCTAGAATAACTAATATGTTTAGAGTAGAATAACTAACATGTTAGTCTAGAATAACTAACCTGTTTAGTCTAGAATAACTAACCTGTTTATTCTAGAATAACTAATATGTTCAGAGTAGAATAACTAACCTGTTAGTCTAGAATAACTAACCTGTTTAGTCTAGAATAACTAACCTGTATAGAGCAGAATAAATAACCTGTTTATTCTAGAATAACTAATATGTTTAGAGTAGAATAACTAACCTGTTAGACTAGAATAACTAACCTGTTTAGTCTAGAATAACTAACCTGTATAGAGTAGAATAACTAACCTGTTTATTCTAGAATAATATGTTTAGAGTGGAATAACTAACCTGTATAGAGTAGAATAACTAACCTGTTTATTCTAGAATAACTAATATGTTTAGAGTAGAATAACTAACCTGTTTATTCTAGAATAACTAACCTGTTTAGAGTAGAATAACTGACCTGTTTAGTTGAGAATAACTAACACGTTTATTCTAAAATAACTAATATGTTTAGTATAGAATAACTAACCTATTTAGTCTAGAATAACTAACCTGTTTAGAGTAGAATAACTAACCTGTTAATCGAGAATAACTAACATGTTTATTCTAGAATAAATAACATATTAAGAGTAGAATAACTAACCTGTTTAGTCTAGAATAACTAACCTGTTTATTCTAGAATAACTAACCTGTTTAGAGTAGAATAACTAACCTGTTTAGTCTAGAATAACTAACCTGTTTATTCTAGAATAACTAATATGTTTAGAGTAGAATAACTAACTTGTTAGTCTAGAATAACTAACCTGTTTAGTCTAGAATAACTAACCTGTATAGAGCAGAATAACTAACCTGTTTATTCTAGAATAACTAATATGTTTAGAGTAGAATAACTAACCTGTTAGTCTAGAATAACTAACCTGTTTAGTCTAGAATAACTAACCTGTATAGAGTAGAATAACTAACCTGTTTATTCTAGAATAATATGTTTAGAGTGGAATAACTAACCTGTATAGAGTAGAATAACTAACCTGTTTATTCTAGAATAACTAATATGTTTAGAGTAGAATAACTAACCTGTTTATTCTAGAATAACTAACCTGTTTAGAGTAGAATAACTGACCTGTTTAGTTGAGAATAACTAACACGTTTATTCTAAAATAACTAATATGTTTAGTATAGAATAACTAACCTATTTAGTCTAGAATAACTAACCTGTTTAGAGTAGAATAACTAACCTGTTAATCGAGAATAACTAACATGTTTATTCTAGAATAAATAACATATTAAGAGTAGAATAACTAACCTGTTTAGTCTAGAATAACTAACCTGTTTATTCTAGAATAACTAACCTGTTTATTCTAGAATTACTAACCTGTTTAGAGTAGAATAACTAACCTGTTTAGTCTAGAATAACTAACCTGTTTATTCTAGAAATACTAATATGTTTAGAGTAGAATAACTAACTTGTTAGTCTAGAATAACTAACCTGTTTAGTCTAGAATAACTAACCTGTATAGAGCAGAATAACTAACCTGTTTATTCTAGAATAACTAATATGTTTAGAGTAGAATAACTAACCTGTTAGTCTAGAATAACTAACCTGTTTATTCTAGAATAACTAATATGTTTAGAGTAGAATAACTAACCTGTTAGTCTAGAATAACTAACCTGTTTAGTCTAGAATAACTAACCTGTATAGAGCAGAATAACTAACCTGTTTATTCTAGAATAACTAATATGTTTAGAGTAGAATAACTAACATGTTAGTCTAGAATAACTAACCTGTTTAGTCTAGAATAACTAACCTGTTTATTCTAGAATAACTAATATGTTCAGAGTAGAATAACTAACCTGTTAGTCTAGAATAACTAACCTGTTTAGTCTAGAATAACTAACCTGTATAGAGCAGAATAACTAGCCTGTTTATTCTAGAATAACTAATATGTTTAGAGTAGAATAACTAACATGTTAGTCTAGAATAACTAACCTGTTTAGTCTAGAATAACTAACCTGTTTATTCTAGAATAACTAATATGTTCAGAGTAGAATAACTAACCTGTTAGTCTAGAATAACTAACCTGTTTAGTCTAGAATAACTAACCTGTATAGAGCAGAATAAATAACCTGTTTATTCTAGAATAACTAATATGTTTAGAGTAGAATAACTAACCTGTTAGACTAGAATAACTAACCTGTTTAGTCTAGAATAACTAACCTGTATAGAGTAGAATAACTAACCTGTTTATTCTAGAATAATATGTTTAGAGTGGAATAACTAACCTGTATAGAGTAGAATAACTAACCTGTTTATTCTAGAATAACTAATATGTTTAGAGTAGAATAACTAACCTGTTTATTCTAGAATAACTAACCTGTTTAGAGTAGAATAACTGACCTGTTTAGTTGAGAATAACTAACACGTTTATTCTAAAATAACTAATATGTTTAGTATAGAATAACTAACCTATTTAGTCTAGAATAACTAACCTGTTTAGAGTAGAATAACTAACCTGTTAATCGAGAATAACTAACATGTTTATTCTAGAATAAATAACATATTAAGAGTAGAATAACTAACCTGTTTAGTCTAGAATAACTAACCTGTTTATTCTAGAATAGCTAATATGTTTAGAGTAGAATAACTAACCTGTTAGTCTAGAATAACTAACCTGTTTATTCTAGAATAGCTAATATGTTTAGAGTAGAATAACTACCCTGTTAGTCTAGAATAACTAACCTGTTTATTCTAGAATAACTAATATGTTTAGAGTAGAATAACTAACCTGTTAGTCTAGAATAACTAACCTGTTTAGTCTAGAATAACTAACCTGTATAGAGTAGAATAACTAACCTGTTTATTCTAGAATAATATGTTTAGAGTGGAATAACTAACCTGTATAGAGTAGAATAACTAACCTGTTTATTCTAGAATAACTAATATGTTTAGAGTAGAATAACTAACCTGTTTATTCTAGAATAACTAACCTGTTTAGAGTAGAATAACTGACCTGTTTAGTTGAGAATAACTAACACGTTTATTCTAAAATAACTAATATGTTTAGTATAGAATAACTAACCTATTTAGTCTAGAATAACTAACCTGTTTAGAGTAGAATAACTAACCTGTTAATCGAGAATAACTAACATGTTTATTCTAGAATAAATAACATATTAAGAGTAGAATAACTAACCTGTTTAGTCTAGAATAACTAACCTGTTTATTCTAGAATAACTAACCTGTTTATTCTAGAATTACTAACCTGTTTAGAGTAGAATAACTAACCTGTTTAGTCTAGAATAACTAACCTGTTTATTCTAGAAATACTAATATGTTTAGAGTAGAATAACTAACTTGTTAGTCTAGAATAACTAACCTGTTTAGTCTAGAATAACTAACCTGTATAGAGCAGAATAACTAACCTGTTTATTCTAGAATAACTAATATGTTTAGAGTAGAATAACTAACCTGTTAGTCTAGAATAACTAACCTGTTTATTCTAGAATAACTAATATGTTTAGAGTAGAATAACTAACCTGTTAGTCTAGAATAACTAACCTGTTTAGTCTAGAATAACTAACCTGTATAGAGCAGAATAACTAACCTGTTTATTCTAGAATAACTAATATGTTTAGAGTAGAATAACTAACATGTTAGTCTAGAATAACTAACCTGTTTAGTCTAGAATAACTAACCTGTTTATTCTAGAATAACTAATATGTTCAGAGTAGAATAACTAACCTGTTAGTCTAGAATAACTAACCTGTTTAGTCTAGAATAACTAACCTGTATAGAGCAGAATAACTAGCCTGTTTATTCTAGAATAACTAATATGTTTAGAGTAGAATAACTAACATGTTAGTCTAGAATAACTAACCTGTTTAGTCTAGAATAACTAACCTGTTTATTCTAGAATAACTAATATGTTCAGAGTAGAATAACTAACCTGTTAGTCTAGAATAACTAACCTGTTTAGTCTAGAATAACTAACCTGTATAGAGCAGAATAAATAACCTGTTTATTCTAGAATAACTAATATGTTTAGAGTAGAATAACTAACCTGTTAGACTAGAATAACTAACCTGTTTAGTCTAGAATAACTAACCTGTATAGAGTAGAATAACTAACCTGTTTATTCTAGAATAATATGTTTAGAGTGGAATAACTAACCTGTATAGAGTAGAATAACTAACCTGTTTATTCTAGAATAACTAATATGTTTAGAGTAGAATAACTAACCTGTTTATTCTAGAATAACTAACCTGTTTAGAGTAGAATAACTGACCTGTTTAGTTGAGAATAACTAACACGTTTATTCTAAAATAACTAATATGTTTAGTATAGAATAACTAACCTATTTAGTCTAGAATAACTAACCTGTTTAGAGTAGAATAACTAACCTGTTAATCGAGAATAACTAACATGTTTATTCTAGAATAAATAACATATTAAGAGTAGAATAACTAACCTGTTTAGTCTAGAATAACTAACCTGTTTATTCTAGAATAACTAACCTGTTTAGAGTAGAATAACTAACCTGTTTAGTCTAGAATAACTAACCTGTTTATTCTAGAATAACTAATATGTTTAGAGTAGAATAACTAACTTGTTAGTCTAGAATAACTAACCTGTTTAGTCTAGAATAACTAACCTGTATAGAGCAGAATAACTAACCTGTTTATTCTAGAATAACTAATATGTTTAGAGTAGAATAACTAACCTGTTAGTCTAGAATAACTAACCTGTTTATTCTAGAATAACTAATATGTTTAGAGTAGAATAACTAACCTGTTAGTCTAGAATAACTAACCTGTTTAGTCTAGAATAACTAACCTGTATAGAGCAGAATAACTAACCTGTTTATTCTAGAATAACTAATATGTTTAGAGTAGAATAACTAACATGTTAGTCTAGAATAACTAACCTGTTTAGTCTAGAATAACTAACCTGTTTATTCTAGAATAACTAATATGTTCAGAGTAGAATAACTAACCTGTTAGTCTAGAATAACTAACCTGTTTAGTCTAGAATAACTAACCTGTATAGAGCAGAATAAATAACCTGTTTATTCTAGAATAACTAATATGTTTAGAGTAGAATAACTAACCTGTTAGTCTAGAATAACTAACCTGTTTAGTCTAGAATAACTAACCTGTATAGAGTAGAATAAATAACCTGTTTATTCTAGAATAATATGTTTAGAGTGGAATAACTAACCTGTATAGAGTAGAATAACTAACCTGTTTATTCTAGAATAACTAATATGTTTAGAGTAGAATAACTAACCTGTTTATTCTAGAATAACTAACCTGCTTAGAGTAGAATAACTGACCTGTTTAGTTGAGAATAACTAACACGTTTATTCTAAAATAACTAATATGTTTAGTATAGAATAACTAACCTGTTTAGTCTAGAATAACTAACCTGATTATTCTAGAATAACTAACCTGTTTATTCTAGAATTACTAACCTGTTTAGAGTAGAATAACTAACCTGTTTAGTCGAGAATAACTAACCTGTTTATTCTAGAATAACTAATATGTTTAGAGTAGAATAACTAACCTGTTAGTCTAGAATAACTAACCTGTTTATTCTAGAATAGCTAATATGTTTAGAGTAGAATAACTACCCTGTTAGTCTAGAATAACTAACCTGTTTATTCTAGAATAACTAATATGTTTAGAGTAGAATAACTAACCTGTTATTCTAGAATAACTAACCTGTTTAGTCTAGAATAACTAACCTGTTTATTCTAGAATAACTAATATGTTTAGAGTAGAATAACTAACCTGTTAGTCTAGAATAACTAACCTGTTTAGTCTAGAATAACTAACCTGTATAGAGCAGAATAACTAACCTGTTTATTCTAGAATAACTAATATGTTTAGAGTAGAATAACTAACCTGTTAGTCTAGAATAACTAACCTGTTTATTCTAGAATAACTAATATGTTTAGAGTAGAATAACTTACCTGTTAGTCTAGAATAACTAACCTGTTTAGTCTAGAATAACTAACCTGTATAGAGCAGAATAACTAACCTGTTTATTCTAGAATAACTAATATGTTTAGAGTAGAATAACTAACATGTTAGTCTAAAATAACTAACCTGTTTAGTCTAGAATAACTAACCTGTTTATTCTAGAATAACTAATATGTTCAGAGTAGAATAACTAACCTGTTAGTCTAGAATAACTAACCTGTTTAGTCTAGAATAACTAACCTGTATAGAGCAGAATAAATAACCTGTTTATTCTAGAATAACTAATATGTTTAGAGTAGAATAACTAACCTGTTAGTCTAGAATAACTAACCTGTTTAGTCTAGAATAACTAACCTGTATAGAGTAGAATAACTAACCTGTTTATTCTAGAATAATATGTTTAGAGTGGAATAACTAACCTGTATAGAGTAGAATAACTAACCTGTTTATTCTAGAATAACTAATATGTTTAGAGTAAAATAACTAACCTGTTTATTCTAGAATAACTAACCTGTTTAGAGTAGAGTAACTGACCTGTTTAGTTGAGAATAACTAACACGTTTATTCTAAAATAACTAATATGTTTAGTATAGAATAACTAACCTGTTTAGTCTAGAATAACTAACCTGTTTAGAGTAGAATAACTAACCTGTTAATCGAGAATAACTAACATGTTTATTCTAGAATAACTAACATATTCAGAGTAGAATAACTAACCTGTTTAGTCTAGAATAACTAACCTGTTTATTCTAGAATAACTAACCTGTTTATTCTAGAATTACTAACCTGTTTAGAGTAGAATAACTAACCTGTTTAGTCGAGAATAACTAACATCTTTATTCTAGAATAACTAACATGTTCAGAGTAGATTAACCAACCTGTTTATTCTAGAATAACTAACCTGTATAGAGTAGAATAACTAACCTGTTTATTCTAGAATAACTAATATGTTTAGAGTAGAATAACTAACCTGTTAGTCTAGAATAACTAACCTGTTTAGTCTAGAATAACTAACTTGTATAGAGCAGAATAACTAACCTGTTTATTCTAGAATAACTAATACGTTTAGAGTGGAATAACTAACTTGTGTAGAGTAGAATAACTAACCTGTTTAGTGTAAAATAACTAACTTGTGTAGATTAGAATAACTAACCTGTTTATTCTAGAATAACTAACCCATTTAGTGTAAAATAACTAACTTGTGTAGAGTAGAATAACTAACCTGTTTATTCTTGAATAACTAACCTGTTTAGTGTAAAATAGCTAAATTGTGTAGAGTAGAATAACTAACCTGTTAAGTATAAAATAACTAACTTGTGTAGAGTAGAATAACTAACCTGTTTATTCTAGAATAACTAACCTGTTTAGTGTAAAATCACTAACTTGTGTAGAGTACAATAACTAACCTGTTTATTCTAGAATAACTAACCTGTTTATTCTAGAATAACTAACCTGTTTAGTGTAAAATAACTAACTTGTGTAGAGTAGGATATGAATAAGGGTGAACAATGGTGAATAGGAGTGAATAAGGATGAATCAGAGTGAATCATTGTGGAAAAGGGTGAATAATGGTGAATAGCTGTGAATAAGGATGGATAAGGGTGAATAAGGGTGAATAATTGGTAAATAAGGGTGAATAATGGTGAATAGGTGTGAATAAGGATGAACATGGGTGAATAAGAGTGAATAAACTTACTCAGAGATATATTTTTTTATCATAAACTACCGTTTCATAGATTCACAGTCTGTGGAACAGATTGTGAATTGGCCACCTTATCTTTACAGACATGTGAACGCCACAGGGGGGCGCCATTTTCCACTTTTATTGACCAATCTGAATAGTAAGAGAGTTCCTTTGGTGTGTCTGGAACACACCAAAAGAACGGATGAAATGATGATTAAATGAACGCTGTGATCACCAGGGTCCTACAATGCATCCTTCTTTAATTGATGCAATAAAGATGGTGGTTCTAATATTCAAACCTTGTGATCCAATATATCTATGCAACTTGATTTATAACAGACTGCAAACTAATTACTAGAATCCATCACAGACATGGCATTAAGCTTAGAGCAGTTTTAGTTTGTGTTTGGACCCAGCAGTCTCACTGAGTCCTCTCCCTCCTTCACAGGACGGTAACCAGACCGGATTACTTTCCCCACACCTACACCGAGGCCGTGTGCCTCTGCAAAGGATGCATCCTGATGGAAAACGGCACAGTGAAAGAGAGCTACAACTACAACAGCAGCCCCCTTGTGCACACGTTCATGTTCCTTAAGAGAGACAGACACAACTGTGAGGAAGGCAAATACCGCCTGGTGGAGGAAATGGTGCAGGTGTCTGTGGGGTGCACCTGCGTCAGGGTGAAGACCGTACGGTCGTAGTCCAACCCTTGGAGGCACCACCTCAGACTCAGAGATGTTATGCTGTGAGGTTCTACAGCTCTACTTTGAGATGGACTGACTTTTAACTACCTATTTATTGTTTATTTATTTATCCAAACTGTGTTGGGTTGTTTTTTCTCATAGTGTGAAGTTCTGCATAGTGCAGCTTATATATAAAGAAGGTATTAAATACCTGATTCCACAAATGATGAAGTTTCATCGTCAAAAAATGCTGTTGTGAACTACTGCAATATCATAACAGTGATGATCATAATGTTTGTAGTAAATATTTATGTTAATTATTCTCATTTATAATGTGTCAGATTGTTCATATGATGAGATTCTGTTTTTTTTTTTCTTTTTATCCTGTAGATGCTTTGTCCCAGTGGGACTTCACAGTTCAGCTTCTTTGAAGCAAAAATAAATGCTAAATAAAATGTTGCACATTTATAAAAACAGCCTTTTTCTGAACATGTAGACCTACAGGCTGGACAGTTCGTTGCATTTTAAATCTGATCACAATTTTATAAAACACAATTTTAGAATCACAGAGGAGCTCATTTTCTCAGCTACATTTAATTAGAGCAGACAGTAACCCTCCAGGGAGGCATTAAAACACTAATGGTGGGTTTGCCGCCACAGAGAAGGGAAGAGTGAGTTGCACCTAGCAGCTTGCAGATGCATGCGAGTAGAAGTTAGCACTTTTACACCAAGCTGTAAATTCCTCATCAATGGACTCTGGACAAGAAGGCATGAGGGCAAACCCTGAGACAAACAGGCCTGCCTGTGGTTAGACCAGAGGAAAATCAAAATATAAGTGCAATCGCAGTTCAATTTTAGTCAAAAACAATCACAACTTTGATTTTCTTTGGCAAAATCTTTTAGCCCTAACAGGTAAAAATTAGGATATCCAAAACGTTGATTAAACATAGAGGCAAATACTTCAAAGCTTTATTTCTTGTCACGTTAATGATTATGGATCAGAAAGAACGAAGACCCAAATTCAACTGAATATTGGCCGGTATTTCTATGGCACTTTAATAAGACTCCAAACTCCTTACACTACAATCACTCCTTCCCGCATTCATTCAAGCTCTCTAGCTGTAGGACAATAAGCCTCCATCTGTTCATGTTGAACATGACACAGGTCAGACATTAGATTATTTTTTATTAGTGATTTATATAATTATCAATACTATTATAGTGGAACAAACTAGTTCAACCATGAAATAATGCAGCAAAGGGTACCCACTCAATTGTAGTTCTGATAGTTATCCAGCAGATGTCGCCATTCTAAACTGTATCAAATGTATGGTGCATAGTGTTGAATTTCGGCCAATAAGCTCAATGCACAACTCCACTACTTCCTGAACTTAAGGCAGCTCTTTTGTTTCCTGTCTTTTATTACTGGACTAACGGATGAATCCAGGTGTGCCTGACCTCAATAACCATGGCCAGACACACCTGGATTCATCCGTTAGTCCAGTAATGAAAGACAGGAAACGAAAGAGCTGCCTTAAATTCAGGAAATAGTGAAGTTTTGCATTGAGCCCATTGTCTCAAATTGGTTCATGGGGCTTCTAAATTGCCGTCACTAATTTTGGCTGGATTCTACCGCAAGATCCATGGTGGTTTGTTGAGGACCCAGATTCAGAGACGTAGGCAGGGATGGTTTCTTGTAGAATTAATCAGGGTGGTGGCAACAGACGCATGAACCCAGAAACAAAACTAACCAGGGAACACGGGGGAATGAAGAGAACCCAACAAAGAGGAGTATGTATGCCAAAGAGAACAAGGAATATAGTCGGCAACTGATGGGGAACAGGTGGGACAAAAGTATCTAGAAGGGAGCTAAGGAAAATGAGAGGGGCACTAGGGGCAACAGAGAGTAACCAGGGCATACAACAACGCTTAAATATAACTAAAAAAATAACTTGAATGACACTAAATGGAAATTAAACTAATATCTTAGTTACAGAATGACAAATCGAAGTTAAACTGAAACCCTAAAGTAAAAACTTAAACAGAACCAAAGATCTATTAGCTCCAGTTTTATTAAAATGAGATCCTAGTTTCATCCATTACATGTGAGGTCTTCAGGGCGACAAATGTCTCCTTGGTTCTGGTTTCCTGGTTTCCTTCTGCGCCTCCATGAAAAAAAAAAAAACTGAACCCAACACTGTCCCATTTGGTACATTTGTTTTAAAACTCCCATTGAGGTCCTTAAATTTCTTAGTCGGTAACCAATCAGTAAAAGACAAAGATCCATTGAAGCAAGTCAAAAATGGTGAATTAGCTGGTTGAAAAGGGACGTTTTTGGACAAAAAGCTTTTTTCACTCTTCCCACCCTTAGGGACTTTTTGTTTTTGGTGTTGTAGCAACTTGGCAGCACTAGAGGAAGTAAAAATGTCTCCACATGTTTAATGGTAATACTGGTGAGATGGATTATTCTTGTCCAGACTGATATACAGATATATCTCTGTTTTAGATATTGTTCATCTACATCTAAAAAGGACACAAGAGTACAACTGTCAAGGTTTTGAGGACCTAAATGCAGAGGCGGTGAGGCAGAGGTGAGTTCTTGTAGTTTTGAGTTCTCACAGGCAACAGAGGCATGAATCCAAAAAAATCCATCACAAAAATGCAAAACAAACCAGAACAATGGAGAGTGAAGTAGTTTGGTCGAGGATCAGCAAGGTGAACAAAAAAAAAAAAGTTTCACCGGTTCCAGATTTCTGTTGTCTCTTATTTGGCACTTTTCACTCCGACAACGATTCCTGAGCTTCCAAGAGCTCAGTGCTTATATAACCAATTGGCAAAACACCTGTACTTGAGTGGACCAAGCCACAATTAAACAGGTAGAAAAAACTAAAGTCTAAACAGAGATACAAGAATAAAATTAATCTAATTTACAAACTCATCTACATAATGAAAGAGTCTGCAAAATAAACAATGTGATACAAGATAACCCCAAAAGTTACTTTAAAGAAAAACAAATGAAAATAAAATAAATGGTAGAACCCAGCAAGGTAATTGGTTACATCATCTAGCCAATTTAGCAGGAAATACTGGGACAACCAATTGAGTAAAAAGGAAAACAAATACCATGAATATACTTTCAAAAAATAAACAGTTTCAACCAATAAACCAGAAGTAATAGCTTTCACCTAAACACACAGATGGAAACTGCAACATAATGCTACACAAAAAAACCTGGGATAGTAAATGAATAAAAGTCGCAAACTAATGTTTAAATTTAAGCATTATAAATCAGATGGAAGAATAAGGGACAAGTGGTGAACGCAAACTGAACCACTCGGTCACAGAGACATCAGGGGATCATTGACGAGGAGCCGGGAAAGACGAGGATTTGTTGTTGTTTCTTGTTTTAATGGCGGTTGACAAGCAACTTATTGGTGTGCATTACCGCCAACATTTCTTGACATGGATGGTTTTCAAAATGACCCTTTAAATACCTCCAGTAAGATAATCTTAACTGTAATCTTCTAAGGTAAAGTGGTATTTCCCCCATTTCAACTAACAAAGCTGAGATTGGAGTTGTTCTGATGGCTCCTGTACACAACCTCAAGGCTTGAAACTGAATAATATGTAATTTTTTAAGAAGTGTTTCTGATGCTGAACCAAATGCCAGGCTACCATAATCTAATACAGATCTTATTAAACCCGTATATATTGTTTTTAACGCTTTCCTCTCAGCGCCCCACTCTCTCCCCACCAATCACCTCATAACATTTAAAACTCTCTTACACTTATCCACTACTTTTTGAATATGACTACTCCAGGTCAGTTTTTCATCCATCCACAAACCCAAAAACTTAAACTCCTTTACTCTTTCTAAATCGTGTTTACCGGTATACAAATATAATGTTAAATCACTAGATACTTTCTTCCTTGTGAAAAATAAAGTCTTTGTCTTATCTATTGAAATTTTAAAACCCCAATTATATGACCACTCTTCGATACTATAAATTGCTTCTTGTAATTTCTTAACTATGAATTTCAAGTTCTTACCTCTCTTCCAGATTGCTCCATCATCAGCAAATAATGAACAACCCATCCCACTCTCTAACTTATCAAACATATCATTAATCATAATAGAGAAAAACAAAGGACTCACAATACTTCCTTGGGGTGTTCCGTTTTCAACAAAATATTTTTCTGACAATTGTTGACCTATTCTTACTTGTACAGATCTATTATGTAAGAAATCTTTTATCCAATTAAACATTGATCCTCTGAGCCCCATTTTTCTTAATTTAATTAAAAACCCTTCTTTCCACATCATATCATAGGCTTTCTCTATGTCGAAGAAGACAGCCACCACGCTCTCCTTATTAACTTGCCTTTTTCTGATTTCATGTTCTAGACACAAAACAGGGTCCATAGTACTTCTACCTTTTCTGAATCCACTCTGAAATTTAGAGAAAAACCCCTTCTTCTCCACTAAATAACTCAGCCTTTCATTTACCACTCTTTCCGTTATTTTGCATATATGTGATGTCAAAGCAATGGGCCTATAACTTGTAGGATTTGACTTCTCTTTCCCTGGCTTTAAAATTGGAACTATAATTGCTTCCTTCCATGCCACAGGTAAATAACCCTCTTCCCATATCTCATTAAAGAAATCTAATAATATCTTTTTAGATGAATTACTACGTTTTTTAATCATAATATAAGAGATATTATCTTTTACTGGAGAAGAATTTTTTGTTTTCCTTAAAGATTTGTTCAATTCAAATAATGAAAAGGAATTATTTAATAAATCATTATATTCTGAATCTACTTCTAATAGATTAGTATTTTCCTTAATAATAGAAGAAGCTCTTTTTCTTATTTCTTCTATATTTAAGTTATTGCTACTATGTATTTCAACAAATTTCCTACCCAGCATATTTGCCTTCTCCTCCTCATTTAGAGCCATTTCATCTCCATTCTTAAGAACTGGATAACTATATTCCCTTCTAATTCCATTCATTCTTTTAATCATTCCCCAGATTTTTTGAAATATTTGTTTCCCTTCCTATTGAATTACAGAAATTTCCCCAATAAACCTTTTTAGCACTTTTAACTGTTCTTTTAACCAAAGCTTGTGACTTTTTATATGCCAACAAATTCTCAAAATTCTGATTTCTCTTTAACAATCTAAAAGCTTTATTTCTAGAATTAATTGCCAAATCACATTCCTTTGTCCGCCATGGTACTATTTTTCTCTTATAATTTCCTTTTTTCTTTTGAATCGTTCCTCGGGCCGCGCCTAAAATAGCTTCGCAGATAGAAGAATTTACACTATCTATATCCAAATTTAAATTAACCTTTAGCATTTTTTCATCACTTATTATTTTATATTTTTCCCAATCAACATTTTTAAAATTCAATTTTTCTATATTTCTATTAACAACTTTCTCTATTTCTAAACCGATTTCAATAACAATAGGATAATGATCACTTCCTAATGTTGATTCTTTTAAAACTTTCCAATTACTAATCCCAGCAAAATTCGCTGATACTAGAGTTAGATCTAGCGCTGATTCATTTCCATTTCTAATATCAATTCTTGTCCCTTCTCCATTATTAATACAGACCAATTGTTTCTTATCCATTATTTGTTCTACCACTTCTCCGTTTTCATCATTTTTATGACCCCATACAGTGCTAAAAGCATTAAAATCTCCACAACAGATTAGACTTTTTCCTAGATTTTTTAACATTTCCTCTATTTCATCCAAACTCAGTTTTTTACAGGGATTATAAAAGTTTATTATCCTAATATTTTTTTTGTTAATCCAAATTTCCACAGATACCCATTCTAAAGATGATCCTTTATCTACAAACCTATACTGAATCCCTTGCTTAACAAATATTATACAACCTCCTCCACTTTCTTTCTCCCTATCCCTTCTAATGCTATCATATCCCGAAATCACAAAATCTAGTTTTGGTCTAAGCCATGTTTCCTGAACACAAATAATATCTGGTTTAATTTTCAAACAGTTTACATATCCTTTCAATTCTTGACCATTTGCTATTAGACTTCTTGCATTCCGTTGTAAGATAATCATTGAATTTTTCCTCCGCCTTGTTTTCCATCCATTTCAAGCCTTTTATTTATTAGTTCCCAAGATAAATCCTTCACGGCCAAAAATTTTTCTGCACCTTTCACTATAATTTTAATTTTTTCTGTTTTACTTGATCAGTGCAGTTGATTACATATGCCATGAATAATATTAATTTATCCATTGTGATCTCCATTCCAGATTTTGAAGTTTGGCTGGGGTCAGCACTTGTGCTAGACATTACTTGTTGACTTTTCTGAACCGTTCTTTTCTCTTGAACACTTTTTGCTGCCTCTGTATAAGTGATGTTTTTAATTGTTCTCAGCTGTTGAATTTCTGCTGCCTTTTTCCTTGCCTCACAACCTCCATATGCTACATTATGCTGACCCCCACAGTTACATCATTTCATTTGTACATCCACTCCACATTCATCATATCGATGATCTCCTCCACATCTGGCACATCTTTGTTTCCCTTTACATACTGCTGCGATATGACCATACCTTTGGCATTTAAAACAGCGCAAAGGGGGAGGGACATATGGTCTTACAGAAAAACTCATAAATCCAATTTTAACCTTATCAGGAAGGACTTCTCTTTGAAACTCCAAAAGAATCGTTAGGCTCTCTATTTTTTCTCCATTTACATGCTTTTGCAATCTTTTCAATCTCCGAACTTCTCCCCCTTGTATATTCTTTTTGAGTCTCTCTAAATCCTCCTCCAGCGGAATACCAGTGATAAAACCACGTGATACTATACTTTTCTCCAACAATTAGTTTCTCACTAACAACTTTTTTGCAAATGTTGTCAATCTGCATGCATTTATTCTTTTGTTCTTCAGATTTGCATTTTATCAACATGTTTCCATCTCGTAATGTTTTAACAAATTCCACCTCCCCTAACTTCTTTTTTATTTCCCTTGAAACTTGAATCGGGCTTAGGTTAACATTTATATCTTCGTTCTTGAATTTAAGAATTACCTTAAATTCTTCGTTTGTTACTTTCTTCCTGACTGATCTGTTTTCTTCATCTGAGCTGTACTCTTCCAAACTTTGTTTACTGTTCTGGCTACCAATTACTCTATCCTCTTTCAGAACCTTCGCCTTCCCTCTACCTCTTCCTCTTCCTACCGATGTCCACTCATCAAAATCCATATCATCCTCACCACCCCCATCTGACTTAGTTGTCATCCCGATCCAGTCACAAACCAGTTTATGTCAACCGCCTTTTCTCCGCTTCGCACCAACCGCTCGCACACCTGGCCACAGTCATGGATCCGCCGAAAGACGAGGATCTGTTCAGGGATAGTATTTATGGGAGGCTGAACAAAGACAGGACTAATGAGATGATTGGGAGCAGGTGTGAACAAAGGCTTCTAGAAGGAGCTAGGAAAAGAAGGCCACTAGGGGGGAACAAAGAAAAAACTAAGAACTCAAATGTATCCAGAAAACACCAATAAAACTAGAAAACAAAGAAAAACATGGATCAAAGTGAAACTGACAACTCACAGAAAACATAACAGAACCAAGACAATGACAACAGAAAGAAATGGCATCATAAAACAATCATGTTGGCCTGTGATCCTGCTTTTATTGTTTTAAACATAAATTTAACCCATTTTATGAATATATTTTTGAATGCATAAAAGAAAACATGGATTTCCCATGATTACTACCGATGGAGCGAACTGCATTCAATTAAAAAAAAAACTCATATTTTGATCAGGATCTCGTAACAATAGATTTTATCATGATTGGTTTATCTTGCAATTATGATGTCGTATTCAGATGTTTATGAAACTTTTTCTCATAAAGCGCTGCCATAAGTTCCTAATTATGACGTAAAAAAATAGCTCAGACCGGGTCGGAACTATTGTGTCAGGTTGAGGTCGGCCCGTTTTAAGTGTTACTCAGGGGGTGATAAACAAGCAGGTTGCTAGCCGCTTGCGGTAAATTCGGTAAGTTTATATAAATATAAAATAATGATTGCAGCTGCATATAAAGCAGTCGAAAATTAGTCAGAGGTTAGGCTGTTCGTTGGCAACAAGCCCGGCTTCCTGCCTAGAAGCGGCGCTTTGAAGCTAACAGAGCTAGCATTAGCTAACCCTAACCTCCATCTGACTGGACACAGATGAGAGCCAGACAACCGAACCGACACCAGAGCCTCAATAACACAACTTTCCTTTTCCCTAAACAGGGGCTTTGACCAAAGTGCTAAGTAGTTTGATTTTACAGCAAAGATAATAAAAATATAGTTCATCAAATTATGTCAAAATAACACATTTAGATAAAAAGCAACAAATATGCTAGTTGCCATCTGTCAATTAATTTAACTTAAAACCCATAAAATTTAAAAAATTTAATTTAAAATATCTTTTTACATGTTTGCCTTTAGCTGTTTAATTTTAACTGTGGGCTGATAAGGTAATACTATACTGCAAATTTATAGTCAAACAGTCAAAAAGACTAAAACTATTTTGGATACTAAGATACTTTTCAGCTTTTTTATATAAAATTATTAGAATTAAGATTTATTATTTTAATATTCATTGATCATTTACTGTTTATAACTGGGTCTGAACCCTCCTCTGGCTAAATGAAGAAATGTACTGGCCTTCAGGCAAATAAAATAGTTTAAGACTAAATGCCAAAACTTTCCACCTTGGCTGCTGAGAGTTTGAAAAATAAGGATTTCTATCTGCTTTTATGTTTCCATCATGAGTCCACAGATCTGGACCTCATCAGCTCAGACATCACTGCTAAACTAGAGGCTCAGGAGGGGCAGACCTTATCAGATTGATTCATAAAACAGCCCAATTAACTCATTTTCTGTCTATATAACTGATATTAGTGTAAAATACTTATTTCATTTGTATAAGATTAGACCAAGGTGGCAACTTGGGTTTTTAGAATTAGCATTAAATTAAACGAGTTGGATATCAAAACAAATGATTTGATTTTAGAACAGATGATGTCTCAAGGCAAACTGGTTTGCAGCATTTTAAAATCTTAGAAGCTGTTGTCTGATATAGAGCAGAACAATTCTTTATTGCTCTCCAGTTTTCAAAATTCTAGTGTGATATTTTATACCAAAACCTGAAATATGGTTTTTGTTTTTCTCTGCAGCTTCCTGTAAATGTTATTAGATGCATGATTTGTTGTTTTGAGGCATTTAGAATACATATTTAAACAGCTAACAGCGCTTTATTTAGCCAAAGAGTGCTGCTCCAATATGTTTTTTCTTTTATAATTATTCAGAATTAATCCTTTTTTTAAAGTAGCAGATAAAGATGAGAATAATAATACTTTTAAAACATTTTCAGGTCAGGAAGATGACGTGGAGTGTTTGGAGGGTTACACTGGCGTGCAGCGCCACTGTCACGTGTTGCATTTTATCTAGCTGACTGGTTTTTGGCAGAGATAAATCATTTCAAAACTGCTCTGTTTGCACCAACATGGTTGAGCTGCAGAATAATTTTTAGCAGTTGGTAGAGATTATATAAAATCCCAACACATTTTCCCTACACTTTAATTTATTTTCTCCAAGTTTAGACCTGCTGGTCCCTTTAGAAATACGGCTGCTTAAATTAAATTATCTCAATAAAACTTCAAGGATTTGTATCTAGTTTAAGTCCAGAGTTTTTACATAGCTGTGATACTGATGTTTGCTGCTGCAGGGTCGCTCTGATGGCCGACGGAGAAGTGGCGGGCGTCGACCTCAGCAGGAAGTTTGTCTCTGAGTCGGAGCTCGACGAGAGGAGGAAGAAGAGGCAGGAGGAATGGGAGAAAGTCAGGAAGCCAGACGATCCAGAGGGTGGGAGCGAATGCATGGAAGTCCTGCAGCGTGACCAATGGCGCCACCCGTTTTTTAAAAACGTGTCTGTCTGTTTGTTCACCAGAGGCCCCAGAGGAGGAGTACGACCCTCGATGCCTCTATGACCGGCTGCAGGAGCAGAAGGACAAGAAACAGCAGGAATATGAGGAGCAGTTTAAGTTCCGTAGGTCTATTTCATCAAACCCAGCCTGATTCACATGTATTCCTCATAATGAAGGAAAGCAGCTCTCCAAGGGATCTGCTGCCAGTGATCCTTTTGCATCAAAGTACACCCAGGAAAATAACAGAAAGCTGAGCAGTGCCTGGTTAAGTTACAGTTATGTTCTCAATCTGCTTCCTGCTTTGTTTGGTGGGAATGTTGGGTCCTGCCTTGTGTAGTGAGCTTTGTTATGATTTGAAATCAGTTTTTCTCTCCTTTTGTAATCACCCAGCGTAGGATAAAGGTTAGCCATGGTGATAATTCCAGCATGTTAAAGATCAACAATGATTCATGTGCAGAGCATTCCAACAGTCTACTGTCTACAGATCAGCTCGTTCAGCTCGATCAGCTAGTTCAGTGGAAGACATACTCTTTAGCCTTCAATTAATGCTCTCTTTGTTCTGCCTTTTGGTGACAGGAAACATGGTGAGGGGACTGGACGAGGATGAGACCAGTTTCCTGGACGAGGTGTCCCGGCAGCAGGTCCTGGTTGAGAAGCAGCGGAGAGACGAGGAGAAAAAGGAGCTACTGGAATACAGAATATCCTTTTTTATGGGAAGCTTTTTGTTTGGGGCTGTAGAGTTTCCTGAATTATTGTGAGGTTTAGAACTGGGCAATGACATCCAGAGAATCAATAGTACGCCATGATGATGAAGACTAGCATCAATAGTACGCCATGATGATGAAGACTAGCATCAATAGTGTGCCTGGTGATGATGAAGTCTAGTATCAATGCTACGCCATGATGAGGAGGACTAGTATCAATGCTACGCCTTGATGAGGAGGACTAGTATCAATACTACGCCATGATGAGGAGGACTAGTATCAATACTACGCCATGATGAGGAGGACTAGTATCAATACTACGCCATGATGATGAAGACTAGCATCAATTGTACGCCATGATGATGAAGACTAGCATCAATAGAACGCCATGATGAGGAGGACTAGTATCAATACTACGCCATGATGAGGAAAACTAGAATCAATACTACGCCATGATGAGGAAAACTACCATCAATAGTACGCCATGATGAGGAAGACTAGCATCAATAGTACGCCATGATGATGAAGACTAGCATCAATAGTATGCCATGATGATGAAGACTAGCATCAATAGTACGCCATGATGATGAAGACTAGCATCACTAGTACGCCATGATGACGAAGACTAGCATCAATAGTACGCCATGATGACGAAGACTAGCATCAATAGTACGCCATGATGATGAAGACTAGCATCAATAGTATGCCTGGTGATGATGAAGTCTAATATCAATGCTACGCCATGATGAGGAAGACTATCATCAATTGTACGCCATGATGAGGAAGACTAGTATCAATACTACGCCATGATGAGGAAGACTAGTATCAATACTACGCCATGATGAGGAAGACTAGTATCAATACTACGCCATGATGAGGAAGACTAGCATCAATAGTATGCCTGGTGATGATGAAGTCTAATATCAATGCTACGCCATGATGAGGAAGACTATCATCAATTGTACGCCATGATGAGGAAGACTAGTATCAATACTACGCCATGATGAGGAAGACTAGCATCAATACTACGCCATGATGAGGAAGACTAGTATCAATACTACGCCATGATGAGGAAGACTAGTATCAATACTACGCCATGATGATGAAGTCTAGTATCAATAGAACGCCATGATGACGAAGACTAGCATCAATAGAACGCCATGATGAGGAAGACTAGCATCAATAAAACGCCATGATGACGAAGACTAGCATCAATAGTACGCCATGATGACGAAGACTAGCATCAATAGTATGCCTGGTGATGATGAAGACTAGCATCAATAGAACGCCATGATGAGGAAGACTAGCATCAATAAAACGCCATGATGACGAAGACTAGCATCAATAAAACGCCATGATGACGAAGACTAGCATCAATAGTACGCCATGATGACGAAGACTAGCATCAATAGAACGCCATGATGAGGAAGACTAGCATCAATAAAACGCCATGATGACGAAGACTAGCATCAATAGTACGCCATGATGAGGAAGACTATCATCAATTGTTCGCCATGATGAGGAAGTCTAGTATCAATACTACGCCATGATGAGGAAGACTAGTATCAATACTACGCCATGATGATGAAGACTAGCATCAATACAACGCCATGATGAGGAAGACTATCATGAATTGTACGCCATGAGGAGGAAGTCTAGTATCAATACTACGCCATGATGAGGAAGACTAGTATCAATAGTACGCCATGATGACGAAGACTAGTATCAATAGAACGCCATGATGACGAAGACTAGCATTAATAGTACGCCATGATGATGAAGACTAGCATCACTAGTACGCCATGATGATGAAGACTAGCATCAATAGTATGCCTGGTGATGATGAAGTCTAGTATCAATACTACGCCATGATGAGGAAGACTAGTATCAATACTACGCCATGATGATGAAGTCTAGTATCAATACTACGCCATAATGACGAAGAAAAGCATCAATACTACGCCATGATGACGAAGAGTAGCATCAATAGTACGCCATGATGACGAAGACTAGCGTCAATAGTACGCCATGATGACGAAGACTAGCAGCAATAGAACGCCATGCTGAGGAAGAATAGCATCAATAAAACGCCATGATGACGAAGACTGGCATTAATAGCAAGCTCACTCTGTATTGTGGAAGACAGGTTAGACACTGATCAGTTCTGTGTCTCGTAATTGTTACCAAGGGAAACAGCAAATCTGAATTTGTTTATTTAACATTTGACGCGTGTTTGAACTCCCTGACTCTTCACCATCACAGTGCTTTGCAGAAGCAAACATCAGCATCAGCAGACAGTCGGCGGGAGACTGAGAAGAAGGCGGGGCCTAAACCTTCAGGGGCAGAACCAAAGACCAGCCACTTGTCTCAGGCCCATTTATTAGTTGGAGCTGTTAAAAGACGCAGGTATGCTGACAAATCCATCATTCCTTTAACCGGAAACATTCAGTACAATCAGCTGTGGTTTTCTTTATCAGGTTATGTCCAACATTCTCATTGCCGGTCTGTTGCTCCCTCTGTTCCTCCCAAACACTTTACTGAACAGGAATAGCAGAACATGGATCTGATGTTTATTAAGGAGGACAATCCCTCCTGGTGTTTCTTCAAGTCTAGATTATTTTTGAAAATGGAGGGTAAATAAAAGTTCCGGATTTCTTAACCTGGATTTACAGGCTCATCATTTAAACAAGGGGTTCCTGATACATTCTACAAGTGACTTTGGAGTTATCTTGGAGTTCCTTCCTTCCTTCCTTCCTTCCTTCCTTCCTTCCTTCCTTCCTTCCTTCCTTTTATCCCACCTTCCTTTCTTATATCACTCCTTCCTTTCTTATATCACTCCTTCCTTCCTTCCTTTTATCCCACCTTCCTTTCTTATATCCCTCCTTCCTTCCCCATATCCCTCCTTCCCTCTCTCTTTCCTTCCTTCTTTGCTTCCTCCCCTCCATCTTTCCTTGTATCCCTCCTTCCTTTCTTGTATAACTCCTTCTTTCTTCCTTCCCCTCCCTCTCCTTCCTTCCTTCCTTGCTTCCTCCCCTCCATCTTTCCTTGTATCCCTCCTTCCTTCCCTTTATTCCTCCTTCCTTCCTTCCTTCCTTCCTTCCTTCCTTCCTTCCTTCCTTCCTTCCTTCCTTCCTTCCTTCCTTCCTTCCTCCCTTCTTTTCTTATTTCTTTCCTTTCTCTCCTTCCTTCCCTCCCTCCCTCCCTCCCTTTTTTCCTTATTTCTTCCCTTTCTCTCCTTCCTTCCCTCCCCCCTCCCTCCCTCCTCCCCGCTTCCTTCCATCCTGCTTCCTTCCCTCCCTCCCCCCCTCTTTGATGGGGGTTCTCCTGTGGGAGGAATCGGATATGAACCCTCCCCTTTTCTCTCTTTCAGCTCCTCGCATTCATCCGACAGTGGGAAGAAGCAGAAGGTGGATGACAGAAGGGCAGCAGGAGATGGAGACAGAACTGCAGGTGGGGATCAGTGTGTTGCTGGTGGGCGTAAAGTTCAGGATCTTTCAGCTTTACCCGAAAGAAGCTTTAACAAATGAACCAGTCTCTGGTGGGATAAATAAGAGACGGTCATCATATCTGCTAAGAAGCTGAGGGTTCATTTAGATTCTGAAGTCACTGTTCTGTTGCTGAATTTCTAGTCAAAGATCGGATCAGTAACAGACAGATCCAAGGATTCCTCATTTATCAGGGGGAATCACAGAATCACTTTGATTCTGGATCTATCAGTGAGTGCAGAGTCCAAACTGTTCTGAGACCTGTGATCTTATTTAATTTCTGCTGGAGGCTTCTTCCTGTTGCAGGAAATTTTCCATTCCACTGTCGCTACAAGCATGAGTATGAGGGATTGCTGAAGAGTGAATGAGTCGACACAATCAGCAGCTTTTCCTTAGAAAACTTTTAATCTGACTGTTCTGTCTCTATAAAGATACCTGAGATGATATGTTGTGAATTGATGAGATAAAAATAAACTGAATTGAATTTCAGTCAGATTCAGAGAGATTTCCTGCAGCATTTTAGGCCAGCTTTGTCACCACATAAACACGGTGGTGGCAGCATAATGCTTTCAGGAGGCTTTGTTCAGCAGGGGAAGAACAACTCCTGTTGGAGTCTGCAGCAGGCCTGAGGGTGGACTGCAGGTTCTCCTTCCAGCCATGTTTCCCAACGGCCTAGTCAAAGTACAGACATGAATCCAAAGCAGAATCCTTGGAAAGACTTAAAGACTTTATCGTTCTATAGTCAAAGCTGGTGTATTCCAAGGTTTGGGGTAAAGATGGAGGATGTTACTGAATTTTTGGGGCATGAGCAAAAATATAGAGAAGTAAAATGTTCACAAAGACACAGAAATAAAAAAAATATCTTATGGTTTACAATAAAATTTTTAACTAATATTATTGGAGCTTTCAAAAAAGGTTTCCTTCTTGAAGGCAGGGTCCATCCGCAGCGGTTCTGATTCTGATTGTTTTCCTGCTCAGAGCAGGACGGAGGAGCAGCAGGAGGACGAAGCAGGGAAGCTGAGGATCACCGAGCCGTTCCAGGTCTCACAGCCAAGACTCCGCCCTCCACCCGAGGAGTGCTTCACCTGCCATCGGCCGCCGTGTGCGTCGGCGTTTTGCCCGGGCTCAGCGCTTATTCTGGCAGCAGCGACTCTGACAGCAGCTCGGACAGCGAAGGTAGCGTAGATGCAATCATGTCGCCGTACCCACGGCACAGCAGGGCCTACAGATAGACACACCCACTCATCCACCCACCCACAGAAACACTAAGTAAAGCTTTGAGCTCCAGCCGTTAGAGCTGTTCACTCTGCTCCTCTCCCAGCTGGGAGTTTAACTTCTCTTTCTCCAAAGTTCAGCCCAAACCTGATCTGTTCATCATGTCTGTTTCCTTTACTGTGGCTCTGAAACATGATTCTTCCCTCAATCACATCTCATGCAGTTTAAGGCGACCCTGCCAGCGGCTGAAGGCTGTGCTGGTGGCTGAGCGAACAGTGACTGACAGCTGTGGAGTGAAGACCAGGGCGGCTTTAGGACTCTGATTGTTTTAGACGAGTCAGAGCAGGACGCAGCTTTTTCAGTTTACCATGCTGGACTTTTTCTTTGCTTCTCTCTCCGGTGTTTAAATTTTTAATGAAAAAAATGTGGATCCTCATCCTCTTGTGTTTACTGACACATTTGTGTTTTAGAAACGTCAGGCCGCTGCCTGCATGTGAAATCATGTAATAAATGGATTTATTGAACTTCATTGACTCACATTGGGATTTTTTTTCTTTATTCCAGATTCTTCTCCTTTCAGCAAAAAACGGTTTTCTGTCTCTTCTCAGTTTCAGTCTCCGCTTTGGCTTAAATGTATGAAAACCTGAAAAAAAATTAAAACAGGATTACTTTCCTTTTTTCCTATAGGGTCTCACATCCTGACATCTAAGGTTACTTTCTAGATCAATTGGATTTTCCATTTCAAAGTATCAAAGGAAAACCAGCTGATTGCTTCCAGTCACGAACTTTAAAGGATGAGCAAATAGACAATAGATATGAAGTCTTCAGCATTCCCCCACACTGAGCATGCATGCAACGACAGTGGAGAGGAAAACTCCAGCAGAACCAGGCTTAGTGTGAGTGGCCATATGCTGAGACCGACTGGGGTTCAGGGAGACAGAAGTAGACATAGAAAAGGTTATATTTCTCTCCAGGATGGAGTCACAGCCAAACAGGAACAGACCAGATGAAGCTACTATGAGAAAAAGCAGAGAGAGCAGAATGTTAGAGATTGAACTAATACATTCTACAGAATGGCTTTTAGAGATGGAATGAAGCAGAATGATAAAGGGTTCCCTATGTCCTCCAGCAGTCTAAGCCTATAGTAGAGACTGACATTTTTTCGGTAATCCCATGGGTCACGGGATTCCCGTGGGATGGGAGTCATTATTAGTAACGATCACGTGATTGGGACGGTACAGGATTAAACATTAACGGGAGCAAACCGATAACTAAAAAAAAACTAGGATCAATGCCAAAAAATAAAATAAAATAGAAAGAAAAAAAATCCAGTACTGGCGCGGCGCCGCCATTTTGTAGTTTTTTTCCTTTAAGCCTACACTATAATGCGAGTCAAAAAAACTACACGACCCAAAAACCAACAGTGATTCCGCTCTGAGTTTTTCACCCGCGCTCAAAAACAACAAGAATGGGGCTCTGTTCGAAATCCTGGGCTGCATCATCCAAGGACGCGGTCTACTTAGACTGGATCCTTTGAAGTCCGTGAAAATAAGGAGACCGGAAGAGTTTTGGCTGTGAATTCGACCAGGTCTACCCTTCAGCGGTTTTATCGCCATAAGGTCCGTTGCTTAGCAATTGCGAAAGTTGACACACAAAGCAGGAAAAGAATGAAAACCGAAGTTTCCAAAACTGTTTGTTTATTTATTTCTTTTTTATTGTAAAGTGAACAAAGACTGATGAGAATCCAGAGTGGAATAAAGGTTCCAACCACCGGGAGCAGGAACTAATCAAATCAAATGTAATGATATAAACCTTAGTCAGTTAAATAACCTGCTGCTGTCATTTTGCACATCTCTGATGTTGCTGCTATTTTCAAATATCCATTACTGTAAAAATGTCCATAGCTGCATATTGGTTATTTATTCTCCAGTTTTATATTGTTAAAACACTTTACAGAATTGTATTTTATTTTTTTTTAACTCTTCCCTATTATGTTATTCTTATACATTTTTCTAAGGTCCACATTTGTGTGACCATTTTCAATAATCTTTCTGCTGCTGTAAATTTGCCCATTGTGGGACAATAAAGGGATTTTCTATTCTATTCTATAAAAGGGGTAGAAATATATAAGTAAATCTAAACAATGTATTTATTAAAATGACGTAATCGTACTCCGAATCTGGCCTTCTAAGGACGCGTCCTAGGTTTTCGAACAGAGCATGGGAGTGGTGCGGGAGCGGGAGTCATTCTGAATGGGAGCGGGATGGGAGTGGGAGTAATTTCACCAGGAGGGGGACGGGACAGGATTTAGATTTCTACCCTGGCCGGGGATCGGGACGGGACACAATTTTTTTCTGTGGGAGTGGGACGGGACAGGAGTGAAAATCCACTCCCGTGTCAGTCTCTAGCCTATAGCAGCATAACTACACTCACCGGCCACTTTATTAGGTACACCTGTCCAACTGCTCGTTAACACTTAATTTCTAAGCAGCCAATCACATGGCAGCAATTTAGGCATGCAGACATGGTCCTGCAGTTCAAACCGAGCATCAGTATGGGGAAGAAAGGTGATTTGAGTGACTTTGAACGTGGCATGATTGTTGGTGCCAGAAGGGCTGGTCTGAGTATTTCAGAAACTGCTGATCTACTGGGATTTTCACGCACAACCATCTCTAGGGTTTACAGAGAATGGTCTGAAAAAGAAAAAACATCCAGTGAGCGGCAGTTCTGTGGGCGGAAATGCCTTGTTGATGCCAGAGGTCAGAGGAGAATGGCCAGACTGGTTCGAGCTGATAGAAGGGAAACAGTGACTCAAATAACCACCCGTTACAACCAAGGTGGGCAGAAGAGCATCTCTGAACGCACAGTACGTCGAACTTTGAGGCAGATGGGCTACAGCAGCAGAAGACCACACCGGGTGCCACTCCTTTCAGCTAAGAACAGGAAACTGAGGCTACAATTTGCACAAGCTCATCGAAATTAGACAATAGAAGATTGGGAAAACGTTGCCTGGTCTGATGAGTCTCGATTTCTGCTGCGACATTCGGATGGTAGGGTCAGAACTTGGCGTCTACAACATGAAAGCATGGATCCATCCTGCCTTGTATCAACGGTTCAGGCTGGTGGTGGTGGTGTCATGGTGTGGGGAATATTTTCTTGGCACACTTTGGGCCCCTTGGTACCAATTGAGCATCGTTGCAAGGCCACAGCCTACCTGAGTATTGTTGCTGACCATGTCCATCCCTTTATGACCACAATGTACCCAACTTCTGATGGCTACTTTCAGCAGGATAATGCGCCATGTCATAAAGCTGGAATCATCTCAGACTGGTTTCTTGAACATGACAATGAGTTCACTGTACTCAAATGGCCTCCACAGTCACCAGATCTCAATCCAATAGAGCATCTTTGGGATGTGGTGGAACGGGAGATTCGCATCATGGATGTGCAGCCGACAAATCTGCGGCAACTGTGTGATGCCATCATGTCAATATGGACCAAACTCCCTGAGGAATGCTTCCAGCACCTTGTTGAATCTATGCCACGAAGAATTGAGGCAGTTCTGAAGGCAGAAGGGGGTCCAACCTGTTACTAGCATGGGGTACCTAATAAAGTGGCCGGTGAGTGTATATAGATGGCTCAGGATAACCTGAGCAACTAACTATAGGTTTTATCAAAAAAGAACATTTTTAGCCTAGCCTTAAAAGTAGACCGGGTGTGTCATGGCCTACAACTGGTAGTTGGTAAACCTGCAGACTTAGAGCGAAGTGCTCTGTTAGGAACATAAGGAACATGCATATCTCTGATATTGGTTATTTAGGGCTTTATATGTGGGAGGAGGATTTAAAATTCTATTCTGGATTTAACAGGAAGCCAATGAAGCGAAACCAGGATAGGAGAGATATGATCTCTCTTTTTCATTTTCATCAGAACTCTGGCTGCAGCATTTTCAATCAGCCCAAGGCTGAATCCCAAAAGAGAGATCATATCTCTCCTATCCTGGCTTCTCTTCATTGGTTTCCTGTTAAATCCAGAATATAATTTAAAATCCTCCTTCTCACATATAAAGCCTTAAATAACCAAGCTCCATCTTATATCAGAGATCTGATTGTTCCTTATGTTCCTAACAGAGCACTTCGCTCTCAATCTGCAGGTTTACTAGTGGTTCCTAGAATTTCTAAAAATAGAATGAGAGGCAGAACCTTTAGTTATCAGGCTCCTCTCCTGTGGAACCAACTACCAGTTTTAGTCTGTGAGGCAGACACCCTGTCTACTTTTAAGGCTAGGCTTAAAACTTTCCTTTTTGATAAAGCTTATAGTTAGAGTGGCTCAGGTTATCCTGAGCTATCTCTATAACTATGCTGCTATAGGCTTAGACTGCTAGAGGACATAGGGACCCCCATTTCATCATTCTGCTTCATTCTATCTCTATTCTCCCACTCTGCAGAATCTGTTACTTTAATCTCTAACCTTCTGCTCTGTCTGCTTTTTCTCATAGTAGCTTCATCTGGTCTGTTCCTGTTTGGCTGTGACTCCATCCTGGAGAGAAATATCAGCTGTGCTGATGCCATTAACACTCTTACTTATAGATGTTGGAGATCTGCCTGTTTTCCAGAGTAATCCTGTTTCTCTGACTGTGACTAACTGGATGTGCTCTCTTCATCCTGCCTGGCTGTGTGTTTCCTTGACAGGGACGCCTTTTGCAGCTACTTTTTGTGTCTCTGCTTCCGTCTCCTTGAACCCCAGTCGGCCTCAGCAGATGGCCGCTCACACTGAGCCTGGTTCTGCTGGAGGTTTCTTCCTGTTAATGGGAGTTTTTTCCCTCTCTACTGTCGCTACAAGCATGCTTAGTGTTGCATCCGAGTCAACGAGTCGATGCAATCAACTGGTTTTCCTTAGATAGAAAACTTTGAATCAATTTGACTGTATGATCTGGTTGAACTGTAAAGTGCCTTGAGATGACATGTTGTGAATTGGCGCTATAGAAATAAAGTTAAAATTTAACTGCTCTGTATTTTGTTTAAATTTGTGGTTTTATGGAGACCTTGACAGCTCTTTTTCAGACTTCTAAGATCGTGAGAAAAATGTCATGTCAGAACGGAGCAGAACTTCATGTTGTGAAGGCTATGATTGTCTTGTTCTCATTTCTTTGCAAAGAAAGATAAAGTGTCAACTGAGAGAGTATCCATCGATCTCGTTATATTTGACTGGATTGCATGGTTGAATACTTTTTCACACAACACATTAAAAGCTGCATTTAAGCTATCATCTCCAATGTCAGCATGGATATTAAAATCCCCCATTATGACGACCTCGTCAGTATTTGACACTGAATCAGATAGGTCCTCTGAAAAGTCATCTAAAAATTTAGAGTAAGGACCTTGTGGACGAATGAAAGTTACAAAAAGAAGAGGTTTTGTTGCCTAGTTTGCAATTTGAATGAGGGAAACTAAGGGTTAAATGTTCAAAAGAGTTGTAATTAGTAACTTGTTGCTACTCTTCCTCCTGGCCCAGAATTTCTGGGTATGTGAAAATTTAAATAACTAGATGCTCACAATCCTCTCGCAGTCAAGTTTCAACTTGATTTCACAGATCAAGTCTTTGACTAACTATTGGGAACTTTTGTATTTTAAAATAAACTTGAAAAAGTTCAGTTTGACTTTGGAACATCGGTATTATATAAATGTGGGGTTAGAAAACCCTGTCACAATCCATCAGATTGGGATATCTTCTGCATCCTTAAAAAACATTGAAAAGTCAAAGGTAAAAATATTTAGCATTTTTATTCTTTGATGAATATTTTCACACTTCAAGAAAGTATCAAGTCCACGACCTTCTGGTTCCGACATCTTCACAAGCCCAAAATATAAAGAGCTTCAAATATTCAGGTCACCTTGTTCAAGATGAAAGTGCTGCCTACATTTTTATGAAACTCCTAAAAGCAGAACATTTGGATAGGATGTAATTTATCCAGAGATGTGCCCTCCTGAGGATAAATCTGCCCGAGGTGAGGAAGGAACCGGGTTCTGGTTGGTGTTCTGACCGTAACGTGTCCCATCAGACAGCACTATGAGGCTTCTCTGATGGTGGTTTTGGAGTCAGCAGATACCTCATAGCCCAGTGCAGCAGAGACGCAGCCACTCTGAACCGGCTGAAGTCCTGCAGGTTCTGACCCGTCACTGTGTAGGAGTATGTGAATGGCCTGCCGTCGCTGTGAACGCTGGGGGGCGTTCTCAGGGCGGCTCCAGCGTCGGTCAGTGTTGGACAGTCTTCATCCCTGCTTCTGGACGCTCCAATCTGGGAGTCGAAGAGCCAGGATGGAGGCCCCCCGCTGAGCTCCTCCTCTTCCTCCACTGCTGCTTCCTCACAGCGCTTCCTCTTGGGTTTCCTGTAGCTCGCCTGAGTATCGTCCTCCTGGCTGTTCTGGGCGTTTGCTCCATCTGATGCTTGAGGTTCTGCTGGGCTTGTTGATGAAGAGGAAGCTGGAAGACTGATGAGAGGCTGGTTCTGGTAAGGAGGCAGAAAGCTGTGGATGGGAGGGTGTGTGCTGGTTGCCATGGTAACGCAATCTGGATTGGCGCGAGGCGGGGTTGGAGTCGAGTCTGGAGATGAATTTGAGGAGCAAAAGCTGACGTCTGGAGGGGGGTAGATGTCCCAAGGATTTGAGGGAAGCATGGCGGCTAGGTCCGGCAGAGGAGGGACATCCTCCATCAGAGAAGGAGAATGCTCCCCTGGAGCGGACCCCGTCTCTTCAACTGGACCATCTGGAGCGGACCCCGTCTCTCCAGCTGGACTGGACCCCATCTCTCCAGCTGGACCATCTGGAATGGACCCCGTCTCTCCAGCTGGACCATCTGGACCGGATTCCGTCTCTCCAGCTCGACTGGACCCCATCTCTCCAGCTGGACCGGACCCCATCTCTGCAGCTGAACTGGACCCTGTCTCTCCAGCTTGACTGGACCCCGTCCCTCTAGCTGGACCGGTTCTCGTCCCTCCATCTGGACGGGATCCTATCCCTCCACCTGCAGGCTCGGGTTTCCGGCATTCTGCCTCCACCTGCCTTGTAGCTCCAGCATCTCCCTCTGGAATGAGGAGAAACCTCTCTGGGATGCTGAAGCTGGGCTGTCCTCTGTACCTGACCCGGTCCAGGTCCCAGCGGGTGGAGCAGCTCAGGAACAGGCTGGGAGCAGAAGTGGAGGGTTGGGGGCTCCTCAGAGCCAGCAGCCTCTCCCTGACGTCCTCCAGCAGGGTCTGCAGACAGTCGTGCTGCCACGCCCCCAGCAGCTCGGACAGATCCATTCCACCCTGGCTTGACTGGGAGTCCTCCTGACCCAGCAGAGACCTCCAGGTTCTGCAGATCTTCATCCTAACGGATGCCAGGCTGGTGCAGCAGGGCGGGCTGTCTTTAACGGGACCCGCAGCAAAGGTGGCCATCTCCCCCACTGACAGGAAAAACCAGCATCTGGTCTGTTCCGGGTCCATGTGGAACTGCAGCATGAAGTCCTTCAGGATCACGGTGCTGTTCGGGAGGCTGCTGAACGACTCCCGATCCTCCTGCTCCTGGAGGGTCTCCCAGGCGGAGGCAGTGAGCACAGCGGGCATCTGGAGCGAACCGTCAGACAGGAAGAGCAGTCCTATCGGGCCATCGGTAGCCAGAGCCTGGGACTCGCTCATCTGACCCACCCCGATGACATGAGCCTTCAGGTGGCCGCTGGGTGGATCCTCCAGGTTTCCGTAGCTCATGATCAGATTCTCGATCCAAGGAGTCAGTTTGCTCCGCGGACGCATTTTCTGCCTTTATTATTTGAAATAGTGCAACTGGAATAAGCTTCCGAGCGGAAACGGGGAACCCGCTCATTGTTTCCTACTTCATAACAACTTCACATAAGAGCAAAAAGTAAACATTAATACTGCTGAAGCATAAATGTTATTTAATAAACATTGATTCAATGAATTACAGCTAAACAAATTAGTTCAATAATGAGTATATAGAATGTCAAGTTAAAATAATTCTTTGTTTATAACCGATACTATATACAAAAGATAAATAAGAAATTGGGTGAGTTAATCCTCCAGATAAGCATGTTTATTAGAAACTAAATATTATATATATCGTTTAAAAAGACTCCTTCCCTCTAATGTTTAATTTACTTAAATTCAAAAATACTAAATAAAATAAATTAAATAAACAGAAACATGTTGAAAGTAAATGTTTCTCTAAATGATGTCTGAATAAATTAAGCTCGTGAAGAGTTTTTTACTGCTGGAACATTTGGACAGTACCTGAGCTCTGAGACGTTCACGGATCCAAGATATATATATATGAGATGTTTAGTTCTATAGTTTGGTCCTACGTTCCTGAACGCACCATGTAACCCATGCCTCTGGCGTCGCCTCAACATTGAGTGTTGTGTCCTGGGTGCAGTTTGTTGCACACCCTGTGCCATAAAACAACTCAAACACTCTGCAAACTGAAGGTAAGACCTTAGAATCAAAAACTCTTGATTGAACCACCATGACAGGTTCACCTTTAATCGCTGTCTGAGCCGTTTATCTTGCCTGTCAGTAGTTTTGCTGCTCTTTTGTTTTGCTGGGTTTAACCTAGTTTTTCCTGCCAGACCTTGTTTAAAAACCGTCTACTTTAAGGCGGAGCAGCCTGCCGCAGCTACCAGCGACGGTTTCACATAATTAATCTTCGTTAGCATTAATCTTCATGCTTTAACACAACGATCGGCTCGTCGTTTGTTCTTTATACAATTGTTAATTTTAATAGGGATCAATTCTGAGATGCAGTTTGTCTGCTTCTGCAGACAGCAGTCCCAGGTCCCGACATGTCGAGCTCCGCATCCAGTGATCCGGGTCTCACGGTCTCTGATCCGCAGCACTCGCAAAAGCTGCTCAGAGTTCTCCGATCGTTCTGGCAAGAGCAAAGCTTCCACGATGCGTTGCTTGTTGTGGACGGAGAGGAGCTGCCGGTGCAGAAGAACATCCTGGCTGCAGCCAGCCCCTACATCAGGTCAGACCTGCTGGGTTGAAGCAGGAAGGGTGTGTTCACTTTACTTCTACTTGCATGTTGTGACACATTCTGATGTCATTATGTTTTCTGTCAGAACCAAGCTGAACTACAATCCTCCCAAAGAAGATGGGTCAACCTATAGGATTGAGTTACAGGGAGTCTCCATGAGCGTCATGAAACAGATCCTGGACTACATCTTCAGCGGGGAGGTGAGGCTTCAGCAGTAGTTTCCTCCATCCATCCATCCATCCATCCATCTTCCTCCGCTTATCCGGGGTCGGGTCGCGGGGGCAGCAGCTTAAGAAGGGAGGCCCAGACTTCCCTCTCCCCAGCCACTTCTTCCAGCTCTTCAGGAGGAACCCCAAGGCGTTCCCAGGCCAGCCGAGAAACATAGTCTCTCCAGCGAGTCCTGGGTCTTCCCCGGGGCCTCCCCCCTGTGGGACGTGCCCGGAACACCTCACCAGGGAGGCGTCCAGGAGGCATCCTAAACAGATGCCCAAGCCACCTCAACTGGCTCCTCTCGACGTGGAGGAGCAGCGGCTTTACTCCGAGTCCCTCCCGGATGACCGAGCTTCTCACCCTATCTCTAAGGGAGAGCCCAGCCACCCTACAGAGGAAACCCATTTCGGCCGCTTGTATCCGCGATCTCGTTCTTTCGGTCATGACCCAGAGTTCATGACCATAGATGAGGGTAGGAAAGTAGATCGACCGGTAAATCGAGAGCTTCGCTTTTTGACTCAGCTCTCTCTTCACCACGACGGACCGGTACAGCGCCCGCTTCACGGCAGACGCTGCACCAATCCGCCTGTCGATCTCCCGCTCCCTTCTTCCCTCATTCGTGAACAAGATCCCAAGATACTTAAACTCCTCCACTTGGGGCAGGACACCCCCCCTGATCCGGAAAAGGCACTCTACCCTTTTCCGGCTCAAGACCATGGCCTCGGATTTGGAGGCACTGATCCCCATCCCGGCCGCTTCAAACTCGGCTGCGAACCGATCCAGCGAGAGCTGCAGATCACGACCTGATGAAGCCAATAGGACCACATCATCTGCAAAAAGGAGAGACGCAATCCTAAGGCCACCAAAACGGATCCCCTCAACACCAGTAGTTTCCTTTGGTTTGACAAAGCAGAAATAAAGCCAAGAAGAAAGGGGCCTTAGATGTTTGGGTTAATCCCACACTGTCCTGATGAAGACAGCTGACAGGAGCAGAGTGTAACTGAAACCTAAAAAATCCTCAAGATTGTCAGTGCTTTCAGAGGGCTTTAGCCAATCATGTTAATGGAAAGTTAGTGGAAAGGAAAAAAGGCACAAAAAGTACAAACACAAGAGAGGTTTGGAAGAAAAAGCAGATTCTACAGTTAGTCTGAGATCCTCCACACGTCATCTGGAGACCACTTTGGGTTTTAACTGTAATCATCAATGTGCAAAACTGAGCACCTTTTTTTTCACTTGCAGATCGTCCTGAGCGAAGAAACCATTCAGGACGTGGTGCAGGCTTCGGACCTGCTCCTCATGACCGATCTGAAGTCCCTCTGCTGCCAATTCCTGGAGAGCTGCATCACAGCAGAGAACTGCATCGGCATCCGCCTCTTCTCGCTTCTTTACAACCTCCAGCACGTCCACTATGTCGCCACTGACTTCCTGCAGACCCACTTCCGTGACGTGGCGCTCACAGAGGAGTTCAGGGAGCTGCCCCACAACCGGCTGTGTGAGGTGCTGAGCATGGAGAAGCTCAACGTGGGCAACGAGAAGCACGTTCTAGAGGCGGTGGTGCGATGGTTCAGCCATGACACGGACAACCGCCGGGTGAGTCTAAAGCTCCGGTATAAGGTCATCGGATCAGAAGGCAGAGGAGGCGTGTCTGATGAGAGGGGGCGTGTCTGATAAGAGGGGCGTGCACAAACTGACAGTGTTGATTCATTTAGAATAAAAATAAACAACAGGTCTCTGGGTTTAGTGGACGTGCGTCTCTGGGTTTAGTGGACGTGCGTCTCTGGGTTTAGTGGACGTGCGTCTCTCTGGGTTTCATGGACGTGCGTCTCTGGGTTTAGTGGACGTGCGTCTCTCTGGGTTTAGTGGACGTGCGTCTCTCTGGGTTTAGTGGACGTGCGTCTCTGGGTTTAGTGGACGTGCGTCTCTCTGGGTTTAGTGGACGTGCGTCTCTGGGTTTAGTGGACTTGCGTCTCTCTGGGTTTAGTGGACGTGTCTCTTTGGGTTTATTGGAGGTGTCTCTCTGGGTTTAGTGGACATGCGTCTCTCTGGGTTTCGTGGACGTGCGTCTCTCTGGGTTTAGTGGACGTGCGTCTCTCTGGGTTTAGTGGACGTGTCTCTCTGGGTTTATTGGAGGTGTCTCTCTGGGTTTAGTGGACGTGCGTCTCTCTGGGTTTCGTGGACGTGTCTCTCTGGGTTTAGTGGACGTGCGTCTCTCTGGGTTTAGTGGACGTGTCTCTCTGGGTTTAGTGGACGTGCGTCTCTCTGGGTTTAGTGGACGTGCGTCTCTCTGGGTTTAGTGGACGTGTCTCTCTGGGTAGGAACCTCAGTCTATGTCCGTGTCCTGACCAGGTCTTCCTGTGTCTGCAGGTCCACATGAAGGAAGTAATGTCGGCCGTGTGGATGGAGGGGTTGGACCAGAGCTACCTGAGAGATCAGGTGCTTCATTTGTTCATGTTCAAATCATGATTGTCCATCTTCTGTCGTCTTCCTCTGCAGCTTTGAGTAGATCTACATTCCAGTGTGTCTCACATTCAGACCCAAAGAACCTTTCAGACCGCTGCTGGTGTTAATGGTGTATCTGTCCTGTTGGACGGATCCTGTCCTGTTGGACAGAGGATGCTCAGCCTGGACGCTGAAGCCGCCTCTGCTCCTCATTAAATGGACCAGAGTTCAGTTCCTCCTTAAGTCTAAACCTCCTCAACTGTGATTAAAATCAAGCTAATCCAGTTTGGACCCGATGGGCAGAACCTCTGGTGTGAATACCAGGCCCAGTCCGACCCAGCTGCTGGAAGCTTATGTTTACAGTAGCAGTGAACCAGGAAGTGAGGTCACACCTGGTCCACCCTCTGTTGCTTAGCAACGCTGCTGCCAGCATGCTACAGCTCAGTTCTCCTGCTGGTTGGTTAAACTGTAGGTTAGTTAACATGGGGGTTTGTTACCCTGTTGGCTGGTTAACATATGGGTTAGTTCATCTGAGTGTTAGTTAATTGAGGGTTAGTTACCCTATGGGTTGGTTAACTTTTGGTTGGTTAATCTGAGGTTAGTTAACCTGGGGGCAATTCAACCCATGGGTTAGTTAATCTTGGGGGGTTTAGTGGACATATGGGTTAGTTAATCTGAATGTTAGTTACCCTGTGGGTTGCTTCATCTAGGGTTAGTTAACCTGGGGGTTATTTAACCCATGAGTTAGTTAATCTTGGGGTTAGTTAACACGTGGGTTGGTAAACATGTGGGTTAGTTAATCTGAGTGTTAGGTAAACTGGGAGTTAGTTTCCCTGGAGGTTAGGTACAATGTTACAATGCGGGTTGGTTAACATTTTGGTTAGTTAATCTGAGGTTTAGTTAACCTGGTACCCAGTTAACCTGTGGGTTATTTAACCCATGGGTTAGTTAATCCTTGGGTTAGTTAACATGGGGGTTTGTTACCCTGTGGTTTGGTTAACATGTGGGTTAGTTAATCTGAGTGCTAGTTAAACTGGGGGTTAGTTTCCCTGGGGGGTTAGTTACCCTGTGGGTTGGTTAACATTTTGGTTTGGTTAATGTTGGGGGTAGTTAACCTGTGGGTTATTAACCCATGGGTTAGTTAATCTTGGGGTAAGTTAACATGTGGTTTGGTTAACACGTGGGTTGGTTAATCTGAGTGTTAGTTAAACTGGGGGTTAGTTTCCCTGGGGGTTAGTTACCCCGTGGGTTGGTTAACCTTTTGGTTTGGTTAATGCGGGGGCTAGTTAACCTGTGGGATATTAAACCCATAGGTTAGTTAATCCAGAGGTAAGTTAAATGACAGGTTAGTTAAGATCTTAGGCCCAGCACAGGGCTTTCCTGTCCAATGGGCTCAAAGAGCTTCGTGCAGCTTTTTTTTGTCAAAGGTCGCTTTGCAAGCAGTGAAAGAAAAAAAAAGAACCAACATGCGCTCAGATCTGGATCAGTTAAGTGGGTCAAAGGCCTTTAGTGGGGCGGGTCCATCCTAAAGTGGGCCTGGATCCAACCCAGTAGCAGCCACCCCAATTTTCAGATGTCATCTTAAGTTTGTGTTTTGGTTTCCACCTTCAGAACCTCAGTAATTTGAAGGTGGTCTGATGTTCTGATGAGGTCCAAGTGGCGTATGACCTAGAAATCAGAACCTCTGCTGATGAAGTCTTTAAAGTTGTTGTTTTTGTCTCCTAATCAGACCATGGGAGAGCCTCTCATGAGGGAGGTGATCAGGGAGTTCTGTCAGAAGGTAATGACCGACCGTCCACCACAAGGCGAGGCCATGCTGACCACCTTCAAACCCAGAGGTTACTCTGAGTGTATTGTGATTGTAGGAGGAGAAGATCGAAGGTTAGTAACTGGTTAGTAACTGGTCAGCTCCTATCAGAACCGTGGGGGGAGGAGAACATACCGGACCACCAGGAGCCTCACAGCAGATTAGACTGTCATCAAAAACTGACGAAATGCTTAATTTAGACCTTCAATATTTATTTTATTCAGTCATCCCTGCTGACTTTTCACAGTTTTTAAAGACGCACTTTTTCCTTCCACTTGACCTCCCAGAAATAACCCTAACCTCGCTAAGGATCTGAGCCATGATGGCAGTCTGTCTGCTACAGATATCCTGGCTCGGTCCGGTCTGGGCTCTGTTGGGTCGGGCGGCTGCTGTCCTGTGGGCAGACAGTTTCTTTGTCCAAGCTTTTAATGTGTTCAGAAACCAGAGGGCGTTCATCTGACCCCACTGTCATTCTGAACAGAACCAGGAAGCCCACAGCGTTGACCCGCTGCATGTGCCCGCTGTACGACACCCACAGGAGGAAGTGGATCGAACTGAAGGAGATGAGTGTAGCTCGAGTCGGCCACGGGGTGGTCGCTGCTGGTCAGTCCTGAATCAGCTGCGGGAGGGGGGTGTGTGTGGGAGCGGAGTGGCGGGTTAATGGCGCTCTCTCTGTCTGCCAGAGGGGTTCCTGTTCGTGATGGGGGGGACAGATGAAAACAAAACGGTTCTGGACAGTGGAGAGAAATACGACCCAGACTCCAACTCCTGGAGCCCCATCCCCCCGATGCTGCAGGTACCGGTCGACTCCTTCTGCCGCCACAAGGTGGCAGCATTGATGGACTTATATCTGTTCCCATGTTCTGGTAAAAACATCTGTGTTTGTTTCCTGTCTGGTGTTCACAGCCTCGCCAGAACTTTGGCGTGGTGGAGCTGGACGGGCTGATCTACGTTCTGGGAGGGGAGAGCGAGGATGCAGAGCTGACCTCTGTGGAGGTTTTTGACCCGCATTTCAGCACCTGGAAGATGCAGACAAGCATGACGATGATCCGGAAGGTAATGGTAGAACCAGGGTCCCTTCAGGCTAACTGGCTTAGTTCCTCACACTGAGGACTGTGCTTGACTAGGCCACTTTGAAACCTTTAACCAAAAATTTAAATCCCTTCATTGTCCCAAAATGGGGAGTATTTTGACCCATCCCCTTTGGGAGCAGTGGGCTGTGATTGTGCAGCGCCCGGGGAGCAGAGTGGGATTAAGGGTCTTGCTCAGGAACCCAGAGGGGAGGTCTGTGGGGATCGAACCGGATACTTACAACCTTCTCAGAGCACAAATGCACTGCTCTAACCACTAGGCCACCACTCTCCCTGCAAATTAGCTGAATGCTTCAGGATTTTAATACAGTAGGTTGGTTTCCATGGCAACATTTTTTCAATTCTCTGTTGAATTTGTGTCCTTTTAATTAAGAACGTGAACAGAACCAGAACGGAGATGTTTACAGGCTTTAGAACGTGAACAGAACCAGAACGGAGATGTTTACAGGCTTTAGAACGTGAACAGAACCAGAACGGAGATGTTTACAGGCTTTAGAACGTGAACAGAACCAGAACGGAGATGTTTACAGGCTTTAGAACGTGAACAGAACCAGAACGGAGATGTTTACAGGCTTTAGAACGTGAACAGAACCAGAACGGAGATGTTTACAGGCTTTAGAACGTGAACAGAACCAGAACGGAGATGTTTACAGGCTTTAGAACGTGAAAAGAACCAGACCGGAGATGCTTCCAGGCTTTAGAACGTGAACAGAACCAGAACGGAGATGCTTCCAGGCTTTAGAACGTGAACAGAACCAGAACGGAGATGTTTACAGGCTTTAGAACGTGAACAGAACCAGAACGGAGATGTTTACAGGCTTTAGAACGTGAACAGAACCAGAACGGAGATGCTTCCAGGCTTTAGAACGTGAACAGAACCAGAACGGAGATGCTTCCAGGCTTTAGAACGTGAACAGAACCAGAACGGAGATGTTTACAGGCTTTAGAACGTGAACAGAACCAGAACGGAGATGTTTACAGGCTTTAGAACGTGAACAGAACCAGAACGGAGATGCTTCCAGGCTTTAGAACGTGAACAGAACCAGAACGGAGATGTTTACAGGCTTTAGAACGTGAACAGAACCAGAACGGAGATGTTTACAGGCTTTAGAACGTGAACAGAACCAGAACGGAGATGTTTACAGGCTTTAGAATGTGAACAGAACCAGAACGGAGATGTTTACAGGCTTTAGAACGTGAACAGAACCAGAACGGAGATGTTTACAGGCTTTAGAACGTGAAAAGAACCAGAACGGAGATGTTTACAGGCTTTAGAACGTGAAAAGAACCAGAACGGAGATGCTTCCAGGCTTTAGAACGTGAAAAGAACCAGAACGGAGATGTTTACAGGCTTTAGAACGTGAACAGAACCAGAACGGAGATGTTTACAGGCTTTAGAATGTGAACAGAACCAGAACGGAGATGTTTACAGGCTTTAGAATGTGAACAGAACCAGAACGGAGATGTTTACAGTCTTTAGAATGTGAACAGAACCAGAACGGAGATGTTTACAGGCTTTAGAATGTGAACAGAACCAGAACAGAGATGTTTACAGGCTTTAGAACGTGAAAAGAACCAGAACGGAGATGCTTCCAGGCTTTAGAACGTGAACAGAACCAGAACGGAGATGTTTACAGGCTTTAGAACTTGAAAAGAACCAGAACGGAGATGTTTACAGGCTTTAGAACGTAAAAAAAGAACCAGAACGGAGATGTTTACAGGCTTTAGAACGTGAACAGAACCAGAACGGAGATGCTTCCAGGCTTTAGAACGTAAAAAAAGAACCAGAACGGAGATGTTTACAGGCTTTAGAACGTGAACAGAACCAGAACGGAGATGTTTACAGGCTTTAGAACGTGAAAAGAACCAGAACGGAGATGCTTCCAGGCTTTAGAACGTGAACAGAACCAGAACGGAGATGCTTCCAGGCTTTAGAACGTGAAAAGAACCAGAACGGAGATGTTTACAGGCTTTAGAACGTGAACAGAACCAGAACGGAGATGTTTACAGGCTTTAGAACGTGAACAGAACCAGAACGGAGATGCTTCCAGGCTTTAGAACGTGAACAGAACCAGAACGGAGATGTTTACAGGCTTTAGAACGTGAACAGAACCAGAACGGAGATGTTTACAGGCTTTAGAATGTGAACAGAACCAGAACGGAGATGTTTACAGGCTTTAGAATGTGAACAGAACCAGAACGGAGATGTTTACAGGCTTTAGAATGTGAACAGAACCAGAACGGAGATGTTTACAGGCTTTAGAACGTGAAAAGAACCAGAACGGAGATGCTTCCAGGCTTTAGAACGTGAACAGAACCAGAACGGAGATGTTTACAGGCTTTAGAACTTGAAAAGAACCAGAACGGAGATGTTTACAGGCTTTAGAACGTGAACAGAACCAGAACGGAGATGTTTACAGGCTTTAGAACGTGAACAGAACCAGAACAGAGATGCTTCCAGGCTTTAGAACGTGAACAGAACCAGAACGGAGATGCTTCCAGGCTTTAGAACGTGAACAGAACCAGAACGGAGATGCTTCCAGGCTTTAGAACGTGAACAGAACCAGAACGGAGATGCTTCCAGGCTTTAGAACGTGAACAGAACCAGAACGGAGATGCTTCCAGGCTTTAGAACGTGAACAGAACCAAAACGGAGATGCTTCCAGGCTTTAGAACGTGAACAGAACCAGAACGGAGATGCTTCCAGGCTTTAGAACGTGAACAGAACCAGAACGGAGATGCTTCCAGGCTTTAGAACGTGAAAAGAACCAGAACGGAGATGTTTACAGGCTTTAGAACGTGAACAGAACCAGAACGGAGATGTTTACAGGCTTTAGAACGTGAACAGAACCAGAACGGAGATGCTTCCAGGCTTTAGAACGTGAACAGAACCAGAACGGAGATGCTTCCAGGCTTTAGAACGTAAAAAAAGAACCAGAACGGAGATGTTTACAGGCTTTAGAACGTGAAAAGAACCAGAACGGAGATGTTTACAGGCTTTAGAACGTGAAAAGAACCAGAACGGAGATGTTTACAGGCTTTAGAACGTGAAAAGAACCAGAACGGAGATGTTTACAGGCTTTAGAACGTGAACAGAACCAGAACGGAGATGCTTCCAGGCTTTAGAACGTAAAAAAAGAACCAGAACGGAGATGTTTACAGGCTTTAGAACGTAAAAAAAGAACCAGAACGGAGATGTTTACAGGCTTTAGAACGTGAACAGAACCAGAACGGAGATGCTTCCAGGCCTTAGAACGTGAACAGAACCAGAACGGAGATGTTTACAGGGTTTAGAACAAGAACAGAACCAGAACGGAGATGTTTACAGGCTTTAGAACGTGAACAGAACCAGAACGGAGATGCTTCCAGGCTTTAGAACGTGAACAGAACCAGAACGGAGATGCTTCCAGGCTTTAGAACGTGAACAGAACCAGAACGGAGATGTTTACAGGCTTTAGAACATGAACAGAACCAGAACGGAGATGTTTACAGGCTTTAGAACGTGAAAAGAACCAGACCGGAGATGCTTCCAGGCTTTAGAACGTGAACAGAACCAGAACGGAGATGCTTCCAGGCTTTAGAACGTGAACAGAACCAGAACGGAGATGTTTACAGGCTTTAGAACATGAACAGAACCAGAACGGAGATGTTTACAGGCTTTAGAACGTAAAAAAAGAACCAGAACGGAGATGTTTACAGGCTTTAGAATGTGAAAAGAACCAGACCGGAGATGCTTCCAGGCTTTAGAACGTGAACAGAACCAGAACGGAGATGTTTACAGGCTTTAGAACATGAACAGAACCAGAACGGAGATGTTTACAGGCTTTAGAACGTGAAAAGAACCAGACCGGAGATGCTTCCAGGCTTTAGAACGTGAACAGAACCAGAACGGAGATGCTTCCAGGCTTTAGAACGTGAACAGAACCAGAACGGAGATGCTTCCAGGCTTTAGAACGTGAACAGAACCAGAACGGAGATGCTTCCAGGCTTTAGAACAATAATATAACCAGAGCAGAAGTGTTCTTGGAGAACTTTTTTTTTTCAGGTTGTCCTCAGCAGGAGCTTTTGGACACTTCTTCCCATTATTGGGGAGCAGTCCAGTTTGTCCAAGTGGTGTTGCCGTATGATGATATCATCAGAAGGGGCAGGACCCTAGATTGATCTGGCACGTCCACCGACCAGGTGTTTTGATTTAATGGCAGCTGGAATTAGAAAATCAAACTGCAAATACCAGAATATATAATCAAAGTCCTTTGGATAAATGAAGGTGTGAACTATAAGGCGTGTCACGTAAAGAAAAAACCAGCCAGCCTTTTCATGTAAACCCAGATATAGTTAAACCTCTTTAATATGCTGGTGAAGACTCCTGTAATATATATTCACGTTTATTTTCGTGGTTTGATGCTGACGGCTCTGCAGGAGAAGGGATCACAGGTGGGATGCATTTGATGATTGGTCGACGGCCCGAGGAGTAGGCACAGAGTAGATCAGCTCTATTCTTTTCTTTGTTTAGTTTCATCATTTGATTTGTTTGTGAAGAAATATACCACATATAACCAGCAGGAGGCGCCAAACCTCCTTGGAAACATGCAAGCAGCAGCTGAACATCCTGGACTGAAAGTTTCCTTTGATATAAAAGAGAAGATTAAAAGCCACATCTAATCATTTTACCACCTTAGATCCATTTACAAACATGTTTACAGTAAAGAAACTAAATTTAAAAACATTGAAAATAGACAGAACCTCCTCAGTCATTGGTGGAACATCAGGAAAAAATGGGACATCAGGAACATCGGCCTGCTAGACTTCATATCAACCTGGTTCCTGATCAGACTCGGACCAATACTTTCCCATCTGCTAATAAATCAGTGGGAAACCATAATGGCCCGACTATTATTAATATTAAGTAGAAATTTCTGTTGATTTCTACAGATTAGCATTTGTTCTGCAGGAACAGAAACTGACTTCAAGAAGCAGCTCGACAATAATTAGAAATTAATTTGATATTTGGTGTGTTTAGTAAATATTTGATGAATCCAAATCAAAGATATTGGCTAGGTGTAAAGGATTGCTGTTGAGTTAATCCAATGTCTACTGGATGATCTGATTGAACTGGACCTATAAAGTGAGGAACGGGTGAGGAACCGAGGAGGAACAGGTAAACTCGGGGATCAGAGGAAGCTGCTCCAGTCTGGCATCTCATCAGGAGCAAAACTTAGTTATCTGGTGAATCTAGAACAGATTAGTGCGAGGCTTTCCTCCTCCACCGCCGTCATTCTCCTGTCCTTAGACATGAAACTATGTTCTGTGCTAACTCCTGTTCTATTTGATCTGAAATGTCTTATTCAGACCAATAAGGAACGAGAAATACTGCTGCTGTGAAGGATTTTGTGTTTATCTGTTGCCTTCAGGTGGGCTGCTACGCCTCAATGAACAAGAAGATCTACGCCATTGGAGGGGGTTCCTATGGAAAGCTATTTGACTCGGTGGAAAGCTTTGATCCAAAAACCCAGCAGTGGACGGGCCTGTGTCCCCTGAAGGAGAGACGGTAAGAGCATGATCCATCAGGCGACACATGAACAGAAACCGCATGGAAATGCTGCGGCCCTGAGTTTCTCAACAGGAAATAAAACCAGCTGCCAGCCTGGCTGTCACAATCCCGCACTGGTGAGTTTTGGTTTTGGTTTGAGCAACCCTGACACATGATAGAGTGAAGTCACACTTTGCAGGGTTTGTGACACACGTCAGGTTCCAGGTTCAGGCTCATGGGAAGACTTCAGCCAGTAGAGCAGCACTTCCTGCCTCCAGCCGAAGGGTCCTGGCAGATTGAACGAACCCAGCTGTCAGCGTCGCCATCAGGCTCGGACTGGGAACGATTTTCGGCCCTGGCATTTTTCCCTCTACACCGGCCCACTTATGGACCTATTTATGATTAGGATTAGTGATACCAACCTACTGAGCCTACTGGCACAATCTGAAGCCATTCTGTGGCGGTGATAACCGCTAATAACAACCATTTTTTTTTTCGATCATAACATCAGAAGCGGCTGCTAACAAAATAAAAGAATTCCTTGACAAAATGACCATGTCAAACAAAATGACATTCTTCACATCTAGAATAAACATTCTGCATGTCTAGAAATTTATTTCAGATCTCCATATTCCTGTTTTTATTGTTCAGCATTTGTATTATTTTGACTATGAAGAAATGTATTTCAGATATCATAGATACATAGTCAAGCTGATAAATGTAAAATGCCATAGAGCACTTTATATAAATTTACACATTAACTGGAGCAACTATCTTCTCCTTCGCCATCTTCCTCTCCTTTGCAGCTGTAGCGTTGTTTCTCTGTCTTTTAAACACATTCTTCTTTTTTTTCATTCCTGCATTAAATTCTTTAGTTCCAGGGGGTGAAATTAACACTTCCTGTTGTCATGGTGACTCATCAAATACGTGCTCCATGGATAATGGCTTTTCATACTTGTTACTCAAGCGTTCAACTCTGAGTGGATCTACTTAGAGTTGATTAAACTAACTGAGAGTTTCCAAATTTAGGCTAGGACAATTCAGAGCAGAGGATTTAAGTCTGAGTTTGTTTAACCTGGTTCAGATGTTGAAAAAAGAGAAGATAAAAAAAAAAGCTAGTCTCTGGTCTGGATCAGTTCTTCCTTTCAGTCTCAAGTAGATAAAGTGTGGCACTGGGGACAAAGCTGAAGCTGGAAGGAGTTGGTGTGTAGCCTACCATTAAAACTGCATTTTTAAAGTGTATTATTTTATTTTATTATTTTTTAACACACAGGTCCAACAAAGAAAATAAAATCGCTCTTAAAAAACGATAGTTCAAAGGCTGAGTCTATCATCGATGGTCGATAGTCGTCCAATGGCCCAAACCTTACTAGTGACTGCTTAAAGACTGTTGATTGTTTGGTGACTGTTTCACTGGTGATGCCTGTTTTGTGACTTTTCACTGTACGTAACTGTTTCATGACTGTTTGGTGACTGACTTTAGATGACTGCTTGGTGATTGTTTAGTGACTGGTGACTGTTTAACTGTAGGTGGCTGTTTGGTGACTATTTACTGACTGTTGACTAACTGTTTTACTGTAGGTGGCTGTTTAGTGACTATTTACTGACTGTTAACTGACTGTTTTACTGTAGGTGGCTGACTAGTGACTGTTTAGTGGTTTGGTGACTGTTTATTGACTGTTTGGTTGCTGTTTGACTTTATATGGCTGACTGACTGTAGGTGGCTGTTTGGTGACTGTTCAGTGGTTTGGTGACTGTTTGGTGAATGTTTCACTGTAGGTGTATGTTTGGTGACTTGTGGCTGTTTGGTGACTGTTTAGTGACTGTTTGACTGTAGGTGTATGTGTGGTGACTTGTGGCTGTTTGGTGACTGTTTAGTGACTGTTTGACTGTAGATGTATGTTTGGTGACTTGTGGCTGTTTGGTGACTGTTTAGTGACTGTTTGACTGTAGATGTATGTTTGGTGACTTGTGGCTGTTTGGTGACTGTTTAGTGACTGTTTGACTGTAGGTGTATGTGTGGTGACTTGTGGCTGTTTGGTGACTGTTTAGTGACTGTTTGACTGTAGATGTATGTTTGGTGACTTGTGGCTGTTTGGTGACTGTTTAGTGACTGTTTGACTGTAGATGTATGTTTGGTGACTTGTGGCTGTTTGGTGACTGTTTAGTGACTGTTTGACTGTAGGTGTATGTGTGGTGACTTGTGGCTGTTTGGTGACTGTTTAGTGACTGTTTGACTGTAGATGTATGTTTGGTGACGTGTGGCTGTTTGGTGACTGTTTAGTGACTGTTTGACTGTAGGTGTATGTGTGGTGACTTGTGGCTGTTTGGTGACTGTTTAGTGACTGTTTGACTGTAGATGTATGTTTGGTGACTCGTGGCTGTTTGGTGACTGTTTAGTGACTGTTTGACTGTAGGTGTATGTGTGGTGACTTGTGGCTGTTTGGTGACTGTTTAGTGACTGTTTGACTGTAGATGTATGTTTGGTGACTTGTGGCTGTTTGGTGACTGTTTAGTGACTGTTTGACTGTAGATGTATGTTTGGTGACTTGTGGCTGTTTGGTGACTGTTTAGTGACTGTTTGACTGTAGGTGTATGTGTGGTGACTTGTGGCTGTTTGGTGACTGTTTGAATGTAGATGTATGTTTGGTGACTTGTGGCTGTTTGGTGACTGTTTAGTGACTGTTTGACTGTAGATGTATGTTTGGTGACTTGTGGCTGTTTGGTGACTGTTTAGTGACTGTTTGACTGTAGGTGTATGTGTGGTGACTTGTGGCTGTTTGGTGACTGTTTGACTGTAGATGTATGTTTGGTGACTTGTGGCTGTTTGGTGACTGTTTAGTGACTGTTTGACTGTAGATGTATGTTTGGTGACTCGTGGCTGTTTGGTGACTGTTTAGTGACTGTTTCACTGTAGGTGTACGTGTGGTGACTGTTTAGTGACTGTTTGACTGTAGGTGTACGTTTGGTGACTTGTGGCTGTTTGGTGACTGTTTAGTGACTGTTTGACTGTAGGTGTATGTTTGGTGACTTGTGGCTGTTTGGTGACTGTTTAGTGACTGTTTGACTGTAGATGTATGTTTGGTGACTCGTGGCTGTTTGGTGACTGTTTAGTGACTGTTTGACTGTAGGTGTATGTGTGGTGACTTGAGGATGTTTGGTGACTGTTTAGTGACTGTTTGACTGTAGGTGTATGTGTGGTGACTTGTGGCTGTTTGGTGACTGTTTAGTGACTGTTTGACTGTAGATGTATGTGTGGTGACTTGTGGCTGTTTGGTGACTGTTTGACTGTAGGTGTATGTGTGGTGACTTGTGGCTGTTTGGTGACTGTTTAGTGACTGTTTGACTGTAGATGTATGTGTGGTGACTTGTGGCTGTTTGGTGACTGTTTAGTGACTGTTTGACTGTAGGTGTATGTGTGGTGACTTGAGGCTGTTTGGTGACTGTTTAGTGACTGTTTGACTGTAGGTGTATGTTTGGTGACTTGTGGCTGTTTGGTGACTGTTTTACTATTGGTGGGTGATTAGTGCCCGTTTAGTGGCTTGGTGACTAGTTAATTTCACCGTAGATGGCTGTTTAGTGACTGTTGGTGACTGTTTGGTGACTGTAGATGTTTGTTTATTGGCTGTTTGACTGTAGGTGTATGTTTGGTGACTTGTGGCTGTTTGGTGACTGTTTTACTATTGGTGGGTTATTAGTGCCCGTTTAGTGGCTTGGTGACTAGTTAATTTCACCGTAGATGGCTGTTTAGTGACTGTTGGTGACTGTTTGGTGACTGTAGATGTTTGTTTATTGGCTGTTTGACTGTAGGTGGATGTTTGGCAACTGATTTTTGGTGGCTTTTTGGTGACTGGTTTACTTAAGGTGGCTGATTAGTGACTGTTTAGTGGTTGCTTTGTGACTGATTGACTGTAGGTGGCTCTTTGCTGACTGTTTTACTGTAGCTGGCTGTTTGGTGACTGGTGACTTTGTGGTGACTGTTAGTGACTGTTTGCCTATCCAATGACCGACTGTTTAACAGGATGTTCTGAAATGTTTATATTATATGTTTATATATATATATATATATATATATATATATATATATATTTCCCCTCTGCATCATGATGAGAAGTTTCAAAACTAGGAAACTAAAGTTGAGAATTTTGGACTGGTTCTCTGCTGGGCTGCCTTTCCACCAAAGCCTTACAGTCAAAAACAGGCCTGAAAACCAGTCTGGAGCCACCAGTTTCCTACAGAAACCAAAAAGCCGATGAAGAGAAGCTAAGATCTGTGTTTCTAGTTTTCTTAGGAAAGCAAGCAGTTGTTCATGTTGTCTGTCTTCCTGTCCAGGTTCGGGTCGGTGGCCTGTGGTGTTGGGCAGGAGCTCTATGTGTTCGGCGGTGTCAGAAGCCAGGAGAGCGAGAACCCCACGCAAAGACAGATGATGACCTGCAAGTCTGAGTTCTACCATGATGAGATGAGAAGGTCTGACTTTGAATATTTCAGCCAACTTCTGTTTGATGTGTTTCTATCAGCTCTTAACAGGGGGACCCTGAAACCTGGATGGAGGACTGGTTACTGGTTTAAGTGGTCTAAACCATCCATCCATCTTCTCGTGCTTCCTATCACAGGTTACGGTCCACCGCAGAGACACACTCCCACCCCTAAGGACAATCTAATAAACTTAGCAGTCATGTTTTTGGATTGTGGGAGGAAGCTGCAGTACCGGGACATAACACGCGCACGAAAACTCCATGCAGAAAGCCAGGAATGGGCAGTGCTACAAACTGCGCCGCCGTGCAGCCCTGGTCTGAACCGTTTTGTTGAATCGTTCCAGTTAGAAAGCAGATGTTGGAGGGGTCTTGATTCAGGGGGTCAAACTCAGGTCAGGTAGGGTTGGTGTTCCATTTCCTTGCAGTCTCAGTCAAAGGACTGGGTCTCCTCCTGATGTACTGAAGCTCTCCAGAGTTCTGATATTGACCTTTAGTGCTTTCAGTTCTTCTTGCTATTGGCCCTCTGCTGAACATATCCAGAAGATTTTAATGTTAAAGTAAAGGGCGTCAATAAAAGCAGTTTAAGTCGTCCCTGCTAGCGCGATTCAAGATTTAACCGTCTCCAAGGAGACGAGTCAAAAGGTTGTGAACAGGTTAAAGGTTGATGAACAGAAGAGACTTTGGTGGTTTCTCCAAGTTGTAGGTCTTGAACCAAAGGCCAGGGATTGATCAGTCTGCTGTGAAGGTTGATGAACAGTCAGCTGCTGGATCCACATTTGGGTCAGAATAAGGTTTTACTTTGAATCCAGTTTCTTCGATCAACTCTGATCAAACAAATTCTTTACATTTTTATCTGTTTTGTATTAAACTGTTTAAATTGATACCATTCTCTGAGGTCCATGCCACCTCCTTGTATTTGAGGAAACTGACCCTGGGAAGCCCTTGAGGCCTGTAACCCTGCGTTGATAACGGGTTCATGATAAATGGCCTGAACCTGCTACATTCAGCCAATCACTGTCTCTCAGAAACCAGGCGTCACTTCTGATGTTTGTGTTTACATTCTGAAGTCATGAGGTTCTGTGCTTCAGGTGGATGTTCCTAGATGACCAGAGCCTGTGCATCCAAGCCAGCTCATCTTTTGTCTACGGGGCCGTTCCCATCGGAGCCAGCATCTACGTAGTGGGGGACCTGGACACAGGTGGGTAAAAGGACAGCCCACGGTTCTCCACGGCCATCCTGGACGGTGGCCTCCTTAACCCAGGCGTTGCTGTGTTTGCAGGGACGAGCTTTGACTACATCCGAGAGTTTCGCCGCAGCACGGGGACGTGGCACCGAACCACACCTATGTTTGGCTCCGACCTCTCCAAAACAGTCTGCGCCAGCCTACGCATCGCCAACTGTCGCCTGTTTCGCCTCCAGCTGACCCAGGGAATGTTCGCCATCAGGCTGTGAGCGACGGCTGCCCCCTGGGGCACACCGGGGATCTTTACTGTTTGACTTGAAAGGACAAAAACTCATCATGTTCACTGTAAAGTTTTTGTAGGAATTTATTAAATATTTTGTTTAACTTGGATTTTATCTTCCTGCGATGTTTTAAAAGTCATTCCTCATTTCTGATGTTTACTGATAGTTTGGGGGGGGGGGGGTTTAAACACTAATATTTAAGAAATATTGATTTAGATCCAGATTAACAGCTGGCAATCTCAGTAATCTGAAAGATTTCAAATAAAAAGATTTACACTAAATGTTGACATTTGTTCTGTTTGTGACTCATTTCATGGCTGCATCAAAATCTGAGATTTGTTTGCTTTTTTTTTAATAGAAAAGCTTTCACTGCAGCTTCTCCCCAAATCTCTATCAGGACTCACTTGTTGCTATGGTGATTCCTGCCTTTTCCTTGGCAGCAGTGTCCGACATGCTTTTCTGGTCAAATTTAAGCCTAAAACCTGCGTTCAGGCTGTCTGGACCTCCAGCTGGAGGAGTTTTAAATGATTGAAGCCAGATCAGAGCATATGGAGATGAAACCGCTGACAGAAATCCAATCTGTTAACCATTCCACCAAGTTTATCCAGCTTGGTCTGTTCTTAACTCTTTTGGTGTTCTTTTGTGCCTTAATCTATTGAGGTTTTTTTCTTCCTGCCTAAAATCAGATGCTTATTTTAAATAGAATTTTAACAAATCTAAAACATTGAGTTTTTATTGTATTTCTTGACATGGCAGCAGATACAGGAGTTTCCTTTAGCTGCTTCCTTTGGATGAAGGCCACTGCTCTTCCAGAGAACCTGTCTGGGTGGGTTTCTGTGGCCCTGAAGACGGAGGTTGACGGCCTTAGATGAGGGTTTCTCAGTCACCCACATGTTTGGAGAAGCTAACTCTTGCCTGTGGATGAGCAATCTGAGCGCTACCCCAGGCCACATAGTCTAGATGTTATGTTCAGTAACACGAGGGAAACTGGTTTCCGTGTTTTGAACATTTAATGGTGTGTTGAAGCAACTTCTTCCTCATCCAGGCATTTACAGTAAATACTGTTCTGCATTGTTGTCTAAACAGCAGTTAGCTGACTAGCAGCCTGTCAGTCTGGGAGGAAGCCAGCCTTGGTTTATCCTGGAGGAAGTTTCGTCACAAGATGCTTCTGAGTGTTTGACAAACTTTAATTTGGTTTCACTTGCACTTTTTTCCTCCATCCAGCCTTCAGTCTGATTTTGATGTTCCTAAAACCTCCACTGCTAAACTGGACCATCACTAGTATCTGGCTTTTGCAGTAGAGCTTAACAGCATTGGGCATGAGATGAGGGGGCTCAGCCCTGAAAGACGCTGGTGAGAAAGGCTGAAACTTTGTGACCTGATGGGTCTCCTTTGATAGAAACAGGAAAATGCCTCCATAAAAGCCACTTTAGATCCAGCTGCCTCAATAAAGGTGGAGATCCTTCACAGAACTTTCAGTCTAGGTGTAGAGTTTAGATCACCAACCTCTGTCCCATACAGACTCAGGCCTGTTCACAGAACCTGAATTCAGAGTCACAGATTAAGCCAGACTTGATCCAGCCTGATCAGTGAATCCTGCCTGAATAAAGCCAGGCTTCCAGGTTAGAACCAGAACCACTCCCAACTAAATGTCCAAACATTACATGATTGAAGATATTTTTAAGAATCACTCCCCCAGTGGAAGCCAATATGGTGGCATGTGCCAATCTGAGTTTATAGTTCTGCACAATTTTGTCCCAATATTTAGTGGTTCAATCCATCACATCAAACTCTGGGGACTTTAAGTCAGAAACCTGCAACAGCAGATCTACTTTATCCTTCACTGCAGCATGGAGAGCCATTTTAGAGGACAGCCAGATCTATGTCTTCAGATAAATTCAGAGGCCAACAGGCTGGATGTGTTGAAGGGATCCATAGCAGCCATCTTTGAACAGTAGATGCTACCACACTAACCCATGCTGTCAGAGCTCCTCAGCTGATTTACCACCATGGTTTCACCTTTTAAGGACAATGATTGGAAACACCACTTCAGCTACACAGATAAAGTTAGAGACAAATTCTTCCAACAAAGATCAATTTAATGGAACAGGAATGCATGGCCTAGAGGTCTTGATCATTATGAGTAGCAGCTCCCGTTACCTGCTAAACAGACAAACCAGAACATAAGCAGCTGCACAGTCTGGATAAGTAGAGAGAAGAGAACCTCACCATAAATCTCAGAGACCCTTTACTGGTTCGCTGTCCTGGAACGCCGGATGCTGGACCACAATCGGACCGGTTGGGTTGTAGTGGAAGGTAGCGACCCGGAACTGCTTACGGCTGTAGCGGGACCTGGACTTCTTGGCGTACACTACATCCTGGTCATTTACAGGAGTGAACTCTGGCTCATCCTCACCAGGATCAGAGGAGCTATAGCTCTCCTCTCCAACCTGGTGAGAGCTGCTGTCAGCTGGAACTCCATGCTGGTGTAACATAGTTAAAATGGTTCAGGTTAAATCCTGCTAAAATGCACCATCTGCTGGTTTAATGGAGTATAACATTCACCCTAGAAAGAGCAGGGTATTATGGGTAATCCTCAGAGCAATAAGGATTACTGTCAAGGTAACGTGTCTCTGCAATGTTATAAAGAAATATTATATATAAAATATGTTTATGGTTTTCGTTTTTGCATGTTATTGAAATATGTTTTATGTAGGTCACACTGTTTTGCTATTATATTGTTTTTGTTGCGTTTTAGAAATGTTTAGCTCGTGAGAAAGTGTGGCGGGGATTTCCCACGTTAACATTGTGGCTCCTCCTTGCAGGAGCATGTTTATGCTAGAGACTGACTTTACCTCGATGCCCATGTGTGAAATACAGGTATGTTTTACTAAATCTTGTAGCAGATGGTTAATATAAGGCCGAGTTTTATTTTAACAGTTTTATATGAAGATATGGTTCATTTATGTTTTTGGATTATTTCAAGATACAAGTTTATATAAACTAAAATATAAAAATGGCATGCAGTAAATAAAATGTCAGCATTTTATTTTATTTTTCAAAGCATTTTAGTTAATTGCTTTACTTTCTTTAAAAAAATTGATACTCGCTGGTTGTTTCTTTAGTGTAAACTAAATCCACTATGCGATCACTGTAATTTTCAATGATTTTATTTTGATTACTGTATTATGGGTAATCCTCAGAGCAATAAGGATTACTGTCGAGGAGCATGTTTATGCTAGAGACTGACTTTACCTCGATGCCCATGTGTGAAATACAGATGGTGAATTAAAGAGAACTACTGATGCCAGCTTGAGCTCCTGTCATCCATTGCCACCCTAAGAGAAGCCACCAGAACCACATAGGTCACATTGGTGCCGTGACCCGCCCAGAACTACATCGGACCGGGCTGGTGACTTCTGATCTTCACGTCGCTGGAGCTCCACTGTTCCATCTGGGTTTTCAACAGTAGTCTAAGTACCACATCTGAATGTGTTTATAAATCCTTGTGAAAGGATATTTCTTTTGACTGCTTTTGGACTTTTGTCAAAATGAGTTACAGTAATTTTGGACAATCAAACATGACTCCACTCTGTAGGGGCAGAGGTAGAGGGTTCTTTACCACCCCTGTTCCATTTTCAATGGGTGACGAAGTATTGAGTGGGGCACTACTTGATGTAAATACTGTAAATAACTCGGTTGTGACTGGGGAAGCTGTTACACCCAGCAGTCAGACTTGTCCTAATATTCAACCTCGTCAGTGTTCTAGCACATCTATCCCAGATTCTCATGTTGATAATACTGGGCTAGCTGATCAGATGAGCACTATTGTCCAACAAATAGGGCAACAGCTGGCTGATAGTGTTATGGCACACCTGAAATCGAGCACCCCAAGTGGAACTTCGATAAAAAAGTTTCAAAATGAGAGTCCTCAAGTTCCATGCAGCTCGTTAGATTTTTCTCAGGTCCAGCTCGTCTCCAGAAGCCAGGTGAGAGAACCACCTATTTTTAAAGGGGAAAGTTCTGATACAGTTACAGTTGATGAGTGGGAGGACTCAATGAAAAGTTACATCAAAAAGAGTGGTGTACAGCAAGAACATCAAGCTGAGGAGATCCTGATCCATCTTAGAGGCAGAGCAAGGGATGTTGTGAGGTGTGGAATACGCAACTGTGGGATTGATGTTGAGCGCAATCCACAGGCCATTTATTCACTTCTGTGCAAACATTTTGGGTCTGATCAGTGCTCACCCGTACCACTTGCTGATTTTTACTCCACCAGGCCAAAAGAGAACGAGGATCCATTCGAATATTGGCTAAGATTGAATGGAGCAGCTGATGTTGCTGTTAGCCGTCTTCAAGAACAGGGTAAGACCTTTGACAATCCAAGTGTTGAAGTTACTCGCATGTTCATCAGGAACTGCCCATGTAAAGATTTAGCTATTACCTTCAGGTCTAAGACCATAGACAAATGGTCAGCACAAGATGTTCAGGAGGTGTTGGATGAGTATCATATGGAAAAGGGACTGCGGTCTGCTCAGAAAGAAAGCAGAATCAGTGTGAACCGAGCAGAGGTGGACTGTACAGCGCCCACATCTGTTCAGAAGCAGGAACTACAACAACAGGTAGCCCCAGACAATTCCACCATGGACAAGCTGATTAGCATGTTGGAGAAAGTTCTACTTCAAGCTCAGTGCAACTCCCAGTCCAGCAGACGGCAACCTGTTAAAAACCGTTCGCCGAATATTAAAGGACTGAACGACATACCATGTTCTGTGTGTAATGATAGTTCTCACACTGCACGTACACACTGCCGGCAGAATAATCTGTGCTTCTTCTGTCATCTTCCTGGCCATTCAAGCCGAAGCTGCCGTCAGAGAGAGCAGCTGCCCTCCCACAACCAGCAGGAAAACTGAACGATCTGCGTGGAGGGGAGGACAGCGCAGATCGTCTTAATGACACTCCCACATCGGATTCTTCTGATGATGACTGTGAGACACTGTACATTAATTACAGCAGCAAAATTCCACCACAAAAGACATTGATAGTGCAAGCCCCTCAGAGACTTTCAAAGACTGACAGCTTGTTTTACACAGATGTGACTGTTGGAGGAAGGTATTTTCTCAAAGCTTTGGTTGATAGTGGATCAATGGCATGCACCATAAGTGAGGAGGCTGAAGCAAAACTTTCAAGTTGTCTCACAGACCTGGATAAGAAACCAGCTGCTGATTTTGTCATTGTTGGATGTGGAGGTCATGTCGTCACACCTTCTGCATTGTATGAACTTACTCTAACAGTGTTTGACTTTAATGTCATAATCCCTGTTTTAGTAGTCCCAGGCCAATCAGATGAAATGATATTGGGCAGTAATGCTATCAGATGGCTGATTTCACAAATGAAAACCTCTTTGGATGAGACAACAAATTGCTCCTCTCAGAGGGGCAATCACAAAGACAATTTGCCCTGTTTAATGTCTCTGCTGCCAGGCTCCTGTGACCCAGGCATGAAACCCATCAAAGTGGGCACAGCCAAACTCAAAAGGTCTGTTACCCTCCAGCCCCTCACTGAACATTTAGTTTGGGCCAAACTGCCTACATCTGATGTTTCTTTAGTTGGATGTTCAGTCCTCATTGAGCCAACTCAGTCCAAGTGCAGACCCAGACAGATCCTAGTGGGGAGAGTTGTGGCGTCATTGTATGGTGACGGGTGTGTTCCTGTCAAGATTGTAAATCCAACTGAAGAACCTCTCACTCTGAGAAGAAATGCAAAAGTTGTTGATGTGTTCACTTGTGTTTCTGTACATGACTTTGCCAAACCTGAGTGTATCCAATCCAACACACAGTACACCAAAGACCCTGAAAAGACACCAGTAACTGACAAGGACATGTCTCATATTCTGAGTGACATTGGACTCCAGGATTTGGACCTCACATCCTGTGAAGTCTCCCTTGAGTGGAAATATAAATTATTGCAAATCATTCAGCAGTATGAATACATATTTTCTCGGCATAAAATGGACTGTGGGGATGCTACAGATTTTGTACATAGAATACGACTTGTGGATGACAAGCCCTTTAGACTACCATACAGGCGTGTTCCGCCTTGCCATTATGAAAAACTGCGCACTGCTCTGAGTGAGATGGAAGAGTTGGGAATTATTCGTAAATCACAAAGCGAATACTCCTCTCCTCTGGTTTTGGTTGTTAAGCCTAATGGAGATCTCCGCATCTGCAATGATTTCAGATGGCTGAATGCGCGAACCGTTAAAGATGCGCATCCATTGCCTCATCAAACAGATGCCCTTGCTGCACTTGGTGGGAATGTATTCTTTTCCACTATGGACCTGACTTCAGGGTTCTATAATGTGAGGCTACACGAGGATGACAAAAGGTTTACTGCCTTTTCTTCTCCATTTGGCCTGCATGAGTACAATAGGATGCCTCAAGGATTGACCAATAGCCCTGCAACTTTCATGCGGATGATGATGTCTATTTTTGGGGACCAAAATTTCACTAGTTTGCTATGTTATTTGGATGACCTGATGGTCTTTGCCCCATCAGAACAGGTTGCGCTTGATCGGCTCCAGGTGGTTTCCTCTCGTCTGGCTGCAAATAACTTGAAACTGTCTCCGAAAAAATGTCACTTCCTTCGTAGGTCAGTGAAATTTTTGGGTCATGTCATAAGTGAGGACGGTGTAAGCACTGATCCTAGTAAAGTTCAGGCTATCAGTGAGGTACAGGAAACTGATCTCATGGAGCCTGATGGTGAGACACCATGTGCCAGAAAAATTTGATCATTTCTTGGGATGGTTCTTTATTATCATCACTTTATTGGGAAGTGCTCTGTCAAAGCCAAACCGCTCTTTAGCCTTGTAGCTGAGCCTGGTGCGACAAACAAAAAAGGTCGAGGCAACAAACCCAAATTCAAAAAGGGTCAGGTTAAACTGTCCCCATCTGACTGGACTGACGAGTGCAAGGAAGCATTTAAAACTTTGAAAAATGATTTGATAAGTAGTGTTACCTTGGCTCATCCGGATTTTAATGCTCCATTCATCCTTGCAGTTGATGCCTCTTTTGATGGCATTGGAGCTGTTTTGTCACAGCTTCCTCCTGATGGAAGTGTGGCTAGACCAGTGGCTTTTGCCAGTAGGACTCTCTCACGCTCGCAGCTAAACTATCCAGCACATCGCTTGGAATTTCTTGCTCTTAAATGGGCAATATGCGACAAGTTTAGCCACTGGCTAAAAGGGCGTCATTTCACAGTCTGGACGGACAACAACCCGTTAACATACATACTAACCAAGCCAAGGTTAGATGCATGTGAACAACGATGGGTTTCCAGGCTCGCCGCCTATAGTTTTGATCTGAACTATGTTCCTGGCAGCAGAAATGTTGTCGCTGATGCCTTGAGTAGAGAACCTTTTGTTCAGTCGTGCATGAGCCATCGCATTGTAACTGAACCCTATGCCGCACTACTTAATCAGGTGAACGGTATGTTGGACAGAACGGTCCAAGATGCATTTCATTGTACGAACAACTGTCAGCTGGTTGTTGAGTGCACAGATGACAATGCTGAGGTGTCCTCACCAACTCCCCAGACTTTAACATCACAAGATGTGTCAGCTGTTCTTGAGGCACATGAGTCTGGAGGTTTCAGTCAGATGAGAGCCACTGATCCAGCTGTCTTGCAACTCAGTGACGTTGATCAATCTGCCTTGATGCCAAAGAGTGAACTTGCGAATTTGCAAGGTCAGGATGGTGTGTTGAGCAGACTTTTCTATTATATGCAACGTCACAGGAGACCCACCAGACGTGAACGTGCAAGTGAGTCACCTGGTGTTTTAAATCTGCTGAGACATTGGCCTAAGCTTGTCATTAAAGATGGCCTGTTATACAGAGTTAAGAAGGACAAACAAATGAACATGACAACTCAACAGTTTATTGTCCCTGACACTTTAAAAGCCAAAGTCCTCCAAGGGGTGCATGATTCAGCTGGTCATCAGGGCCAAGCCCGCACACTCTCTCTCGCCAGACAGAGATTCTTTTGGATTGGGATGGAACGTGACATCATTAACCATGTGAAGTGCTGTTTTCGATGTGTAGTTGGTAAAACTCCAGAACCTAATGACAGAGCTCCCCTTGAAAGTATTTACACCTCTGAGCCGATGGAACTGGTCTGTATTGACTTTTGGACGGCTGAACTCTCAGATAAACGCTCGGTGGATGTCTTAGTTGTAACAGACCACTTTTCCAAGATGGCACATGCGTTTCCATGCAAAAATCAGTCAGCCAAACAAGTCGCTCGTCGTCTGTGGGATGACTTCTTTTGCATATATGGCTTTCCTAAACGCATTCATTCAGACCAAGGAGCTAATTTTGAAAGTCTTCTCATCAAAGAACTGCTGGACATGGCTGGCATACAAAAGTCTCACACCACACCGTACCACCCGATGGGGAATGGCATTGTTGAACGTTACAATAGAACCTTAGGTAACATGATCAGAGCACTCCCTCCCCAGTCCAAGGCAAGATGGCCTCAGATGCTCAGAATGCTAACGTTCTGCTACAATTGCACTGAGCATGAAACAACTGGATTTGCTCCGTTTTTCCTTATGTTCGGCAGGGTCCCGCGCCTGCCCATCGATGTGGTTTTCCAGCATGCTCTGTCAAATGGCCCAGTTGTAGACCATCATGAGTTTGTCTCCCGCCTCAAACGTGACCTCTCTTTGGCTGCCCGCATTGCTCAACAAAACAGTTCATCGGGACAAGCCCAACAAGCGATGTATTACAACCGCAAAGCTAAAGGTTCTCCTCTCGTTGTGGGTGACAGAGTTTTGGTTGCTAATCGTGGTGAGCGAAGGAAGAGGAAAATTGCAGACAAATGGGAATCAACAGTATATGAAGTGGTGTCTGTGAAGCCTGATATAAATGTTTGTTGCATCAGAGATTTTACTGCCATATTTTTTGGTTTACATGTTTTATTTTGTATTATGCAAATTTTTTGTTATTATGAGTCTTATTTTGAAAGGCTTCTTTAGGAAGTGTGGAATCTAGCATGTTCGCTGAAAAACTAGAAGAAAAGGATGCACACAGCATGAGGGCATGACATTTGCAAGAAGTTTTACAGAGAAATTTAAGTTTAAGAAGTCCTTTATTTCTCATTTCTACCTCAAAAGGAAGGGTCAGCCAGCGAGGTATGTTTATATGTATTTATATTATTTTTTATGTCATTTGTTACTCATGAAACCATCTCATTTAAGTTTATGTTGTATTTTAGTTCGACGGTGGTTTTGGTGTCAGTGGAAAAGAAATTATAAGAAGAATTTTAATAAAGCTGACTTCACACCAGCAGTACCGAACTCTTTATTGCCGTCAAGAAGAGGTGGAAGTGATAGTCGAACTCGGAGCTGCATGATTCCCGGCCCTCTGGTGGACACATCGCGTCATTGCACCAAAGACCAAGCTGCTGCAAAGTTAATGGACACACGTTCATCTGTTGCTTCTTCATAAAGACGTGCAGAAGCCAGACATTTAAGTTAATGTTTGGAAAGCAACAGAAAGAGGGAGTGACAACAAGGAACCGTGTGAAGCCTGACAACAACAGCACAACAAGGTAACGGGAAGGGAAATAATGCAACAAGTTCAGAGTGAATTTAAGTCAAGTTAAAAGGAGATTTTCACCAAGTAAAAATCCATAACATTCCAAGTAAAACAAAATGTCAGAAACAAATGAAACAGAAATACTTGCTGATGCAGAAAAGGCTGCCGTAGGTGAGCAAGTAGATGAAACCTTTTTAATGCAATCTGGGCAAGAAGAGCTGCGTAGAAGTGAAAGACCTCGCATGCTAACAGGAAAAGGAAGAGAATTCCATAAAGAAAAACTACAGGTGTTGCAACGTCACTTTGAAAGCACTTATGACAGATGGAAAGCATTAATTAAAGTTGCTAAAAAATCTGTTATTAAAGGAGATCCTGTTGACATTCTTGAAGATCACATGGACATTGTGCAAAGAGAACTAGCTGCTCTTAATGATATTTATGACCAATACAGAGCAAAGGATGGACCACCTCATAACATGCGTTCCAAGTTAGACAAATGTACATCAGTGACTAAAGTAGTTTTGCAAAACATCCAGTGCCATGTTGAGGGAACAAATAAGGAGGAGATTGTTTGGCCTGATGCCAGTTCTGTATTTACATCTTCTAGCTCAGCTAGTGTCTCAGTTCATAGTCTGTTTAAAGCATGTTCAGCTGTTTCTAATGGCTCCTCCGCCAAAAGACAAGAAGCTGCAGCGGAGTATGAAGCCACAAAGGCTGTGCTTAAGATAATGACTGAACAAGAGAAATTCAGAGAAAAAATCCAAACCATAGAAGAAGAAGACAAACGCATAACTACAGAACAAGAAGCTGCTGTGATGTCACAACTCCAGCTAGAGGAAAGAGAGGAATCAGAACGCAAGTTAAAAAGAGAAAAAGAAAAGGCAGCTGTGATAAAGAGACAACAAGAGGAAAGTGCTGCAAGGAGAAAGTCAGTCGAGGACTTAAAAAGAGAAATTCAAAGACTGGAAAATCTGAAAGGACTCAATGCAGCAAAAGCAAAATTACAAGTTTATGAAGAGGACTACTTTTCAGTAAAGCAAGAAAGCATCACTCCAAGTCCTGCAAACATACAGGTAACTGAGTTCAAGAACACTGCTAATCAACCCACACAGCCACCACAACAGTTAAATGTCATCCACGAGAGCACAGGTGAGCTTGTAAAGGTTTTAGCAGAAGCTATATCAGCTAATAGGCTACCTATTCCAGAACCCTCAGTATTTAGTGGGGATCCACTTAAGTTTAAACATTGGAAAGCATCTTTTCAGACTCTAATAGAGAGAAAGAACATTCCCATTGCAGAAAAGATATTTTTCCTACAGAAGTATGTAGGTGGATGTGTTAAAGAAGCCTTACAAGGCTATTTTCTGATTGGCTCTGAAGATTCCTATATAGCAGCATGGAATATGCTCAATGAACGTTATGGAGAGCCTTTTGTCATCGCTAAGGCATTTAGGGACAAGTTGCACACATGGCCAAGGCTCCAAGTTAAAGATAGTGCAGAGTTGAGAAAGTTTGTGGATTTTTTACAAAGCTGTCAATCTGCAATGACTACTAATGAGAATCTGAACGTCCTCAATGATGGGATAGAGAATCAAAGACTTGCTGCTAAACTGCCAGACTGGTTGAGCAACAGATGGAACCGAAAGGCTACAGAGTACCAGCTGGAGCACAGACAGTTCCCCCATTTCAGTTACTTTGTAACATTCCTGTCAATGGAGGCAAGTATTGCATGTAATCCCATTACATCATATCAAGCTATAAGACAAAGTGAATTTGACAAACCAAAGACGAAACCTCAAATTACACCCATTCACAAGAAACAAGATACAGCAAAAATCTTCACAACTAACTCTACAGAAAGAAGCATGGGTTATTGTGTGTTTTGTAAAAGAGCAGGACACAGCTTATACAAATGTCGTAAGTTTACTGAGAAACCAGTTACTGAGAGAATCAAGTTCATTCAAGGTGAAAAACTATGTTTTGGCTGTTTAAATAGTGGTCATTTCTCCAAGAACTGCAGCAACCGAATGACATGCAACACATGCTCCAAACGACATCCCACATGTCTGCATGAAGAAAGACAAAGACAAGAGACAAAGAAAGAACAACCGAAAGACCAAGAAGCAGCTGAACGGAAGGAAATTCAGCAACAGGTAACACAGTCACAAGACGCAGTTAACGAAATTACATCTAACAGAGTGACTCATGAAAGTAGAAACACACAGACATCTCCAATAGTACCTGTTTATGTATCCACACAAAATGAGCCAAGCAAAGAAATACTTACCTACGCTCTGCTGGACACACAGAGTGATTCATCTTTTATTCTCAATGAAGTAGCAAACAATCTGGACACAGTTAAAACCCAGGTTAAGCTAAAATTATCTACGATGTCATCCAAGAAAACAATTGTACCATGTACAAAGCTTGAAGCTCTGCAAATAAGAGGATTGTTTTCCAAAAAGAAACTCACTGTGCCAATTGCTTACACACGTGATTTTATACCCGCCAATCGTAGCCATATTCCTACTCCAGACACGGCAAGGTCATGGCCACATTTGGAACATCTCTCTGAATACATTGCTCCACCATTGGACTGTGAGATAGGACTCCTGTTAGGCTACAACTGCACACAAGCTTTAATGCCCAGAGAAGTCGTATGTGGTGAAGAAAACCAACCTTATGCCCAGAAAACAGATTTGGGCTGGAGCATCATAAGTTACTGTGATTTGGTTGATGCAGGCAGTGATGTTATTGGAGTAAGCCATCGCATCACTGTAAAGCAAGTAATACCAGATACTGAGCCAACCATTAAGCTAAAGAATAAGGTTCATTACATCTGCAAGACACAAGTAAAAGAAGTAACAGGACCAGATGTAATCAAAGCTCTTGAAGCAGATTTTACAGAGAAAGCAGTGGAAGAAACAAGCATTTCACAAGAAGATGTCTGCTTCATAAGAAAGCTACAAAAAGGAATAAAACAAAAGCAGGATGGACATTTTGAAATGCCCCTGCCTTTCAAAAACGACAGACCAAATCTTCCCAACAACACGTCATGTGCAATGCAACGCTTAAGCAGTCTCAAACGCAGATTCATAAGGGATCAAAGGTACTACTCTGATTATGTAAGGTTCATGGAGGACATTATTGCACGTGGTGACGCAGAGAAAGTGCCGCAGAAAGAACTCTGTAATTCCCCTGCCTGGTATATTCCCCACCATGGGGTATACCACCCTCAAAAGCCTGGCAAGATTCGTGTAGTTTTTGACTGCTCTGCACAATATCAAGACACTTCGCTAAATGAACACCTGCTTACAGGGCCTGACCTCACAAACACTTTGGTGGGAGTACTCTGTAGGTTCAGGAAAGGATCAGTGGCTGTAATGTGCGACGTGGAACGTATGTTTCACCAGTTCCATGTAACGCCCCAAGACCAGGATTATTTACGCTTCCTATGGTGGGAGCATGGTGATCTAAGTGTTCCCCCCTCAGTCTATCGCATGAAGGTTCACCTGTTTGGTGCAGCTTCTTCACCGGGTTGTGCCAATTTTGGTTTAAAACATCTAGCCACACAAGGTGAGGGAAAGTTCTCTCCAAACACAGTGAAGTTCATTCAAAGAAATTTTTATGTAGATGATGGACTTGTAAGTGTTAAATCTGAAGCAGAAGCAATCAAATTAGTAAAAGAAGCAAGAGAGCTGTGTAGCACAGGCAAATTAAGATTACACAAATTTGTTTCAAACAGTGACAATGTGTTAAAGTCGCTGCCCAGAGAGGAGTGTGCTGACAGTGTTAAAGATTTGGATCTAGCATTTGGAGAGCCACTGATGGAAAGAGCACTTGGTGTTATGTGGTGCATCTCTTCTGATGAGTTTCAGTTCAGGATAACAGTCAAAGAGCACCCAATGACAAGAAGAGGAATCCTGTGCACAGTAGCATCAGTGTATGATCCACTGGGATTTGTGGCACCCTTCATCCTTAAAGGAAAACAAATCCTGCAACAGCTATGTCAAGAAAAGGTTGGATGGGATGAGCCTCTTTCGGATCAACTCTACAGAGAGTGGGAATCCTGGCTCCTAGATCTTCAAAACTTGTCAAAGGTGAGAATCCAAAGATGCATACTACCTGAAAACACAGACATCACACAGTGTGATTTACATCATTTTTCAGACGCCAGTGTGACAGGCTATGGACAATGTAGTTACTTAAGAACAGTCACATCCAAAGGAGATGTTCACTGTGTGCTAGTCATGGGAAAGGCACGCGTTGCTCCAACCAAAGTCACCACTGTCCCTAGACTTGAGTTAACAGCTGCAGTAGTTGCAGCAAGAACAAGTGTAATGCTAAGAAGGGAACTGGAGATCAGCAATCTTCAAGAACATTTCTGGACAGATTCTAAAGTGGTGTTAGGATATGTGAATAATGATGCCAAAAGATTTCATGTGTTTGTGGCAAATAGGATTCAAATAATAAAATCACTCACAGACCCACAGCAGTGGCATCATGTACCATCTGAGAATAATCCTGCAGACCATGCATCAAGAGGATTAAGTGTCCAACAGCTTCTCAAATCTAACTGGTTTAAAGGACCAGAGTTTTTGTGGCAAAATGAAATACCCATTGAAACTGTCAAGATAAGTGAAGTTGTTTCTAATGACCCAGAACTGAAAGCCGTACATGTGCTCAAAACAGAAGTACAAGAAAAGAGAACAATACTTGATCGTCTCAACAAATTTTCTGATTGGAGAAGAGCTGTTAAAGCTATTGCTCGTTTAAGGAAATTTGTAAAAGATTTTAAAGGAGACACACAAACAAAAGGTGGAAGCACATGTGTTGAGGACAGACGAGAAGCAGAACTGTTCATAATAAAACTTGCACAAGGAAACACTTTCAGCAAGGAAATCAAGGACTTAACCCAAGGAAAGGACATTCAACTCAAGGATAAGACACACAGGCTGTATAGCTTAAACCCATTTGTTGATGAGCAAGGAGTACTCAGGGTGGGAGGACGTTTAACAAGAGCAAGTCTGCACCCATACATCAAACATCCTGCCATTATTCCCAAATCAAGTCATGTGTCATCTTTACTGATTAAACACTTCCATGAGAAGGTGCAGCATCAAGGAAGAGGAATTACTGTAAATGAGCTGCGTTCCAATGGACTGTGGATCACAGGGTGCAGCAGTGCAGTTGCTTCACACATCTTCAAGTGCACAACCTGCAGGAAGTACAGGAGGCATACCCAAGATCAACAGATGTCAGACTTACCAGAGGACAGAATGGAAACAACACCCCCATTCTCTTACTGTGGTGTTGACTGTTTTGGACCTTTTTATGTAAAAGAAGGCAGAAAGGAACTTAAAATGTATGGTCTTTTGTTTACATGTATGTGTTCCAGGGCAATACATATTGAAATGTTAGATGACCTTACTGCTGATGCTTTTATTAATGCATTGCGTTGTTTTATTTCTATTCGTGGACATGTAAGACAGATCAGGTGTGATCAAGGGACTAATTTTGTTGGTGCTAAAGGAGAATTTTTGAATGCACTGAAGGACTGTGACACAGAACAGTTGAAACAATATGGATGTGAGTTTGTTCTGAACACCCCATCTTCAAGCCACATGGGAGGTGTTTGGGAGAGGCAGATTAGGACCATTAGAAGTGTTTTAACTGCTATTCTTGATAAAACTTCTAAGAGACTTGATAGTTCTTCCCTCAGAACGTTTTTGTATGAGGTGATGGCTATTGTGAATAGCAGGCCGCTAACAGTAGAAAACCTAAGTGATCCAAGTTTAGAGCCTCTTACACCAAATCATATTCTCATGATGAAGTCTGGTGTTATTATGCCCCCTCCTGGTGAATTTGTGAGCCAGGACTTGTACTTGAGAAAGAGGTGGCGCCAAGTTCAGTTTTTAGCCAATGAATTCTGGACAAGGTGGAAGAAAGAATATCTTCTTAATCTTCAGCAGAGACAAATCTGGCAAAGAGACAAAAGAAATGCAAAGGTGAATGACATTGTTATTCTTCAAGAGGACAATTCTCCAAGGACCAAGTGGAAACTTGCAAGAGTAACAGATGTATATCCAAGCGCAGATGGAAGGATCAGGAAGGTGAAACTGTTGTTAGGTGATTCGACCTTGGATAAGAATGGACTAAGGACTGTCAAGCCAGTGTATCTTGATAGACCAGTTCATAAAACTGTGTTGTTGCTGGAAGCACAGTAAATGTTAAAATGTAAATATATTCCTATTGCAATGTTACATGTTTGAAGTTAAATCACTATAGGTTAGTGATTTGGTGGGAGTTTTACTGCCATATTTTTTGGTTTACATGTTTTATTTTGTATTATGCAAATTTTTTGTTATTATGAGTCTTATTTTGAAAGGCTTCTTTAGGAAGTGTGGAATCTAGCATGTTCGCTGAAAAACTAGAAGAAAAGGATGCACACAGCATGAGGGCATGACATTTGCAAGAAGTTTTACAGAGAAATTTAAGTTTAAGAAGTCCTTTATTTCTCATTTCTACCTCAAAAGGAAGGGTCAGCCAGCGAGGTATGTTTATATGTATTTATATTATTTTTTATGTCATTTGTTACTCATGAAACCATCTCATTTAAGTTTATGTTGTATTTTAGTTCGACGGTGGTTTTGGTGTCAGTGGAAAAGAAATTATAAGAAGAATTTTAATAAAGCTGACTTCACACCAGCAGTACCGAACTCTTTATTGCCGTCAAGAAGAGGTGGAAGTGATAAGAGATCCTGTCACATCAAAGACAAAGGTCCTTCACAGAAATCTTCTCCTTCCTGTCAACTTTCTCACTGCTGCTGCCATTCCTGATGATGCGGACCATTCCCCTTGCCCTTCCACAACAGGAAGTGACCCCGTTGTGCCTGATGAAGTGCAGGACAATGAAACTAAGACTGTGAACTGGCTTTTGCAGATGGAGGACAATAGTTGTATGGATGAAGTTGTAAATCAACCTGACTGTGCTTCTGACATTCCAGTGCGAGGTTCTTCAGTGGACATTGTGTTTCCTGCCTCAAGTGTTGAGACCAAGGGTTTACCTGAACCTGATCTCCCTGAATTGGTTGCACTGTCAAACCCTCCTGAACCGGGTTCCAACCATACAACTCCAGCTGTCCAATCTGACCTCATTCAGCATGATCTTCCAGTTGAACATAGTTCTGACATGAAACGGGACTTGCCTGTAACTGATGTTATTTGCACTCAGCCATCTAGGCTATGCACTAGATCGGGTAGGCCTGTTAAGACTCCAGCCAGGCTTATATGTGAAATGAATGAACAGGTTGTGGATGATTCAATGTCGACTGTGGATTCTCTCTTTTCCTTTGTGAAGACCATGTTTGCAGGGTAGATTTGTATTGCTTCAAAGTTTATTTTTGGGTTGTTTTTTTTTTTTTTTTGCTCAGTGACTGCTTTGTAGAGCAATGGTTGTTTATCAAAAGGTGTAAATGGCATCTTTTGGGTCTGTGTTGGTAGGAGTATTGGCCACACTTTTGCTAACATTATTCCTTAGGGGAAGTTTTGAACTGATGTGACTACTATGTGCTCTTTATTTTTATTTTTTTTTATTGCACTTTTGTTTTAGTGCTGTGTATATTTGATACAACCCCATTTTAGCAGAATTTACGGGGGGTGTATGTAACATAGTTAAAATGGTTCAGGTTAAATCCTGCTAAAATGCACCATCTGCTGGTTTAATGGAGTATAACATTCACCCTAGAAAGAGCAGGGTATTATGGGTAATCCTCAGAGCAATAAGGATTACTGTCGAGGTAACGTGTCTCTGCAATGTTATAAAGAAATATTATATATAAAATATGTTTATGGTTTTCGTTTTTGCATGTTATTGAAATATGTTTTATGTAGGTCACACTGTTTTGCTATTATATTGTTTTTGTTGCGTTTTAGAAATGTTTAGCTCGTGAGAAAGTGTGGCGGGGATTTCCCACGTTAACATTGTGGCTCCTCCTTGCAGGAGCATGTTTATGCTAGAGACTGACTTTACCTCGATGCCCATGTGTGAAATACAGGTATGTTTTACTAAATCTTGTAGCAGATGGTTAATATAAGGCCGAGTTTTATTTTAACAGTTTTATATGAAGATATGGTTCATTTATGTTTTTGGATTATTTCAAGATACAAGTTTATATAAACTAAAATATAAAAATGGCATGCAGTAAATAAAATGTCAGCATTTTATTTTATTTTTCAGAGCATTTTAGTTAATTGCTTTACTTTCTTTAAAAAAATTGATACTCGCTGGTTGTTTCTTTAGTGTAAACTAAATCCACTATGCGATCACTGTAATTTTCAATGATTTTATTTTGATTACTGTATTATGGGTAATCCTCAGAGCAATAAGGATTACTGTCGAGGAGCATGTTTATGCTAGAGACTGACTTTACCTCGATGCCCATGTGTGAAATACAGATGGTGAATTAAAGAGAACTACTGATGCCAGCTTGAGCTCCTGTCATCCATTGCCACCCTAAGAGAAGCCACCAGAACCACATAGGTCACACTGGCTGCCCTGATTACTGCTCTGTTGGGCCCCAGAAGGAAAACTGCTGCCAGCACTGATGGGGTAAAATCCTGGATAAGCCTCAGACCCGCTGGCCTGTCCACTGGGGTAGTAGAAGACAGGCTGGGATTGTTCCTGTTGAGTGTATTGAGGTCTATACCACCGTGGAAGCTGTTCATCTTGACTACCTGAGGAAGCAGTTCAGAGTCAGAGCAAACATCTACAGCTCATTACAACAGATAACTGGGTGGTTTTACCACCTGCTTTCATTTTATTGTCCAATTCATGTAAAGCCCTTGAATTGTCCTTGTACCCAATTGTGCCTTAGAAATAAACTTGCCTTCAGACTTCATGTGGGAATAAAGCTCACCTGGAGTTTGAGGAGCACAGGTGATGCTTCCAATCAGCAGGAAAGAAATCCACAACATTCTGCAGAAACATGGAAGTTCAGATCCTTAGCAGCATTCAGACCAGAAGGTTCTAGCAACACATCTTCAGTCCAGGATTCAAGCTGCTGTTAAAGTGGACCTCACCTCATAGTGCTGCTCTGCTGCTAGTGAAAGATAGACCTCAGATCCCCTGATAAGAGACTCCAACGTGCAGGAGCTGCTTTTATAGGATCCTCAGAGCAGCTGGAGATGATTGGAGCTGATTGCTGATTGGAACCAGAACCTAATATTTAAACCATCACGAACCACACTCCATACCAGTAAGTGGCGGTAATGCTACTAACAGTTTGTTGCCAACCGCCATAAAACTTGACAAGAAGAAGAAGAAGAAGAAGAAGAAGAAGAACCAGAACCAGAACCAGAACCACAACCACCACCACCACCATGGACCTCCTCTCATTGCTCAGTTTGGATCTCTTAATTTCAGCTTACCTGGAACTAGAGCAGAGTGGTTTTGATCAAAGTTGGATGAAGATCCTGGTTTCCCTCACCGTGGTCAGACATGACTGAACGGAAATCTGACATAACCTCCAGGAGTTCATCTGCTGACCAAGAAGACCTTCTGAGATCACAGCAAAGAGTGGTAGATCATTTTCTAACCTTTAGTGCTACAATAATGGTTTTTATCTTTTATTCTCTGCAGTGATGAAAGACGTCCGATAACAGATTCGATCTGTTGGACCCTCATCAGGCCTGATCCCTGGGGATTAAAAAGGTTCTTCATGTGGAGTAAATACTCAAATATTAACAAATCAATTGATCATATTAAGAGAAAGATTAACTTAAGGAAATAGAAATACATTCATAAACAAAGAAATAAAAAGAAATCATGAGATAATCATAATAAATTGACATTAGTGATAAAAAGTGATTTAAGGTAAAAATACAAGTCCTTCTCAAATATTAGCATATTGTGATTAAGTTCATTATTTTCCATAATGTAATGATAAAACTTGAACATTCATATATTTTAGATTCATTGCACACTAACTGAAATATTTCAGGTCTTTTATTGTCTTAATACGGATGATTTTGACATACAGCTCATGAAAACCCAAAATTCCTATTTCACTAAATTAGAATATTTCATCCGACCAATAAAAGAAAAGTGTTCTTAATACAAAAAAAGTAAACCTTCAAATAATTATGTATTATGCACTCAATACTTAGTCTGTAATCCTTTTGCAGAAATGACAGCTTCAATGTGGCGTGGCATGGAGGCAATCAGCCTGTGGCACTGCTGAGGTGTTATGGAGATTGCTGATGTTGCATATTAAGCTCTCACCAACGGGACCCTTTTTTAGATGCTCTTGGTTAATAGACTAAAAGGTTTTCTCTAGAGTTGGGGTTGTAGCACAAGCACTACACAACCACCAGAACGACAATTTATTTATGAATTAGCTGATTGGGCTCAGCTCTACAGGACTGGGTGACGCATTCGTTTTTCTAACTTAATATGATTTTGTCTTATCTTGTGTGTTACTTATGTGGATTTCAGTGTATTTATAGAATCTCAGATTGCTTCTTGTTATGTCACTGGTTCCTGTGCCTTATTGGATTTTAAAATAGAATAATAAAGTTTTTCTTGTAATTGTAAAAGAACACATAATTAAAATATATTTTGTATATTTCTGTTTCATCATTTTAAGCCAGACTTATCTATGTACTTTTAATTGGGAGACCCTAGGCCTCTTGATGTTATTTTTAGAGGTCTACTAGTTGCTTTTAGGGCCACGTCCTCGGTCACAATCCGGGTTATTCCCCCGTGTTACATAACATAGACGAGCAGTTGCGTGGCATTAGCCACATCAGTGCTTTTGTCCAGTTGCAATGTGAAATAGTCACTTGCTCATACCTGGTCCAAAAGTTGATTAGAAACATCCCCTGCCATCTCACTTATTCGCCTACACACCGTGTTGTCCAAAAGTGGTATATCATCCATTTTCTTTGCCGCGTCCTCACCAAGCATTTCTCGAACTATGTCTTCGCTTGCTGGAAGTAAGAAACCTTCTCCGTCGGTGTGGGGCTTCTTTGCCCGAGCTATGTGGTACAATGCCGCATAGGATGCTCAGTGCTCTCTCTGGGACGTTAGCTTGCTGCACAAATGTCATCTGCTTCGTTATTTGTTCCTCCTTGCGTTTGAAATATTCCACTGACTTTTCAGCCTCCACTGGATGTTTCTGTTGTAAAAGCCGTTTAAGTTTGGATGGTTTTAAGCACTCGTTTGAAAGAATTACGACGCATAGCACACATTTAGGGCAGTCCATAATTAATATAGTCCTTTTCATACTTCCTCAACTTTTTTGGCCAGTTGCAGCTCCTCTGTGTTTGAGCAGATGTTTTTGGATTGGTGGGGTCTTCGCCAGGTCCTTTTTAAAAAACTTTTCCATATTGTTTGCTGTTTAGCACTATTTTCAAGAAGCTAATGTCGGCGCAAGGCTAGCCAGGTTTGTTTACGAGTGTGTCATGGTCATGGCTATGCCAACCAATTAGAAAGATGCTTTATTTAAAAATACAGGTGCTGGTCATAAAATTAGAATATCATGAAAAAGTAGATTGATTTCAGTAATTCCATTTAAAAAGTGAAACTTGTATATTATATTCATACATTACATACAAACTCATATATTTCAGATGTTTATTTTGTTTAATTTTGATGATTACAAATGACAACAAATGAAAATCTCAAATTCATCATATCAGAAAATTAGAATATTACTGAAGACCAATAAAAACAAAGGATTTATAGAAATGTTGGCCAACTGAAAAGTATGAACATGAAAAGTATGAGCATGTACAGCACTCAGTATTTAGTTGGGCCTCCTTTGGCCTGTATTACTGCAGCAATGCGGCGTGGCATGGAGTCGATCAGTCTGTGGCACTGCTCAGGTGTTATGATAGCCCAGGTTGCTCTAATAGTGGCTTTTAGCTCTTCTGAATTGTTGGGTCTGGTGTATTGCATCTTCTTCTTCACAATACCCCATAGATTTTCTATGGGGTTAAGGTCAGGAGAGTTTGCTGGCCAATTAAGAACAGGGATACCATGGTCCTTCAACCAGGTACTGGTAGCTTTGGCACTGTGTGCAGGTGCCAAGTCCTGTTGGAAAATGAAATCTGCATCTCCAAAAAGTTGGTCAGCTGCAGGAAGCATGAAGTGCTCTAAAACTTCCTGGTATGTGGCTGCGTTGACCCTGGACCTCAGAAAACACAATGGACCAACACCAGCAGATGACATGGCACCCCAAACCATCACTGACTGTGGAAACTTTACACTGGACTTCAAGCAACGTGGATGAAGTGCCTCTCTTCTTTTCCTCCAGACTCTGGGACCTTGATTTCCAAAGGAAATGCAAAATTTACTTTCATCAGAGAACATGACTTTGGACCACTCACCAGCAGTCCAGTCCTGTTTCTCTTTAGCCCAGGCAAGACGCTTCTGACGCTGTCTGTGGTTCAAGAGTGGCTTGACACAAGGAATGCGACAGCAGAAACCCATGTCTTTCATACGTCTGTGTGTGGTGGTTCTTGAAGCACTCACTCCAGCTGCAGTCCACTCTTTGTGAATCTCCCCCACATTTTTGAATGGGTTTTGTTTCACAATCCTCTCCAGGGTGCGGTTATCTCTCTTGCTTGTACACTTTTTTCGACCACATCTTTTCCTTCTCTTCGCCTCTCTATTAATGTGCTTGGACACTGAGCTCTGTGAACAGCCAGCCTCTTTAGCGATGACCTTTTGTGTCTTGCCCTCCTTGTGCAAGGTGTCGATGGTCGTCTTTTGGACAACTGTCAAGTCAGCAGTCTTCCCCATGATTGTGTAGCCTATAGAACTAGACTGAAAGACCATTTAAAGGCTTTTGCTGGTGGTTTGAGTTAATTAGCTGATTAGAGTGTGGCACCAGGGGCCATCAATTTTGAACCTTTTCACAATATTCTAATTTTCTGATATGATGAATTTGAGATTTTCATTTGTTGTCATTTGTAATCATCAAAATTAAACAAAATAAACATCTGAAATATATGAGTTTGTATGTAATGTATGAATATAATATACAAGTTTCACTTTTTAAATGGAATTACTGAAATCAATCTACTTTTTCATGATATTCTAATTTTATGACCAGCACCTGTATTTGAGCTTTATGTGAATGATTTTCATAATGCAGTTATACCCAGACAATATTTTAATTTTTAGTCAATTTCATATGACTTTTCTTTTTCCTACATACTCCCACGGCCCAACCTTTGAAAACCAGGGATCTAGAATTAGGGTGGCCATTTCTATAACACCAAAAAGGAGGACATTGTGCGGCATATCAATTACTAAGGTGTACATAAGAATCGGGTAAAGTCACATTTATAGTACAATTCTTAGTAGTTTAAAGATGATGCTTGTGTAGTTGAATAGAACAAAATATTAAAGAGATGTAAAAAAAGAATTGGTTCCCAGCATTTGTATTTATTTAATACATTGTGTTTAAAAAGTGACTATTTTTTGACACGATTAATTTGAGCAGAACTGCTGCAATTGATCATAAAGCAGTTGTTTGGAAAAGAAGCTTGAGGCGGAGAGAGAGAGCTAGAGAATAGGACAATACAAATGTCAAAAAGTGGCTGGAAAAGAGGAATTCGTGACATGGCTGCAGCCTGTCGAGAGTAAAGATGATTTCACCATGTTATTTATCTATCTATCTATATATATATATATATATATATATACACAAACTTGAGTCATGGAACTGTGCTTACAGCTCCTTATTTCATGTATACTAATAACTTGTGTACATGATACTTGTTGAAATTAAAATTATTTCTAATAGCATTAAAAGAGCATTAAATTAGAGTTCCTCATTCCGGTATAAACCCTGTGAACGTTTAATTTAATATGACATATTAAAAAAAAATCCCCGTCATCATCCAGCAGATGTTCAGTTTCTGCCCAAATATTTTCTCTTTCTGCTGTGGATTTTTGTAACAGGAATAAACAGGATCATCCATAGTTTGTATGAACTATGTTTGTTCTCCGCTTCCAAACTCATCATCTCTTCATCCATTCCTGCAATAAGAATTTTTTGGTCTGTTGAAGCACCAATAGTCTGCATCCAGTTATTTAATTAATTGCTCTTAATTTTGGGAATATATACGAACTATGCTCTAATTTCTAGTAACCGACCTGTTTTTACTATAATTTAATTTGACAAACCGGGTCTTCACTACATTCTTTATCCTGTTTGGTGCGATTGCAATTGCGGGTCTTGATCTGGACTGACGGGAGCGGAGACAAAAAGAGCTCAGTTCCGTATTTTGACGGTGAAAGACGGAGAAGACGTACGTGGACAGAGACGTGCGGAGGAGTAGCGGAGGATGTGGAACAGCTCTCATTGATTTACATGACAGACAAGTACTTCGCACGACGTACTTGAGCGGAGCGGAGCACTGACAGAGTATGTGGAATCTGGGTGTAAAGGAGGGCAAATACACGTCCGGCTGGATGCGGCGCCGGACGCCGGACAGTGCAATGAAAATCCGGACTGTCCGCCCTAAAGCCGGACATCTGGCCACCCTATCTAGAATATTCACAGACACCAGATTAGGAAATCTCTGTCAGGTGGTCCATGAGCACTTCTGATTCCAACCAACTACCTGATTATGCAATTGTCTAAACAGCAGTTGGCTGACTGGCAGCCTGTCACAGTCTGGGAGGAAACCAGCCTCTGTTTATCCTGTGGAGGAAGTTTTGTCACAAGATGTTTGACAAACTAATTTGGTTTCACTTTGCACCTTGTTCTCCATCCAGCCTTCAGTCTGATTTTCCCAGAACCTCCACGGCTAAACTGGACCAGAACTCTTGTTCAAGTTATGAAACAACCCAAACCTTGAAGATATTACATTTAGGAAAGTAGAATCAGTCAAACTGGCCCCTTTAACAGGAAGTCACTCATCTGGAAGTGAAGCAATAACTGTCTCTCCAAGGTTTACAGGAGGCTTCATGATCACCTGACCTCCCTTGGAGCTGAAGAAGCAGCTCCTCCTGAATGAGGCTCCTCTCCATTCAGAAGCTGATCTCAGCTGCATGGCCATCACCATTATCTGGCTTTCATGGTAGAGCTGAAGAACAGTGGGTGAGTAGAGGAGGCTCAGCCTTGAGGGATGCTGGAACAGAGACTGATCTGGAGCAGACCAGTCAAAGTTCAGCCTCATTACTGAAGATCCTCAGAGGCACCACAATGAAAGGAGCTCTGAGAAAGGCTGAAACTTTGCTGTGACCTGATGGATGGTTCTCATTTCAGCAAAGCTCTGCATGGATAGAAACAGGAAACTGCCTCCAAAAGCCACTTTAGATCCAGCTGCCTCAATTAAAAGATGGAGATCCTTCACAGAACTTTCAGTCTAGGTGTAGAGTTTAGATCACCAACCTCTGTCCCATACAGACTCAGGCCTGTTCACAGAACCTGAATTCAGAGTCACAGATTAAGCCAGACTTGATCCAGCCTGATCAGTGAATCCTAGCTGAACAAAGCCAGGGTTTCAGGTTAGAACCAGGTCTAGACCACTCCCGACTAAATGTCCAAAAATTACAGGATTGAAGATATTAAGAATCACTCCCCCAGTGGAAGCCAATATGGTGGCATGTGCCAATCTAAGTTTATGGATCTGCATGATTTTGTCCCAATATTTAGTGGTTCAATCCATCACATCAAACTCTGGGGACTTTAAGTCAGAAACCTGCAACAGCAGATCTACTTTATCCTTCACTGCAGCATGGAGAGCCATTTTAGAGGACAGCCAGAACTATGTCTTCAGATAAATTCAGAGGCCAACAGGCTGGATGTGTTGAAGGGATCCATAGCAGCCATCTTTGAACAGTAGATGCTACCACACTAACCCATGCTGTCAGAGCTCCTCATCTGATTTACCACCATGGTTTCACCTTTTAAGGACAATGATTGGAAACACCACTTCAACTACACAGATAAAGTTAGAGACAAATTCTTCCAACAAAGATCAATTTAATGGAACAGGAATGCATGGCCTAGAGGTCTTGATCATTATGAGTAGCAGCTCCCGTTACCTGCTAAACAGACAAACCAAAACATAAGCAGCTGCACAGTCTGGATAAGTAGAGAGAAGAGAACCTCACCATAAATCTCAGAGACCCTTTACTGGTTCGCTGTCCTGGAACGCCGGACGCTGGATCACAATCGGACCGGTTGGGTTGTAGTGGAAGGTAGCGACCCGGAACTGCTTACGGCTGTAGCGGGACCTGGACTTCTTGGCGTACACTACATCCTGGTCATTTACAGGAGTGAACTCTGGCTCATCCTCACCAGGATCAGATGAGGAGCTATAGCTCTCCTCTCCAACCTGGTGAGAGCTGCTGTCAGCTGGAACTCCATGCTGGCTGCCCTGATTACTGCTCTGTTGGGCCCCAGAAGGAAAACTGCTGCCAGCACTGATGGGGTAAAATCCTGGATAAGCCTCAGACCCGCTGGCCTGTCCACTGGGGTAGTAGAAGACAGGCTGGGATTGTTCCTGTTGAGTGTATTGAGGTCTATACCACCGTGGAAGCTGTTCATCTTGACTACCTGAGGAAGCAGTTCAGAGTCAGAGCAAACATCTACAGCTCATTACAACAGATAACTGGGTGGTTTTACCACCTGCTTTCATTTTATTGTCCAATTCATGTAAAGCCCTTGAATTGTCCTTGTACCCAATTGTGCCTTAGAAATAAACTTGCCTTCAGACTTCATGTGGGAATAAAGCTCACCTGGAGTTTGAGGAGCACAGGTGATGCTTCCAATCAGCAGGAAAGAAATCCACAACATTCTGCAGAAACATGGAAGTTCAGATCATTAGCCGCATTCAGACCAGAAGGTTCTAGCAACACATCTTCAGTCCAGGATTCAAGCTGCTGTTAAAGTGGACCTCACCTCATAGTGCTGCTCTGCTGCTAGTGAAAGATAGACCTCAGATCCCCCTGATAGAGACTCCAACCTGCAGGAGCTGCTTTTATAGGATCCTCAGAGCAGCTGGAGATGATTGGAGCTGATTGCTGATTGGAACCAGAACAACCACCATGGATTGGAGCTGATTGCTGATTGGAACCAGAACCTAATATTTAAACCATCACGAACCACACTCCATACCAGTAAGTGGCGGTAATGCTACTAACAGTTTGTTGCCAACCGCCATAAAACTTGACAAGAAGAAGAAGAACCAGAACCACCACCATGGACCTCCTCTCATTGCTTAGTTTGGATCTCTTAATTTCAGCTTACCTGGAACTAGAGCAGAGTGGTTTTGATCAAAGTTGGATGAAGATCCTGGTTTCCCTCACCGTGGTTCTAATAATCAGACATGACTGAACAGAAAATAGGCAGAAATCTGACATAACTTCCAGGAGTTCATCTTCTGACCAAGAAGACTTTCTGAGATCACAGCAAAGAGTGGTAGATCATTTTCTGTTCAGTTCTGTAAAACACTTTTGGTTAAACTAGTTCTTTGGTTTTTAAATTCACTTCACAAATAAAATTGATTCCGATTATTTAGCTTCGTAAAAAATCAAAATCCTGAAAACATTTCAGAACATCGGGAACAGGCAGCTGGATATAAATGAGGACCATGGTGATGAGTGAGACATCATGAGGAGCCTGATCTGAAGGGGAATTTCCAAGGAATATAATCTAGAATATTTACACAGAAACCAGATTAGGAAATCTCTCTGTCAGGTGTTTTATGGGCACTTCCATAGATTCCAAGTAACCTGCCTCTGTGACGCCTGGCATTCGTCATTCTTCTGGATCCTTATCGCTCTGACTCACTGAGAGCTGACAGCACCTGCAGACAGCCGGCCTGTTTCAACCTGCAGGGAGAAGAGTCACAGCTGCGTCAGCTGGAAGGCATTTGCAGGCCGGAGATGTCGTCACAAGGTTGATCATCCGTTTGAGGAACTTGGAGGCCTCTGGGACAGGCTGGAAAGAAGCCTTCTGCCCCATTTGTACCCATTTCAGAGGCCATTGTGTTTTAATGGATGGATCACTTAGAAATGCTCCTAGACCAAACCGCTTTAACTGGATCCATGTCAGAACAATTCAATTTCATTTCAGCTTATTTATATAGTGCCAATTCACAACACATGTCATCTCAAGGTTACAAAGGTCAGATGGAGATTTGATGGACAGAGCCGAGAGAGACCCTGGAGGACAGGAGTCAGGACGTCTTCCTCCGTGACAGAGCTCACCTGGTTCCAAATCACATCAATACCACACATAATCGCAACAATAACTTTATTTAGAAGTTGTTTTCTATTATTTAGGGGGGTTGCGGCCTAGTGGTTAGGGCATAGAGCTTGGAAACCTGAGGTTCTGAGTTCGAGCCCCACTCCCACAGACTGCCACTCTGGCTCTATGAGCAAGACCCTTAACCTCTGATTGCTCCCCGGGCGCCCCACAACGGCAGCCCACTGCTCCCCAAGGGGATGGGTTAAATGCAGAGGTAAATTTCCAGATGTGAGATCAATAAACTTCAATTATTATTAGAGAAAGCATGTGTCTGAATGTATGCCTTAACCCCTCCATAGATCTCTATAATGGGTATGCCATTTTAGCAGTGTCTGCACATCTAGTGGATGAACTACAATGCACTTTGAAAAGTAGCAATTATCCATGGTCATTAGACGGGCAGCTATACCGCAAAATGTCTTGTAAAAGCTCTCCTCGCAAAGAATCATGGGATTTGTTCTGGGGGTCAGAGAGAACAAAGATGGAGCAGGCATTGTAAGAGGAGCCGGTTCACGTGACCAACAGGGAGAGAAAAAAAGTGATTATCTGTCTGAAGGATGAGTTAACTGAGCTCGCTATAAAGTCCACTATATTGTCCTGGCTCTATATAGTGATGGAGGGGTTAGGGGTTATGAATGACATCCAGACACAGAGATAAGGGAAGATTTTTAGATGAAAAACAGATTTTTCTTTGTTTTATCCCAAATGAGACACACTGGGTCATTTATAAAAAGATTACTTTTCCTAAAGCCACAATGTGTAAATTTCAGCGACATTTAATGTTTAGACTGCAGCAATTATGCACTTTACCTTTAAATAATTTAATATAAATCTAAACAAAGAAAATAAAATACAGAAATATCAAAAATTAATAGATTCCTGTCAAAAGATTAGTGTAAATGGAAAAATAAAAAATATAGTAAAAATATATTTAACTTTCGCAAAGGATCCACTAAACAAATGTTGTGGCTTTAAATTGGTGGAAATAAAGCTGAAATATGAGAAGATAATAAACTGAAACAGGAATTTAAGAGTTAAAACTGATCGATTCTATGCTGAAATAACCTATTGGTGATACTTTTCTTTTCATTCAGGCTAAGGTTTTAACATTCTTATCAAAAACCCTGAGGAGGTTTAGTTTAATATTTCTCAATAATCAAAAATGTTTAATAAAAAGAGCCTATAACGATCAACGAGTCATTTACTATTAATAAAAACCGATATGAGTTTTGAATTAAAAAAATAGATGTTTTATTTGGAAAACTTCGAAACACCAATTAACAGTATTCCTCTGTTTTCTTCAGATTCGCTGGAAATGATGCGAATCATGCCAATAAGCATCATATCCAGGTAGAGTGGGAGAGGGTCTCCTTCTTTTCTATTATGGCGGATGTAAAGCACCTTTAAGATGCATACCGCCCCCTACTGTACAGTGTGTGTAGCAACATGATCTCACATCCCGTAAACTGTTTTCAAGAGGAGGAGTTCATTTGAACTCTCTTTTTTTTTCTGCGCGTGCTCAAGAAGGGAGAGCCGCGTGCGCGCCCCCAGCAGACACTCGGGCACAAAAGACGCACAGCTCATCCGCTCGCCTCCCAATTGACGTCAGTCCTGCGTCACATGACTTAGAGCAGCCAATGACAGCGCGCGCTGGCTCCTCTTTACACGGAGACGGTCAGCAGGAACAGAAAGACGAACCGAGGCAGAAATGTTTTCCTGAATCTCCGAGTCTCTGGATCGAAGTCGAACTGAACCTAGGATTTACAGAGTTCGGCTTCCAGGCGGACCCACTGGATCGGGCCATGGCCCTCACTCTTTGAGAACGGCTCTGTGTCCGTGGGGTGGGGGCACGCGCACCGTGGAGTCTGTTCACGCAGAGGAAAATGGTGGATTATTGTGTCGGGAGTCATTAAAAGGCTGAAACATCTGGACGAGATCTGACGTCCTGGTGGGACCCCCCCCTCCCCCTCCCCCTCCCTCATCAACGACCGTCCGATCAATCTGTGGGGCCAGTCTATACTGGGAGGACTGGGAAATGGATGTGAACAGCAGCAACGGCCCCCCCAACGAGCTGCACAACAACCAGTTCTACCAATGCGAGGAGAGCAAGCCTCTACTGGGGGACATGTCTGAGGGCCACAACAACACCAAGCCGGCCGCGGGCCCCTGCCGGAGGGCCCTGCACCCCTGCGGCAGCAGCGGCATGCGCTACAAGCTGCTGCACGAAGGCTACATCCAGGTCTGCGTGGTCAAACACCCACGCACCTTCCTCAGCAAGCTGCTCACCTCCAAGTACCTGCGGAGGTGGGAGCCGCACCACCTGACGCTGACGGACAGCGGCCTCTGCTCGGCCACGGTGAGTGAGGAAGCGCGTGCGTGACGCTGCGCTCTCCGCTTGTCTGCTTTGCGCATTTTAGGAAAAAAAAAAGAGGAAGAGGAGCAAAGATGGTGTCACTCACACGTTAGAATATCTATCCATATTAAGACTTTATATTAATCTACATTTAGTTACTGGCTAATTAATGCCGCCTGGTGGCTGCACACACTCAGACCCTTAGAGGAACCCTTAGAGGAACCTGATGGAACCCTTAGAGGAACCTGATGGGACCCTTAGAGGAACCCTAAGAGGAACCTGATTGGACCCTTAGAGGAACCCTAAGAGGAACCTGATGGGACCCTAAGAGGAACCCGAGGGGACCCTTAGTGGAACCCTAAGAGGAACCTGATTGGACCCTTAGAGGAACCCTAAGAGGAACCTGATGGGACCCTAAGAGGAACCTGATGGGACCCTTAGAGGAACCTGATGGGACCCTAAGAGGAACCCTAAGAGGAACCTGATGGGACCCTAAGAGGAACCCGAGGGGACCCTTAGTGGAACCCTAAGAGGAACCTGATTGGACCCTTAGAGGAACCTGATGGGACCCTAAGAGGAACCTTAGGGGACCCTTAGAGGAACCTGATGGGACCCTAAGAGGAACCTGATGGGACCCTTAGAGGAACCTGATGGGACCCTAAGAGGAACCCTAAGAGGAACCTGATGGGACCCTAAGAGGAACCCTAAGAGGAACATTATGGGGCCCTTAGAGGAACCTGGTGGGACCCTAAGAGGAACCTGATGGAACCCTTAAAGGAACCCTAAGAGGAACCTGATGGGACCCTAAGAGGAACCCTAAGAGGAACCTGATGGGACCCTTAGAGGAACCTGAGGGGACCCTTAGAGGAACCTGATGGGACCCTAAGAGCAACCTGATGGGACCCTTAGAGGAACCTGATGGGACCCTTAGAGGAACCTGATGGGACCCTAAGAGGAGCCCTAAGAGGAACATTATGGGGCCCTTAGAGGAACCTGGTGGGACCCTAAGAGGAACCTGATGGAACCCTTAAAGGAACCCTAAGAGGAACCTGATGGAACCCTTAAAGGAACCCTAAGAGGAACCTGATGGGACCCTTAAAGGAACCCTAAGAGGAACCCGATGGAACCCTAAGAGGAACCTGATGGAACTCTTAGAGGAACCCTTAGAGGAACCTGATGGGACCCTTAGATGAACCCTAAGAGGAACCTGATGGGACCCTAAGAGGAACCCTTAGAGGAACCTGATGGAACCCTTAGAGGAACCTGGTGGGACCCTAAGAGGAACCTGATGGAACCCTAAGAGGAACCCTTAGAGGAACCTGATGGAACCCTAAGAGGAACCCTTAGAGGAACCTGATGGGACCCTAAGATGAACCCTAAGAGGAACCTGATGGGACCCTAAGAGGAACCCTTAGAGGAACCTGATGGGACCCTAAGAGGAACCTGATGGAACCCTTAGAAACCTGATGGGACCCTAAGAGGAACCTGATGGAACCCTTAAAGGAACCCTAAGAGGAACCTGATGGAACCCTAAGAGGAACCTGATGGAACCCTTAAAGTAACCCTAAGAGGAACGTGATGGAACCCTAAGAGGAACCTGATGGAACACTTAGAGGAACCTGATGGAACCATAAGAGGAACCTAATGGAACCCTTAGAGGAACCTTAAGAGGAATCCTTAAAGGAACCTTTAGAGGAACCTGGTGGAACCCTTAGAGGAACCTGATGGAACCCTTAGAGGACCATGGTTATGGAGGCAGCAACGTTTTTATTTTGAAGGTCCATAAAAGCTTAGATTTCTAAAATGCTGAAATCAGTGTTTTAATTTAAATGCTGACTCTGTGTTTCCTGGTCGGTTTAGAAATAAGCATGAAATTAAATTGAAACGACGAATCTAATTGAATGACTTTAAGCTGAAACTGACAAATAGAAATGAGTAAATAAAGGAGATTTTATCGCCTGTCCAGTTTTGGTTGGTTTTAGGTGTCGATAAACTTTTACTTTATAGATTCAACACAGTTGGACTTCCTGTTAAAATGAGCAAAACCTTTCCTATTTATCAATAAATAATCAATCACTGCAGGTCCTGGTCAGTCTGAAATTGGCCTGCCTGACCTGCTGTACCAGGACCTTTTCCTTCAGGCAGAACGTTCCTTTCCTGATTAACCATGGAATGAAACAACATGGCTGCTCTTCCAGGTGTTTCAAGGTGTGTCTGACAGTGATGGACCAATGCCGCTCCATCCTTCCTGTGTCGTCCCTGACCCACACCTGTCTGTTTGAACTTCTCTCCCTGCTGATTGGCTCATGGAGGCTTGAATTAACCCTTTCCGGCCTCCGGCTGAGTCTCAGATGTTGACACACATCTTAAGTTGATCGATCAGCTGGGGGGGGGGGGGGGGGGATTCCTCACCTAAGACCTGAGTCATGATTAACCCAGGCGGCCATCATGGTGACCTTTTCCGCTCGTTGTTGTATCAACACACCTCGTTAGCAGCTGCAGCGAGCCGTCCAGGAAGCCTGAGGCTGCGCTGCTTGTTTCTGATGTTTTGCTGCAGGAAATGCTCGCCGCTGACGGGGGAAACCCATCAGAACGACGCCTTTAGTTTCATGTTTAGGGGAAGTGTATTTTCAGCGTTCCCTTTACAGCTTGTCTTCTAGTCCAAAAAACCCTCAACAGGAACGTCATGAAGCAGCTGCTGTTGCCCCAGACACCGGAGAACAAATCTCTTATGGTTTGGTGGATTTTTTTCATTTTAAAACTGAGGATGGTGAATTTCCTCCATCAACCAGCTTCATGGCTCCTGCTCAGCCTCCAGTGGAGCAGCTTCCTGAACAGGCTCTTCATTTTCTCCATGTATTCTCTTTATCTTTCAGTCATTTAGCTTTTCTTATGAATAATTCCTGTTGGACTTACCCTTATCCACTTATGGGTCCAAAGGAACCAAGACCTGAGATTCTGCAATAGTTTAAACAGAACCGGAGTTTATAACAGACAGAAAACAGAACCCTTTAAACCAGAACAAACATACCATCTGCATCAAACCCAGAGTTCCTCCTCAGTACAGTCATGGCCAAAAGTTTTGAGAATAATTCAAATGTTAATATTTACAAAGTCTACTGCTTCAGTTTTTATAACAGCAATTTGCATAAACTACAGAATGTTATAAAGAGTGATCAGCATAACAGCAATTAAATCCAAGGTCAATATTTGCCTAAAAAATGAACTTTATCCCCAAAAACACAGTTCAACATCATTGCAGCCCTGCCTTAAAAAGGACCAGCTAACATGGTTTCAGTGATTGCTCCATTAACACAGGTGTGGGTGGTGATGAGGACAGGGCTGGAGGTCAATCTGTCATGATGAAGTAAGAATGACACCACTGGACACTTCAAAAAGCGGCTGGTGCTTGGCATCATTGTTTCTCTTCTGTGAACCATGGTTATCTCTAAAGAAACACATGCAGTCATCATTGCACTGCACAAAAATGGCCTAACAGGAAAGAGAATGGCAGCTAGAAAGATTGCACCTTAGTCAACAATCTATCGCATCATCAAGAACTTCAAGGAGAGAGGTTCCATTGTTGCCAAAAAGGCTCCAGGGCGCCCAGGAAAGACCAGCAAGCGCCAGGAATGTCTCTTAAAAGTGTTTCAGCTGTGGGATCGGGCTACCAGCAGTGCAGAGCTTGCTCAGGAATGGCAGCAGGCAGGTGTGAGTGCATCTGCACGCACTGTGAGGCAGAGACTCTTGGAACAAGGCTTGGTCTCAAGGAGGGCAGCAAAGAAGCCACTTCTCTCCAGGAAAACCATCAGGGACAGAATGATATTCTGCAAAAGGTAGAGGGAGTGGACTGCTGAGGACTGGGGTAAAGTCATTTTCTCTGATGAATCCCCTTTCCGATTGTTTGGGACATCTGGAAAACAGCTTGTTGGGAGAAGAGATGAGCGCAACCACCAGTCTTGTCTCATCCCAACTGTAAAGCATCCTGGAACCATTCATGTGTGGTAGGGATGCACGATATTGGGATTTTGGCCGATATGCCGATATTTTAAAACTCATGTAGCCGATAACCGATATCGATACCGATGTTAAAGCTGGACAAAAATAAGTAGTCATTGAAAATAGCAGTTTTGTTATCGATTTCTGACACTTAATAATATACTCAAATATATTTTCATATGCTGATATCAAATAGATTTTTAAAAATGCGGCATCGATCTATTTTACTTTCAAAATGTCGTGAAATTTCATCGTTCTGTTACAAACTCTCGTGATATTTTGCAAATTCTTGTGAGATTGTGTTAGTAAAATAGATTGATACCGCGTCAATATATCAACATATAAAAATATGGCAAAATTTCGTGAATTTTCGGGGGATTTCGTGGCATAACGATGACATATAGCAATATTTCATTAGTAAAATAGATTGATATGGTGTTTTTAAATGGCAATATATCAGCATATGAAGATATTGTGATATTTTAATGTATCATTATTTTTCCCTCGTCTTTAGAAGTTTTTAAGTCTGTAAAAAAGAAGTTTTTGAGGAAGAAGAAGAAGTAGTATTTTTTATTTTTTTTAGACTTTAGAAACTCAGAAGCTGATCAAATATCGGCTTAAATATCGGTGGGCTGGCCGATGTCCGATATTCAGTTTTAAGGCCGATACAGGCCGATACCGATAGGGGGCCGATTATATCGTGCATCCCTAATGTGTGGGGTTGCTTCTCAGTCAAGGGAGTCGGCTCTCTCACAGTCTTACCTAAAAACACAGCCATGAATAAAGAATGGTACCAGAATGTCCTCCGACAGCTACTTCTCCCAACCGTCCAAGAGCAGTTTGTTGATGAACAATGCCTTTTCCAGCATGATGGAGCACCTTGCCATAAAGCAAAGCTGATATCTAACTGGCTCAGGGAACAAAACATAGACTGGAAAATGGCCTGGAAACTCCACTGATCTTAATCCCATTGAAAAAATGTGGTCAATCATCAAGAGACGGGTGGACAAACGAAAACCTAGGAATTCTGACAAAATGCAAGCATTGATTGCGCAAGAATGGACTGCTATTAGTCAGGATTTGGTTCAGAAGTTGATTGAGAGCATGCCAGGGAGAATTGCAGAGGTCCTGAAGAAGAGGGGTCATATGATTGCAATTGTATGTCTGTATGTGATGACAACATCTGACATACACACATGTAAACCAGAGGGCAGCAGATCATGTGAAAATATATTTGTGTCATTCTCAATACTTTTGGCCATGACTGTAGTTCCCTGAGGGTAATCCTGGAAGTACCCTTTGGATGTATCCCACAAGTTCCCTGGTTGTCCCCTTCAAACCAGTTACACAGTTCTTAATCTGGAGGTCTGGTATTCTGTCAGATCAGCATACCTATGGTCAATAGCCATGCGCAAGATGTCAGATATGCGTTTATCACAGTGTTGTTACGGTAGAAGGAGAGCGTGAGCATGTTGTGCTAAGAAATGGCGTTTACGGTAGCTGGTTGCTCTGCTGTTAAGATGTGGAACAGAGTGCATCACTTTTAAAACAGAAGAAGCAGACGTTCGTCATCACAACCAGTTGCAGCTGACGTGTAGCTGTCCTGTGTTTTGGTAAGGGTGTTTATCGAGTCATTTTATTTGAAATGGCCGGATCATTGTGATAAATGATAAAAAAAGAAATAAAAAAGAAATAGGGCTACAATGTGTTTTGTCTTACTAAAGATGAGGATGTAACATAAACTGAGTTTTATCAACAAAAATTAAAGGTATAGTAGAGGATGTTCTTCTTCCAGGTGGATCACCAAAATAAGTGGTCAATCAATCTGGTGATAAGTTTACGTAAGGTCGTCCTACATTGCTCATTTCTAGGTAGCCATCTTTTTCTGCACATGTGCAGTTTCAGGCAGTGTCACTACCCGATCCGTCCCGGAAGCACGGTCCGTCCTGCGCATGCGCGAACAGATATACATCCGGGTTTCCATAAATAATGTAGTTGTGGTACTAAAATTACTTATTTCTATCCATAACTCTCTAAAGAATGCTAATGCACATCTTTAAAAATGTTTTATGACTTTTGTGAGACAATTTTGATGCTTTTTACATTTTCTTCTTTACACTGCTTCTCTGACGTCATCATCGGACATGCTCAGAGCAGTCCGGCAAAATCGGATTAAACCATTTTTATCTGCATTTTAGTTGTTTCTTTCTTTAGATTGCACACTATATACCATAAAGTTAAAAAAAACAAAACATACAAATCAAAAAGACTAGATTTATGTTAGCTCCCGGAAGTAGAGTAGGATACCATTTCCGATGTACATCGGGCAGCGATGAGTGATAAAGCAGAAAGGGGAAAAAATAATTTAGGTATTTTTAACAAAATAAAATTGAGGGGCGACCCGGTTGAATATCTAGATGCCCAAATGAGCTGACAGTGCATGCTCAGAACGGATCGTACTCCCGGGACAGAACTCCTGACCCAACGATTCGATTATATTTGATACTGAAGAATACGCCACGATACGATTCAATTTGATTAATTGGTTAATTTTTTTTGTACCTTACAGGGTAAATAATGTTTCAAATTTGAAATAAATCCATTAAAGCAGTAATATTGCTTATTTGTGAAACAACAGCAAATAACAGAAGTAGCAAAGTTGTACTCCACCTAGGCCTATGTAAACCTCATTCACTGTAAAATAATAATGCCTCTGTGTGTGTCTGCAAGCGGAAAGAGGGTAGTGGCTAAAGGAAGCGAGGTAGGAGGGCAAAATAGGTTTAGCGCCACCGCAGCACGGGAGTCAGAATTACGTCCAGGAGCAAATGGATAAAAATAGACAGGAGGAAAAAAAACAATCGATACTCTTGCGGACGTGTCGATGCATTGGATCATCGGCTGTTGGATCGATGCATCAACACAAAAATTTTATTATTTACACCCCTTGTGGAAAAATTGCAAATCTTCTTTGGAAAGTAAGTTTGTATGTACAAACAGCAACTTTTAAACAGAGCATTCACGAGGAGAAATGGGCTCTTGCACGCGTTTAAGAGGCGTCCCCTCTTGGGGGCGGGGACAGGGTTGTGCATGTGCTTTTTTTGTTGTTCTTTTTAAGTGGAGAGGGTTAGGGTTACAACTAATTTCAAAAATGAGTGAAAATCCTCCCCTATACCTTTCAAGCTACACCTCGGGTTGCAGTTGGGATGAGCAAAAGAGATAAAATGCATTAGAATGATTGAAAACTCCTTTTAAGGCGCTAATCTGGTACAGTGATTCTCCAGGGATCAAAAAGCATTCATCTAAAGATGTTTTAGAATGAATTGGGGACCATTAGTTTGTATTTTCAGACAGTTAGCTGTTTGGCTGATTTATGGTTGTGATGTATGAGCATAGACTTCCAGGCTCAGGTGTTTCTACTGCTCACTTTGGATAAATGAAAGTTCCTCATGAAAGGCATTAGAAGCAGTAACAGGAAAACTGTAGCTAGAAATGTTGGGAATTGGCATTTTTAGTATTTAATCAGATGAGATGATGGTATTTATGATGAGATTATACCGGAATAACCCCAGTATGCTATCTGAAAATAACATCCAAAAGGTGTGTGAAAAAACAATCTTATTTCAACTGTTTAATTGTAAGTTTTAATGGTTGTACATTCTGTTTTGATTGAGAAGGGATTGTGATTATGTTTGAGAATAGTGTGAGATGAAAAGGAGAGGGGAAGAAGATAGGAAGACTGATAGAAGACTGAATGAGTGGAGGAAAATGGGAGCACTGATGGAAAGAACAGTTTAAGAGAAGGAAGAAAAGTTAAGAGTAAAGAAGAGAGCAGGGAGAAGTCAGGGCCGGGTACACCTGGATTAATTTGCTTTTCTATAAATGAAATAAGTAAACAAAAGAGCAGCTGAAGTCCAGGAAGTAGTGGAGCTGTACATATTAGTGGGAAAAATTAAGCTGCTTCTTTAAGATAATAATAATTAAATTTTGTTAATCTCACGCTGGATAAATTCACCTCTGTATTTAGGACTTTATTCTCGTAATGTTACGACTTTATTTTTTGAAATAGAAGAAAAAACAAATCTCACGGGTTCACTGTGAGCATTGGGGAGAGCTGCAAGCAGTTTTAAGTACCGAAGGGGGGCAAGAATATTCATGGATGATGAACATTCCTGCTAAATGGAAGGGAAGCTGGGATGCTATCAATATTACAAGTAGTGATCGGTTTTCTGTCGTTCACCGATCGTTCACCAGCAGAGCTGGGGCAGAAACCAGAGCAGCAGATTGAATCACACAGGGCGTGTTTGATTTCAGCGGCTGCGTACTCCAAGGACCCGGTCTACGCGGACGGGGTCCCTGAAGTACGAAGCCATTAGATTCAAACACAGCAACTGTCTCCTTCGTGTCTGTAAATCTGGGAATTAAGGAAAACCTGCAAACCAGAGCAGCAGTCATCCTGAAAACGGCAGCAATGATCAGAGTAACATTCTGTTGCTTATAGGAGGTTTGAGCGGAATAATTACCTGTAGACCAGCCTGTCCAGGAGGGCCGCTGTCCTGCATGGCGGCTGCTGCACTGAACAAGGGAAACCTGTAATGCCTGCAGTACGGCGGCCCTCCTGGATGGACTTGGACCTGCCTGAGCTCCTGTCTCTAGCTGCTCATTCAGGAGGAGAGGCTCCTGTAAAAGCAATGACTGGATGATCTAGTTGATCTGGATCTATAACAAGCCCTCTGATGACGTGTTGAGGCCAAATCTAGCTGCTTAATGTTCACCGTCTAAACCCGACTAAATGCTTAAGATCCTCAGGTTGTCATCCATTCTGCCTCTCATGGTATTGTTCGCTCCACAGCGGCATCTTGAATGAGGAAACGTGGTTTCTCCTTTAATCACCGTAGCCACCAGTGACTCAGCGTTATCTTAGCAGATTATGGTAAAAATCATTTGTTGTTTGTTTCGTATTAAAAGCCCCTAAATTACCAAGTGGTTTAAACTGGAACTTTCAAAATAAAGATCACAGAAACTGCCTAAGTGGTAGCTTAGCTTCCTTCTGGGTCAGTTTGGAGAAATATTCTGAATTCCTGGTAGAAGTTGCAACGGTTTCAGCTTTTAAAGGCCGCTTCATGTTGCTGCTTCATATTTAGAGTTTTTTGGTTTTAGAGAAACGCTCCTGCTCAGCAGAGAATAGCTTCCTGATGTGGTCGTTTCATGCGTCATTCAGCCTCAGCTCGAAGCTTGGCCTTAATCCTAATCTCAGCCATCTCTGAACGCGACCCAAACATCGGTCCGATGGGTTCCGGGCACATAAAGGCAGGAAGCTGCGCTCATGATCAAACCTCCATAATCTTATCAAACCTTAAATAACAGATAAAAGTTGTTTTTCTTTAATGACATGATGCGTTCAGGCCCCGCTAACCTCTGTGGGAACCATGCATTTCTCAGATCACAGCTTGGGGTCTGACTGAAGGTGAACAGCTGACAGGTGGGACCTCTGTCCTTGTTTAACCCTGCTAACTGCTGCTGAATCTGCATTTCATGCAATCCAGTTTGCATGCTGCGGCTGTGATGTCACGGCGCTGGCCTGCGTCCGATGGAGTTTCATATTTTACGCCGTGGAGCGAGATGAAGCACGCAGGAAGGGCTCCTGTTATCCGAGTCTGCTGTTCATTCTGCCGAGGACTAACTAGCAGAGGTGGCGTCTGCAGGCTGCACGGACGTAGCCTGAGAACGCAGCGTCCAACAGGCGGCTGCAGGACGAGCGCCTCAGAGCTGGGATTGAGATGGCGCCTGGATGAGACAGGATTCTCAGGTCCCGCTGCAGTCAGGCCACCTGCTGAAAGGTTGGAAGGAAGCGGCAGTTCATCGGCTCTCATTACCTGCTGCGGGTGAAATGAGGCCCCAAGCAGAACCAGAACCTGCAACTACAACTATTTTGCAAATTGATTAATCTGTTGAATGATTTTTCAATTAATTGATTGATAATCACAGTAAAAGGTTCCTTAAAAAAGACTTTTTACAAAATTAAAGCAGATGAAACTCAAACTTTCCACTTGTGGGTTTCAGGATAGAGCATATTGATGCATAAAATGCAAAATGTTAATATTTTTTTACACCTGGGCATAATTACTGCTCTAACTGGGTCACTCAGTCAGCTAGAGTCATATTTTAGATTCTCTATACCCCAGTTAACGATGTATCAATTACTAAATTAGTTTTTATTTCAATAATCGATTATCACGATTAACCCGATTGTTTCAGCCCTGCTTTATGGTCAGTGAGGAGCCGGAGTATAGAAGAGACGGAATAGAAACCGGTGCGTTGTTCTGGTGCAGCTGACAGAGCAGAGGCAGCTCTGCACTGGCTCAGTGCTGCAGCTCCTCAGATCTCATTCATGGTTCTGCTTCGGCCTCCTTGAACCCCAGTCGGCCTCAGCAGATGGCCGCTCACACTGAGCCTGGTTCTGCTGGAGGTTTCCTCCTATTAAAAGGGAGTTTTTCCTCTCCACTGTCGCAACAAGCATGCTTAGTGTGAGGGATTGCATCCAAATCAATGAGTCGATGCAATCAACTGGTTTTCCTTAGATAGAAAACTTTGAATCAATCTGACTGGATGATCTGGTGAACTGGAAAGTGCTTTGAGATAACATTGTGCTGTGAATTGGCGCTATAGAAATAAACTAAACTGAATTGGTTCTGTTCGGATGTAGAAGCATTCAGATCGGACCAAGGAGTTCTGCATGTGGTGGGGATGATTGCAGCTGCTGCGTCTGTCGTTCCTGCAGGTTTTGGTTGTTCAGCACTTGGTTCTGATGGTACCGAGCGGCTGTGTTCAGTCCAGGCTTTCAGGGCGAGATGCTCCAGCCCACGCACTGTCCTCATTTCTACTTCAAGTGAGCTGCCAGTTCCTTATCTCAGGTAGAAGTTCTGGAGGTTCTGTTTCTAGCAGAAAATAAAGGACCAGAACCCTGAATGTGGTTTGTTTTCTTCATCACACCGATTTCTGAACCCAGCAGCAGCCATCCGTCAGCCAGCTGCTAGCATATCCTGCTTTGGTTTTCTTCTTCTGTGGATAAAAACTGGAGTTTTTTTCTCTGAACACAGCATGTGGCACGATTCGTCCTCTACCAGGAGTTCTGCTGCTCCTCGTGGAGCTTCGATGGTCAGACTTTGAGCGCTGTTGGCGCCAAAAGCGGTAAAGAGTTTAAAAAAGTGAGTAAAGTTAAACTTAAGGATCTATTCTAGATCTGAAAGATGACGAAGTCACTTTATTACAAGAGAATTGGATCATGTTCTTTTAGGAGAAGTTTATTCTTTTGGGGGAGAGAAATGCTTTGTCTTGTTTTGAAAACTTCCCCCTGAAATCAAGGTTAGCATAAAGCCAGTCGAGGAGGGCAGCTGTACACAGGTTTTAGAGCTTTCTGATTTCCATTGATGGCTGATTGCAGGCAGCTGTTGAACTGCAGCAGAGAACCTGTAACACCTGCAGGATGGCGGCCCTCCTGGATGGACTTGGACCAGCCTAAACTAATGTGCATCTTGACTTTTGGTCTGAGGCCAAACAAATCATTAATAGGGCCACAAACGGCTGCACTTTGGACACTCAGTCTTATACTGCGAGTGATGAAGAGCAGATGAAGCAGAGAGCCACTGACCAGCCGTCTGTCCCCGTTCCGTCCAGGTGTTTGGATCCTCGGTTCGAGTTTTCTCCCTGAAAGGATGAAGCTGTGTTGCAAATGTTTCCCGTTTCTGTCCGACCGGCGGAGCGTCGTCAACCCCTGTTTCTTCGCTGTCCAGAAAAGGAGGGGGTTGCTATGGCAACCAGGAGACGGACTTGTTGGCGTCCAGGGCTGGGTTTCCAGCTCCCAGCGTCGTCAGGGTTCCTTGGAAAGGTCCCATAATTTTATCGGACCCAAATCAGCGTAGAACTGGGCCGAAAACGCCGCGTCCTCCTCCTGCAGCAGCTTCACAGCCTCTGTTCTTCATCATGGTTTATTTCCTGCGTCTCCATCTTCTGGTTTCCATGGCAACCCAGCAGAGGAGCAGGAGTCTCCTTCGTCTGTCCTTTATGATGAAGAGGAAAGGCAGTGAGCACAAGGAGTTACTATGGCAACCTGGGGTAGTGGCAGAGCACTGTTCTAGTTCTGAGAACAAGAAGCAGTTCCTTCGGGCCGGCTGCAGGTTAGAAGGTTTGCTGCTCATCCAGCAGGAGAGGCTCCTGTGAACTCAATGATTGGAATGTCACAATAAAAGTGATGGATGCCTTTCATAATAAAAGCCCAACTTATTCTATGCTAAGATGTTTGATGTGAGAACGGCAGGAAAATCAGTCTGCTGCTCCTCTGAAGTCTCTAGGTGTGTGTTTCCTCTGAAGGTTCTTAGTTTATTGTTCCTCTGAAGGTTCTCAGTTTATTGTTCCTCTGAAGGTTCTCAGTCCGTGGTTCCTCTGAAGGTTCTTAGTTTATTGTTCCTCTGAAGGTTCTTAGTTTATTGTTCCTCTGAAGGTTCTTAGTTTATTGTTCCTCTGAAGGTTCTTAGTTTATTGTTCCTCTGAAGGTTCTTAGTTTATTGTTCCTCTGAAGGTTCTTAGTTTATTGTTCCTCTGAAGGTTCTTAGTTTATTGTTCCTCTGAAGGTTCTCAGTTCATTGTTCCTCTGAAGGTTCTCAGTCTGTGCTTCCTCTGAAGATTCTCAGTTTATTGTTCCTCTGAAGATTCTCAGTTTATTGTTCCTCTGAAGATTCTCAGTTTATTGTTCCTCTGAAGGTTCTCAGTTTATTGTTCCTCTGAAGATTCTCAGTTTATTGTTCCTCTGAAGGTTCTCAGTTTATTGTTCCTCTGAAGATTCTCAGTTTATTGTTCCTCTGAAGGTTCTCAGTCCGTGGTACCTCTGAAGATTCTCAGTTTGTTCCTCTGAAGGTTCTCAGTTTATTGTTCCTCTGAAGGTTCTCAGTCTGTGCTTCCTCTGAAGATTCTCAGTTTATTGTTCCTCTGAAGATTCTCAGTTTATTGTTCCTCTGAAGATTCTCAGTTTATTGTTCCTCTGAAGGTTCTCAGTCCGTGGTACCTCTGAAGATTCTCAGTTTATTGTTCCTCTGAAGATTCTCAGTTTATTGTTCCTCTGAAGGTTCTCAGTCTGTGCTTCCTCTGAAGGTTCTCAGTTTATTGTTCCTCTGAAGATTCTCAGTTTATTGTTCCTCTGAAGGTTCTCAGTCCGTGGTACCTCTGAAGATTCTCAGTTTGTTTCTCTGAAGGTTCTCAGTTTATTGTTCCTCTGAAGGTTCTCAGTTTGTTTCTCTGAAGGTTCTCAGTTTATTGTTCCTCTGAAGATTCTCAGTTTGTTTCTCTGAAGGTTCTCAGTTTATTGTTCCTCTGAAGGTTCTCAGTTTATTGTTCCTCTGAAGGTTCTCAGTCCGTGGTACCTCTGAAGATTCTCAGTTTATTGTTCCTCTGAAGGTTCTCAGTTTATTGTTCCTCTGAAGGTTCTCAGTTTATTGTTCCTCTGAAGATTCTCAGTTTATTGTTCCTCTGAAGATTCTCAGTTTATTGTTTCTCTGAAGGTTCTCAGTTTATTGTTCCTCTGAAGGTTCTCAGTTTATTGTTCCTCTGAAGATTCTCAGTTTATTGTTTCTCTGAAGGTTCTCAGTTTATTGTTTCTCTGAAGGTTCTCAGTTTATTGTTTCTCTGAAGGTTCTCAGTCTGTGCTTCCTCTGAAGGTTCTTAGTTTATTGTTCCTCTAAAGGTTCTTAGTTTATTGTTTCTCTGAAGGTTCTCAGTTTATTGTTCCTCTGAAGGTTCTCAGTCTATGCTTCCTCTGAAGGTTCTTAGTTTATTGTTCCTCTGAAGGTTCTTAGTTTATTGTTCCTCTGAAGGTTCTTAGTTTATTGTTCCTCTGAAGGTTCTTAGTTTATTGTTCCTCTGAAGGTTTTTAGTTTATTGTTTCTCTGAAGGTTCTTAGTTTATTGTTTCTCTGAAGGTTCTTAGTTTATTGTTCCTCTGAAGGTTCTTAGTTTATTGTTCCTCTGAAGGTTCTCAGTTTATTGTTCCTCTGAAGGTTTTTAGTTTATTGTTTCTCTGAAAGTTCTCAGTTTATTGTTTCTCTGAAGGTTCTCAGTTTATTGTTTCTCTGAAGGTTCTCAGTTTATTGTTTCTCTGAAGGTTCTCAGTCTGTGCTTCCTCTGAAGATTCTCAGTTTATTGTTCCTCTGAAGATTCTCAGTTTATTGTTCCTCTGAAGGTTCTCAGTTTATTGTTCCTCTGAAGGTTCTCAGTTTATTGTTCCTCTGAAGGTTCTCAGTTTATTGTTCCTCTGAAGGTTCTCAGTCCGTGGTACCTCTGAAGATTCTCAGTTTATTGTTCCTCTGAAGATTCTCAGTTTATTGTTCCTCTGAAGATTCTCAGTTTATTGTTCCTCTGAAGGTTCTCAGTTCATTGTTCCTCTGAAGGTTCTTAGTTTATTGTTCCTCTGAAGGTTCTCAGTTCATTGTTCCTCTGAAGGTTCTCAGTTTATTGTTCCTCTGAAGGTTCTCAGTTTATTGTTCCTCTGAAGGTTCTCAGTTCATTTTTCCTCTGAAGGTTCTCAGTTCATTGTTCCTCTGAAGGTTCTCAGTGTATTGTTCCTCTGAAGGTTCTCAGTCCATTGTTCCTCTGAAGGTTCTCGGTTCATTGTTCCTCTGAAGGTTCTCGGTTTATTGTTCCTCTGAAGGTTCTCAGTTCATTGTTCCTCTGAAGGTTCTCAGTTCATTGTTCCTCTGAAGGTTCTCAGTTTATTGTTCCTCTGAAGGTTCTCAGTGTATTGTTCCTCTGAAGGTTCTCTGTGCTTAGCTCTTTAGCTAACTGCTAACATCTGCTGAAGCAGGGCGCTTTGTGTCGACCTCCTTCCATGGTTACCATGGTTACACAGATGTTCCTCCTCAGACTTTCCGTCCTCCATCCCATAACTTGTGGGAATCGGTCCATTTCGCCCTTTCACAATAAAAGCCTCTCCCTCCCTCATGTTCTGTAATCACGCTGACGTTCTCCTCCGTTCTCCTCGTCTGCAGCCCACCGGATACATGGAGACCTCTCTGTCCTACAGCTCCATAGAGGACCTGCAGCTGCTCTCCTGGGACAACGCTCCCAAGTACTGCGTCCAGCTCAGCATCCCTGGAGGCACCGTCCTGCTTCAGGTGAGTCCCACATGAGAACCATGATGAACCCTCCTTCCCTCCACCTACTGATGGACCTCCGAGAGGAAACCAACATAGACCTCATGGTGGTTTAGTGTCGCTGTGGACGGACCTTTTTAACCAGCTCATGGAACAGAATAGAATAGAAACATGGCAGTGAGGTTCTAAGCAGGATGCAGATTCACATAAAGGAGAATAAGCTCAGAGTCTAGACAGAACTGAAAAACCACAAACATGAAGCTCTTCAAAAACACTCAGAAGGGAATAGAAGTGAATGTTAGAAATGCTAAACCAGTCGCAGCGCATCGCTCCAGCACTGGGTTAACTGGTCTGGCAGCCATGGTGTCGAGTATAAAACCTTGTTGGAGTCACTTGTTCATCTTTAATGAGGAGTGAATTGTTTTTGTTAGCCTGTTTGTTTGGACCCGACTAAGAAGCTGCTCTGTTTTCTTGTTGCCGCAGGCTGCTAACGGCTACCTGAGGGACCAGTGGTTTCACTCCCTGCAGTGGAAGGTGAGCTCTCCGTTTGTCTACATCAGGTTCCTTTTGGTGACTCGTTCAGGTTTCCTTTTATCTCGGATCCGACCTGCAGACCTGTCCACACACAGAGCTGCAGCCTGACAGCGGCACGAGAAATGAGTCACAGAGTCAGAAGTTTGAAACAGCAGGAAATCTATCCTTTCATTATCAGATAATGTTGAACCCACAGCTCCTCATGCAGCCATTTCAACAGGAAGAAATAAGGTTCTTCTAGTCTTCTCAGACTAGAAGGTTCTGAAACATCATCCATGTAAACCGCATCTAAAGTCCATTTGAAGCACATCAGGACAGGCTGACCTTACAGAAGCAAACCAGATCTGATCCAACGTCTCGCCTGCAGAAAAAGATCTACAAGTACCGGAAAGTCCTGAACAACCCGAGTCGCTGGGATGTGGTGCTGAAGGAGATCCGAGCGCTGGTGGACATGGCTCTGACGTCTCCTCTGCAGGACGAGTCCGTCCACCAGGCCCCGCTGCACATCATCTCCACGCTGCTGGCAGAGGTTGGTCATTTCCTGCTGTGGGCTGCACATGCAAACACGCACCCACGGACACGTGCACCTGTGGACGTGTCCATAGAAATACGAACAGGGACACAGGGGGGTTCAGTTTGAATGTCACGCTTCAGTTTTGAATTTTTCTTCAGACGGGCTTCAGACTGACCTGAAGATGAAAGGAAGCGGTTTTTTTTTGTTTTTAAGTCTGGACTGGTTCTGGGACTCATTGGGCCGGTTCTGCTGCACTTTCTCCACTGATAGTCTTTGTTTCTGGTTCTGTCTGCAGAACTCCAACCTGAGCGCTCAGGACCATGAGAACATCATTGTGGTGAGTTTGGGTTCCCAGTATTTACCGCCGTTAATGCAGGTTTTTGTGCCACTCTGGTTCTGAGTTCTGGGTTTCTTTGTGCTCCTTTGAAGGCGATCGCTCCTCTTCTGGAAAACAACCATCCTCCCCCCGACCTGTGCGAGTTCTTCTGTAAGGTGAGCTGAGCGGCAGAAACCCGGTGCGGCCCGTCTGAGCCGGGTCGCAGGTTCTTGACACCTCTGCTGTCGTTGCAGCACTGTCGGGAGCGGCCGCGGTCCAAGGTGGTGATTGAGGTCTTCACTCCTGTGGTCCAAAGAATCCTCAAACACAACATGGTGAGAAATGGACCGCACCAGAACTGTTCAGCGACTCCGAGGTCCAAACACTCGCACAACTTCCACAACTCTGGGTCAGAACTCGTCAGGGAAGCTGAAAACCTTCAAATGGTTCTGGTTCCTGTCCAGCTGGTTGTTCCTCTGAATAGGCCCATGAAGAATCTTCCTCCTGTTCATTTATTCGGTTCTTTTCAGCCGCCTGGTCTGGCAGGGTCAAAGGTCAAAGCTGGAACTTTGTCCAGTAGAACAGAGCCTGGTCCTCCAGGTCCTCAGGTCCAGTAGAACAGAGCCTGATCCTCCAGGTCCCCAGGTCCAGTAGAACAGAGCCTGATCCTCCAGGTCCACAGGTCCAGTAGAACAAATCCTGATCCTCCAGGTCCAGTAGAACAAATCCTGATCCTCCAGGTCCCCAGGTCCAGTAGAACAGATCCTGATCCTCCAGGTCCACAGGTCCAGTAGAACAGATCCTGATCCTCCAGCTCCACAGGTCCAGTAGAACAGATCCTGATCCTCCAGCTCCACAGGTCCAGTAGAACAGATCCTGATCCTCCAGGTCCACAGGTCCAGTAGAACAGAGCCTGATCCTCCAGGTCCACAGGTCCAGTAGAACAGAGCCTCCAGGTCCACAGGTCCAGTAGAACAGATCCTGATCCTCCAGCTCCACAGGTCCAGTAGAACAGATCCTGATCCTCCAGCTCCACAGGTCCAGTAGAACAGATCCTGATCCTCCAGGTCCACAGGTCCAGTAGAACAGATCCTGATCCTCCAGGTCCACAGGTCCAGTAGAACAGATCCTGATCCTCCAGCTCCACAGGTCCAGTAGAACAGATCCTGATCCTCCAGGTCCACAGGTCCAGTAGAACAGATCCTGATCCTCCAGCTCCACAGGTCCAGTAGAACAGATCCTGATCCTCCAGGTCCACAGGTCCAGTAGAACAGATCCTGATCCTCCAGCTCCACAGGTCCAGTAGAACAGATCCTGATCCTCCAGGTCCACAGGTCCAGTAGAACAGAGCCTCCAGGTCCACAGGTCCAGTAGAACAGAGCCTGATCCTCCAGGTCCTCAGGTCCAGTAGAACAGAGCCTCCAGGTCCACAGGTCCAGTAGAACAGAGCCTGATCCTCCAGGTCCACAGGTCCAGTAGAACAGAGCCTGATCCTCCAGGTCCTCAGGTCCAGTAGAACAGAACCTGATCCTTCAGGTCCAGTAGAACAGAACCTGTTTCTTGTCTCAGGACCAAGCAGGGAATGGCCATGGCTCCATGTGCGTGGTGTTCTCTGGTACTGATCTCACCCGTTAGCTGCTGCTGGAGCGGTTCCTCTTGGGTTCCTCCAGGTTGTCCTCAGTGTCCTGTCCTCTCTCCTCTCTGCAGGACTTTGGGAAGTGTCCTCGGCTGCGCCTCTTCACCCAGGAGTACATCCTGGCTCTGAACGAGCTAAATGGAGGTATGGAGGTGGTTCAGAAGTTCATCCACAGGTGAGCGGGTTCCTCTGAGTCTGTAGGTGAGAAGCTCAGCGCCTCTGGCTAACCTCCACCTCCTCCTGTGTTGCAGCATGCATGGCCCCACAGGGCAGTGCCCCCACCCACGGGTGCTCCCCAACCTGGTGGCCGTCTGCCTGGCTGCCATCTACTCCTGCTATGAGGAGTTCATCAACAGGTTAGTCTCCTCCTGCTCCATTTTTCCGTTAATCGTCTATGTTTTCAGCTACGATCACTCTGACCTCGTGGGGTCTTTGCCTCCATGCCTCCATTGATCAGACGAACGCTGTTGCTCCTCGTTTCCACGTCCAACAGGAAACGGGACAAACGGTCATTTCCAGTTGCTAGCAGGAAGGCATCCCATAATCACATCGTTCATCAGAGCCTTTATAGCCTAAAGCTGATTTGCTGCATTGCACAGAAACACACCAACAATTATAGCAACTACTGAGGAGAAAGCCCTGCTGCCTGCAGTCGTTTTATTTTGGTAGTCAAACGTTTAATTTCCTGTTAAAAGAGGCTGTCTGATCCGACAGTCATGATCCGTATAGAAAACGCAGCACAGGAAGGTGTTGAAATGGCCTAGTCAAAGTTCAGAACAGAAGCAGCGTTCTCAGCTCAGAGGGAAAACAACATCTGATGTTTGGGGTGTGAAAACTTTAGGCAAGAACTGCGATCAGATGAAAGGCCTTTCCAGGAATCCATGTTTGGATGTTCTGGTAGTTTCCTTGGGGGCCTCGTTAGCTCCGACCCCAGAGCCTCTGTGCTCCCGCAGCTCTGATATCCATATCAACCATCACGCCCTCTCTCCCTTCACGTCTCTCTGTGATGTTTGTCCCCCCTGCAGCAGAGACAACTCCCCCAGCCTGAAGGAGATCAGGAACGGCTGCCAGCAGCAGAACGACCGCAAGCCGCCGCTGCCGCTCCGCCTGCTGCGGCCAGAACCCCCGACTCCGCCCCCCGCCACCATCCTCCCGCTGTCCGGCTCCCCCAGCCCCCCCGAGCCTTCTCCATCCACCCCGTCCATCCCCGTCTCCTCCCCTCCTCCCTCCGCTGTCAACTCCAGCGAGATCCTGGTGGAGCTGGAGCGGAACAACAACACGACCAACGCCAAACGGAAGGGCGGGCCTGCAAGGGGCGACAGCGAGCCCAACCTCATCGACTGTCTGCTGGTCAGCCCGGCTCTTAACACACTGTCCATCCAGCTGCCGGCGCAGGCGGACCGGGTGCTCGGCTGCTTCGCGCTCATCCTCAAGATGCTGTAAGTTCACACAGTAATGTTTATCGCTTCAAAGCTTGTTTCAGAATGAAGCCCTTTAATTAAATGAAATTATGACTTTTCATTTTCTCCTGCATTGAGATCGGGTTTTATTCAAATTTATATCACAAAGCAGGAAAAAAGGTTCAGCTCCGTCAAAAGTCAAAAACTTCCTATTCAGCTCTTTACAGAATTATCAGTAATCCTCAGAAAGGAATAAATCAGAGTGCTGAGCGAGCACGCCCAGACCTCCAACCTCTGACATCTATGATGGCAGACAGGAGCAGACCACTGCAAATACATGCATGAAGCAAAAGACACAAAAATAAATAGAGAACAACCTGCTGCAGAGACAGAAACCAGACCCAGATGAGAAAAGCTAAAACCGGCTGCAAACAGAAACCCTCCAGACCACCAGGGGGAGTCGGCCACACGCTCAGACGGTGCTCCTCTACTGTCATTACGCTACTAAAAGTACCGATTTCTATTCTGCCGTCAAAGATGCTAAACTACTTTGTATAAAAATAACTCTTCAGAGATATTTATATTCTGATTGTAAAATTGCTTGTCTGTCATCATCAGTTGTTTTTAGAGCAGTCTGGCTAAATATGTTCAGTGTTTATTTGTATTTTAGTTCCTTAGATTATGAACTAAAAAGCATAAAAAACAAACATTATTTTCACTGATTCCGTGGGTCAGTGAAAATAATTAAGTCATTAAATTATAATTTTTTTAGATAAAGGCCTTAATTGGTATTAAGATTCATTAAATGTGAATATTTTGACATTTATAATGCTTTATTTAAAAACAAAAACGTTTTACAAGGCACAGTGGGTTACACTGCTGCCTTGGAGCAAGAAGGTTCCGAGTTCGAACATGGAGTTAGCATGTTCTCCCTGAGCTTGCGTGGGTTCTCTCCGGGTACTCCGGCTTCCTCCCAAAGACCAAAAAAATTACTGTTAGGTTAATTGGCTTCTCTAAAGTCCCCTTAGGTGTGAGAGTGAATGGTTTGTCTCATTTGCCTCCGTGTTGCACTGTGATAGACTGCTGACCTGTCCAGTGTGACCCCGCCTTTCGCCTGTAGACGGCTGGAGAGAGGCACCACCATCCCTCCTGACCCCGCTTCAATGACGGAAAATGGATGGATGGATATTTGCCAGAACTGCTTCTGGTTGACCATAAAGGCGTAGGTTTGGAAAAGAAGCTTGAGGTGGAGAAAAAGCTAGAAAATGAGGAAAATGCAAATTTCAACAAAATTGGCTGGAAAACGAGAAAGTCGGAACCTGGCTGCAGCCTGTCGACAGATTTTTTTATATATATATATATATATATATGAGTCATGGGTACTTGTTCATGGCATTAAAATAATTTCTAAGAGCATTAAATTAGTTACTCATTCCCGTATAAACCCTGAATTGATACAATTATTTCCAAATCTGAAAAATCTACCACTGGAAGTCGGACAGGATCGCAATTCACAGAGAGACGAGTGATGAAACTGAATTTATTTTCTCAGGAAAGTCGTTATCAACTGTTTAAATGTGTTATTTCATGAAGATTTATATAACAAGGGGAAAAAGTAATCTATGATCCGGATGGTTCTGGTGGCACAAATGAGCTGATTGTCCAGATGTGGTGGTAAAGAAACCACTCCGCAGACATTTCTTCTTCTTGGGATGTTTGTCAGCTCATCGTATGTCTGAAACGTGTCATAAACACATTGAAGAAATACTGTAGTGTTATAAAGTCTCTTTTCTTGCCTGGTTTGGTCTAGGCTATCGCTGGCTTACAATTAGCAAAGTAGTTTTTTGTGTGACTTCCAGCACTAAATATGGCAACACCCTGAGACTGCAGTCTGACCCAGTGGTCGACTCCCTCCAGTGGTCTGGAGTTTCTCTGTTTTGAACTAAAGTCTGGATTTTGCAGCGTTTCTCTTTGTGTTTGTAACCTGTTAGCCAGCGGACCCACTTCCCTGATAAAACACTGTCTGTACCTGTTTTCAGCATTCATGGTCATCAGTTCTTATTTCATTTTGATCTCATCAATAAATGAAATCAAACTGATCTCAGTTTTTGTTTGGAGGAGATGCAGAAGAAGAAACCTCCAACTGGTGTTAAGAGACTCTTCTCTAGATATGGGATAAGATCAGGAAATGAAAGACCTGCAGGCGCCAGCTGCAGTTTAAAGGAACTTTGGACCTGGTTTGGTCATAACAGCTGTCAGCCAACTGTTGTGTGTGGTAAAATAGGCGGGATCTGCTGATTATAGGTGCAGGGTGGGGCGTTGACCTACTGACTATTAGTCCTTTCTATGTTACATCAGCGCTGCTGCGCCCATGTGGAATCTTGGCTCCTTTCTTCGTCCTCACTGATTTCTTGCTTTCCTTTCAGGTCAGACTACGATGACTGGAGGCCAGCTCTGGCCAGCCTCCTGCAGCCCATCCCCTTCCCTAAAGAGTGAGTTTTCAGATCCTCACTTCCTGCTCATTCAGCCAAGCCGACAGGCAGCAGTTAAATATCAGCATGGAAGCAGCAGGCGGCTGCTTTCGGCAGCAGGTGTGACCCATAGAGGTCTGGGCTTTGACTAGAATTGAGGTCTTCAACAGGAGGTCCACGACTGTTTCATTCACAACACCTGACCCATCAACAAGAAATTAAAATCAGAAATACTTTAATAATCCCAGGGTGAAATTACTTTTGTTACATTATTCCATCTGTAATAGAGTGACTTGAGGATCAGTTTGATATAACACTATTTCATACAATATATATAATTAGGGGTCCCCGCTCCATCTCGCCATCAGTTTGGGGGTCCTTAGCCTGGAAAACCTTGAAGACGTGGACTAGACCATTGCAGCAGAGGCGTAGCTGCTATTTTCTGATCTGCTGTGGTTCCCCTCTGACACCTGATGACCTCACCTCCTCCCTGCTTTTTGTTGTGGCCCCTGAGGGGCCCCCTGCTGCTGACGTGGGTTGGTAGCTGCGGTCCCAGCCTTCCTGTCCCCAGATAGCTTCTGTTGTTGGCTGGCCCTCCCACTGCTTCATTAGCTGAACTTCACTCCAAAGCAGCTGCCTCTCAGCTAGGCCCCGGGGCCCGGTTTGTGCTTCAGGGCCATTAGGAGAGGTGGTGCAGCCGCTGCAAATAAACAAGTCATCCTGGTAGGAGGGTCATTGACCTGCAGAGGAAGCAGCTCAGTCTGTGGGCTGTGATGTTAGCCTCTCTCTGGACCTGGACCGTATCATGCTAACACAGAGCAGGGTCCAAGTCCAGGCTGATCGGCAAAATGAAGGGGCTCCAATGGCCTAGTCAAAGCCCAGACCCCAAAAGGTTTGAGGTGATGTGGTTGGACCGACGTGCTGCTTAGACTGTGAAAACAAGCAGGGACACAGAAGCCTTCACTGATGTCCTCCTGGGGACAATTAAAAGCTGAGCTGTGCTCCCAGATGATTAAATGGAAAATGTAACGAGCTTGTTGCTCTTTTTAAACGTTTGAATGCGTCACCAGCATCACTGAAGCAAAGTTTTAGCAGCAGGTTCCAAAGTTTGCTGTTCCTCACATCTGTCTGTTTTCTCCTGCAGAGCTCTGGCACACGCTAAATTCACCAAGTAGGTATCTGTTCCATTCCAGTCTGTCCCCGTTTGTCCCAGTCTGTCCTCATCTGTCCCAATCCAGCACAGCCTGAGGTTTGTGTCTTTGCCTTAACAGGGAGCTGAAATATGTCATCCAAAGATTTGCTGAGGACCCGAGGCAGGAGGTGAGTGACTCGCTCTGCCTGTTTGTAGGCTTCTGAGTGGAGATGATGTGATCAGCACCTCTCTGTGGCCCTCAGGTCCACTCCTGCCTGCTCAGCGTGCGCTCCGGGAAGGACGGCTGGTTCCAGCTCTACAGTCCTGGGGGCGTGGCCTGTGATGATGACGGCGAGCTGTTTGCCAGCATGGTGAGATCAATGACATCGCTTGCCCCCCTATCACCACATTAGCCCACCATGCTAGCATTATCCTGCCTCATCAACATGTTAACATTACTGCCTTAGTACCATGCTAATATTAGTCCACCATGCTAACAGTATCCTGCTTACCACCGTGCTAATATTAGCCCACTATGCTAACAGTATGCTGCTTATCACCATGCTAATATTAGCCCACCATGCTAACAGTATCCTGCTTATCACCATGCTAATATTAGCCCACCATGCTAGCATTAGCCCACCATGCTAACAGTATCCTGCTTATCACCATGCTAACATTAGCCCACCATGCTAACAGTATACTGCTTATCACCATGCTAACATTAGCCCACCATGCTAACAGTATCCTGCTTATCACCATGCCAACATTAGCCCATCATGCTAACAGTATCCTGCTTATCACCATGCCAACATTAGCCCACCATGCTAGCATTATCCTGCTTATCACCATGCTAACATTAGCCCACCATGCTAACAGTATCCTGCTTATCACCATGCTAACATTATCCCACCATGCTAACAGTATCCTGCTTATCACCATGCTAACAGTATCCTGCTTATCACCATGCCAACATTAGCCCATCATGCTAACAGTATCCTGCTTATCACCATGCTAACATTAGCCCACCATGCTAACAGTATCCTGCTTATCACCATGCTAACATTAGCCCACCATGCTAACAGTATCCTGCTTATCACCATGCTAATATTAGCCCACCATGCTAACAGTATCCTGCTTATCACCATGCTAACATTAGAATGTTTTGCTGTCTCCAATCCACCAATCAGGGACTCCCCTGCAGGCGGTCAGTAAGCGTTGCAGCTGTTATAACGTTTTACCAACTGTATCAGAGACTGGGAAACGATGGTAAACCAATCACAGCCACCTGCTGAGGTTGCTAACGCCACTTTTGCATTGAAGAGAAGCTAAAAATGATTAAAGATAAGCCAAAAGAATTTCAGGAAGATCATAGCGGTATAAAGCTTATAATAAAAAAAAAAAAGTCCTACATTTCATAAAAGTGAGGTTCTGGTTTGGCATATAAGGCACCCGCAGACATCCTCTCACTGGAGGTCAGCTGTTCCCCATCTGGTTGAAGTAGTAACTATATCTTTATGTCTAGATGTATAAAATGTCTTGATGCTGATCTTTGAGCTTCTGGCACCATTTTCATGTTGGTAAGGAGGTGAAGCGAGCTGCAGATGTAACGGGCCGTGGTCTCTCTCTTCATCTCCTTCAGGTTCATATCTTGATGGGGTCCTGTTATAAAACCAAGAAGTTCCTCCTCTCTCTGGCAGAGAACAAGCTGGGTCCCTGCATGCTGCTGGCGCTGCGAGGGAACCAGACCATGGTCGAGGTGAGACAATTATCTGCATGGTTATTATTTCCTACAGTTCTAATTTCCTAAGGATGGCTCTGGAGGTTACACCTCGTCAGACTAAACAATCCTTCCTGAATCTGGTCCTGGATGTCTGGTGTCCTGCACCTTTTAGATGGCTCTGCTCTGACACCTAAATTAATTGCTGGACTCAGGTATGTTGACTCTGGTCCGATTCTCTGCTCCTGTTTTCAGATCCTGTGTCTGATGCTGGAGTACAACATCATCGAGAACAAAGACACGCAGCTGCAGATCATCTCCACCCTGCAGAGCACGCAGGTGGGCTTCCGCATGTATGAGCAGCTCTGTGACCGCCAGCGGGAGCTCAAAGAGCTGGTGAGTCTCTGCAGCAAATCGGGTCAGAGGGGTCTTTGTTCCGTTACAGACGCCGCCATCTTTACGACAAGATCCCTGATTCCTGTTGGTTAAACACGTCTGCATTACGCCACCATGAAGGTTGAAGTCCACAGGAGCCAACCCGGCAGCCTAGAACTGGACTTGCTTGGCTAAATAAAAACAAAACTAAGCTGAAATAAATGCTGTTTTTTCTGTTTAACTCTCATGACCAAAGTTTGCAATTTAAAAAAAAAATCTAATCTATAAAAGATTTAAATCAACCACCGTTTTCCCCCCAGCAAAGGAAAGGAGGTCCGACACGGTTGACTCTGCCGTCCAAGTCCACGGTGAGTTCCCCTTTAGATATTCCTTCCTGACTCACAGACGGCCGCTAACAGTTTTCACGATGTCCTCTGTGCTGCAGGACGCGGATCTGGCCCGCCTGCTGAGTTCAGGCTCCTTTGGGGACTTGGAGAACTTGAGCCTGGCCTTTACCAATGTCACCAGTGCCTGTGCCGAGCAGCTCATCAAGCTGCCGTCGCTCAAACAGCTCAACCTCTGGTCCACTCAGGTGAGCGGGAGGATGTCAGCAACAGGTTGGGGCAGGGCGGAGTGTGGAGGACTCATCTGTGCTCCGTGTGCTCTTTACAGTTCGGGGACGCGGGGCTGCGGCTGCTATCCGAGCACCTGGCCTGCCTCCAGGTCCTGAACCTGTGTGAGACTCCTGTGACGGACGCCGGTCTGCTGGCGCTGAGCTGTAAGAGACGCACAGCAAGGAACCCGGTTCTGGTGGAGCGGTTCCGCTGATGCTGCTGCTCTTTGTCTTTCAGCCATGAAGAGTCTGTGCAGCCTGAACATGAACAGCACCAAGCTGACGGCAGACACCTACGAGGACCTGAAGGTAACGGCTCATAGCCCCGATTTTGATCGTAGCAACAGATGCAGCTTTTTGAAGCCGGTGCTCTGTCACCTCAGCATACCCCGTCAGGCCAGCAGACCCTTAGTATGTTGGAAAAAATTTAAATCTAGTCTAAAGTCATTTTTTTCTTAAAAGAAATGAATTTGTTCTTGGATTTAGGAGGTAAAAGAGACATTTTGCCAATGGAACAAGACTATTTACATTTAAAATAAGAAAACACAATTGCATTGTCTTATGTCAAGTGCATGGTACCTAATTATCTTATTTTAGGAGTAAAAATACTCATTCCATTGGCATTTACCTACTCAAATGAAGGGTAAAAACAATTAATTTAAGAATTTTTTACTTCTAAATAATTTTTTCAGTGTAATCTGCATCTACGTGCATGATCGTTATTAGTGGCAATCAGTCCCATAGTAGGGCTTCGGATTGTGCCAGTTGGCTCAGTAGGTCGTTATCACAGAGTGAATCCTAATCCTAACCCCAAAGTCATTCCTCTCCCCCTGCAGAATTGATTCATCCATTTGTTTAATCTGAAAATAATTTCAGTATCTTCATGTCCTATAAAATGATCTGCATGTTGCTCGTATTTAACAAATTAAAAACAAATAAATCTCATATCCTGTCAACTGGGTTGTAGAATCCTCTCCCTATAAATACCGTATTTTCGCGACTATAAGGCACATACAGGTATGTGCTTTATGCAGAACTCCTCATCTCCTCATTGAGGAGATGATGAAAGCGTGGCTGAGGGAGGTGAATGTAAGGAGACCAGGTGGTTTTTTCCACTCATCACCATCGCTGTTAATCTGTGACTCCATGCGTGCCCATCTCACAGCCGATGTGAAAAACATGGTGAAACAAATGAACGCTGTGCTCGCTGTTCCAGGAGGTCTGACAAAGGAACTTCAACTGCTCGACATCAGTGTGAACCGGCCGTTCAAAGTAATGCTACGTTCACACCGGACGCAGCAGGAGCAGCAAAATCACGTCTGCTGCTTCATTTTTGCTGCTTGTACCAGTTACCTCTGATGCGCGGTTGAAGCAGCTTTGCTGCTCTGGCTGCGCTCCCAGGTTTGATTAATGCTTTGTAATAAATACATGCATAAAGCACAATCATACTCAGTTTTGCTCCCGCTCTATTTTTAAATACGCAGTAGAGGTATTTAAACGTAGTAGAGGACATGTACCGGTAAAAAAAACCCGCGCCCTATAGTCCGGTGCGCCTTATGTGAGTGTTAAATACAGTAATGGCACACATAACTGAGACTGCGCCTTTTAGCTTTATGGTCGTGAAAATACAGTATTTAATTCTCTGTGAAAAAATGTCGATCATTCTTTAATAAGATCCTCATCTAACGGACATGCAATGTTTGTTTTTAAACCTAATGTGTGTAACGAACCTAGTAAATAATTATTTTTTTGTCGTTTTGTGCAAAAACTACGACAAAAAACCGGACTAAACCGCAAAATAAAACGGCGTGCTTGGATGTAAGGAGAGCGAAGACGGAGTAAACTCTATGTAATGCATATTACGTAGGGTATGCTGGCCTGACGACGTATGCTGAACATCGGATCCGGTTCTGATCCGCTTGCCGTCCTCCGACTGATCAGACCTTAAATGAACCAAAAGCTGTTATTTTGTGTAGAAGTTCTTCTCTGGAACCTTTAAGCAGCTGCTGCTCTGCAGACCAGAGGAACTGACGGCCGATCATCCTTATCACACTGAGCCACGTCTTTGGTCCCGAGTGACGATGATGATGATTAACTTTCTCCTGTCTCCTGCAGGCCAAACTGCCCAACCTGAAGGATGTTGATGTCCGCTACACGGAGGCCTGGTGATCCAGAACCTCAGCGCTGGAAGGTTTCTTATCTTCATCAACGGACCTCATCCCTCCTCTTCCTCTCCAAACTTTGAGGACCGGTTCCCCTCGGACCGCTGGGGGACCGGTTCCCCCTCCTCCGTCCTTTTGCCTGAAACTGTTTCATATACCCTCCTCCTCGGGGAAGCTCAGTCCAGTTCAGTTTCCCCACTGGTTCTGACCCAACGTCACACCGTCCCATCAGCTCCTTACCCCTCGGTAAGGAGGGGTAAATCCATCTCTGGGCCGTTTAAGGTTCCGTGGTTCTGGTTCCTGGACTTTTTAATCAAAACTCATCTGCTGAGGAAAGACATTAAATGGTGTTTTCGAAGGACGTTTGACTGATTTATCTTTGTTTCTCCAGAGGTTCTGATCAGCAGGTGGATCATTTAAAAAGATTATTTATGTACTACTGCACCTGAACGCACCGCAACGTTAAAAGGCTGGACAGGAAGAAACTGAGATCAGGCCACTTGGGTCAAAAGTCCTAGACTTTTGTACCGACGCAAAACCACATTACGCGTTAACAGGATGCAGCGCTACACAGGAACCAGAAAAGGACTCGATCAGATTCCTGAATGGACCAGAACCAAGCTTTTTTTTTTTTTAAGACTCATTTTTCCAGGAGGGAGGCGCTCCGTCGTTTTCTAGTTTTTAATCCGGATGGAAGAACAGAACCACTAACCCTGGAACCTGTGGCCCGTCACTGATCCACTCTGACCTCTGCTGGTTCTGTTTGGACGTGTTGCCAAAACCGAACCTCGTCTATCCGGCCATGTTCTTCTCCAAGCTCCTGTACATATCGGATGGAGTCGGCCAGCAGAGCAACGCGTTTTTGTTTGCTATTTATTTGTTGCCATCGGTTCTGACCCCTGACTATGGAGGCCCGGTCGGGTCCGGCTGTACATAGCGCTGTATATAGTCGTCTTTTTGGACCTTTCCTTTTTCAGGCTCATTTTCTGTCTTCATCCAAATGTTTCATCTCCTTTCCTGTCTTGTTTTTTTTGCACGTATGCGTTTCTGCAGCATCTAATGTTTTCATTTTGTAATTTCTATTTTATAAAATGTTTGTAAAATCTGAAAAGGGGGTTTGATCACTTCTCTCCCTGAAGGCGAACGACTGAAGCGGTTCCATTTCATCCTCAACAGGCCGGTTTAGGAGGTCCGGGAATCTGACGTAGCTCAGCCTCATATTTCAATGTGGTCATTTTTATACTGATGATGATGCACATATTTGTCTTTTCTTAAAGAATGTTGTTTAGATAATCATATCAGAGGAGGACCTGCCCACGGCTGGTTTCTACTGGAATGTTTGAATCCCTCATGGAACCAGTTTAGGCAGAATGACTGAGAACAGAAATTAAATTGCTGATATTCTGAAGAAGAATCGCTCCAGTTTGAACCTGCACCTCCACTACCAGCAGCTCACCAGCAGGGGGCGCTGGCTCTACAGAAATCCACTTAATAAAGGAAAATCTATTAAGTGAAACCGATTTTATTTGGTTAATTGGGATTTTCTGCCTCATTTTAAGTAAAAAAACTTTCAAGTCTGAATCCAGACCAATGAAATACTTTACAGCAGAAACGTTCAAACCTGCTTTTTAAATTAGACAATCATCCGATGTGACTAACTGGTTTGTTTTAAGGTATTTTAATTCTTCCTTAAACTATTAAAATGGTTTAGAGGAAAACATGCAGCTGATCCTCTGGGCCCCTTCTGTGTGTCACGGTGGTCGAACAGAAACTCCTGGTTTCGTTGGTAGCGATCCGTAGAGCAGCAGATCCGACTGAACGGGTTTTACTTTGTGCTGAAATGTTTGTGGGCCGCTGGAAAAAGGGGCTTTTCCAGTCGCTCTGCTTCTCCTGCTGGGTTATTATTACTGTTATCAATTATAATTATTGCTGCTGCTGCTCCTTGGCTGTTGTAATAAAATACAAAGGCTCTTTGACAGGAAAAATAACGGATGTGAAATAATTTTAATCAAAAATAAAATGTCTGAAGATGTTTCAGCTGACTGAATCATGTCTGGTTTTTCTTCTTAACATCCAGTTTCTGTTAAACTGAGTAAAAACCAAAGTCAAAGTCCAGACTGTCTGAACAGCTGTGAGGAACTATGTGGAAACCCGGCAGCCCTGAAATGAAGAACCGGTTCCAGGTCCTGCTGCATCAGAACCTGGAACCGGTTCTCCTTCAAGTGTTTCCGTGGAATCTTCCTGAAAAAGGAAGCAACACGGCGGGTCGGGTTCAGGTTCTTCACTTCTACATGGACAGACGGCGATCAACACTCAGGTTGCAAACTTCTTCTGGCGGACCGGAGCAGGCAGCTGAGACATGATGTCCAGCAGGGGGCGCTCCACCACCACCAGAGACCGGTCCTCCATCAGCGCCACACACAGGAGATGCTGTAGGATGAAGAACAGGAAGGAAACATCCAATAGTTTAGTTCTATGGCTCATCTGAAGGCGATCCAATCAGATCCTGCTGATTGGATGAGGAACAACACTGAGTCCAATAACCGGGTCCCAGCAGGACATCGGCACCCTGACCCCAAACTGGGCCTCAGAGGATTGTCAGCATAATGGAGCCCATAAAAGATCAGAACCTTGTTTCTCATAAAGCAGGTGGAGGACCAGACTTCCGTACCTGGAAGTTCTTGCAGATCTTGAAGGCGTGGCCTTCTCTGGGCCTCTGTGTCTGAGGAAGACTCCGGAGCAGCGCCTGGTTGTAGAGCTTCGTCCGTTCCTCGGGAAGCGGCTGAGCAGAGAGACATCAGGGAAATTATTCTGAGGGACAGAAGGAGGAGGTGGAATCTGGAGGTGATTGTCTTACCAGACTCTGGTCGATGATGCAGAACATGAACATGTCGTGCAGGAGAATCTGGGCCGGGTTTCTGGGGTTGAAAGTGACACCAGTGATAGGCGTGTCCCGCTGTAGCCACAGGGGGTGAAGTCCTCGCCTCTGCAGCTGCCGGCTCCACTGAGTGAACTCTTTCTGCTTCAGGGAGAACTCAAAGATCTGCAGAAGGACCGGTAACGTCAGAGGACACATTATGAGGGACAGATGGGGGGGCAGAGGACCTGCTGGTCACCCACCTGGTGGTCGGCGTGCACGGAGACCAGGCTGCAGCCGCTTGGGTGGACAGAGACTGCTGTGGGACAGGAGCTGTAGGTCGGTACCGAGCAGTGCAGCTGCAGAGGAAAGGAGTCATTGGATTGCGGCTGGAGGACAGTGGGACAGACAGAGGGACATTCAAAGCCGTAGCTTACCGTCTTCTTTTGAAGGTCGAAGACGTGGATCTCACCGTCAGTGTTTGCTGCAGCGAGCCACTGGCCGTCCTCACTGGGAGACAGGATGTGGACCGGCTGTTTGGAGCCTGAAAACACCAGAACCACAAGGTTAAAAAAACCCGACCAGCCACCAAGGAGACCTGTAAATGGCCCGGTCCTCCCTCACACCAGAACCCAGCCCCTTCCTTGCAGGTCCCAGAGTTTCACACTAAGCAAGGTTCTGCTTCTGATTTACGTTTCCTGCCAACTCTGCATCTTTTCAGAACTATTTGGACCTCCGTCATCGGCAGGCCCACCCACTTGGTTCCGCTTCTTTATTAAGGGCTAAGGATGAAACTTCTTCACGTTGTTTACCAATCAATGCCAATCAGTCTAAATCTTCAACTCATACTGTGACTTGTGGAGTTCCACAGGGGTCAGTCCTTGGGCCAACCCTCTTCTCCATCTATATGCTCCCCCTAGGTCACATAATCAATAAACACAAGGTTTCCTTTCACTGCTATGCTGATGATACACAACTGTATATGAAAATGGACTCCACTTCTCCCAAAGTTCTTCCATCTTCACTTCAGCTTTGCTTAGAGGAGATAAAGGCATGGATGACTGCCAACTCTCTTCAACTTAACAGTAACAAAACGGATGTCATCCTTCTTGGCACCCCTCATCAAACTCAGTCCTCTAATCTCAGTAGTATTTCAATATTTGGTCTTAACATTCCCTTTTCCACCACCGTCACAAACCTTGGAGTTAGGATTGACTCTAACCTCACTTTCAACTCCCACATCCGTCATCTTTCTAAGGTCTCCTTCCTCCATCTCAAAAACATTGCCAGACTCCGCCCCTCCCTCTCCCAACCGGATGCTGAGAGGTTGATCCATGCCTTCATCTCATCAAGGTTGGACTACTGTAATGCCCTCCTCTTTGGGACCTCTGGTAAAAACCTGCAAAAGCTCCAGTACATTCAGAACTGTGCTGCCCGGGTCCTGATGAGGAGGCGCAAATACGACCATATCACTTATGTTCTTAATTCACTTCATTGGCTACCGATCAAACATAGAATACATTATAAACTCTGTCTGCTTACCTATCAATGCATCCATGGAGTTGCTCCTGCCTATCTCAGTGAACTCCTCTCATCGCACGCTACTTCTCGTAGGCTTCGTTCCTCCACCTCCTTTTACTGCCTGCATCAACCTAAGACCAAACTTGCCACTATGGGGGATAGGGCTTTTCAGGCAGTAGCTCCACGGCTCTGGAATGCCCTTCCAGAGTCTCTGAGAGCCCCACAAGGTGTGGAGGCCTTTAAAAAAGGTCTTAAGACTCACCTTTTTAATCAGGCCTTTTAGAACTGTAAGTTTTGTTTTAAATTGTGGTTTTAATTGTTGGTTTCAATTGTTGGTTTTGGTACCACTTGGTGCGAGATGTGTTGCTGTGGGCCCTACAATTTACAATTTATTCTTTATTTTTTCTATTATTACTATTTATTATTACTATTATTATTATTTTTTTTGGTAATTGTTGGTTTTTTTTTGTGCCGCTCTGTGTAGGATGTATTGCTGTATTTTTCTTCTTCTTTTGGTCTCTGTAGCACTTTGAGATTTCTTTGAAATGTAAGGTGCGTTACAAATAAAATCTATTATTATTATTATTACCTGACTGGTGCCTGAATGTGTGAATGTGTTTTATCTCCGTCTGGTCCAGAGTAACCATGACGACGGAGGACAGACTGGAGGATGCGAACAGTCTGGACGAGTCGGACGAGAAGCAGAGCTGATGGACAGAGCGCAGCTCTCTGGGCAGTTTGGACACCTGAAGGCAAGAAGAAAAGATGGACGTTCTTCATGTTCAAACCATCATGTTTGGTGCTTTCAAACCTTTTTTAACCCAGTCTTTTCTCGTTTATCGGAATTAAGCAAACATTTGGTCTGTGGCGCTTCAGCAAACCTTCTGGATGCTGATGTTGTTGCTGCTGAGCTGCAGCCTGTAGAGGTGGACGCTGCAGATGGTGGAGTAAGCTAACCAGCCGCCACATGGAGACAACGAGCTGCAGCAGATGTGGTCCTCTCCCTGCAGGGGAAAGCAAACACACAACCGACTCATTCGCCTGATCTTAGGTTAAACGGACACATTTCTGAGAAGCACTTTGTAGATCTAATCATCTAGAGGTAGAAGACGCACAGAGCAAACAGGAACTGCAGAAAGTTCCGCAGCTGTTGAAGCAGCAGCCATTGAATGTTAGCACTGGCCACTTCAAATCTTGCTTTTGCTAATTAATGCTAATGCTAACCAGTTAGGCTTATGCTATCCAATGCTTGCTCACCCTAACCAGTTATGCTAACCAGTTCTTTCTCATGCTAACCAGTTCTCATGCTAACTAGTGCCTGCTCATGCTAACCAATTCTCATGCTAACCAGTGCTTGCTAATGCTAACCAATTCTCATGCTAACCAGTGCTTGCTCATGCTAACCAATTCTCATGCTAACCAGTGCTTGCTAATGCTAACCAATTCTCATGCTAACCAGTGCTTTCTCATGCTAACCAATTCTCATGCTAACCAGTGCTTGCTCATGCTAACCAATTCTCATGCTAACCAGTGCTTGCTCATGCTAACCAATTCTCATGCTAACCAGTGCTTGCTCTTGCTCATGCTAACTAATTCTCATGTTAACCAGTGCTTGCTCTTGCTCATGCTAACTAATTCTCATGCTAACCAGTGCTTGTTCATGCTAACCAATTCTCATGCTAACCAGTGCTTGCTCATGCTAACCAATTCTCATGCTAACCAGTGCTTGCTCATGCTTACCAATTCTCATGCTAACTAGTGCTTGCTCATGCTAACTAGTGCTTGCTCATGCTAACCAATTCTCATGCTAACCAGTACTTGCTCATGCTAACCAATTCTCATGCTAACCAATGCTTGCTCATGCTAACCAGTTCTCATGCTAACCAGTGCTTGCTCATGCTAACCAGTACTTGCTCATGCTAACCAATTCTCATGCTAACCAATGCTTGCTCATGCTAACCAGTTCTCATGCTAACCAGTGCTTGCTCATGCTAACCAGTAGTTGCTCATGCTAACCAATGGTTACATTTTAAAATATTTAGATTCTTTTTAGTCCTGTGAATAAATGAAGTCATTTTGAAGTGATGACAATTATCCATGCTGGTTGTAAATAGAACTGGTTCCCAGTTAGCCCAGTAACCAGCAGTGTCTCTCCTCCCACCTTCCTCTTCAGCTGGATCAGTTTCTCTGGTTTCCTCTTCACAGGGAGACTCTCCCAGGGCGCTCCTGTCAACCACAGCACCACCACATGTTTACTCTCAGTTCTAGTTACTGTTGTTGCTTTTCAAATTTATAACATAATTAACTTATTTTCAACCTTTCCTTGGTAAACAATTATCAGATTGACATGTAGATCTAGGTCATCTAGTGGCACCAGATGCAATAGTTATCTTTATGTTGACCACTAGAGGTCAGTATTTTCAACATATGATGTGCTGCTGTTAAAATCCAAAAATGTGAAAAGTTTCAAAAGCAGCAGAAGTTTTGCTCATAGAAAGCAGGTCGCCGCCCTGATGGAGTCCAGAAGTTCGCTAAACGGGGACTATGGGTGCGTTGGGTTTCAGCAGCTGCGTCCTCCAAGGACCCGGTCTACTGGGACTGGGTCCTTCAAGGGCCGTGAAATTAATGAGGCTGGAAGAGTTTGTGTGTGGATTTGAACAGCTGCAGCCTTCTCTGGGTTTCTCCCCCCCTCAGTAAGCATAGACTCTGTCGCTTAGCAAGTGAAGCTTAGCAGGTGAAGAATGGAGGCTTCTTCTCACTACTGTTCTATGCTAATTACATTTCCAAGGAGCTTCAGCAGCAGTGCAGTCATTGCAAATAAAGTTATAGTCCCCACACTGCAGAGTTATTGGAATCTAAGCGTGTCAGCCAAACCCATTTGCACAGGACAGATAAAACCTTTCAATAAACCAAACATTATCCGCCTCATATCTGACTCAATAACAATTTAAAACAACTATCATTCATCAGAGGGAACTATTCACACACTGGTATTATATTAAACTGCACTTCCAATATTCACCACTGTTTGGCTCCAGGTATATTTTTACTCCGAGTATGGAGCACCCAGCTTGCTAAGACTCTTAATGAATCATGGGATACCGAGCGCTACATAGTATACATCTGTGCTGACCTGGGAGCGCCTCATGCTTCTCCAGGAGGGGCTGGAGGAGGAGTCTGGGGAGAGGGAACGCTGCTGCCCCCCCCAACCTGATCCTAGATGAAGCGGGGGGGCAACAGGTACGGTTTCGGTTTAGGATTCATGCTGTGTTCAGGTTCCAGACAAATAAGGGACTTTGGACATAGGTGAATATGAATGAAACAGGAACTTTTTTGTGTGAAATGGATCATTGATGTCAGAGGAGAGTCTGGATGAGAATAAAACAGTAGAAAGGACATTTAGGTATTTCTGTACAGGTCCGCTCATTCCGATTGCCTTTATTGTGGACTGGTTAAACTGGGAGGAATCCCAGCAGGTTGAACTCTCTTCATGGTGCTGGCCTCTGGGCAGCTTTAAAATAGGTACAGCGAGTGAAAGCAAACATGGTGGACAGAGTCATGCCTTCATTCATCGTTTTGATGCATTTTTCTCACCGTTTCCATCGCTCTCTCCGAGCCGCCACACCTCCAAATGATCGGGGAACTGGAAGAGCAGGAGTCCTGCTTTCTTGGCACAACTAACAAGGCTTCTCTGTAAAGTAGAGGTCAGAGGTCATCAGGCTACCATGGCGGGAGCAGATTTTTATGAACATCAGGTGGGTTTTTACAAATTTTTTTGCCATTGAACATTAATGCTGATGAGGAAGAGAGTTAGGAGGCTGAGATACGGTCACCATGAGCAACATGGAGGTGCTGCCCCTCACCGGGAGTAACAACACAGACTCTTCCAGGTCAAAGAGGATCTGGGTTAATGAGCCCTGCCTTAGAGGGGACTCAAAACAACAAGTTCTCATCCAAACAGCTCTGAGGGCCGAATCCAGTGTTTAAATCAACCAGAGCAGATGTGGTTCTCCAAGCTAGCTGGGCTAAACCACGGCTCCTCGTGGTGCAAGGAGCCTTGGTTTGTGGTAGGGACAGCACCTATTCAGACACTCCCAGTAGGGAGGCCGATTCTGACGCTTCCAGAACAGAAACAATGTCCCTGAGATCTTTAAGCTTACAGCTGATGTCTCTTCATCCCCTAAAGACTGAAACAATTTAACTGGATGATCTGGTTGAACTGTAAAGTGCCTTGAGATGACTTGTTGTGAATTGGCGCTATAGAAATAAACTGAATTGATGAGCAAAACAATTTTTCTAGACTCACATGAGGAAAAGCTATTTTACGCAGCGCTGACTCCTGGGTGTTCTTCTCCACCTTGTCCAGCAGGGGTCTCACTACCAGCTGAGTGTCCATACCTGAAAGGGAACATCATCCTTGTCATTCACTAAGCTTTAAAGTGAGTTAATCGGCTTTTCAAACAGAACAGCAGCAGCTCATCCAGGAAGTTTGCAGGACTGAAGGTTTGTTGTTGCTTTTATTTGGTTTTCCTGAGGAGGATCTAAATCTCACACAAACGGCCCCACTGAGGATCCAATCACCAGAAATCTGACCATGATGAATTAAAACAGTTGTTTTTAGTTGCTTAAAGTCGTAGGGAAATCACATTATTCTGGCTTAAACATGTGTTTAATAAATGTACTCTTTATCAGACTATTTTGTCTCAAAATTTTGAAAATTTCAACAACAAAAAAAAAACGGGTGTTGTTTTTTTCATCATCTTATGCAGGCCAGTTGGTTATACGTCAGCCTGAACACCTAAATTCGTCCAATCATATATCAACGGTCATCTGTCAAAATTTTTTCCGTCATAGCATCTTGATTCATATGTCGCAGCTAACATACGCAACTATGGAAATAAGAATAATTTCCTTTCCCATTGAGTTCCGTCCCAGTGTTCATGGGGATGGACGTCTGTTTCTTCAGCAGGCATAGAGCTAACAGAACTGGCAGCGTTGCGAGGCAAGGGCTCAAACATGTACGGAAATGCGACCTTTGACACTAAACTCTCCTCCTCTTGCATATTTCCTCTGTCCATACTGTTCTTTGACAGTGTCATTGCTAACTGCTACTTGGTCCCAATGGAATTTCCCATTGGGAACCTCCTGGCACTAAGTTGCTAACTGGTTAGCAAGATGCTTCAAAGAAACCGGTCACAATCAAACGTGATTGGCCAAATTTAGGTGTACATGCTGATGTATAACTAACTGGCCTGCATAAAACCCCACAGATTTTAACAATGGATTTTATTTTTAAATAGATATTTTCTAACTTTTGGGGGCAATATGGTCTGATAAACAGTACATTTATATACATGTACAAGTCAATGTCTTTATGCTACACTTGGCTTAAATACCGTATTTTCGTGACTATAAGGCGCATATAAACGTCTTTTTTTCCCCTCAAAATGTGCTGTGCGCCCTATGTGGGTTGTTCCTGCGGACGTTTGAGACCACCATGAGAACGTTAAAGAGGGAAGTGTGGGCGTGGATTGTGTATAAAAGAACAGGTATGTGCTTTATGCAGAACATTGTTGTCTTAACAACCCTGAAAATGGCAAAGAGACACGCCTATGAAGCACAGTTTAAACTGAAGGCTATCAGCTACGCAGAGGAACATGGAAATCGAGAAGCCGCGAGAGAATTCAAGATTAATGAATTGATGGTTCGCAAGTGGAGGAAGATGGAAAACGAACTCCGACAGGTGAAGAAGACGCAGCTGAGTTTCCGCAGACATAAGGCGAGGTGGCCCGAGTTGGAGGAAAGACGCTGGATGGATGAGGAGATGATGAAAGCGTGGCTGAGGGAGGTGCATGTAAGGAGACCAGGTGTTTTTTCCACTCATCACCATCGCTGTTAATCTGTGACTCCATGCGTGCCCATCTCACATCTCATGTGAAAAACAAGGTGAAACAAATGAACGCTGTGCTTGCTGTTATTCCAGGAGGTCTGACAAAGGAACTCCAACCGCTCGATATCGGTGTGAACCGGCCGTTCAAAGTAAGGCTGCGAGCGGCGTGGGAGCGATGGATGAACGATGGAGACCAGTCTCAGGAAAAGTGGAAGGCAGCGCCGGGCAAGTTACGCCACCGTTTGCGGATGGATTGTAGATGCTTGGGCTAACGTGTCTGCTGGCACTGTTGTTCGAGCTTTCGCAAAAGCCGGCATTATTTCCGAGGAGCCGCCCGGCACGGAAAGTGACTCTGACAGCGAAGAAGGGGAGATTGGCATGTCTGATTTAGCGCAGCTGTTTAATTCAGAAACAGAGGATGATGACTTTGATGGGTTCGATTAATACTTTGTAATAAATACATGAATAAAGCACAATCATACTCAGTTTTGCTCCCCCTCTATTTTTAAATACGCAGTAGAGGTATTTAAACGTAGTAGAGGACATGTACCGGTATATAAAACCCGCACCCTATAATCCGGTGCGCCTTATGTGTGTGTTAAATACAGTAATGGCACACATAACTGAGACTGCGCCTTTCAGTACGGTGCGCCTTATGGTCGTGAAAATACGGTAAGTTAAATATGACCAAAATAGAAGACAGATTAAACAGAAATTTAATCTGTTTATGAAACTGACTCTATGACTCAGATTAATTAACCTGATTTATCTGCAGTTCTGCTAAAAGATCTTGTTAATAGAAGCACATTTATGCTGATGTGAGGATTTAGCACCAACCTCCAGACACCACGGCCGTGTCGGTATGAACCAGCGCCCTCACATCATGAGAGTGGTTTTTAAAGGTCCTGGTTCTGACCCACTGCCTGTCCTGCTGTCCCACTGTGGAGGCGATGAACTGAAACTGGACCACGGTTCCCTCAGAGGTCCCAGCCATCACGCTGCTCTCATCCTGCCAATCATTCACACATCATGACCCATTCTGGAATGTTCAGCTCACAAACGCACCTCAATGAGAACCCCACTCACCTGGGAAATGGACAGAACCAGGACGTCCCACTTTGACACCAGATGGGTTTGGATCAGAGTTCCAGTTAAGCCGTCCCAGATCTGGACCTTTCCAGCTGAATCTCCACTGATGACGGTGTGGTCGGACAGGAAGGCCACGCTCCAAACCACCACCTCCCTGCTCTTAGAGGCCCCCAGACCGCGCTCCACCAGCATCCTCTGCGTGGCGTGGCCTGGGTCAGAACCAGAGAGAAAGAAGGGATGAAGAAGCCCAGCGGGCGGCAAGTTCTACGTGGATCCGCTCAGGATGAACCTACCCGTCTGTGTGTCGAAGATCCGGAGCATGTCCATCATTCCCGCGGCGATCTGTCCACCAGACGGATGCCAGCAGAGAGAAACGATCCGACCTGAATCATTTATTGGACACGGTCCAGTTAATCTAGGTTCAACAGAACAAGCAGAACCAGTCTGCCTTCCTGACAAATCAATTTCTATACCAAATAGCCGGAAATGGAAAAACAGATTCAAACTTTGCCAACCGGACCGAGCCTGGTAACCAGAACAGAACCAGTGACTACCATTGGTCACCGGCCAATGAAGGAACCGTTCGTCCATCAGTGGGCCAGAGGAGCCACTCAGAGCTGGAGTCTCTGCTGAATAAAGCAGGTCCAACTGATGATGGTTGAACTCCTGGTTGTATTGTGTGCACAAAGGTTCTAGAATGGCCCGGTCACAGTCCAGACGTGGACCTGATGTTGCTGGGAGCCTACGGTGGCTGCGGAGGAACATTCAGTACCAGTGGTTCTTGTTCTAAAGCTGGCGGATCAGCTCGGTTCTTTACCCTCAGCATCATTTATCAGCAGGACCAGAGAAGTGGATCGTCACTGACCTTTCTGGCGGTCCAGGTTCCTCTGAAACTGGACTCTGTCCTGCAGGACTTCAAAGATCTTTACAGTGCCGTCCTCGCAGCCAGCCTGTGGGAGGAAACGCTCCCATCACATCTCAGCACAGATCAAAAACATCTTCAATGACTGAGGGTCCACCCACCGCCAGCAGCGTCCCCTGGCTGTTGCTGCTCAGGGTCCAGATCGGCCCCCCGTAGGCATCCATGCTGTAGCGGGGCCTCAGGTTCTCCAGGTCGTACTCCGTGATGGCCCCGTCCAAACCGGCGCTGAACAGGCGGCCAGACACCCAACAAAGAGCCTCCACAGCTCGCCCGTCCCACCCAGGAATCACCTGAGAGCGAGGAGGAGGTTAGGTCCAGGAAGCTGCCGTCCTCACCACCCGCTACGTGGGCCCTTACCTTCTCTTGGAAGTAGTTGTCAGCAAAGTTAAAGATCTCCACGGCGCCATCGGCCCGGGCCACGGCCAGCCGCTCCATCTGCCAGTTGAAGGCCATGGCCCGAATGGCGCTGGGCATATAGTCGAAGAAGCGGACTCGGTGCACCTTAAACTCCCCCATTGGACACTGAGTCAGAGACATTTCCATTAAGGCATCTTTTCAGGGACAATAAAAGGGCAGAACTGTTGGAGGCACAAAAGCGCCTCCTGCTGGGGAACAAGAGGAATCTGTCTGAACCTCCTGTCTTTCTCTTCTTGACTGATCCTGCTTTATGTAGGATGATATTTGTTCTTCTCTAAGAAGTTCTCCTCTTCGCTTCATTACCTGCATAAACTAAACCTGTTTGAACCGATTATCTGCCCACCCAGACCATAATGGATAACTGTATGGATGGGAGGATGGATCAGTAGATCCACCTCCAGACCTGAACCCTGGAGGAAACGTTCAGAGGGAGCTGAAGGTCTGTTTCTGATCTTCTGGTTTAGACACGAAGGCCCTTTCTCTGTTAGCTCTGATTCCACTTTAGCAGCTGGTTAGCTTCCTTTTCCCAGACCAGACCATTTGCTCACTACAGCTGGAAAAGGTTCTCAAATCATGACGTCTTCTATAAACCGCCACATTTATGTTAGACTGTAGACCAGAGGTCACAGATCAGCGGACTATGGTCCGGACCTGGATCCACCTACTGGCTAATCCGGACCCAACCTGATTTATAACAATTACAAATTACCGCATGTTGTCTAATGACAGTGTCTAACCCCGAAATCCCACATCCTCCCTAACCGCCCCGCTGCGCTCCAGACCTCCTGCGCAAAGCAAAGCCTACAGCCTCCGCTGTTCCTCCCGTCTTGCTCCGCACCGACTTCCTTGGAACTCAAAGAGAGCATGTCCTATATTATCATTAAATTCAAGAGTGAAACATGCGGAAATTAACGCTTAATTCAATATGATATATTTAAAAAATCCCCACCATCATCCAGCATATGTTCAGTTTCTGCCCAAATATTTTCGCTTTGTTGTGGATTTTTGTAACAGGGATAACTAGCATCATCCATGGTTTGTATGAACTACACTATATTGCCAAAAGTATTTGCTCACCCATCCAAATTATTGGAATCAGGTGTTCCAATCACTTCCATGGCCACAGGTGTATAAATTCAAGCACCTAGGCATGCAGACTGTTTTTACAAACATTTGTGAAAGAATGGGTCGCTCTCAGGAGCTCAGTGAATTCCAGCGTGGAACTGTGATAGGATGCCACCTGTGCAACAAATCCAGTCGTGAAATTTCCTCGCTCCTAAATATTCCACAGTCAACTGTCAGCTGTATTATAAGAAAATGGAAGTGTTTGGGAACGACAGCAACTCAGCCACGAAGTGGTAGGCCACGTAAACTGACGGAGCGGGGTCAGCGGATGCTGAAGCGCATAGTGCGAAGAGGTCGCCAACTTTCTGCAGAGTCAATCACTACAGACCTCCAAACTTCATGTGGCCTTCAGATTAGCTCAAGAACAGTGCGCAGAGAGCTTCATGGAATGGGTTTCCATGGTCGAGCAGCTGCATCCAAGCCATACATAACCAAGTGCAATGCAAAGCGTCGGATGCGGTGGTGTAAAGCACGCCGCCACTGGACTCTAGAGCAGTGGAGACGCGTTCTCTGGAGTGACGAATCGCGCTTCTCCATCTGGCAATCTGATGGACGGGTCTGGGTTTGGCGGTTGCCAGGAGAACGGTACTTGTCTGACTGCATTGTGCCAAGTGTAAAGTTTGGTGGAGGGGGGATTATGGTGTGGGGTTGTTTTTCAGGAGCTGGGCTTGGCCCCTTAGTTCCAGTGAAAGGAACTCTGAATGCTTCAGCATACCAAGACATTTTGGACAATTCCATGCTCCCAACTTTGTGGGAACAGTTTGGAGCTGGCCCCTTCCTCTTCCAACATGACTGTGCACCAGTGCACAAAGCAAGGTCCATAAAGACATTGATGACAGAGTCTGGTGTGGATGAACTTGACTGGCCTGCACAGAGTCCTGACCTCAACCCGATAGAACACCTTTGGGATGAATTAGAGCGGAGACTGAGAGCCAGGCCTTCTCGTCCAACATCAGTGTGCGACCTCACAAATGCGCTTCTGGAAGAATGGTCAAAAATTCCCATAAACACACTCCTAAACCTTGTGGACAGCCTTCCCAGAAGAGTTGAAGCTGTTCTAGCTGCAAAGGGTGGACCGACGTCATATTGAACCCTATGGATTAGGAACGGGATGTCACTTAAGCTCATATGTGAGTCAAGGCAGGTGAGCAAATACTTTTGGCAATATAGTGTATGTTTGTTCTCTGTTTCCAAACTCAGCATCTCTTCATTCAGGCCTGAGAGGAGAAGTTTCTTTTGAAGTTATGAGAGGCGCTTTTGGGTGTTTTGACTGGATTTGATGAAACTTTTAAGCCAATTAGTATAAAATAAATATTTTGATCAAGATGAAAACTCTGCTCCCTGGTATGTTGAAGTACCAATAGTTTGCATCCAATCATTTAATTAAACAGTCTTAGTTTATGGGAATATATAAGCTCACGAATGAGCCTGGAATGTCTTAGTCTCCGTTCAAACCCGGGTTTAAAGCCTTACAGGTCAGCCTAAAGCCCACTGCTCTCATTAAGACACACACAAAAAAAAGTCAGTTCAGGTGTCTAATATGTGGATCAATATGTGAATCAGTAAATTGTCTCTATACTAAACTGAACGATTGTTCCCTAAAAAAAACTTTTTAAAATGTTGAAATGTTCTATTTTTCTTTTTAATTTTTTTTTATTTAAAATTGAATGTATAACATGGATGCATAAAAACCTCATTTTATTTTAGTGTTCAATTTTTATTAAAGTAACAGATTATAATTAAAAATGTCTCCAGACCTTTACTGGTTGTTTTTAAATCGGTGACCACAGTTCTAGACCCAAAGGCCAGAACGATCCAACCCGCCTTTGTCTTCAGCTGCTGAAACAACTGAAGTTGGTGGTTCTACATCTAATGACATCTGGAATCCCACAGCATGATGCTGCCACCACCACTGAGACGTTCTGGTAGAAGTCCTCAGCTGGTTTGACAAGTCTGATCTTTATCAAAGGTTAAAAAGCCTCCAGCTTTGGTTTTCCAACTGAAACCCTGCCACCAGCAGAGTGCTCGGTCGACCCAGCTCCTCTAAACACCATTTTCCTGGATTCAATCCTGTGAATCATCAGGACGCCCCAGGAGAGCCTGTTCATTTTTCTAACAACAAAACTAAATAAAAGGACTATTTTCAAATGTTTAGTCAGAATTATTAAAAATGAAGAATGAGCAGATTGTTTCAGGTGTGCCGACATTTTGTTCTCATCAGGATGTCACCCTGTTTGTCAGAGGGAACACCTCTTTAGACATGCAGTGTGAGCAGGTAGATCGCATCAGAGCGTCGTGCTGCACATACATCCTGAGCTGTAAACTCACACTGTACGACGAAACTGCAGGGTTTCTTCGTGCAGTGTGAGCTGCAGCTGCGTGCAAAGATTGAAAAAACTCCCACAGTGTATGCCCAGCTTAAGTCGGCAAAACTGCTCTTCACACCTCTTGTTTTCAAATGGTTTGCTCCTTTCTTCTTGGACCTTTCTGAACATGTGCAGCAAATGGACTGATCCATGGGCTGAGACAAACTTAATATAAGTGTTCTGATGGCATTTTAGTGAAAGGATTTTTATCAAAAACATAATTAATTTGCACAAATCTACATAAAAAAAATATTAATGTTAGAACTGTAAATATACAGTCATATTTTGTTATGTATTTATTAATGTTTTTCAAGGCTGCACTAAAAAAATGAAATTCTTTAGAGCTGTTTTAAATGAAATTCATTTTTGCTTACATTCATGTATACAAAATGACAAAAATAAATCTGTCTAATTGCCTAATGGTAAATCCCCCCCCCCCCCCCCCCTGGAAAGCAGGTAGAGGGAGGTCAGCCTGTCAGCTCCCAATTATTTTATTTATTTTTAATAAACTTTATTTACAATACACAACAATACAAAACTGCATTGTGTACATATCACAAAACAACAAAAACATTTGCCAGGGGGAGCATAAACAGAAAACAATAAAAGTATAATAAGAAATGACAAAATAATCTTGTTTAAAGAAAAACAGTACCAAAGGTGACAACAATACCAGATGCCACAGTGAATCAACACAATAAATTATCTAAAATTCCAATTTGATTGCAAGCCAATTAAGTTGTTTTTGCTTTTTTATTTGTTGAAGGTCGAATTGTTAATATATAATGTTTAAATTCAATCAAAAAAACTGAAAAGTCAGTTTTTTTCTCAAAAAATTGCATTTATGAAGATGAAATTTAGCCTTAATAATTAATAAATTGATAAGAAAGCTCTTCACATTCATTCTCTCATTTTGTTGAAAACCAAACAGGACATTTACCCAATATAACTGAAATCCTATAGATATTTTTGAGACAATAAAAGTACAAATGTGATGCCAAAATACTTTAGAAATAATGACAAAACCAGAACAGATGAGTGACTGACTCTGGGCAAGTGTCACAGAAGGAACAGCTAACATCAATATCAGAAATGAATTTCTTTAAATAGACTTTAAGGGGGTAGATTCTGTGTATGAGTTTAAAAGATACTTCTTTAACCTTGTTAGTGAGAAGAAAGTGTCAGCTCCTATTTATCCCACTCAATCAGGTACGTAAAACACGCAGGACGGTGGCCCAGAGGAGCCAATCGCGGTCAAAAACTTTCAGCTTGAAGCAAACCTGGAACTAGTTTAAAGCGTCTGGCTGAGATTAAAACGTCTTCCTTTCGGCGAAATAATCATTTAAATTCCAGAATGATTAACTCCAGACTTCCACTTCTGGACATTTAGCGCTCAAAACGCCTTTCGGAGGAAGAAAAGTCCCACATAGACATGAACCCGCAATATTACAAGCTTTACAATTAGACCTGTTTATGTAAGGATTCAATGAACTAAAGGACTAAATCAAAGTCTTGCTCTCCAAATAAGAACCAACTTCAAGGGACAGTCAGATAGGCGGCGCGCGGCACCATCAGAAATAACGGCAGTTAGCTCCGAAAGCTAACATAAAAGGACCTGGTGAGTCACTTAAACTGCTCAGAGCTCAACTACAGCCCAGAAAAACGCTTTAAAACGTCCATTTATACTGAGTTTGAACAGAACTCACCTCAGATGTAACGCTGCACGTTTAAAAACATCAGAAACCACGTTGATGACCCGGATCAGGAAACGCAGGCGGAAGTACGCCATGACGTCATCAGCACGCACCGCCGGTTGGTTCGCGGGAGCAGCGCGGGAAGCCGAAGTAAACAGAACTTTGGCGGATCTTGAAAGTCTAGATAAACGCTGTTCTTGGAGCGGATTGTTGGCCGGTTCGCAGCAGGATGGTTCAGATTGTCCTTCGGTGAGTTTGGCTTCATGCGGCCGCAGTTTGGCAGGAATTAAACCGCTAAAAACCAACCAGCAGAAGCACTGCGGAAAGGAAGCAGCCCTCACGCAGATTTATAAATCCCGTAAATAACATGGATTATACGGAAGACGATTATGGCCACTAAAAAAAATAAAAATGTACTGATTTTTCAAAATATTATTTTAGTTTAATATGGGGAAAAAATCTCAGATTTCTGACTTTTTGTTCTTAGATTTCTGACTTTAATCTCAGAATTTCGGATCTTTAAGTAGATGGACACCATGAAGGAAGAGATGTGGAGCACTCAGCTTCACTGATAAAGATGTGATTTTTTTTTTTGGGAGGGCCAGTTACATATTGGTGGAAAATGATGGAATTAGGCAACTTTTTACATGCCTGAGTGGAAGAGCAGAAGGTGATTAAAACAAGAGAGCTAGTTTAGTTTCTAAAACAGACACGTTTGCTAGCTGTCATAATTCAGAGATTAAAGTCAGGATTATGATAAAACCAGATTAAAATTCAGAGTAAGGAATTCACTGTGTAAAACAAAAAAACTGTTTTTCTTCCATACTGTAATTATAGATTTTGTAAATTATTTTTTGCAGCAGAAACCGAATTTAAGTGTGTCAAAAAACAAAATTGTACAAGTAAGAATTACCTAGAATTCTGCTTGACTATGTGTTTATCATATCTGAAATTCCTTTATAGTCAAAATAATGCAGATTATTATCAGTAACAATAGGAATATGGAGATCTAAAATGAATTTCTAGACATCCAGAGGGTTTATTCTAGATACGAAGAATGTCATTTTGTTTGTGTTATTGGGAAAAAGTATTCAGCTATGCAATCCAGTTAAATAAAGGAGATAAATGGTAATTCTCTCATTATAGCATAACAGTAGAATCATAGCAGTCCATCCAGGTTGATGTTCTGCCCTGTTCTGGTTAAACTAAATATCCTCTCACTAACTTAAAACCTGTGAAGGTTGTCAGATCACAGTTAATCTAAACCATGAGTTCTATGCCCAACTCCACTGCTGATGAATCCAGGTGTGCCTGACCCCAGTAACCATGGCCAGAAACACCTGGATTCATCCCTTCATCCAATGGCCTAATGAAAAACAGGAAACAAGAGCCGCCTTAAGTTCAGGAAGTAGTGGAGTTGTGCATAGAGCCCATTACAGACAGTTTCAGAAAACAGTAAATCGTTAGGAATAAGTCCAGAGAAAGAGTCTAGCTTGTTATAAAAACAATTACTTTTTATCCCAAACATTCCTCTGCCTCAGACGTGGCATAGCCTTGCAGCTGTGTCATCTGAGCGAATACTTTAAGAGTTTAAATAGAATATTATGAAGGGGTTCTATAGGAAATATAATTTCTTTATGGTAATTTAAAGGGAAAAAAGTATTTTAGATTTCAGACTAATAAATAAAAGTGACCTGCCATTGTCTGTTCTAATCATGATAACATTAAAACTAGTTTACTGCTATAATGGTAGAGGATCAATGTATCTATTTAGGTGAAATCACTTGTCAGCAGGTGAAGATGAAGCCTAAAAATGTTGTTTTAATAGATGGGACCTGTTCATCATATCATGGGGTTCCTCATCAGTATGATGACACAACTATCAACTAAAACCTGCAAGTTGACATGTTTAGAAGAAATGAAGAAGTCCCATTGACAGTTTGCTATGCTTTAATAAGGAGCGCTGCAAGCATCTGATTGACATTAAATGTTCTGTGTGAGAAAAAAAAACTTACACACTCAAACACGACAGTGATGGTATCATGCTGTGGGGATACTGCCCTCCAGCCGAGGGAAGATTTTCATTCATCCAGGTCAGGGTCAGGCTTGAAAAGCTCAATTGAGGCAACTGGAGACAAAGTTTTCTAGAAGACGTTTTGCCTCTCATCCAAGAGGCTTCCTCGTTTCTAACTGATAGTTAGGAGCACTGAGATTAATATATTAATCTCAGTGCTCGCACCCATTTGCCTAAACTGAATTTTTCAAGCTAAAGGTATATGGAGCACAATACAGGACCACCACCCTAAACCTACGGCCAAGTTATTTGTTGAAAAGGCCAAGTCAAACTTACGATGGACAAAAGTTTAGGATTTTTGGCAAAGCCTGAGGCGGAGTCTGACTGACCCCCAAGGCTTTGCAGAAAAAAAAGCCAAAATATCAAAAAGTAGAATTTCAGGGAACTTTGGTTCTGCAGCTTTTGGACAAACACACCTCATGGTTCTGGTTCTGAATCTGTTGGGTTCAAGTAAAGTCCCTGAGCAAAGACCCTTAACCCCACACTGCTCCCTGGGCGTCGAAAAAGGCAGCCCACTGCTCCCCAAGGGGATGGGTTAAATGCAGAGAGTGAATTCTGCTGGAGGTTTCTTCCTGTTAAAATATAGTTTTTTCTCTCCACCGTCGCCAGAAGCATGCTTAGTGTGAGGGATTGCCTTCGACTCAATGAATCAATGCAATCAACTGGTTTTCCTTAGATAGAAAAATTTATGAATCTGACTGTATGATCTGGTTGATTTGTAAAGGGCCTGTGTTGTGAATCGGTGCTATATAAATAAACTGAATTGAATTTTTTTTGCGCTGTACTTATGACAGTGTAATGACAATAAAATGCTGAGGGGGGGAAACAACGCAAAGACATAGACTTGAGTTTCCATGGCTGTCCCTGCGAAACATCGTCAGTAAACCTGACCTCTGAACCTAACAACCCTGAATGACTCCGCTTTGACCTTTCACCTAAAACCCCCCAAACTGATGGCAGAGAATACGGTTAGAATCTGATGACATTTTTAAAAGGTCAACGGGTGTGAATACTTTTGTAAGAACCTATATAAATATCATGCTGTTGTAATAAACATTTTTATTTTAAAAAGTAAAAACAAACATTTTCAGTAGATGGAGCATCACTGCTCGCTCTCTGGGGCAGAGTTAATCAAGGCGTGGTCCTCTGAGGTTGTCCTGTCTTCCTCTCCTGCAGCGGCAGCGTGAATGGCGCCACCCCTGCGGAGTGGCTGTTGGTGGAGCTGCAAGGAGAGATGGTGTCCAGACACAATGCTGGCCTGGCAGGAAACGTGATGGGAGACCTTCTCTACACCAAGGAGGTGCGGAAACCTCTCACTGTTTGTAGCTTTAGCGCAGAGTGATCACCTGACCACAGATCACCGAGAGGCTGATATGGACATAATAGTCCATCAAGACCTTCAGGATTAGATGGCGTTTCCAACAAAACCCAGAAGACTGATCCAGTTATTTTCTCTCTCTGATGTTTGGGCTTCTGAAGAACAGCTGAGATGATCTAAGGAGAACCATGGAGGGAGGGCTCCATCATTGGCCTCCAGGAGAAACATCAGAAGTTTAGTTTAGTTCAGAAAATTTTGTCTCTCAAACACAAAATATAATCATCTTCCTCAGGCGCTCATGCGTTGTGTTTTCTCTCCACCAGGGGGTGCCAGTGCTGATCGTAGGACATCACATTCTCTATGGGAAGGTGGTCAAACTGGAGAAACCCTTCGCCGTCCTCACCAAGCACGTGGTGCATCCACAGGATGGCAGCGCTGCTGATGTCGATCCGGTTACTATGGAAACAGACCAGCAAGGTCCCACCTCCACGTCTTACTCTGTGTCAGCGCTCATCAGACGGAAACTTATCTTTAAGACTCGACCCAAACCCATCATCACTAATGTGCCGAAGAAAGTCTAGGATGTGAACTGATCTGAATTTGTCTGAACTGGTCTGAACTTATCTGAATTTGTTTGAACTGATCTGAACTGGTCTGAACTGATCTGAATTGGTCTAAACTGATCTGAACTGGTCTGAACTTATCTGAATTTGTCTGAATTGGTCTGAACTGGTCTGAACTTATCTGAATTTGTCTGAACTGGCCTGAACTGGTCTGAACTGATCTGAATATGTCTGAACTGATCTGAACTGGTCTGAACTGATCTGAATTGGTCTAAACTGATCTGAATTGGTCTGAACTGATCTGATCTGGTCTGAATTGGTCTGAACTGATCTGAACTGGTCTGACCTGATCTGAATTTGTCTGAATTGGTCTGAACTGATCTGAACTGGTCTGACCTGATCTGAATTTGTCTAAACTGGTCTGAACTGATCTGAATTGGTCTAAACTGATCTGAACTGGTCTGAACTTATCTGAATTTGTCTGAATTGGTCTGAACTTATCTGAATTTGTCTGAACTGGCCTGAACTGGTTTGAACTGATCTGAATATGTCTGAACTGATCTGAACTGGTCTGAACTGATCTGAATTGGTCTAAACTGATCTGAATTGGTCTGAACTGATCTGATCTGGTCTGAATTGGTCTGAACTGATCTGAACTGGTCTGACCTGATCTGAATTTGTCTGAATTGGTCTGAACTGATCTGAACTGGTCTGACCTGATCTGAATTTGTCTAAACTGGTCTGAACTGATCTGAATTTGTCTGAATTGGTCTGAACTGGTCTGAATTGGTCTGAACTGGTCTGACCTGATCTGAATTTGTCTAAAGTGGTCTGATCTGAATTTGTCTGAATTGGTCTGAACTGATCTGAGCTGGTCTGACCTGATCTGAATTTGTCTAAACTGGTCTGAACTGATCTGAATTGGTCTGAACTGATCTGAGGGTCTGATTTAAAGTTGGATCCTTGAATTCCAGGCTGGTTCTGCGACTGTGAGCTTCAGGTCTGTATGTCTTTTTGTGTCTTTGTTTTTTGCCACCAGTCTTATTAAATGGTCTCTGACAGCAGCAACTGTTCTGAGTTTCTTTGTTCGGAGCTTATCCAGTTTATTAGGTCAGCCCTGTGTATTTCAGTCCCAGATAACCCGAACAGCACCAGAATGTAGCTCAGCAATCAAAACAGGAAGTGAACGCGATATGCCTCTAAAGCCCCTACGACACCGTGACAATTTAGCCAGCGTATGCCTGACATACGAAAAACCGTGCAAAAATGCTGCCTACGTTGGATAATTTTTGGGTACATTTTGTATAAGTTATTTACCCTGAATTACACTTGCACACGTCGAATTACGCCAAGTACGTCAAGAAATTTTGAGCATGCTCAAAATGTCCAGATGTACGCCAACATGTGCTCATACATGGGGCATAAGTTACAGGTAAGTTATCTGATGGTTTACGTACTTTAAGTGTAGGTTACTCATAAGTCGTGGCAACTAGCTTATTCAAAACTCATCAGTAACTTCTGCGTAACTTATGAAGAACTTAGCTCCAACGTATCTGACTCGTTCCAGATGACTGCTGAACGTGTTTTTAACGGACAGCTACTATATAATAGCATATTGGCAGCGTTTTGGTATAAAGGGGTTCACAGGAGGAAAACGATTTTTATTGGATTCTTTATAAATAAGATTGCTGCTATAAAATATTGGCCTCAATCGATTGTTTTAAGGGAGTTGTAATTAAACCTTTTCTAAAGAAAAATTCAATTAAAGGAGATGATCAGTATTCTTTGGTGATAAGCTTAATCCTGTAGCAGTTTAATTTGGTTTCACACAATAAGGTCATACGTCGCTGCGTACTTCGTCACGCTGCTCTGATCTCCTCAGACTGAGAGAAAAGATCCCCTCTGGTTTTGGCTGCAGAGGTTGGCTCTGCTTCCAGGTTAACATATTTCACATTGATATTAAAGAGAGAAAGCTGTTGGGATAGTTATCATTGAAGATGTGTACGTTTATCACACCCTGGTATGGGCTGCCTTTTAGATTAAAACAGACGTTTTAATCTAATTAGGTCAGTTCCTCTCTCTGAATATATAGTTATAATCTTCATTTTGTACGTGGCAAAAATTTGGAAATGGAATGAGAGCGGTTTCCTCTATTGAGTCATGGATGTCTCATCTGCTAATGTGTATCATGTAAAATAAGATCGGGGTTAATCGGGGCCACTTCCTGAGAGGTAAACAGCTGCCTTCTGTAACTAAGCAATTTCTCTAATCTGAGTAAGATTACAATTTCTATCAGAATCTGTTGTCATGTCTCCTGGTTATTTAATATAAGTTATGAAGTGTTATTTAAAGAGTTTGTCCTTAGTGATCTCTTTTAAGGGAAAAGAACCGGAGAGATAGAGCATCAGGGTGCATACACAGAGCCATCTTTAACAAAGCCATGTACCCTTAAACCTCATAACTCTGCTATCATGTGTTGCCTTTTATTGCTCAGGTTTTCTTTGGAGGGCTTAAACACCCCCATAATGATGAAGGATTACTTCTTCACTACTTGAGGTTGAGCCACTCAAACTGAGCTGGTATTTTGCAACCTAACTTGTTGCAAAACTTTTTAACATTAAAGGCTAATTTATACTTCGAAACCAGGTCGTCTGTGTTTGTGTCACAGTTAAGGCAGAGACGTCCCCGCCCTTTCCACAGACACTCTATCCCAAACTGTAGCTAAATGCAGACAGTGCCGCAGACAGGAGGCCTCTGATTGGTCAAATCTACCTCTGCTCTACACTATGCGTATTTCCTGTTTGGTACTTTACTAACTTGTTTTGTTTGTATGACCGCCATTGAGGAAAACGACTCGTGAAGATGGACCAGCTAGAAGAGCGAGGTGCGCGAGAACGCTGGGATAGAGTCCTGCAACGGGTCGGGTACCCGCGGGTCCCCTACGGGTCACCCGCTAAAATGCTCTTTTGCATAATACATAAATAAAAATAAACGGGTCGGGGGTCAGGCGGATATTTTTTTAATGCGGGCGGGTAGTTGGTGATTTTCTTTTTAATGCGTGTGTGTTATTATGGACATCAGAAAAGTTATATTAATCAGGCACTGGGGTCACCCTTGTTGTAGCTTAAAGCCCTGCCGGCAGTGTGGGCTTCCCTCCAAAAAGGCCACAGTCAGTGCATACACGTCTGCTGCAGTGTTAATGGTGCTGTTCTGCAGCGCAGCGTACTATAGCCTATTACTTGATGTGTTAACGGGTTGGGTTGCGGGTTAAATCCAAACGGGTCGGGTAAAACTCGATCCGTGCAGGACTCTATGCTGGGACCCTTTTTCCACCTGGATCCCGGCTCTTTCGACCTCATGTCCCTCCGTTGTCACACAAACCTGCCCCCACTTCCTCGCCACCTCGTCCGTATCTAGACCCACAGCTAGTTCCTGATTGTCCCTCTGGCGTTGTGGCGTGGAATAACATAGCGCAGACCATGCTTCAATATTGGGCATAAATCAAAAATATCTACGAAAATCTCACTGCGACACACTGCTGCAGGAATATAACCAGCCCTTAAGCAGACATTAGATTGATGTCAAAAGGACCCAACATTGATGGTGTTGTCTACTTTCAGCTGTTGCACAGAAAATGTTTTAATACTGCTCCTACTTATCTAGAACCTTCTGATTAGATTCACGCTTATAACTGCCCTTGTTTCACAGGTAAAGTACTGCACTGCCACTGCTGACTGATCTCATGTCCTTTGTCACACAGGACCAGAATGTTTTAGATCACTCCTATGTGGTGAGATAACTGCCAATAAAACATAGGTGTAAAATTCAACTCAATAAAGAGAAAATGTAAGATTTGTATTTATGTATTTTTTTCCAAAGCATGCAAACGTGTATGAGATGATTCATCTGGTAGATTGAAAGTTAAAAGTTATGAATACAACTTTGCTACAAAAGGGCACAGGTACCAAATTAATAAATAATTTATCAGTAGCAATCGACGGACCCAATGAAGCTGTAACACTCCTCACCTGTTGGCGGCAGTAATGCAGCTGAAAATCGTTTATAAACTGCCTTTAAAGGAGAGGATGAAAACAGAAACATCAATTGAATCATATTGCACATGTGTTGAAAAATATTTAAGCAAAGACATAACATTTGATGGATGATGCAGGTTTCTTTTTGTTCTTCTCACCTAATACTGGTTGGCAAATAGCCCTCAGGTTAAAACCACGAATGTCACGGCTTCATCAGGGGTTAGAAATTCGTTCATATAACATGTTTTGTATTAACCTGACTCCGCCAGATGGATTTGCTCCGCATATCCATCTGGAAACCTTCCGTTGAAGTAATTTTGGGAAGGGGTGAAAATACTGGTTAGCTGATTGGCCTATGTTGGTGATAGACGGGCCAAATAAACCAATCAGATCAAGCATATGGCATACTAACAGCCAGGCTACTCTTGCCGAAACCAGTCGGGAGAAGAGCAAAAGCATCTCTTCCTCTGAGAAAAGCCTCCAGAGCAGTGTTTTGCTCTTCTTTCAGTGGAGAAATACTCTGTAATTCCGATAAAACTTGCTCGATAGCCACGCTAACGCTAGTTTCATCGGCTTCTCATTGCGTCACACCTCATCCCGCCTCAAAGCCAACGCTAATTGGACGTTTGTTTGGTGAACGGCTCCAAATTTTCTTTAACGGAGAGTCTCCAGACAGATTAGTGAGTGAAACCTTGAAAGCTCGCGAGATCAGGATGGTCTCACGAGGCTAGTTTTGTATACCTTGATGTCAAACGTAAGTATGAGATGAAAACAGAGAACAAGTCCTAAATCCATGTATATATAATCCTTTATATTTATGAATTCAGACTCCACCGCTGATGTTTTTATTGACAGTTATCTTATTTAATCATTTTCATTGAATATGATTAAATATTCAGGAGATGCAAGAAGGACACTTTGACTCTGACACACAGATTATTAGACAAAGCAAAATGATCTTTGCTTTAACTTAAAATCTATTTGATCATCTGAACATTAGATTGTGACTAAAAGGACCTGAAACAAGAAACCTGTACCCTTCCACATTACTCTAGTCGCTTTGGAGAGTTTGGTCTCATTTCAGGAAAACTTTCACAGGAAAAGGTTTCGCTTTGCCTCCTGATCTGATGAAGAGGAGATAATTCTCCAGAAATAAAACACTTACCTCAACATCAGAGACGCTCTCGGTATAGAATAAAAAGAAAAGCATCTTTTTGGACTGAGGAAGCTTCCTGTGAGGCTTCAAAATGGAAGATGAAGAAACAACAACTCTGATATCTTAAAAAAAAAACATGTCTTTCTTTTTAATGCACAAGTTATTTTTAAATCTATACATTTTAAATGAAAAAAATGCAACAAAAACATAAATTAAAAGAGCAAATTCCACTGAACACTCGGTACTGGATCTATAACTTAAATCTCTTTGGTGTTCAGTCTTTTCACACTTTCAAAGAAATTTTTATGGAAAAGGATGGAAATGTTTACAGTTAAAAAGAACCATGTTCAATAGAAAACATCTTTTTACAAATGAAATTTGGCACCTTAGAAAAATGTTTGAAAACCTCTGAATTAAACAACGGATGGACTTGGACCTTAATAAACAACAAATGGGTCAGAAACGGCGCTGACGGTCTAGCTGCTTGCAGATGTTCAGGTTTCTGCTGGAAGGCAATTGTGCTGTTTTTGACCACTGATTGAGTTCTGCTGGGTTTCCATGAAGGGGCTTTGAGCCTCTACAAAGCAGCCATAAAGGCTTCCTGATGTAGTTATTTTAGGGTTTGTCTGCCTACATGTCGTCATTAAACGTCTGCTGAATTTTTTTTTTAACTTTCTGAATGCTTCCTTCCAAAATCACTTTCCTTTCTGACAGATCTTTGCTTTAACCTTCAACATGCATAATTGTGTAGTGTCTCTTTAATATACTCTAGTTTTGCTATGCGCCACTGCTTCTCTGTAGAGAGCATGGGGGACATGTTTATGGACATCGTTGGTCCCGTGTTTCTAATGTTAGTAATGTTGTTTGAGCAACATAGCAGCCGTTTAACCGGGCTTGTAAGGTTGGTAAGGAGTTTGTTTATTAAAAGACAAAACAGTGGAATTTCCAGTACCAAGGTGATTGAGAGTTTTTGACCGTCCTGTTGACTCTGTCACCACCTCTCCTCCATCAAACTTAACCCTAAACATTGCAAACCTTAATGTGGTCTTGATCAGTAACTTTGTGAACTTTCTAAAGGTTTTGGTTAGGACCTTTATGCTTATTTTTTAGTCCAGTTTTTGTACCTGAACTTGAGAAAACACTTGTCATGGTCTTGGTTCTGTTGTTCTTTACTTTGCTCCTTGTTTCCTAGTTTTTTTTTTTTTTGGTTTAATTCCTTTTTTGTTGTAATTTCTAGATTTATGTTACCCCTTGCTCACACTGGCTCCGGTGCGGTTACCGGGCCGATGGAGACCGCAACTCCCGCACACCCCCTCTCACACCGCCCTTTTGACTACGGTGCGGCTCCGGCAACAGGTCCGGAGATTTAACTCGCGAGAACAGAAGTTCACTTGAGTTCACGTAACTTCACGCGATAACACGGCCCAAATAAAGATATTTGCGAGAGCTTGTTGCGGAGGGCTCCGGCACGCCGCAAGGATAGCTTTCTTGCGGAATTTTCTGCAGCGCCGGAGTGTCTCGGTAACCGCAGCCGGACAGCTCAGCAGCCGGTGAGAGAGGTTTACGTCTTTTTAATGACTTGGAATCACTGCGGCGCCGCACCCACCGCACCGCAACGGTAAGACCGGAGTCGGTGTGAGCCAGGGGTAAGTTCTCATGTTTTTCTGTTGTCCTCTGTTGCCCTCGTGTGTGTGTGTGTGTGTGTGTGTGTGTTCCTTTCCCCTTGGCTCCCTCGTTGTCTCCTCTCACACCTGCTCCTTGTCAGCTCGTTAGCCCTCCCTTTGTCTCTCTCTGCTATATATGCTCTCCCTCTGCTCTCACTCTTTGTTGGTTCCTTGTCTTTGCTGTCCTCCCATGCTGTTGTCCACCTACCTCGTCTCTCCCTGGCTCCTCGTGTTTGGTTTCCCCAGATGTCTCCATAGTTCTGGTTTTCTTTTTATTATTAGTTGGATTTTTGCATTCCTGCCTTTGTTTACTGTTTTCGCCCCATGCTAGAAATCTCCTCAGCCTCTCTGCCTCTGCATTTGGGTCCTCAAACCACAACTAAACCCTGACAATAGGAAAACATGAGAACTAACATAAATCTAGAAATTACAACAAAAAAGGAATTAAACCAATAAAACTAGGAAACAAGGAGCAAAGTAAAGCACAACAGAACCAAGACCATGACAACACTGATTATTTTTTTTTCTTCTAAAGGCATAAGCCATTGGAAAGCCTGTTTATTTCCCCTTCAACATTGGCATATCGGTAGGAAAAAGCATTGCAGGCTTGAGCAACAACCAGACCCTAAGAAAAAACCTTGCCAAGTTATCTTTGCTATGTGAAGCAGTTATTCTGCTAAAGACTCCTGTTCTGACCTGATGTTTAGATTGGATGGTTGAAGTTTAAAGAAACACAGCATAGTGGTATTTAAACCAATTATCCCTTCAACTAACAGTTGCCTCGGTAGCAATGTTAAACACAACCTGGTTCCTGCTCCACATGCATGGTCACATAGTCCTATAAAATGGCACCTAATTTCCTAAGCATCATGTCTGAAGTCAGAGTGTTATGTTGGTCAGTTTGGCACAACCTGTTTGTCCAAGCCTGTCCTTAGTGTTCACACCTAGTAACAGCAGCCTCATGTGGGTCCCATAGAACAATGGAAACCAGTTTAACCAATCACAGCTTCTCCTCAGATGTAACCAGCTCCCTTATTGTCATATTTTAACCAAGTGTACCAGTCCAACCAATGAGAGAGTTCAACTGTTTTCCATGGTCCAATGGACCAGATGGGTCACAGAAAAAGGTCAATCCAGCACATAAAGCAAAGAAAAAGCTAATTAAAAAAGTATTTAAAAATGCAGGTTGAAATAGAAAATGAAAAATAGGATTAAGAATAACCCTTTTAAATGTGTGAGTAGAATAGGTATTTAAAATCAGATTTATGGATTTTGCTTTTAAAATCTGAGTTTAGAAATAGGATGTGAAAATTCATTTTAAAAGTCCAGTATTAGATAATGGATTCATAAATATAATTTACAATTCCTCTTTATTCATTCTATTCAAAATGTGCGTTTAGAAAATGGTTTTCAAATTGCATGAATAAAATATTAGACTTGAAATGGCTGCTTTTCTTTTCAGTGACTCACTGGATCCACCATAACTAGTGGCCTTTATTTTTTTAAGAAGGCACACGTGTAGCAGAGGTTATCAGGCCAGGACTATAACCTGCGACTGATGCGTCAGGACCAAAGCCGCTGTTCACGGGTGGCACTATCATATGGAGAGATATAGAGATCCTGCACATCTGGCATCGCAAACAGAATGACTTAGAGGAAGGTGCAGGCTCATAGCGTCTTCATCAGGACTAAAAACTGATGGCACTGCGAGATGGAAATAACCCTAAATGAAGTCAATTCTGTTTAAAATACAGCACTACAGGGTTTGAAATCTTTGCTTTTCTTAAGTGTTTCATTCACACAACCTTTAATAGCTATTTTGTAAAGTGTATTGTATTAGCAATCTGTTTGGCATCATCCACACTAAGTTGTCGTGTTCTGTATTTGCTATATTTGCTTCAATAATTCCCCCATGGCATTCTGTCTTAAATATCAAGCATTCAAGTAAACAAAACATGCTGGTTCTGATCATAATCAGGATGTTTTTCAGCTGACACAGCAGTTCTTGCCCTGGCCTAGTGACCTCTGCTGCATGTCTCCCCTGTTTTCTATTCCTAGTTCCTGCCCAACTACATAACAAAAATAAAGGCCACTAGAACCTAAAAATAAACTTTGAAAATTAATTATTTCACTTGCAAAAGTTTGTCATAAATATAATGTCAAAATGACAACAATAAAATTATTTGAGTGCAATTTTAAAGACGATTGATTTTGAAGACAGGGCAAAATGACATCATTAAAATCATTACATAGATGAAGGGTTGATTTATATGTTTGACTAGATTTATGACAGCAATTGACATCAGTGTTCAATGTCTTATCTATGTCCTATTGATGTCTTATAAAGGTGTTATTGATATCATATCAAGATTGTATCAAGGTCTTATCAATGTCTTATTGATGTCATTTTAAGGTCTTATTTATGTCATAACAATGTCATGTCAAGGTCTTAATGATGTTTTATTGATGTCATATCAAGGTCTTAATGATGTTTTATCAATGTCATGTCAAAGTCTTATTAATTTCTTATCGATTTTTTTACATTCTCTAAAATTGTGATATTTTAGGCGTTTGTTTTTTATTTCTGCAAAAGAGATGAAAGCAAAATGTGCTGGTAATCTTGAGAGCCAATGTAACGCAAGGTCAAGTTATGTACTGACTCAACACTGGTTTATCAACTGATGTAAACAGAAATGTGTTTATACCTGAGTTATTTAAATGTCAGCTTTCAGGGACTATAAACAAACAGACATTTCAGATACAAGGACTGAACCAAGGGGAGTTAAATCGGAGAAAGACGTCCCTAAATGTTAGAGTAGTATTGATCAAGACCACTTACAAAATGAACCTCTTGTGTCACTTTTTAAATAAACTTGGGATGATCTGGATTTCATTGAATTTGTGTTCAGGTATCTTTTTGTCTTCTTCAACCCCCCCCCCTTTACAGATTTTAAAACCTTCCCCCGAGTGCAAATGTTCTGTTTCATCTAGATATTCTGGTTCTGCACTCTCAATACCTATGTGAGTGCTTGGTTCCATAGTAGTCTCCTTCAGATCGTTTGTTTTTCCAGAAGTTTGGTGGTGGATTCCTGAAATCTAAGCACCTATATTCTAAGATTCTTGTTGTTTTTCCATCTTGGTTCTGGGCAGTTCTGTCAAAAGGAACAAGTAGAAAGTGATGGAGGAAGGAATAAAGCAACTCATGACCACTATGTGGTGCCGAGATAAACTACCAGCGTCTCACCGAAAGCTTTTGTTCCTGCATCAAGCTGCTCAGAAAGTGAATCATAAGGCTGTTTTCTTTATTTCTCCCTTCTCTCTAATATTTTTATTCTGTGTTCTTCATTCTTTCTTAAATCAGACTTGCAGAACCCTGAGATCAGAGCAGCTTAGAAGATTTCTTCTTTCTGGTTCTTTGAGGCATCCTCCTCTAATCTAAAACAGCTGACTAATCTTAACTCAGTTTTCTCATTTCAGATTAAATGTCTGTCATAAACCGTCCCAGAAAGCCTACATAAATATCCATCTGAATGCTCTCTGACCTGAATAAAATTAGGGGAAAGCACCGTCTCTTGTAATTAAGATTGACGTCTTTGTAGCACCAGTGATGAAGATCCGAGCTCTTTGCTCTACCTTACCAGAGTCAGACCTTTATGTATCTGGGGACGGATGTCTATGTCATCGCTGTTTTTCAAGACTCTGCATACGGCAAGTGATACTGCTCCTCTCTCTTGTTGCATCGTTTAGCCACAATGGCCAAATAGAGGACCAGCAGAATGAGCCAGTAGCAGGCATACAGTACTGTCCCTGCTATCAACAAAGCCTTCTCTGTTTCGCTGAATGGCTCCTGGGTTTCACAGTAGACGGTATATGCCACCCCCCCGAGCAGCACCAGAGCCCAAACTGTGACCGGCACAGCACCAATGAGGTTGACCACGATCTTTCTGCGTCCAGAAGTTCCCCATCCAGCCTTGTTGATGGTTAGCAGAGCAAATATTTTGGCAGGGAGCAGGCTGGACATATAAAGCAGAGAGTAGAGAGACATGAAGATCATGACGAGACTTCCACGGAGAAAGCAGGCATAGGTGGCCTTCACCATCCCAACCAGCTGCACCGTCAGTAAGAAGAGCAGAATGTTCCAGAGGCGACCGCGGTAGAACAGGTGGATGACTGTTGCAACCAGGAAGAAGGGGAAGAAGCCGGTGACCACAGACTCATAGGTCATCCACAGACTGTGCTTATGGAACCAGAGGGCGTTGTAGAGCCATTCACGAAAGTAAGACTTGCTCCATCGGGTCTGCTGGTTGAGCCAGCGCAGATATTGTGTGGGTGTCTCCGTCTGACACTGCGACCGTGCTGTAAATTTGGTCTTGTAGCCAAAGCTGAGCACCCGGTTTGTCAGGTGGCGGTCGTCACCAAAGCTGCACTTGGAGCCCAAGAAGGTTTGATGGTACCAAGGTTCCAGGAAGCGTTGCAGCAAGGAGTTCCTGTACATCCCCAAAGGGCCACTAATGCACTGGACACAGCCGAAGTAGGACTGACAGGCTCGCTCGATGTTGAAGGCCATCCAGTAGCGCACGCTGCTCAGGAACGAGATCCACGAGTCATACTTGTTGAGGATCTGAAGAACGACATGAGGGTGAGAAAGATGTTGGAGATTTAAATGTTAGTGAGACAACAATGATTCATTTTCATCTAAATTGAACCAGATTTCCAGGACTTGGGCTCATTCAAGACTTGCCCAAACTCTAGAAACTGATTTTGCCTAAAATGCATTTTTGGTTCAGCTTTATAGGATCTTTATATCGAAGATGCTTCAATATTTCTTAAATACGTTGTTCGCAGTAATTCCATTGTTGCTCTATAAATACCTGGAAGGTAATTTGATATGCAAACCTTTTTTTTTCATTCAAAAATATGTAATCAATCCTAAAAGGAAATTGAATGTTGCAGGAATTCATGAGTAGTTTTTGAATGAGTTGTTATACAGCAGTAGCCATTCAAAATTTATTTCCCCACTTTCCTTGATGGACCCTTGGCTGGTCCCCTACAATTCCTTATTAAACATCAATCTTTGTACTAAAAAAATATTTCTTTCATGATTTGTGGACATTAAGATCTAAAGAGAAGCATCATCTCCCGGTCAGACCCTGTAATTCAGTGAAAGGGTGGAGTCAGAGTAAAAAAAAAAAAGCACACCCAGGAGAAGGTCAGTGGCTGGAAGTTGGATGGGATTTTGCTGGGAGTAGGCTGCCATTCAGCTGGCGCTTGACTGGGAGGGGCTATTTTGCATGGCTGCTACTGTAGATGTTGATGCTGTAGGAAGGATCTCCTGTAGAGATCTGTCTACCATGGAGAAGCCTCTGACTGAAGACGCTCTCTCTAACAGTCTGATGAAGAGGATGCTCAATGTTATCCATCCTCTTATTCACTTTCTGAAGATTTCTCCTCTGTGAAATCATCTCCAGAGGTTCTAGAGAAGTTCCTAGAACTCTTTATCCTTCTTTATCAGCTGGTTGAGCTTCTTTCAGTCATTTGCTCTGATGATGTTACCCCAGAAGATAATGGAGAAAGAGATCACACCGTCCCCAGCAGACTGATAGAAGATCTGTCTTCTACTTGATTGGGCGGCTGACCCTTCAGTCTAACTAACTTGAGTCTGTTTGTCAGGGAGTCTTTGATCCAAGTGATTGTTGATTCCTCCACCTGAGTCTTCTGATGTTTCTCTCAAAGTGGGCCAGGCTGAATTGTGTGAAATGTTCTGAAGAAATCAAAGAACATGATCCTCAAAGTGCTGTCTGCCTTGTCTAACTGACAGTGGGTTTATTGAAGCAGGTGTGTGATGGCATCTTCAACTAAAACTCCAATGTGTTAAGCAAGAAATCTAGAATAGTATTCTAGAATACCTCCAGCAATTTCTGAATTGTTGCTGTTCAGGCTTCAGTCCATCTTAGACAATGTCTCACATACTCTACTGGTCCAGCAGATGAGCTCCTTCAGCAGAAGACTTACCCAGATGCACCACAGAGTGCCTCAGGAAATCATTCCTGCCTGTGTTCATCAATCTCTACAACGCCTTCCTCAAGTGATTCAGACACCCCCCTTCTGTAATTGACATTTATTCATTCTTTGCACTGTTTTTGCACAATGTCGCTATTACTTTATTTGGATCTATAGTTATACATATGCATATATATACATATATATATATATATATAGAGAGAGAGATGTTTGTACATCGGGAGCGTGTAACAAAAGTAATTTCCCTCTGGGATTGTTAAAGTATGTCTGAGTCTGAGTCAGAGATACCAAAGTCTTCTAATGGATGACCTTCTCCAGCCCAAATGGCTGATATATCTTAGCTGACTCAAGCGTGCCCTTCATCTGATCCAGGCTCTGAAGAGGAAGCTCCTTTTAGCCAAATGGATCCAGGATCTCATCCTCTCAGTGAAATCCAAATCTAACGGTCATAGATGAAGATGGGAACGTAGACTGACCATCTTTTATCTTCACCAACTGCTGAAACAGGCCCCTCAGTTGGCTGTCTTTAAATAGGAAATGCGTTGATATGGATCCCTAAAACCATTTTAAATATGGATTCAAGCAACTCTGTTGTTATTTATTATACACTTGAATTCTGGACAGCAAGGACCCGATGTTTGAAGGTTTGCTAGATGGTTTTCCTCTACATTGAGAGGACTATGACCTCTGGCTGCTGCAGGAAACATAAACACATTAAAACAGTCCCATACAGCTCCTACATCAGCACCCTACCTGTACGTCCCCCCCGACTCCTCCCACTGTTGGATCCTCCTCAAGGACCTTGAGCATTTCAATAGTGCACGCTGGGTCCAGGACAGTGTCAGAGTCACACACCTGTAACAAAAGACACAGGGTCGAAAAATCAGAGGGTCAAATTCATGCTGCAGCTGCTGCAGGAGGGGACTGGTTGATTATGCTTAATAATCTGCAGAAAAATGAGGAACTGCTGACAGACAACTTGATCGGATCATTGATGTGGAGAGAAGCTCGACCTGAAGCAGAGTGCAGCAGCTGGTTGGCCCAACTGAAATCAGATTGTTTCAGTTCACTGAAGTCAATTAGTTATAGAAATGTTCATATTATTGTCTGTATACATTTGACCTGCCATGACGAAGGAATGTTTTACAGTCTGATGTGACTATTTCATTATTAGGTTTATGACCTAACAAAAAAGAAAAAAAGGTCATTGGTTAGAGCGGAGATTTGGGAAACAAAACTCAGGATGTCTGCAGCTCCATAGCTCAGCCATAATCTCCATCAGACACAGCAATCACTTTAAAGACAGAAACTCAACCAATCATTGATTTAACATCATTGCATCTTAGATTTAAACACCTTGTTTTCACAAACTAGATTAAAATAATCTGAATCTTTTGGACTTCTATCTGCTATTGGAGCTATTGGAGTTGTCTCCATATATGCAGTTTATTCATCGTAAAATCATTTTAAAATCTCCGTTCACCCAGAGTGTCGACTCTCCTTTTCACATACATACACTATATTGCCAAAAGTATTTGCTCACCCATCCAAATTATTGGAATCAGGTGTTCCAATCACTTCCATGGCCACAGGTGTATAAATTCAAGCACCTAGGCATGCAGACTGTTTTTACAAACATTTGTGAAAGAATGGGTCGCTCTCAGGAGCTCAGTGAATTCCAGCGTGGAACTGTGATAGGATGCCACCTGTGCAACAAATCCAGTCGTGAAATTTCCTCGCTCCTAAATATTCCACAGTCAACTGTCAGCTGTATTATAAGAAAATGGAAGTGTTTGGGAACGACAGCAACTCAGCCACGAAGTGGTAGGCCACGTAAACTGACGGAGCGGGGTCAGCGGATGCTGAAGCGCATAGTGCGAAGAGGTCGCCAACTTTCTGCAGAGTCAATCACTACAGACCTCCAAACTTCATGTGGCCTTCAGATTAGCTCAAGAACAGTGCGCAGAGAGCTTCATGGAATGGGTTTCCATGGTCGAGCAGCTGCATCCAAGCCATACATAACCAAGTGCAATGCAAAGCGTCGGATGCGGTGGTGTAAAGCACGCCGCCACTGGACTCTAGAGCAGTGGAGACGCGTTCTCTGGAGTGACGAATCGCGCTTCTCCATCTGGCAATCTGATGGACGGGTCTGGGTTTGGCGGTTGCCAGGAGAACGGTACTTGTCTGACTGCATTGTGCCAAGTGTAAAGTTTGGTGGAGGGGGGATTATGGTGTGGGGTTGTTTTTCAGGAGCTGGGCTTGGCCCCTTAGTTCCAGTGAAAGGAACTCTGAATGCTTCAGCATACCAAGACATTTTGGACAATTCCATGCTCCCAACTTTGTGGGAACAGTTTGGAGCTGGCCCCTTCCTCTTCCAACATGACTGTGCACCAGTGCACAAAGCAAGGTCCATAAAGACATGGATGACAGAGTCTGGTGTGGATGAACTTGACTGGCCTGCACAGAGTCCTGACCTCAACCCGATAGAACACCTTTGGGATGAATTAGAGCGGAGACTGAGAGCCAGGCCTTCTCGTCCAACATCAGTGTGCGACCTCACAAATGCGCTTCTGGAAGAATGGTCAAAAATTCCCATAAACACACTCCTAAACCTTGTGGACAGCCTTCCCAGAAGAGTTGAAGCTGTTCTAGCTGCAAAGGGTGGACCGACGTCATATTGAACCCTATGGATTAGGAACGGGATGTCACTTAAGCTCATATGTGAGTCAAGGCAGGTGAGCAAATACTTTTGGCAATATAGTGTATCTTCTCTTGATCAGAATAACAAATATGACAGAAAAAGATTATAGTTTTCATATAGTGACGTTTTGTTTATATTCTGGTTTGTTTTTCTGTCTGATGAAGGGTGTTTTAAAGTTGGGAATCTCCATAGCAACCAGAAGTTTTTTGTTTCACAGCTTCTTTTGTTTTATATGAATCTATCATCAGTTTGAACATCATGAAATACTTTTCGAATAGCATGTTTTCTAGCTTTTGACCAAAGATATCGTCCTTTAAACATTGTTCTGAACAGTAATTGTGAATTTACTTTTTTTTTTGACAAGTCAAGGGAGAGAGGATGCTTTCTCTGGGAGCAGGTGGTGCTAATAACATCCATGTTTTTCCTGCACTTTAAAGTCTCACAGTATTGTTATCTGATGTTTTTTTTTTTTTTTTTTAGATTTATACTCCAGACGCCTCACTCTGGTTTTATAAAAGGTTTTTCTGAAACTGTGGAGCTGTAGTATTATTTATATTTTTGTGGTTTATTCTTTGTATTTGTTCACTTTGTTAGTAAATAAAACCTGTTGTGTTTATTTACAATATCTGCAGAGATACTGAGCATGTGCGGGAAGTTCAATTCAGTTTATTTCTATGGCGCCAATTCATAACACATGTCATCTCAAGTCAAAATGATTTGAAGTTTTCTATCTAAGTAAAACTAGTTGATTGCATTGACTCATTGACTCGAAGGCAATCCCTTACATTAAGCATGCTTGTAGCGACAGTGGAGAGGAAAGAAACCTCCAGCAGGAGCAGACTCAGTGTGAGCGGCCATCTGCTGAGGCTGAGTAATGGGCTAGGGAGGTAAGGTAGAAAGCAATGGGCTAAGCCACTTAGCAGCTCCCTGCAAAGTGTGAAAAAAATTAAGAACAAATATTGAGGATCTTTACTTCCTTGAGGGATCATATTGAAAACTTTCAGTTTGATCGTTGAAGAAGGGATGAAGCTTTCAGATGATAAATGTCCTGCTCTCATGGTTTCCTGTTACAGCTGCCAAATTACGAGTGCGTAAGATCAGATTCAATTTTGGGTTCATATAGAATCCACTAACAGGAAAAAAGTCATAATAAGGAGTTTAATCTGGGCTCATTCCAGTGAAAAGGTTTCCGCCTCAGACAGTTTTTATTTGTTTCATTGAAATAATGAATGTCTTGATGCTTTGTCCCTGTTTGCTTTTGATAGCAATGTTCTGACCGGAGGTTCAATGGAAGATTGACCAGAAACCTAGAGGCGCTGTAGATCAGTTCATTCAATTAGTATCAGTTTATCTTCAACCAGGCCAAGCAGGTATTTTAGCGCCAGCCACTGCAGGATGATCAGCTCTGGTCAGAAGCTGTCTCACTTGTCTCCATCTGGCTTTCTGATCGTTCCTTGGCACTGCCAGCAGATGGCGCCATATCTGTGTATGTCAGCTCATTGCACCCAGAGCTGGAATATTATGTATTTGTAAAGGATTATTAAACATTATCAGGTAGGGTGTTTGTCATATATAACTTTATTTTTACCAGGATCAGGTGTTTTTGGTCTGTTTAGCGCAAACATAAAACCTGACTATGAACCTTGAGGTTCCTAGATTTGCATGTTTTGGCCCTTTAGGCCCAACAGTTCATTACTTCTGTGAGTATAGCTGCAGGTTAAGCAGAGATTTCTTATCCAGAAAATAGAAAATCACACTCTAAAGACTTCTGATGAGCATGTCTGAGGAAGAGGAGGTAGCAGATACCGGAGGCTGGCAGTAGTCCTGACAGTCCAATTATTTAGACAGAGTTTGTAAAACAGATAAAAATGGCCGGAAGCTTCACTTAAGCAGACATTTTGAAATTAATTTCAAAAAGCACATGGATTACAAACAGAACATGAAGAAATAGAATCAACTCAGGGGCGGATTTAGGAAATCTGGGGCCCTGGGCAAAATATTATAAGCGCTCTGATGGCCTTTTAGCGAAGGGTTTTTTTATCAAAAACATATTTAATGTGCACAAATAAGGAATAGTTGTATTAACCATACATGTAAACAAATTTTTATGGGCCCCCCAGGGACTTGTGGCCCTAGGGAACCTAGTATTGCCTAAACGTAACCACTCACTTGTGAAACTAAAACTTCTTGATGAACTGCTGAGGTTTTTCTCTATGCTGTGACTCTTACCTGAACATAGTCCACACTGTCCCCCAGAGCTTTGAAGGCCGTGTACATCACCTCTCTTTTCCCTCCCCACTTCTGCATGACGCAGGAGTAGCGGCGCCCCCTGACCAGCTGAGAAACCTGGGCCGCCTCTTCCATGTGCACCACACTCCTCCTCCCGCTCCCCACTCCTCCTCCTTTTACACCATCGCTGTGAAAGTTCCCTTTCCACACCATGCTGCCAGCCTGATCAGCCCCACCCATCACCTCCTGGAAAATGTCCATCATGTAGCGGTCCTCGGGTCGGTTCCCGTCCACCACAAGCACCACCTTCAGGCCTGGGAAAGAGATCCGCCTGACACTGCGCAGACATTTCCTCAGGTAGTCCGGGTCTTCTTGATACGCTGCAATGCAGAGGGCCACAGAGCGACGGAGGTGCTGAGGCCGGGCCGGGGTCCTCATTCGCCGATGCTCCAGGAAGGCAAATAGGCTCTGGAGTAAGAGGTGGAGGGAGAGGAAGGCACCGTAGAGGCCAAAGGAGAGGTGGTGCTGCTCGGTGTGGATGAACTGGTAACCTTCACAGCAGAAACCAAACATGAGCATTACATGTTCTTCTCATTGCATTGCAGTGAGTGAGAGAGGACAACCTGTGATGTAGGCCAGTAGGATGGTGAAAAGGACCACCGCAGCAAACAGGGTGGTGACCACAATGTTCAGCGCATTTCTGCAGCGAGAGGGCATCTGGTGAGGTCCAAGGTGGATGGAGCCCGAACAGGAGTCAGTCCAAGCAAATCACGAACCGTGGGAGAAACAAGTGGAAAAGCATGTTCAGTTTCTTTATTCAGTGCAAAGGTTTGAAAGAACAAACTATACTGGTTTAAACGTTTTTTTCACGAAGGCTTTGACCAAAAAGGAACCCATCTCTGCTCAAATATGGCCACCAACTCCAAACCTTTAACTTCAGCTTGTTTCTGCTGATCAGAGCATTGATTCTGTTTGAAGGCCTCCATCACAGCAGGAATTTTGGTGTCTGCTACCCCAAAGCTTTGGTGTAACACAGTGCCACGGCAAGACGGAAAGATATCAGCAATGACAGCAACATTCATTTTATTTTTGATATTAATCTGCCATTGAATTATCATTAATCTGCAGTTAATCCAGCCTTAACATATCGTTAACCTGCCATTAATCCACCATTAAGTAACAGTTAATCTGATGTTAAACTAGTTACTGATGTTAAACTCTTAAATCTGCAATTATCCAACATTAATTAGCCGTTAATGTGAATTTAATCCACCATTAAATTTCCATTAATCCATCATTTATTTACAGTTAATCTGCTGTTCACTTACCATTAATTAACTGTTAACCTGACATTAATCAACCATTAACATTACATTACTGTTAATCTGCAACAAAATTACCATTAATCTTTAGTTAATCCACCATTAAATAACCTTTAATCCACCATTAGTTTAGTGTTACTTTACCAATAATCTGCTGTGAAACTACTGTTGAATTACAGCTAGCTGCCATTAATCCACCAATAAATTACCATTATCTGAAGTTTATCTATGATTACATTTCCGTTAAACCACCACCAATTTACCATTATTCTGCAGTAAATCTACAATTAAATTACCTTTCATCTACAGTTAATCCACCATTAATTTACTGTTAATCCACCATTAATTATCATTTAGCGTTAATCTGCCATTAACCTGCCATTAAATTACTGTTAATCTGCCATTTATTCACCATCAATTCACCGTTGAAGTGATGTCAATCCACCATTACATTTCCGTTAATCCACCATTAATCTACAGTTAATCTGCCATTAATCTACCATTAAATTACAGTTAATCTGTCACTAATCTACCATTAATTTAATGTTTACCTCACATTAATCAACCATTAACATTACATTACTGTTAATCCACAATTAAATTGCCATTAATCTGTAGTTAATCTACAATTAAATCACTATTTATCTGGAGTTAATCCACCATTAAATAACCTTTAATCAACCATTAGTTTAGAGTTACTTTACCATTAATCTGCTGTGAATCTACCGTGAAATTACAGATATCTGCCATTAATTCAATTAAATTCAGTTTATTTCTATAGCGCCAATTCACAACACATCATCTCAAGGCAATTTATAGTTCACCAGATCATACAGTCACATTGATTCAAAGTTTTCTATCTGAGGAAAACCAGTTGATCGCATCGACTCATTGACTCAGAGAAAATCCCTCCCACTAAGCATGCTTGTAGCGACAGTGGAGAGGGAAACTCCCGTTTAACAGGAAGAAACCTCCATCAGAACCAGGCTCAGTGTGAGCGGCCATCTGCTGAGGCCGACTGGGGTTCAAGAGACAGAAGCAGAGAACCAAAAAGCAGCTGTAAAAGGCGACCCCATCCAGGAGACAAATACCCAGGCAGACAAGCTTATAGGCAGCTCTCATGTCAGAGGATGAAGAGAGCACACCCAGTCAGTTAAAGTCAAAGAAACAGGACTACACTGAAAAACAGGGCAATCAAAAACATCTATAAACAATGGCAGCAGCACAGCTGATATTTCTCTCCAAGATGGAGTCACAGCCAAACAGGAACAGACCAGATGAAGCTACTATGAGAAAAAGCAGAGAGAGCAGAATGTTAGAGATTGAACTAACAGATTCTGCAGAGTAGAAAAATAGAGATATAATGAAAAAGGGATCCCTATGTCCTCGAGTATTCTAAGCCTATAGTAGCAGAACTATAGAGATAGCTGTGCCACTCTAAACATTTTAAGCCTACCGTTAAAAGTAGAAAGGGTGTTTGCCTCAGGGATATTAAACCACCAATAAATTGCCATTAACGGCCATTATTCTACCATTACTTTACTGTTAACTTGGCATTAAATTACCAATAATCTGCTTTTAAATCACTGTTAATCTGCAGTTAATCCACCATTTATTAACAGTTAATTCACCATTAATTTAGAGTTACTTTACCATCAATCTGTCAGTAATCTACCATTAAATTACAGTTAATCTGCCATTAATCCCCAAATAAATTACCATTATCTGCAGTTTATCTATGATTAAATCCACCATTGTTAATGCACCATTAATTTAGCGTTACTCGGCTGTTATTCTGCTATTAAGTTACTGTTATCGACAGCTAGATTACAGTTACTATGTTGTTAATCTACCATTAAATTTCCTTTAATCCACCATTAATTAACCATTAATCAGCTGTAACTATACAATTAAATTACTCTTACCATTAATATGCCTTAATCTGCCATAATCTGCCAAAAATCTGCCGTAATCTACCATTAGTCTGCCACAATCTGACGTAATCTGCTGTAATCTCCTGTTACTCAATAATCTGCCATTATTTTGCCATTAATCTACCTTTATTCTGCTCTTAATCTGGCACTAGTCTATCTTTATATTACTGTAACTCTGCCCCCCCCCCAAATGACTCCTCAGCGGCTAATGTGCTGATTAGTTAAGAGCCTTAAAACACATATAATGTTATGTTTAATAATTTCACAGTAAACATACCGGTATATAGATCTCAGCAGGAATGGAATCACATCGGCTGGCTTTGCTTTGATAGAAAACTTTGAACCAATCCGAATGGATGATCTGGTTCAATTGTCTCTGTAAAGTGACCTAAGATGACATGATGTAAATTGGCACCATAGAATTAAACTGAATTGAATTGAAAATTTGTAGCTGTCTTGTGTGGCAGAGTTAGCCTCGTGAGACCATCCTGATCTCGCGAGCTTTCAAGATTTCACTCGCTAATCAGTCTGGAGACTCTCCGTTAAAGAAAATTTGGAGCAGTTCACCAAACGAACATCCAACCAGCGTTGGCTTTGAGGCGGGTTGAGGTGTGACGCAACGAGAAGCGCAACAGTTCAGTCTAAAGAACATGGCGGCTTCAGCTGATGAAACTAGCGTCAGCGTGGCTATCGAGCAAGTTTTATCGGAATTACAGAGTATTTCTTCACTGAAAGAAGAGCAAAACACTGCTCTGGAGGCTTTTCTCAGAGGAAAAGATGTTTTTGCTCTTCTCCCGACTGGTTTCGGCAAGAGTTTGATCTATCAATTGGCTCCTCTTCGTCGTTGCTCTGTTACGTCATATGCTTCGTTGATCTGATTGGTTTATTTGGTCCGTCTATCACCAACATAGGCCAATCAGCTAACCAGTATTCTCGCCCCTTCCCAAAATTACTTCTACGGAAGGTTTTGGATATGCGGAGCAAATCCATCTGGTGGAGTCAGGTTATGGCAGGGTTACTGCCATCCTCCTCAAAGTTGCTTAGTGTCAGTGAAAGAGATACAGACCCCTCCTGCCTCAACAGAGGGGTCATTCAATCATTTGTAGGTTGAAACATAATCACAAAAATTATATCGAAATATTTTATAAAGGTTGAAAATTGGTGTTGGTTTAGAGCTAAGGACAGTATTTAATTAAATTAAATTCAGTTGATTTTATATAGCTTCAATTCATAAAACATGTCATCTAAAGGCACTTAACACTTCACCAGATTATAGAGTCAAACTGATTCAAAGTTTTCTATCTAAGGAAACCAGTTGATTGCATCGACTCCTTGGCTTTAAGGAAATCCCTTGAAAAAAGAAAAAGAATGGCTGAGAAGGGGAAGACTATGGCATCTCAACCTTATATTTTAAAGTTGCATTCTGTAGCCACAGGACCTGGAAACCAGAATCCCCACAGATGATGTTGACCCACACACTGTCTGATCTCTGAGTGGACTCATTTATGCTTGACTTTTCATACATTTCTGACAGTAGATACATTTAAAAAGATCTGAAACCAAAACTTTTATTGACAATAAAGCATTTTCTTTACCCTGAAGCCTCAAATGCCGAAAAGTCATTTTCATTTCTTTGAAACTGATCAAAAGCCACAGTTTGCTCCTTTCCTGCAAATTCAAGATAATTTTGAGGTATTTCTCATCCTTTCCATTTTACAGACGTGTGAGGAACATGGATATGATCGTCCAACAGGTTGGTATGAACAGAGAAGCTGGTCTCTTTTAAACCTACAATCATTTCCATGAACCTCCAACACCTGTAGGCCCGCTCAGAGCTCCGACTCCTCCCAGTCTGCCCCTCTCTGGGTTAATGGCTACAATTAAAGGCTGAGCACCCAACCCACTGAACACAGGACAATTCTGCCCTTTCATTCATGAAAATACCTCCAGCCCCACCTGGCCGCTCTCACAGCACAGACAGACTGATGTTCATCACATGCATTCAGCTCCAGGACAGAAAGGTTTATCATCTGGTCTGATGGGTCGTAATGAATGTCGCTGGCAGGTTGTACCTGTGCTGGATTCTGAATGAGAACTGAGGTTCTTGACAAAATAGGAAGAGTTTTAGCAACAGAATCTTTGTTCGTTTTTGTTGTCATGTCTCATCATCCGCATTTAGAGGCAGATTAACCAATAATCAGAGCTTTGCAGTAACCCAGGTCTCTGCAAATCATCGTCTCTTATTTCACCATGTTTTAACATTACTTCTAGAGAAGCTTTTTGTTGGCTTTTGTTTGGCTTTTGCTTAATCTCTCCAACCAAATGTGAATCTAGATAACTTTATTCTCTCTCTCTCTCTGTTTCTTCAGAGTCATTTAAACCTGATATTTAGAAAAGATTGAAATACTACCTTGTCCATTATTGAACAACACAGAGCTGTAGGTTTGTTCTGGTTTACTAAAATTATTTCTAATGAATAAATCTCAGAGGAGAGACTTGATGATTTTTTTTTATATATTTAGAGGCATAAGCGTGTGATTGATTATCCATCCATCCATCCATCTTCCTCCGCTTATCCCCAGCCACTTCTTCTAGCCCCTCAGGAGGAACCCCAAGTTGTTCCCAGGCCAGTCGAGAGACATAGTCTCTCCAGCGTGTCCTGGGCCTTCCCTGGGGCCTCCTCCCGGTGGGACGTGCCCGGAACACCTCACCACGGAAGTCCAGGAGGCATCCTAACCAGATGCCCGAGCCACCTCATCTGGCTCCTCTCGACGTGGAGGAGCAGCGGCTCTACTCCGAGTCCCTCCCAGATGACCGAGCTTCTCACCCTATCTCTAAGGGAGAGCCCAGCCACCCTACGGAGGAAACCCATTTCGGCCGCTTGTATCCGCGATCTCGTTCTTTCGGTCATGACCCAGAGTTCATGACCATAGATGAGGGTAGGAACGTAGATCGACCGGTAAATCGAGAGCTTCGCTTTTTGGCTCAGCTCTCTCTTCACCACGATGGACCTGTACAGCGCCCGCTTCACGGCAGACGCTGCGCCAATCCGCCTGTCAATCTCCCGCTCCATTCTTCCCTCATTCGTGAACAAGATCCTGAGATACTTAAACTTCTCCACTTGGGGCAGGACACCCCCCCTGACATCTAACCTTTTCCGGCTCAAGACCATGGCCACGGATTTGGAGGCACTGATCCCCATCCCGGCCGCTTCACACTCTGCTGCAAACCAATCCAGTGAGAGCTGCAGATCACTACCTGATGAAGCCAATAGGACCACATCATCTGCAAAAAGCAGAGACGCAATCCTAAGGCCACCAAAACGGATGCCCTCAACACCTTGGCTGCGACTAGAAATTCTGTCCATGAAGGTAATGAACAGAATCGGTGATAAAGGGCAGCCCTGGCGGAGTCCAACTCTCACCGGAAACGAGCCCGACTTACTGCCAGCAATGCAGACCAGACTCTGACACCGGTCATACAGGGACCTGACAGCCCGTATCAAAGGGCCCGGCACCCCGTACTCCCGGAGAAACCCCCACAGGGCCCCCCGAGGGACACGGTCAAACGCCTTCTCCAAGTCCACAAAGCACATGTAGACTGGTTTGGCGAACTCCCATGCACCCTCCAGGACCCTGCTGAGGGTGTAGAGCTGGTCCGTATGATTGATTCAATAATCTGAAATAAACAGAGATATGGCTGGGTTTATGTTCTAAAAAAAGACAACATTAGCTGCTTAGATGATTTCAGTGATGGATTTGGGCAGAGGTGAAGCTTAGAACGCCTCAAGTAAGGAGGGGGGAGCATTATCTTGTTTTGCTGCAGGAGTGAGTGGTGCAAATCTAAAAAATGGATGTATAGCATCATTTAACAGAGCCATGGCGTCACCCAAACCTCCATATGAGCTAAAGATGGCGTTAGGATAACAATGTTGGTGTTTTGGAGAGTGTGGAAGTCATCCTGATTAGTGAAATTAGTGTTCAGAGCTAAAGAGGTGTAAGAGCAAAGCAGCCAACAAACTACCCTCTGTTCTATTGGTTCTGTTGGGAGGAATGGACCAGATTTCTAGGAAACCATAATGAGATTCATTCAAAAGGGAAACCAAGAGGCTCATGAAAGGCTGATTCTTCTACGTCCTGGAGAAACGAACATTAACTTCTGAACTTGAAGTTAAAACAATCCCTTCAACTCATTCGTTTTTTAATCAGAAGTGACGTAAAACCGAGAAAAAAACCCTCAGTGGCCTCATTTCTGTACCAGTCAACCACTGATCTACTTTACAGCATCAGTTTGTTCAACAATGAAGAAGAAAAGTGATCGAATAAATATCGGTTGCTTAAATATTGGTTTAGAAATAGAATAGAATAAAAAATCCCTTTATTGTCCCACAATGGGGAAATTGTGTTGTTACAGCTGAAGCAAATGGTTAAAAAAAAGCAGTTGATGGGGAAAAAGGTTGATAAATTCTACTGGAAGCTGTGGATTGATTCCACCTTGGCCCCATTGTGGCTTTACCTTTCTATCCAAAATATGTGTTGTCCTGAGCTATTTTCTGCATCTTTGCTGCTATAGACTTAGACTGCGGGAAGACAGGGATCCCTCTTCATCATTCTGTTTGATTCTATCTCTATTCTTCTGTTTTGCAATAGTTGTTAGTTAGTAGCTTCATCTGGTCTGTTCCTGTTTGGCTGTAACACCATCCTGGAGAAAAATATCAGCCGTGCTGTTGCCATCAACACCTTCCGTTACAAATTTTGGAGCTTGTCCTTTTTTCGGTGTAGTCCTGTTTCTCTGGCTGTGACTAACTGTATGTGCACTGTTTCATGGGGGCTGGCTCTGAGCTGGTCTGCGTGGCTGTGTGTTTCCTGGATGGGGCCTCCTTTGAAGCTGATTGACAGTTACCTTTTATATCTTTGCTTCTCTTCCTCACACTTACCCTGGTTAAGCTTGAGGTTACTTCCTGTTCAAAGGGAGTTTTCCTCTGCACTGTCGCTACAAACATGCATCTGAGGAATTGCTGTAGAGTCAACGAGTCGATGCAATCAAATGATATTCCTTTGATAGAAAGCTGAACTAATCTTTATGATTTGGTTGAATTGTCTCTGTAAAGTTAAACGCTGAGATCCAAACCAGGCTGACTCTCAAGCTGCTTCTTTCAAAAATCACGTTTGAAAACGTTTCAGTCTGTTTTCAACTGGTTTCCAGTGGTTCTAATTCCTTTTTCTAAAACTGTGGGAAGATCAGCAAACCAAATGAGTGAGTGTCTGAGGTAATAAAGGTTAAATAAATTCATTAAAAAATCTGTTCAATATCTGCAAAGCAAACTTTCATTTAAGATGAATGAAATTTACCAGTTAACATCTTAATTGCAATCCACTGGTGTTAAATATTTTATTGTTCTTTTCTACACTAGAGAGAACATGTTCTACAGGGATTTCTATTTGGTCCACTTCCTCTTTCAGAGAAAAAGAAGAAAAGGGCTTCAGCAAACTTTGAGAAACAGAATTTACAAAAACCCCAAAAGATGGAAAAATAAAAAAAATACTGAAAGAAAACAGTTTAGTGGAAGCAAACAGAGCATCACCTTGTTAATAGATGGAGCAACAGCAGAAAATCAAAACTTCCACTTTTTTGGTGGAAATCTTGACAAGAAGCAGTTCTCTATCCCAAATCCAGGTGAGGGTTGCTTCCAAGATTATGACTTTCAGAGATAAGTCATCAAAGATTGAAATCTTCAATTCTGCTGATAGGTTAGGTAATCCATATCACATTCCAGACCCTGGAGATGCTGCAAGAGGATTAATAATCTAAGAGAGCATGCTTGGAGCTCAGGTGGAGGAGCTGCTTCTGTGCTTCACAGAGCTGAAGGAGGAGGGAGTAACACCTGGAAGAAGGTTGGGAGGATTATTTCCCTGCAGGAACAACGTCAGCCAGTAGGGAGGAGAAGTGTTAGTATGGAAGGAGTCCATCCATCCATCCATCCATCCATCCATCCATAATTAATTCATCCATCCATCCATCCATCCATCCATAATTAATTCATCCATCCATAATTAATTCAACCATCCATCCATCCATCCATCCATCCATCCATCCATCCATCCATAATTAATTCATCCATCCATCCATCCATCCATCCATAATTAATTCATCCATCCATAATTAATTCAACCATCCATCCATCCATCCATCCATCAATAATTAATTCATCCATCCATAATTAATTCAACCATCCATCCATCCATCCATCCATAATTAATTCATCCATCCATCCATCCATCCATCCATCCATCCATCCATCCATAATTAATTCATCCATCCATAATTAATTCATCCATCCATCCATCCATCCATCCATCCATCCATCCATCCATCATTAATTCATCCATCCATAATTAATTCATCCATCCATCCATCCATCCATCCATCCATCCATCCATCCATCCATCCATCCATCCATCCATCCATCCATCATTAATTCATCCATCCATCCATCCATCCATCCATCCATCCATCCATCCATCCATAATTAATTCATCCATCCATAATTAATTCATCCATCCATCCATCCATCCATCCATAATTAATTCATCCATCCATCCATCCATCCATCCATAATTAATTCATCCATCATCCATCCATCCATCCATCATTAATTCATCCATCCATCCATCCATCCATCCATCCATCCATCCATAATTAATTCATCCATCCATCCATCCATAATTAATTCATCCATCCATCCATCCATCCATCCATCCATCCATCCATCCATCATTAATTCATCCATCCATCCATCCATCCATCCATCCATCCATCCATCCATCCATCCATCCATCCATAATTAATTCATCCATCATCCATCCATCCATAATTAATTCATCCATCCATCCATCCATCCATCCATCCATAATTAATTCATCCATCATCCATCCATCCATCCATAATTAATTCATCCATCCATCCATCCATCCATCCATCCATCATTAATTCATCCATCCATCCATCCATCCATCCATCCATCCATCCATCCATCCATCCATCCATCCATAATTAATTCATCCATCATCCATCCATCCATAATTAATTCATCCATCCATCCATCCATCCATCCATCCATAATTAATTCATCCATCATCCATCCATCCATCCATCCATCCATAATTAATTCATCCATCATCCATCCATCCATCCATCCATCCATCCATAATTAATTAATCTATCCATCCATCCATCCATCCATAATTAATCCATCCATAATTATTCCATCCATCCATCCATCCATCCATAATTAATTAATCTATCCATCCATCCATCCATCCATCCATCCATCCATCCATCCATCCATCCATCCATCCATCCATCGTTCCATCCATAATTCATCCATCCATCCATCCATCCATCCATCCATCCATCCATCCATCCATCCATCCATCCATCCATCCATCCATAATTAATTCATCCATCATCCATCCATCCATCCATCCATCCATCCATCCATCCATCCATCCATCCATCCATCCATAATTAATTCATCCATCCATCCATCCATAATTAATTCATCCATCCATCCATCCATCCATCCATCCATCCATCCATCCATCCATCCATCCATCCATCCATCCATCCATCCATCCATCCATCCATAATTAATTCATCCATCATCCATCCATCCATAATTAATTCATCCATCCATCCATCCATCCATCCATCCATCCATAATTAATTCATCCATCATCCATCCATCCATCCATCCATCCATCCATAATTAATCCATCCATCCATCCATAATTAATTAATCTATCCATCCATCCATCCATCCATCCATAATTAATCCATCCATAATTATTCCATCCATCCATCCATCCATCCATAATTAATTAATCTATCCATCCATCCATCCATCCATCCATCCATCCATCCATCCATCCATCCATCCATCCATCCATCCATCGTTCCATCCATAATCCATCCATCCATCCATCCATCCATCCATCCATCCATCCATCCATCCATCCATCCATCCATAATTAATTCATCCATCATCCATCCATCCATCCATCCATCCATCCATCCATCCATCCATCCATCCATCCATCCATCCATAAAATCTTTGAGAAACATAATATACAAAAACCTCAAAAGTAGAAACAAACAGAGCACCACCTTTAAATATCAGTGTAGGATCTGTTGAATGTTTTTTGCATCTGTGTGTCAGATTATGATCATTTTCATGTATAAAACTCTAGAAGTACAGAGGCAGAAGTTTCTTCTTCTCTGGATGCTCACAGACAGAGGCTGGGCAGTAATGCATCTTTATTTACTGTGATGAGGCATCAAGTCAAAACAGCTTATTACAGCTTTTCTTAGTCGCTCTGGTAAATATCTCACAACACCATCATAACTTTCACAACAGTTAAACAGCTTTCTGAAAAATGAATTCAAAACCTGGCTGATACCAGTGAAAGGGTGTCACTTGATCCAAATGGATGGCTCCTTCCTCAGAAACGAGTCTTTGTGTCATCAGGACAGAATGTTGTTTATGAACAATACAGTCAAACATCTTTTTCATCTTTTTTGTTTTCCAATGCAAAAAAGTCAGATCATGGTGCAACACCTGGAAGGCAGCATCACAAACTATTCCCAGATTCATGAAAACTACAGTAAAGTTACACAAATGCCTTCCTCCTCCAGGAGGAGAACTCCTCTACTGGGTCTAGGAATGATGAGCAGGAAGGAGATGTTCCACCAGCATCTGATCCTGCAAACCTCATCAGAGGCCAGAACTCACATTATCGCAAAAAACAATGTGCAGCGCTATTAATTCAATTCAATTCAGTTTATTTATATAGCTCCAATTCACAACACCTCATCTCAATACAATTTAACCAGATCAAATTGATTCAAAGTTTTCTATCTAAAGAAAAACTAGTTGATTGCATCAACTCATTGACTCGAAAGCAATCCCTCACACTAAGCATGCTTATAGCGACAGTGGAGAGAAAAAACTCCGGTTTCCCCTTGTTACTCTTCAACATTCCTTTAGGTAGTGACTTGAGCAATAAAAAGGAAGATAGAAAAGAGGAATATAGAATAAAAATTTGCATAGAGAATTATTGTAAACCCTGCTAAAGTAAACTCTGATAAGACAAAGCTAATGATAATGGGACTAATGCAACTGAAAGCATTTTAAGTTCATTGGAAGGTCTGAAGAAATTATTAAGTCCACAGAAGACTAATTATTGTAAAGTTGAACCAGCTGCTGTGAAAATGTTCATATTAATGTGAGAAATGAACTAAAGTCCTTGAGGAAAACTGCAAAGCACATTTTAATTCAGGAGCAGAGAAATTGAGGACTTTCTGAATATATAAAAAGAATAGCTGAAAAAAAACAGGCCTTACTTCTGGAGCTACAAAGAACTACCAGAACCTAAACGGACCTTCAGCTAAACCCTCCAAGGAATTCTGGAACAAATAAACTATTCACCTCTTGGAGTAATATCACATTTTTTCCATTAGAATCTAAATTAGGGAACATATGTTCTGCACAAGCCATCCGACAAAAGGCAGAACATTTGGTGTACTGGGTCATCACCAGGAAACTCAAACAGGCGGGTGTTTTTTCTCTGGAACATTTTAACAATTAATAACAGTCGATGTTGGAGGACAGAAGCTCAGACAGAGTGGAGGTGATACTGACACACCTGGGCTCTGTAGGATGTATACCAGGATATTTGGACCACAGAACCAAACAGAACAAAATCTCCTTTCTGCATCCCTCTGTAGACACGAGTCTCCCAGACTTGAACAGCGCCCTGCACTGTGGCTGAGCTACTTATCCTCCAACTTTCCACCCGGTTTATGCCTCTGAATATGTCCATTCATTCAGCCTCAGCATCAACCCAGCAGACATCAACCCTCCTCTGTTTTCATCTTGGTTTTCTAATCTCATTTTTATTCCGTTTAATTAAGCTCACCTCTCTGTCTCATTAAAGACACACTTACCTTCCTGATCCAGTGAACCCTCTGTATTTGTCTCCCCCCCAGATCTCCGTCCTTCCAACCAGGACGTCCAGCCTTCTCCTCTCCTCAGCACAGCGCTCTCCTTGTTCTGCCCCCTCCCTCCTTCAGCTCACACTAAATCTTTATTCCAGCTTGCTCACTTAATTCAGGAGATCCCACATCCAAAAATACAGCTGGCAGCTCACACCACCACCCTCCTCCCTGCCTGGGGAGCCAGCCTCCTCCTCCCCCCTCTATCTCTCAGGACGGGTCTCGTCATGGGGCATGAAGCCCCTCCACCCCCCGAGCTGGGATTGATCGAGCTGTTCAGCCGCTGCAGTCCTTCTCTCTGCAGTTTTTGGGCTGCAGTTAGTCCAGACTCTGTTCCTGTCTGTCCTGGCTCCTGATCCCGGCCATTAGCCCTGAAGGTGAGGTCTGAGGGTCAAAGCGGTGGACACAGTCCTGCAGCCGTCCTTCAGATCTTCTGCTTTGCTGTAGAACCTGCTTCTTACTGCATCCCCGGTTCGGAGCCTAACTCCTTGTCCTCCTCTCTCCTCCTCTGACGCTCCATCTCCTCTGGCCCACTGCTGCTGACACACCCCCTCCTTTTCAAAGGACACCCCAACCTGCTTACTCTCTCTCTGCAATGCAGCCAGGGGCCTGAAGCAACTCTGGGCCCTTCTCCTTTCCACCTTTCTGGCTGACTCAAAGCATCCTTTATGGCTTTATTTATCTTCCCCCTCCCTCTCCTCCTCTCAGGCCGAGCTGCTGACGTCCTGCAGGTTGGAGAGTCTGCAGCGACTCTGAGAATCGATGCCGTCCTAACTACTCAATTACATTTCATTCATGTCCAAAAACAGACTGCAGTGAAACACATAGGTTGATCTCAGTAATGAGGCTCTCCTCAGTCTTTCCCATGAAGATCCATTTAACCACATCAGTCGATCAGTTCAGCAGTTTGGTTGTAAGACAGCTTTCCTATAAAATTACTATTCTTAGTGTTTAAAAAATGGTTGCTGTCAACATAAAAGGCAAACAGAGACCGGTTTATTTATAAGTCACATTTCAGTAACAAGACAGTGTGCTGTGCATGAACCAAACATACAATACAGAGAAAAATACTTTGCAGTGGCTTGAAAAAGGCAGGGAAGGAAAAGACGGATGACACATATTAACCACTGATGTTTCATTCAACAGTTTAACAGTCAAAAGTATTTAGTGGAGCAGAATAACTAAACGCTGCTTCTCCCTGTTTGGTTCTGGATCTGATCCAGTAGATTTTTGATAAGAAATAAAGATTTGATATAGGTCTATAATTGACAGAGTCATCTGGGTCAAGAGACAGTTTCCTAAGTAAAGGTTTAAACCTTAAAAGCCTGATGTATATATCCCTGTAACAGGGAGAGATTAACTTATATTAAGGTTTAATATAGGTTACTTTGAGTGAACAACTGTAACAGGAAGAAATTAATTACATCCAAACTTGAGGAGGAAATCTGAGGTAACACTTCGTTAAATAACCTGGTCAGAACTGGATAACATACTAACATCTAACAAAAAAGTTTTAGGCTTAGATGAAGATAAATGTTTGCTAACTCTGAAAGTTCAACTGGATGAAAAAAGTCTAAACCTGGTTTAGATTCTATAGTTCGGATGCTACCTTACCTTCCAGAGATAAACCTATCCTATTAAAGGGTTGCCAATTACTTTATTTGAAAAAAAAAAAAAAAAAAAAATTCAGATTTATTCTTATTCTCCACTATTAAAGAAGAGAAATAAGCTGCTCTTGCTTTACAAAGGGTCATTTATACAGCAGGAAACTGTTTTTCCAGACTAGGTACCTATATGTATATATATGTATATATATATATATATATATATATATATATATTTATACATATATACGTATATATATATATATATACATATGTATATATATATATATATATATATACATATATATATGTATATATGTATATATATGTATATATATATATATTTATACATATATATGTGTATATATATATATATATATATATATATATATATATATATATATATATATACGTATAAATATATATACGTATATATATATATATATATATATATATATATATATATATATATATATATATATATACGTATATATATAAATATATATACGTATATATATATATATACGTATATATATATATATATATATACGTATATATATATATATATATATACGTATGTATATATACATATATATACATACATATATATATATATATATATGTATATATATATATATATACATACATATATATATATGTATATATATATATATATATATATATATACATATATATATATATGTATGTATATATATATGTATATATATATATATATATATATATATATACGTGTATATATATATATATATATATATATATACACTATATTGCCAAAAGTATTTGCTCACCCATCCAAATTATTGGAATCAGGTGTTCCAATCACTTCCATGGCCACAGGTGTATAAATTCAAGCACCTAGGCATGCAGACTGTTTTTACAAACATTTGTGAAAGAATGGGTCGCTCTCAGGAGCTCAGTGAATTCCAGCGTGGAACTGTGATAGGATGCCACCTGTGCAACAAATCCAGTCGTGAAATTTCCTCGCTCCTAAATATTCCACAGTCAACTGTCAGCTGTATTATAAGAAAATGGAAGTGTTTGGGAACGACAGCAACTCAGCCACGAAGTGGTAGGCCACGTAAACTGACGGAGCGGGGTCAGCGGATGCTGAAGCGCATAGTGCGAAGAGGTCGCCAACTTTCTGCAGAGTCAATCACTACAGACCTCCAAACTTCATGTGGCCTTCAGATTAGCTCAAGAACAGTGCGCAGAGAGCTTCATGGAATGGGTTTCCATGGTCGAGCAGCTGCATCCAAGCCATACATAACCAAGTGCAATGCAAAGCGTCGGATGCGGTGGTGTAAAGCACGCCGCCACTGGACTCTAGAGCAGTGGAGACGCGTTCTCTGGAGTGACGAATCGCGCTTCTCCATCTGGCAATCTGATGGACGGGTCTGGGTTTGGCGGTTGCCAGGAGAACGGTACTTGTCTGACTGCATTGTGCCAAGTGTAAAGTTTGGTGGAGGGGGGATTATGGTGTGGGGTTGTTTTTCAGGAGCTGGGCTTGGCCCCTTAGTTCCAGTGAAAGGAACTCTGAATGCTTCAGCATACCAAGACATTTTGGACAATTCCATGCTCCCAACTTTGTGGGAACAGTTTGGAGCTGGCCCCTTCCTCTTCCAACATGACTGTGCACCAGTGCACAAAGCAAGGTCCATAAAGACATGGATGACAGAGTCTGGTGTGGATGAACTTGACTGGCCTGCACAGAGTCCTGACCTCAACCCGATAGAACACCTTTGGGATGAATTAGAGCGGAGACTGAGAGCCAGGCCTTCTCGTCCAACATCAGTGTGCGACCTCACAAATGCGCTTCTGGAAGAATGGTCAAAAATTCCCATAAACACACTCCTAAACCTTGTGGACAGCCTTCCCAGAAGAGTTGAAGCTGTTCTAGCTGCAAAGGGTGGACCGACGTCATATTGAACCCTATGGATTAGGAACGGGATGTCACTTAAGCTCATATGTGAGTCAAGGCAGGTGAGCAAATACTTTTGGCAATATAGTGTATATATATATACGTGTATATATATATATACGTATATATATATATATACATACATATATATATATACGTATATATATATATGTATATATACATATATATACATACATATATATATATATATATGTATATATATATATATATATATACATACATATATATATATGTATATATATATATATATATATATATACATATATATATATATGTATGTATATATATATGTATATATATATATATATATATATATATATATATATATATATATATATATATATATATATATATATATATATATATATATACATATATATGAAAGAAAGCACCAGTGTTGTGGAACTGGAGGTCTTGATCTCAAGACCATATTTTTAGGTTCTTGGTGTCGTCGTCGACAGCGTTTTTATTTGATCCTGTCTTGGTCTCTGTTTATTTTAACAGACCGGTTGAGACCATTGCTAATAATTATAAATAAAAACTTAAAATCATTGCTAGTATAATGATCCCCCAGTTGCAGCTGCCATCTCCCTGAGTGTAGGGAAGTGCGCGAGGACAGGAGGAACGCAGCTTAATAAAAGGATAAAAAAAATTGATAACAAAAAATATCTAACTAATGTGTCAGCTTTTTCATGCAGTTCATTTAACAGTTGAAGTCCAAAAGGTACCAGGATTTACATCAAGCTGTGGTCCGCTGACTAATTAATGTATTTTTTCATGTAATCCACGAACAATCCACCTTCAGAGATAAATCTAAGCTCAAGGCTCTCTGCTGATGACTGTGTTACCTGGGATAATTTAAAAAGTCATATTTGTAATTCAATATAGGGCTGAAACAAAATAATTGGATCGATTGTTAGTAACTGATTATTGAAATAATCTGGAACTAATTAAGTAATCCGTTGATTGTTAAATGGAGTATAGAGAATGTACAATATTCTTTTAGCTGAAAGAGCAACCTACTTAGAGCAGTAATTATATCAAAATTGTCAAAAAAATATATGAAAATTTTTGTTTAGATAAAAAAAAAAAGTTTTTTTGCCTGTCAATATGCTCTATCCAGAACTCCTCAAGTGGAAAAGTTTTAATTTCAGTTTAATAAAAAAAAAAAAATCTTCTTTAAGGAACCTTTGGCAATCTGATTATAAATCGATTTATCGAAAAAATTATCGGTTTCCAAAATAATTGTAGTTGCAGCCCTAATTCAATGTAACTACGTTATCAGAGTCGTCAAATCTGTTACTGGAATAATTTCAAACAGCCGTGCCGCAAACAGACTGATCAGCTGAAAACTGATCTGAATGAAAGATACCTTTATTACTTTGAAACGTTTCAACACCTTTGATTTATCTCTGAACATATTGACGCACAGCATTTATTCTGCAGCAGTGCATTTTCCACCGCAGTGAAGTTAATTTCCAGTTGGACATTCAAGCTCTGAGGAGTCAGCAGCATCTAGCTCACGGCTGATCAGTTGAGTGACTCTGATTTTGAAGTAAACCACGGAGAACAAGGAACAACAAATCTAGAACAGATGTTGGAAAGGTAGGTGGAATCAGAAAAAGACACAAACACAGAAAACAACTTTGCGGTGGAGGCAACAGATGCAAAATCAAAAAGACGCAATTAGAATGTCATGAACCTCAGCAAAGAGGTGCAGGAGTTCATTTTTAATGAATGAATCAGAATCTACCAATACGTCTTGCCCAGGCAAGCTACCTCTTTTAGTAATAGGAGGATTCCTTTCTTTGATGTAGAGCAGAGGTCTTCCATGTTTTCCAGGCCAAGGACCCCAAACAGATGGAGAGATGGAGCGGTGACCCCCTAATTATATACATTGTATGAAATATTATTATATCAGGCTCGTCCTATAGTCACTCTATTACAGATGGAGTCATGTAATGAAAGTAATTACTCCCTGGGATTATTAAAGTATTTCTGATTCCTGGTTGATGGGACAGGTGTTGTGAATGAAACGGTGCCCAGCTTGAAAGAGCTCCTGTGTGTCGCTGAGTGAGCATTGATGACTGAAAGACATCTTCTGCCTCCATTTATCTGTTTACTACAGTGTGTTGAATTCATGTTAATGTGGATTTAAAGACATTTCAATTAGTGGAAAAAATTGCAGGGAGGAATATGAAAATAAAGTCTAATCAACCAAAAGTTTCGCGACCCCCATGCAGTACCTCCATGGACCCCTAAGGGTGGCGAACCCCCTGTTGAAGACCTCCGATATAGAGCCTGTTGTTTCAGCTTTGGCTGTTTTTGAAGTGCTTTATAAATAAAGTCTATGATGATAATGTTGATGAGGATGATTACACAAAATTGCAATTTAGAGCAAGAAGCTGATTAAAAAATGTAGTTCTTATTCAACTCCTCCTCCTCTGTCAGAACACCCTCTGTAAATAAATTACCTTTTATGAATGTAATGCATTTGATTAAATACCTTGGCACCTATTTATCTAGTATACAAATGTGACTCATAAAAGATTTTAAGCACGTTATAATTTATAGGATTTCTCTGTGACATGAACTATTATTATAAAATCTATGCAGTCTTTTCTACATTAGGCCCCAGGTTCTTTCCTGGTACAGGCTAATATCTAAAACTGAAGGGTATGTAATGGTAGAGTAAGAACTTAAAATGTTCCCTTTCCCACTTTATCCCTGCTCTAAAATGCTATCTGCAATCTGTTGCAGTACAGATGGATAACAACGAAGTGGACAACCTCCTACAGCATGAAGCAATATTAATGCAATTATCCTTTTTTTAGAGCACACTCAATTCTTAATACAGGGCCTATAATTACTATCTATGATTTAACTGATTGTTTGCATCAGTTACTTTAGAGATTTCAGGTCTGTGGCATTCAGGTCCTCTCCTCTGTGTGAAACCTTTCTCCTTTTATAGACTCAAAGATCCCCTGAGCCAAAATAGCTGCACACTGCCTCATGATGAAAACATCTGCAGACTTTCTGCAAAGCTGGAGTCTCCAACTCTCCCGATGGCATGAAAAGCTCCTGCTGAGACACAAGAAAGACTTTTGCCCATTTGTGCAAATGAAGCGATGCTGCTCACTATTTTTCTTTTAAAACATCTCAGACCAGGCTTTTGGAAATAGATGAAAATAGGCGGGTTCCCGCTCCAGGGGAGATCTCTGAGACCACAAACAACTCAACTCGTTGTTGGGTTTGACTGTTGTATATTCATATGGAGACAGACGAGGGGGTCAGCCCTTATACCCTGTTAGCCTTTCCCTAAACAACCGACAACAAAAGAAGGAATTCCTCTCTGTCAGACTCTAGACCAGACTCTAGACACACACATAGGCTCTCTACACAAAGCACTGCAGCCTTTGTTGAAGATTTCGGCCCAGATCTTTTTACCATGAAGTCCAGACTGCTGCTTCTAAACGTCATGTAAGAGATAATGTGACAGCAAAGACACCATTAGTTTCAGATACATCAGAGTTTCCCTAATCATGGAATCCATCCACAAGCCCTAACATTTATGGTTTTTAAAAATCTTTTTGCCTTATAATTCCCTTCGGTAATATTTTAGTTTGCTTACAAATCTTGAAATGATCTGTTCACAGGTCCAATTAAGTTAAAAATCACAGATAAAAATATACAGTAAATATACCCACCCTTGTTTGCTGAATCGTTCTTGATGTTAACTTTTATCTCATTTACGTTACCCTTTTGAAACTGTGCGGAGAACGGTCAGAGGACAGTAACCGAGATAACTGTTGAGTGTGGAACACAACGAACAGGACCGTGCCAGACACAGCCTAACCGCGCTAAACTACTGCTAGTTCAACAGTAGGGGTCTGCGCGGTTCATCTGAGGCTGGGTTCTCTAAAACCAAAGAGCACATAAGCAGAAGGCTTCATCTCCTTTTTACAGTCAGCTGACTCATTTTGCGGGTTTTCCAGCTTTGCAATTCACAGATCTCTTCACCTGTTCACAACATGAACTTCTTCTCAGCTTATTAAACATCAAAAGTGCCACCTGGGATGATGCCGAGGGAAGGATGCCTTCTTTGTCTGACATGTCTAAGTGGACATTAGGCAAAATTTTATTTTAAATTTATTTTATTCTAAAATGTATTTTAATTGAAACATTTATCTTATTCTATTTTTATGGGTTTATGTATTTTAGCCTTAGCTTTTATCTTATGTTCCTTAACTGCGATTCCTGTACAGCACTTTGGTCAACCCCGGTTGTTTTAAATGTGCTTTATAAATAAAGTTTGAGTTGAGTTACACAAACAATGAAATACCACTAATTTAAACAAACACAAGTTCCTGAATGTTTTTGTTTGTGTAATTCCCACCTTGAGAGCTGTAATATTATGGACCGCATATAGGAGGCGAGGAACTGTGCTAGCTTGGTCCTAACTCGGCACAGATCGGGTTCAGAGGGCTAGTGTAAATGGGGCATATGATTTTAACCTGGAGAGAAAACGGCAGCTGGAAAGTTTTATTGACATGAAGAAATGACCAACTGTTAGGTGCTCAGAGCCTAGGAGAAGATGTCCTTCCTGCGACGAGTTGCTCTGCATAAGCAGGTAGGTCTAGGCCCTGAACATCTTTCCCCCCAAGAGGAGGCTGGAGAATGAAGGGAGCTGAAGGGAGGAGGTGTGATGTTCAGCAGGAAAGTGAGGATGTTGTTGAGCCTGAAGCCCTAAAAAAGCTGAGTCCAGAATAATAATTGGCTGATATGAAGGCGTGGAGCAGCTCAGAAAACACGGAGTAGGCTAAAATATGTTGAAAAAACAACACCTGGATCTAAAGCATTTAAAACAGACAACAGCGGTATTTGATTTAGATCATTCTGGGAAGAATTCAATGTCTCTGGCTGAAGAAATTTGAGTATCCCACTAACAGCTATTTTTGAGACCCTGGGATGCCATCCAGCTATGATGATTAACTTTTTCAGGAGCGCTCACACAACCAGAAAGACAGGAATTATGAAGAAACAGTTTATTGTGGTAATTTATAGGAACTTTTAAAAACAGGGTATGTGTGGAAAGTTCAGGGCTGTCAACTCTCAGCCATTGGGCGTGAGATTCAGGCATCTCAGTGTCTTCACAGGCTCACACTCCATGTCTCAAATTTTTTGCTAAAAAATGAGTAAAAGTCAACCCTATTTCACTTATTTATATATAAATATACACAAAATTAGTGCTCAAACACGAGGACATGCCAGGTTCAAACCCAGTCCTTATTTTTCTACCAGCCCACCTATTATCTGTGCTGACAGCAGCACCTGAGCCAGCTACCAATTATTACCAGAAATAAAACCCTGTGAACGCAACAAGTGCCCAAAAGAAAACTGCAGGAGTAGAAGCTGTGTTTTCAACTGTTTCTGGGCAGTTAGAGTAACTTAAGAGATATCAGAGAAAAAAGAACTTAGTTCAGACGGAGATGAACAGCAGCAGAACTTAGCTCAGCAGTCAAACCAGGCAGTGAACATGATAAGGCTTACCAACTGCACAACATCAGAAATCTGATTCTACCCACCAGTAGCTGTTTGACTGGTTTGTTGCACAGGGAGGACAAACTGGAGAGAAATATTACCATGAGTGGTGTGCATAGTCTAATTGGTGAAGATGAGTGAACAACATGGCTCTTTTTCCTCTTCCTGTAGAACTAACTGTATAAGTTGCAGTGAGTGAGCCCTTGTCCGATGTCTAATACTTCCACTGCTGATAAACACTAGTGGGTAATGGACCCACCGGAGTCGTGTCCCTGATGTTTATCAGCTCCTCTATAGTGAAAGAGCAGAGAACAGAAAATGGAAAATATGGAAAAAAACCAAACCTGGATGTACCGCCTCACTAAATAACAGCTTTTAAAAAAGTCTGTAATGAGGGAGATTTGCAAACAGCAGGTAACAGAGTCAGGTTGGTTTATTCAGGGGTTGTTTAAAAAGGAATCAAAAATGAAAATAAACAGGAATATAGAGCATAGCAAAGTTTTATTCACACATAAAAACAGCCAATCACATTTTATTACCTAAAAGAGCATTTATCTCAACAACTGTTCAAAATGATAACCCCCTTTGGTTCAAAGTCTTTACATCATGGTTGAATCAGCTCAAAGTGGTTTGTTTTTATAGCTCTAATATTATTACTATTTATTGGTACCAATTGACCCAGAGCTGCGTGCTGAAGGAGACCAGCCTCTTGTGCAGTCGCTTCTTTCTTGATGCTGAATATTTCTGCTTCCATTCAGTGGTTCTACTCCTCAAACCTTTATGGCAGGACGACAATCTTTTTCTCCAGCTTCTGCTCTGGGAAGATGAACCTCCTCATCACGTCGTCCAGCTCCTCCAGAGCCAACTGGGCCTGGAGCACAGCCACCTCATCTGGGTCTGAATGAGCCACCCACTTCAGGGCCCGGTACAGGTCCAGGAGAACATCGCTGAGAACCTGCAGGAGGTGGAAAGATGGGTCACATCATAACCATGAAGAATATCTCCATGCTGTCACTAAAGAACACCTGCAGAAATCCTTTCTACCACAATCAATCAATCAATCAATCAATCAATCAATCAATCAATCAATCAATCCTCCTCTAAACTTCTTTTGTTTTTTGTGAATCTGTTCTGTTTTGATTTTTCTTTTGCCTTCCTTCCTTCCTTCCTTCCTTCCTTCCTTCCTTCCTTCCTTCCTTCCTTCCTTCCTTCCTTCCTTCCTTCCTCAGAATATGACCAGACTTTTCCTTTAAGAGTGGGCATCTTTGGAATTTTCTTTTTTAGCTTCTTAGGTTGGTTTTCTTTAACATTTTTTACCATCACTCTCCATCTTCACAGATGTCCAACAATTGTCTTGACTCATACGTATCAGAACATTTAAAAATAAATGCATTAAAATAACTCGAAATTTCAGCAAATGCTTTTTAAAGAAAATTAGAGATGAAATGTTGACAAATTGACCATTTGTAGGGATTTCTCTTCATCTCGGCCTTAGCTAAGGTGCCTTTAGATGGAGGAACCTCAAAGCCAGACAATTACAGACATTTAACTGTCGTCTATGACAGATTTCCCTTAGTTCCAAGTAAACACTTATTTTAAGGTGTGTCACGGGGTCCCAAGGGCCCCTCACTCTGACCATCATCAAACCATTCAGCTGTGTGAAGAGCTGCAGGAGTCAAGTAGAGCCTGCTTTTAAGTTTCTGACCCCGGGGCAGGAGACTCAAAGGCAACACAAACACACCTGAGAGACCACCAGGTGCTAAATTACAAACTGCAGGGTTTTAGGAAATATCCATCCAGTGGAGGAGCTGCTTTATAATTCTACAGAACAAAAATCTTCTGTTTTACCTCCAAACATGAAGCATCAAATTAGGTCAGCAAGTCAAAGTTCAGTCAATGTAGTTTTTAAAGCTAAACTTGGTATTTTAATGTACTGGCAAAGATTGCAAGGGGAAGAAGGACTTTTTTCTTCTGCAGAGCCTTTTAAAGGTATTGTTATATTCTATCATCGTTCCAAACTTTAGCAATGTATTTTTTGGACAGAAAATTGTTTATAAATTATAAGTTCAAAGAAAATCATTCCAATGATAAGGAGAGAAGTGGAATAAGACCCTAGAAAGTTTTTTTTTTTTTACTTCTTCCTTCTCCATTTTAGCAGTTGTGCTATGTTTGGTATGTAAGTTTTCAAATTTTCTTCTATTTCAATTAAATTCAGTTTATTTCCATAGCACCACTTCACATAGACAATTTCACCAGATCAAAGTTTTCTATCCAAGCAAAACTAGCTGTTTGCATCGACTCATTAACTCTACAGCAATCCCTCACACTGAGCATGCTTGTAATGACAGTGGAGAGGAAAACTCCCTTTTAACAGGAAGAAACCTCCAGCACAACCAGGCTCAGCTTGAGCGGCCATCTGCCGAGGCCGACTGGGGTTCAAGGAGACAGAACATTCAAAAAGAAGCAGAGATACAAAAGGTAACTGTCAACCAGCTCCACAGGTGGCCCCGGCTCTGGGCCAGCTCCCATGTCAGAGGATGAAAAAGAGCACATACAGTTAGTCACAGGAAGAGAAACAGGGCTACACTGAAAAACAGGTGTTGATGGCAGCTATTACCATCAGGAAGTCCATAAACAGTAGTTAAAAGTCTTCAGCTGGGGAGTGGTTAGGGCATAGGGCTTTGAATCCTGAGGTTGTGAAGTAATTTCCCTCTGGGATTATTAGATCATATAAAAAATACAAAAAAAAAGTCTTCAGCTGACCAAAAATGGTGCAGCCAGAGTTCTTACGAAAATTAAAGAGAGATCATATCTCTCCTACCATATAAATAATCAAGCAACACTTACATCAGAGATATGATTGTTCCTTATGTTCCTAACAGAGCACTTTGCTGTCAATCGTGGTTCCTAGAAAACCTAAAAGTAGAATGGGAGGCAGACCTTCAAAGAACACACTCCGTCTTCTTTGAAGGCTAGGCCTAAAACTTTCCTTTTAGATAAAGCTTATAGTTAGAGTGGCTCAGGTTATCCTGAGCTATCTCTATAGTTATGCTGCTATAGGCTTAGACTGCTGGAGGACATAGGGACCCATTTTTATCATTCTGCTATTTCTATCTCCATTCTCCCATTCTGCAGTATTTGTTAGTTCAACATTTAACATTATACTCTCTCTGATTTTCTATCATATTAGCTTCATCTGGTCTTTTCCTGTTTGGCTGTGACTCCATCCTGGAGAGAAATATCAGCTGTGCTGCTGCCATCAACATTATAGATGTCAGAGCTTGGCCCGTTTCTCTACTAGACATAGCTACGGGTTCAGCTTCTACTGTGGTTAACTGGATGTTCTCTCTTTCTTCCTTTTCCCCTGTGATTCATGTGTTCCGAGATTCAGTTGATTCAACTAGATTTTATTCAGCGGCTTTAGAGAAAAGAAGGCATACCATAGGTATCCACCATGTCACTACTGTTGACATGTTGAAGTTTGCATTTGTAATATTGCACCAAAAGCCGTAAGAATCTGCTGGAAACATTCTGCATGCATCTCTTTTAGTTATGCGGTTTGCTGTAAAATGTTTTATCCTACATCGCTGGTTTGTTACCTGGGTGGTTTTATCACTGAGGCCTCGGAGCAGCTGAGCAACAACGTGGATAGCGGCTCTCCTCACCTCGGCCTCCTTGTCTGTTTTTATCAGAGCGGTCAGACAGGAGCTAAGCTGCAAAAAAACAAAACAAAAGCAACATCAGGGCAGGTACAGGCAAGGCAGAAAGCTGTGAAATGAAAAACAATGAAAGTGTTGAAATCTCCTGAGGAGGAAGTAGCTGCTAAGTGATTAAAAAAAAAGAAACTAGGGCCGTTTCTCAATTGACAAGAACGCAAGTATGGACTCGAGTCCTCGCCAAGTATGTTCTTGAGAAGAACACAGGAAAATGCGGACTTGGGGAGGATGGGAGTATGCAGCATAAATATGGTTATGTGCGGTTAGCCTCGGAGGTCCGCTGGCTGCCGCGGTCCTCTCAACATCTGAACTTTTTTTTAAATTATGCACTAAATCAGTATTGGGCAATATAGTGACGCTTAAGAGTATAATGTTCTCGCCTTAACTGATCTTAAAACGTACTTTTATAAAACAACGGCAACAGAAAAGAGAACTTTTAACATAATACTCTGAGCTCTGTGAGCGCTCCATTGAAAGCTGCTGCTGCCCCAGTGCATGCTGGGACAGCTGTCAATCTCAAGAACGGACAAGTCTGCTCTGATGCATGCTGGGTAAATAGGGGGGGGCGAGAACAACATCCAGGGACTTTATCCGTGCTCAGTCTGCTGTTCTTGTGAATGGAACAGTACTAGGGCTGAGGCTGATGACGTTTCACGAGTACACGAGCACATGACAACGCACTAGTACACATATTGAGAAACGGCCTAGGAAAATGCTGGGCCTCTGGTTGCTATGGTGATTCCCTCCTTTTTCTAGAGAGTCTGCGTCGACAACAGCAGTCCTTAAATAAAGAGCAGCTGTATGAAAACCAGAAATGAAAAACACGTTGAACACCTGACCCACATATTTCAACCTGTATGTGTTCAGGAGTTCAGGAGTGGGAGAAACACGGAGAAGGATTCAGAATATTGGAGAAAATGGGTTTTTCTTTCAATTTAACAAGTGAAACTTTAACTTGTCAACTGGATCAAAACAGTAAAATATTCTGTTGATAAGGAAATCCATAATGACGAATATCTCACAATCCCAGGCTTCTGCAACGTACGTCTCTTTCTGCTTCTGGCAGTTTTAGGTTTTGCTGAGGAGTTCTGGAAACCCACCTACATTCAGCTCATCTGGCTCTGGTCTCTGCTTAGAAAATCTCCATAGCTTCTCTAAAGTTCTGATCACAGCAGTTTGACTTCCAATCCAACACAGCAACAACTTTATGGGACCAGCTTTTGGTACCTCTGGCAGTTTGGGCCGGTACCAATCCCCGCTGGAATATTAAATCACCATTTTCTTAAGGCTTGTTAGTAACAGAGAGAATGAAGGTTTCTAAAGCTTTGAGGTTGATGCTGCGTTAAATGTGGAAAACCCACTGGATCAGAGAACCTGTCGAGGACATGGCATCCAAAACCTTCACATGTGCCATGAGCATCCAAGAATCAGGATTCCATAAATAAAGTTTGACATTAAGATACATCAGGTACAATATTTAGCTAAATATATTAAGGAAGAAGATAAAAAAAATCAATTCAGTTTATTTCTATAACTTTAATTCACAACACATCATCTCAAGATGTGTTAAGAATTTTATAGAAACAATCTCATGTTTATGGGATTTAACCTTCTGTTTTTAGATGTGGGAAAAAAAAGTTCTCCTAAATTCGGACTTTCTGTGATCTGCTGAACCTTTTAATGGTGCATTTCCTGGAAGTTTGGCTGCATGGAGGAACTCCTGTTTTCTGCTCCTTTTATCACAATCATGAGAAAAATCATCTGCAGCTCGGCAACAGAACCAAACTGGACCAACTGGTGTGTCAACCCAACCTTGGCTCTGGTAGCACACACAGCGTCTGTCAGAGTAAAAAGATCACAGGTCAGTGAATAAGGATCCTGTTCATCTGGCTGACACTGAGGCCCATTCATGGCTGCAGCGAACGCAGCGCCACAGAACTCTGCAGCGGCCTGGAAAAAACACGTCAGGCGGTCGATGGTGGATCTGGAGTTTGTGTTTGAAAGGCTTTTTATAACGTCTGAATCACTTCTAATCTGTACACAGCTGTTAGCTCAGTGGTTCCCAACGGGGGGGTCGGCACCCCTTTTGGTTCCCAGCTCTTCAGGAATTCAGCTAAATGTTATAATGGATAACAGAACAAGAATATTTATAGCATAAATCATACAATAGATAGTGCATCGAACAGCAGAAAGCCAAATTCATAAAACTTCAACTTGGAAAAAAAAACAGGGTGGGCTCGCTCTTCAACATTTTAGGAATTATTATCTAGTTGCTTGATGAAAGCTTGTTTTTTATTGGTGCTCACCGGATTATGAATCCAAATAAAAATTAACTACTGTTCATGTCAACCACAAACAAGTGGAATTTGACATTTTCACATTTTTACAACTCAGAAATTAGGATGTTTTCTACACAAGAGGACAGTGAACTAATAGGAACTCTAATGCTACGTTCACACCTTAAGTATCCGTGGGGCGACCGTGGCATCAGTGTAGGAGTTTGCTTGCAAGCCCCGGCTTAGTTGTGTCCTGGGGCAAGACACTTCACCTGCATTGTCTACTGATGGCAGAAGGTCCCGCATCAGGTGCAGCGCAGCTGAACAGTATGGCAGGCCAAGAGTGCCTCTATTGGCATCTAATTATCACATGAAGATTGAGGTTCACCCGCTAAAAGCGCCTGTTTTTCTTTCTTTTACCAACAAGCGGCGCTTTTACGTCAGTAATGATGGTACCTGTAGTGACAGGTCAACAGTTTTCCTAATATGACAATAATGTTCTTCCTTCTTTTCCGACAGCCGATGCATTTCAAGTGGTTGCGTCCAATCCCTGATCAAGGCAGCCAGACCAAGAAAGTTCAACAGAGATCTGCTTTGTGGAAAACTCTGCACAAAGCTCTGTGTAGCAATGTTGCCAATGTTCACTGCATTGTCGTTTCACAAAGCCTTAGTTTTAGGAATATAACCCCTAAATGCACTTTGCTGTTATTTTGAATCCATTTCCATGCCTTTTTTCATGTAAAACATTTTCCCCTGACATGCATAGCTAACTTATATTTTGTGCTGTACAGCTATTACTTGCAATAGTTCACAGTTCCTGCAGCTAAGTAGTGGCGCAGTGGTTAGAAATAGTATGTCATGCAAACCTCTTGCATCAATACAGGTTTGAATCCGGTTGTGGCAGTTAGAGGTAGTCTGAAATAGATAAATAATAGTTTGTTTCGCAGTCTGAGCGGCTCCGCCAGCGAAACAACATTTGAAGACAGGATCGTAATCTGGATGAACTGACTACACAGTGGACTTTCTGACTTAAAAACATTGAAACTATTTTTTACCCACTGATCACAGCAAATATAGCTGCAATTGTTACAGGCAATGAAAAAATAGGGTAGCTCTGCCCAACGTGCATCAGCCCCACTTTTCGACTGCTCTGCCACAGCAGCAAAGATGCTTCAGCAGCGCATCAGAACTAAACTTGTACAAGCATCAAATATGAAGAAGCACACGCATTCGCTCTAACTAATATAGATCATTGTTAAATGGTAAACAATGCTTTGTATATTAAACCAAAAGGAGAAACAAAATGACTGATTCAGGGTTGATGATTGGGACTTTGTATGTCTCTAGCAACATAGCAACAAACACAGGGCAGAGGAGAGAATTTGGCTGGTAAAATGTGGGGAGATATTTTATAACTTCAAACACTACAGTAAACATTTGAAACCTCCCAACATGAGGGAGTTATTCCAACGGAAGACCTATGTGTTTAAAACAATGCTGACTGCCAGAAAACGGAACACGGAAACTGGTTTAGAAGTGACGCATTGGAATGGTATAAGATGGAAAAAATAACGTACTTCCTGTGGTTAAAAGCGACTTCATTTGGGAAACGATGGTCAAAATGGAGGGCGTACAGAACTCTGTCAAATTTATAATTTCTGTCTTTCATTTTTCTTCTTCTTCTGCCTCATGTTCTTCTCTAAATGTGGCAAAAAACATTAAAAAAAGAAGAGTAAAGCAACTATAGCAGTTCAAAGTTCTTTAGTCGAGCTCAGCGGCACTGTTGGAAACACAGTTAATCTGGATTATTTTAGGATTTTTATCATTTTCCTATTGGGAGAAGGTAACATCAGATCTTAGCTGTTGTTTATTCTGCTACTGCTTGTTTCTTTTTGCTGCAGCGCCCCACACCTGCTACCACCCTGAAAAATCAGCCTTTTCCAAAGACTAGCCCCTCTTTGCAGCAATTGGCAGTTCATTATGCGGAACCATTTAAAGCTCTTCTATTCTCTTCTTTTTTCCATTTCTGGCTTAAGTTTGCATTTCTCTCTCCAAAAAACAATGAATGGATTAATCGCCGACATTTCGACATGCACAACAATCATCTGTCTAATATTTTAAATCATTGCTCTGACAACATATTCTGGTTTAACTGGTTCTCTCACCTCTTGTGCCAGCGGCCCCAGTGAGTAGTCCAGTCTCTGGCAGAGCTCCCCCAGATTGGACAGGCTGCTGGCTCGGACACTCTGGTCCGGATCCCGGGTTCCCCGCAGGAAGACACTCACCAGAGGACGTCCCTGATGTGGCGTCAGTTCCCCTGAAGGAATAGCAGACGCTTCGTTTATGGAGGTTAAGGTTCTGGGGAAGAAACCCTGTTGCTGTGAAAGCAAGATGGATAAACTCGACTAAAAGTTCTGCTGCAGCTGCTGTCAAAGTCTAAGGATTTCATAAGAAAAGCCTGTTTTTCATTAAATTCGGTGCTATAAACAAAAGCAGCAGTTTTGACCCACTTCTTTAGGCTTCTGCACACAGAATAAATATTAGATTTCTAATAGTTGGACTTCATATGTACGTTTCAGGGCTTATTTTTTGCAGGTTAATATTTAATCCTCTAATCCCTGATGGGATTAGAGGGAGTAAAGTCAGTTTTTACGGTTAGTTCACTGGGGGCTGAACAGTGGCACGGTGGTCCACAGGAAGATCTACGTGAGAGTGAGAACTACGTTTAAAAAAAAGAAAACGCAGCAATAAAGAATGTGGGACGGTTTATAGCAGGAGTAACCAATTAAAAATCAGAGAGGTCCGAATAAAGAAAATCAACAACCAGTAAAAGTACGGAGACATTTTTTTATTATTATCTGTTACTTTAAACATTATTTAACACTGAAATTAAATGAGGTTTTTATGCATCCATGTTATACATTGAATTTTTAAATAAAAAAACTAAAAAAAATAAAAGAAAATGTTTCCATTTTAAAATCTAAGGTGTTTTTTTGAAGTAGAGAACAACAATCTTTAAGTTTGGTATATAGACAGTTTCCTGATGTACGTATTTTATAAAACACCTGAACTGACCGTTTTTTCTTTCTTTTTTCTGTCTTAATGAGAGCAGTGGGCTTTATGCTGCCCTGCAAGGCTTTAAACCTGGGTTTGAATGGAGACTAAGCCATTCTCAGGCACATATCCATATTTATTTTTGATTCTGTTCATGACTGAGAATCCTGCTTCACAGCAGCAGGTTTAGCCAAACATCCGAGAAGCATCCCGCTGCAGCCTGAGGGAAGGCGGGGAAGGACATCAAGCCCCGCTCACATCAACGACAGCCATATTGGAAATGTTGACGTCACAGGGCAGAGAAGCACATAGACATATAAGATATATATAAAGATATATGTAAAGATATGTTTTCATCTTAATTGTGAAAAGTTATCCCTCGAGCCCTGACGTCAACAGTCCGTAAATTTAAACAAAAATACGCCGCACAGTGCTGAGGCATCATTACTGTGTTCAGCTTGAATCAGCAGGTTTGAATAGCAGGTCGACCGCCCCAATATGGCGGCCGTAATTCCTGCGCCGCGACAGCCAATGCGGGGTCTACTCATATTATATTATTATTTGAACTTCAGCACCAGCAAGTATTTGGTTATATTGCTTTTCTTAATCAACGCTGGAGATAGGCACGAGCAACCCCCGCGACCCCATGAGGGATTAAGCGGCTCAGAAATTTGATGGATAGATTTTTTCTTAATCTGTGATGGACTGGGAATCTGTCCAGAATCCACTGCGCCAGCCCTAACGACACCACTATAGGGATAAGTGTGCTTGTATGATAATTATTGGATAGATAAATGTGTCCTCAATGTAATGTACATTTGTCTCTAAACTACCAATTTAATTTACGTTTTATGACATTTGTTTGTGATAGGGTTTGAGGATAGATAAATACATCTTCATAATAATTCCTTATTGTTGTTTATTTTAGACTGTTTGTTACTAATGTTATTTTAAAATCTGAAAATTTAATAAAGATTTAAAAATAAGAAGGACATACCACGTGACAGACATACCATGTGACATAACACTTTTTTTTGGCCATTTCTCTCGCCAGCGCCTATAGGCAAGAGCGGTCAGCATTTCCAATATGGCTGTCCTTAATGTGGGTGGGGCTTGATGTCAAGCCCCGCCTTCCCGCAGGCTGCAGCAGGATGTACTTGAAACATCCTCTAAATGTACAGGATCATCTCTGAGCACCATTTCACTTTTCTTTCACCAGTTCACCACAGTTCTTCCAGCAGTCCACACTTTCTCTGCTCTCTTTTTCTCATCGTCTTCTCCTTCTTTCCCATCGCCCGGCTTGCCACAGGTTGGCCTGCTGTGTCTAAAAGTAGCAGCAGCAGCAACCCAGACTGATAACAGCTCATTAGCTAATTTTTATGACGTGTAGCCTGGTGCCGGAAGCTCTGGAGAGCTTTACCGTATTAACAGGAGAAGTGGACAACATGGAGTAATTTATAAATGTTTTAAATCAGCTTGGGTCCTGATTAGTCAGCAGGTGGGTCCGGATCCGGACCGCGGCCCGCTAATCCATGACCTCTGGTTTATAGGCTCACTGAGGGGAGAGTTGTGAGCTTCGCTTACCTGCAGTGTCTGCCCCTCGTTATTTTGTTTTTCACAAGGATCACTACTTCATCTGTTTTCTTTCCTCCTGAACTTCTATTAAGGGTAAAATAAATATATGTATATTTTTAATGTTTCATTGATTGTTTTTGCATGAGTTTGTCCTGCTTGCTATATATGTGATGTATGACTCCAAAACTGACTCTACAATTAACAGATTTTATTTTGTATTTTCTCCCAAAGCGGATTTGTTTTGCTTTGTGACTATGTCTTTCTTCCGGTCAGACCCATGAAAGTCCCGCCAAACTGTTGTGTAGTCTGACTAAAATAGACTTGCCGTCTATCTCAGTAGGAGCTATGAAGCCCCCTGCAGAAAATTCTATCATTGACTCTCAATGAGAGCTAAAAGCCACAACCTCATAATGTCATGATTTTCTGTCGGATCGGCCGCAAATTCAGATTTGGTGTTTATGGCTTAAATTGTAAACCATATCCTTAGCGTGGCAGTAGCCGGTTGGAGGTAAGGCCAGAGGGACTGGCCACCATCAGGAAGCAATAAATAAAAGAAAAAGAGAGACTGGGTTGCATGACTTTTCATCCAGCTGATATCAAGGTGCATTGGTTGACTCAGATCATTCTAGTTATGCTCACAGCCAAGTAATAGAACAGGCAGAGAGAGGGAGACCACTATTGAAGTTGACATTTTGAAGTATTTTTTTGTCTTATTCTAGGCACGCTACCATTCCATGGAAAAAAAAATGAATCTACTGCTGAAAAAACCTTTTGGCAAAAATATAGGCATACATAGAAAAAGATAAAAAATGTTGGCAGGACACTCATCTTATCAGTATTTAGTCTCCCAGTCGGTGAAGGAAGGACGGAGGGAGGGAGACCCCTCAGCTAGTTATGGATCTATTTATGGCAACTCAAGGGTACGTAAAACCTGAAGGGCTCAATTTGAAAGGAATTTCTGATTAGTAGAGTTGCATTGCTAGTAAATTGACTGGATAACATTCACTCTTGGCAATAATAACTGTACACCCTGAAAACTGGCTGAATTTAAGAAAAAAATGAAATAATAGAGGGGCAGACTCTTACAAAATCTGCGACATATAGTAACAGGTCGTCGGCCAATAAAGACAATTTCAACTCTGTATGAGACCTGATGATGCCATTAAAAGTAAGAGAGGTCATCAAACTCATAGAAAAGGGCTTTATTTCAAGGACAAAAAGGAGAAAATAATTGCCAATTGGTATTATTAGTGGTAATACTAGCACAAGGCGGCAGATAAGGAACAGATAACAATGAATCAAGTCATACCAAACCCGAAATGAGCTAGAACTGCAAAAAAATAATTAAATTTAACACGATGGAATGCAGGATTGAATCCTTACAGTAAATGATGTTTAACTAAGTGCTAGAATTAAAATACAGTTGCCGCCCTCTTTCTGAAGGCCGTCTGTTCCGTAGGAATTAGCTTTTCGAGGCTACGGCCCAAAGCCTTAGCTAGTATTTTTGCGTCAATGTTCATTAAAAAAAAAAAGGTATATAGAAGGTACATTAATCCGTCTTTTTTTTTTTTTTTTTTTTTTTAAGAACTAAGCAGTTCTGGGTGTAAAACCTTGTGCATCTACAGGATCTATAATCCTGATGGCAATTGGTGATGGTTGCTGGTTTGAATCTGGATCGAGTCACTTTGTTCCACTTCACTTCCTTTCTCTGTAAGTCTGCCATCAAGGTACTGATGGATAAAAATAATTACTGCCACAAATTTTTTAAAAATGGGGATTCATCTGCTCATTGGAACACTTTAAATATGTTTTGACTCATCATATGAACTTGGTTTATCAACTTGATCCTCTCTGGCTGTTGTGTTCACTGTTAAAATTCTCCCAGCTGGAGTGGAAACACGATAAGCTTTGTTTATTTCCTGTGTGCTGCAAAGCAATGATCTCACTCACATCTGATCAGACCTAATTTTTTCCTTAGTCAGAGGAGCTGCTGTGCATCGCTAAAGGTTTTTTTCTTCTTCTTGCCATTGTGCCACTTTTACTGGGACAAGCAGGGTGTTTATATCTGTGTTCTGAGACTAGAGCCAGATTCAGTTTGCGACTTGCACAGCTGCTGTGTTCAACTCAAACAACACCACTGGCCAAAATTGGTCTTTCTGGCCAGGCTGTGATTTTTAAATAAGGTTTTCTTAACGTCTTGCCTGCCTGTTAATTAAGAAACTGTCTGGCCCAGTTTACTTTTCAGTAAGTTGCTGTTTAGGGAAACATTTAGTCTAACATCAAAATATAATGGATCAGAATATAAGAACATCATCCAGTAAGTTTGTAGATTTGGCTCTTTCTGTGGGTGCAGCACAACAAAGGCTCAGTGCTCTGAGTTTCTTAAGATGTTGCTCAGTCAGGTCTTATTGCCACTGTACCATCAGCTCGTCGCCTCTTCTCCATGAAAGCTTCTAGCTCGGCTCAGAGCTGCCTGGCAGCTGCAGTGCCTCTGTTATTTGTGGGACCCTCATACACAGGTGGTTCACATTCAGCAGCAGGATGAAATTCGTTTGGCTACTGTTCCTACAGCAATGCCGTCCTCTTCACACCATGAAGGTTTCTGAGAGGCTGTTCCTCTCCTACCTGAAGCCTGGAAAGAAGCCACACATATTTACTGCAGCCTCCATACGTTGCAGAAGGGGGCGCTATCTCGTGCCTTTAAAACCATCCACACACAGCTGCCCAGAAAGAAAATGAGGATGATGCGGATGGCGCCACCTCTGAAAAGCTGAACCATGGACTATTTACCCAAATGTAAATAGTCAGCAGGTGTCAGGACATTTGCCTGGATACATCTCTCCAAAAACAACCCATGCAGCAAATAAAACAACCCCTGACAGGATCAGACAAAATTAACCAATGAAATAAATTACATTTAATTTAATTCTATCGTGCCAATTCAGAACATGTAATCTCAGAGAAATTTACAGACAATTCAAGCAGATCATGCAGTCAGATTAGTTCAAAGAAACTGTCTTGTACTGTCTGGATGGAGTAAAGAGTGGGTAACAGTAGAGAAGCTGCAGAGAGGTGTGTTAAACTACGACTCTGCTTCCTGGTCTGCACCCTGGGCTGTCAGGGTTTTGGAGGACTAATGCATTCGCGCTGCACTATTCAAAGTAGGATGGAAGCCGTCTCTCCGAATCAGATTAGGTGGGGGTGTTGGACTAGTGCGGGGGTCGGCAACCTGCTGGAGCTTTTTCAAAAATCTTTTTTGTTTGTTTTAATATGCTGTGCCTCATGCTGTGTCTCGGACCACGGATCCCAAAGGGAAAAAAAGAAGATAGCTGATGAGAAAAGAGAAAGAATGGAGCGAATCATTTGCTTTCATTATCAATGCGGAAGGATTGCCTGCATTTTTGCTTTGTAATGAGAGGTTGTGAAAAAATAAAAACAAAATTTTGAAAAGACATTTCCAGTGAAGGCGAGCTAAATATGCACCAAGTTGGGAGTGAGAGAAAAAGTGAGATTGCAGATCTTCTGGATAAATTAGAGGAGAGAAAAGATTTAAGAAGTAGATTGCATCTCCAAACCCCACTACTGGCACCAGTTTTGTTGCAAGGATGGAAAACCGTCCACAGATCAAACAGGTAGCGCTCTGCTGCAGGGATGGGAACTTCCTTCCATTTTTTCCCCAAATCCTAAAAATATTAATAACACCAAGGAACGATGGTGATGGAGGATGTGGGATTTCATGGTTAGAGAGCTCTGCTCTGATGGATGTCAGTTCCTGTTTGGTTCCTCATGACTCAATCAACTCCTCGCAACAGAAAAACGTCCACCATAGAAAGATTCCTTTATTGTGTTTCTATAATTTCATCCATGCAACAAAACCTAAACCACGCAGTGAAGCGCGGTGAAGCAGCGTGCAGTGCAGCATTGCGTGATGGGAGCGTACACTGCTCATCCCTCACCTCATGATGCAATGTAACATTTTCTCCAGGATAAACATTTAATCGTGAATGATTATTATACATTTAAGCCCATATAGTCCTTTTCTATAGTGGGATAATACACTTAGAGCCCGTGTTGGCAAACGAGGCATATATAAGACTTTAACATTTTTGCGGCTCCACAGAGATTTATTTTATGTTTTTGTGGTCCAATATGGCTCTTTGAGCAGTTTGGGTTGCCAACCCCTGGCCTAGTGCTTAAGAGCAATCACTTGTGCCCTGAGAAGGTTGCAAGTACCCGGTTCAATCCCCGCAGCCTCCACTCTGCGTTCCTGAGCAAGACCCTTAACCCCGGATGGCTGCCCGGGCACCACACAATGGCAGCCCACTGTTCCCCAAAGGGATGGGTCAAATGCAGAGAATGAATTTCCCCATTGTGCGACAATAAAGGGATGTACATTTACATTTTTTCCCCAAAAAAAAGATTGCCAATTATTAATGCAGCCAGTGGGCAGAGATCTACCATCACACTTTCTATGTACCGCTACGGCACTACTGGAGGGCCACTATTTGGAAGTGTCGGCGGTCTTGGTGGCTTAACAAGAGGGCCTATTCTAACTCCTGGATGTTCAATAGCCTGAAGCCTGGATTCCAACTCTGAAACCCTCGCCTTCAAAGGTGCAAAAATACAACTTATTACACATCCCATTATCGTTAAAGGATGCAGAGGAATAACTGAACATCTGATGCAGAGAGCATGAGAGAGGCATCCAAAGTGGCTCTCTGGAAGGTTAAGAAACCATTTGGAAAAGAATCAGGGGAGAGAAAGGGGGGAGTCATAGCGATGCTAGGCAAGCACTAGCCTAGGCTTGCTACCCCTTACTACCACAAATAAAAGTAATTTGAACACACATTTCCCAGTTGACAGATCCAAAGATGCATGAATGATTTGTAGCCAAGTGTGTAAATAGTAAAATATGGAAACTTGCTGCTATGGCCATGCCCCCATGCCTTAATTTAGCAAAAAGGTTTTAAAATAGTTAATCTTCTATGCCTAAGCATAAGATGAGTCTGAAGTTTGCAAATGAAAAGTATTAAGGGTAGGTCTCTGAGTTTAAGACAAGAGTAAAGGAGACAAAATTTCTGCCTTCCAATGGGGGCCTGGACCGTGGCTCCAAGACGCTGTAGTGATTTTGTTTAACCTTGGTCAAAGCATGTCTTTGGGGGTAATCGGTTTACTGTTTTTAAGGAGCACTGTGTGGGAAATAGGCAACGTCCACCAACTGGTGGTCTGCAACCCTGTGTGGGATTGTGTCAGGATTTTTGATATCTGACAGACAAGAGCTTGATTAAGATCAGGACATATTGTCTCATCTCTGGTCAGTGAGAAACGCCTCTGCAGCAGCATTAGAAGGTACCCAAACACTCACCCATGGCTCTACTCGCCCGCATCAGGACCTCCCCCACCTTCAGTCGAGTCTCCAGAGAGCGCTCCTTGTTTGAGGACGGGAGCGACGGGCCATGCTGAAAATCTTTCAGAAGCCTCTCAAGGATCCGACCGGGGTAGGAATCCACGACAACAGCCAGACCTGAAAACAGTTTGGCCTCCAACAATCAGAGCTTTAATCACTATGAATATTATCTGCATCAGAGCTGATCATCACCTTGAATGGCTGACAGGTAGACAAATGAGTCTTCATGCTCCAGGTTTTCCAGGAAGAGCTGGAAAGAAGACGGCGAGACAGGAAATTATGCAGTCCACCAACAGATGTTAGAAACAGACATCAGAGAGAATAATACAGATGGAGATGATGGATCTAAGGAGGGTGGACTGTGTGGAGAATCCCAGGCTATACCAGAAAAAAAAATCAATATTAGGCGTATCAGTATCATCAGCAGGGGTTTTGGATTAAAAGGAATTCCAAATAAGGGTCTTTTTTCTCAACAACACCCCCCTAACAAGCTCCCAGGAGAGCAGCGGTGGGAAGGAGGTCTGACTGCTTTATCCATCATAAATATCCCATGGGTGAAGATAAAACCAGAAACCTGCCTCCGCTCAGGTTAAGACTACGAAGCAAAAGCAAAACAAACAAAAAAAAAATCAAAGAAAAAACTCTTGAATCCTGAAAAAAATCCTGGATCCCAAAACTGCACGATGAACTCCAGCTTTTTCATGAAGCTGTTCTTTAGAAATCTTGAAAACCGTCAAATGAACCATTTACAAATTGCGACACCGGATGATTTTATTTAGAACCCAAACTTTCCAACACCCATCTTCACAGACAAAAAAACAATTGATATATGGCCGAACGTTATCTACTGTTGAATGTCCAACTCAACCCGTCGCCTCTTGCAGAAAGCTTTGGCGTCTTACCAATTTTGGCTTAATGCAGTGTCTCTGCTAAGCAGTGTGTGAATGCATACCAGCTGTAATGTGGTTTCCAACCCAATATTTTACACCAGCCGTACTTTAAAATGGTAATGTTGCAGTTGTGATATCAGAAACTGGTCATAGATGCAATGTTTCATGCAAAGGGAGCATAAAGGCTTCAGGTTTTTATTGTTTCAATAGATAAATACTTAAATTATTTGAGGCTGTTATAAAACAGCTGTTATTGTTCCTCTTTGTTTTATATTCATAGATTTTAAAGATAGACAAACAAAACGTATATACAATAAACACTCATATGAGCAGTTTTATTTAATAAATACACATCTTAACTACTGTCATCACACATTGTGAAAGTATAGTACAAGATAAGGCTTTTAGCTTGCAATGCATACGGCCGTAAACAAATGACAAATTGTACGCCCTGTTTTTTTTTCTCCCTGGAAACTTTTCTCAAATGTTCAGAATTTCACAAGCAGCCGATACTGGAATTGGAAAAATTTAACTCTTGCTGCTCGACGCGCCACATCAAAAATCTGAGAAGCTGATCTGGGAGCAGGCAAGAAGACAGACAGCGCTGCTGATGCAGGTCGCTATTATCACTGCACTGAAACTTAGAACCTGCCGGCCAGACATGTTCACAAGTCATTTTTTGCAAGTCCAAGTCAAGTCTCAAGTCTTGAGAGCTCAAGTCCAAGTCAAGTCTCAAGTCTTGAGAAGGCCTGTCGCAATAATCAATTAATCGCACAAAAAGTTCGAATCACTTAATTAATTAAAAAAGTGCAATAATTTTCGTGCTTGCTTATTTCTCCTTGTGTTTTCATCTCCGTCACTGAGACGGTATAGCTTAAAGGTTACTATTATATCTATGGAATGATCATTATCTTGAACTGCTAAATGAAAAATACTATTAAAAAAAGCACACAACCAAAATTTTTTTCCAGATAAATTTTGCATTTTTAGTTTTTTTTCTTTAAAAAAAACTATTTCTTACAGTATTTACCTGACATTTGTGGTTACAACTTTTTCCAGTTTTAGCAGTAAATGTCTGCTCTTTTATTTTTAAGTGAAAATGAGGAATGTGGGAAAAAAAAACAATCACAATCCTGCCTTTTATTAATACATATGCGGTTAGCAACTACAAGAGATAAAGAAAAACCCTAAACAAATAGCAGGACAATAACAATACTTTTATAAAAGAAAGATTGTGGCAATAACTTTTTTGAACTTAATGACTTGGCGGGCAGTATTTTCAATTCAGTTTATTTATTTAGCGCCAATTTACAACATTATTCACAACATATTTCTCCTCTACCACTGCCATGAAGCTTTTAAAGCTGGGCTTGTCGATCAAAGACAAGGGGAGGTTGCATGAAATAATAAGGTCCTGAATTATTGCCTTATGTCTGTGATGTCCCTGGCTGTACACCTGCACTGCACTGTGGCTGATAAAATTAGATGTGGTGGACCAAGCATCGTGTGTTTTTTCTAAAGAAGCTGCAGTTTGCTGCTCTTTTATTCCCACCTTATGTAAAGTTTTTGTAGCCAAAGGTTATTATGAACGGTGGCACCGAAACAGGGGGGGTAATCATCGCTTCCATATCTGTATGGGTTGCATGCATGCATGCGCACGGGCTTATATGTCACGTACTGTTGCGTCAGTGACGTCAGTGTGTTGCACAGGGAAAAATATGATTTATGGTTTTCTTTCATTTAAATGTTAGTTTTATGCTTTGCATGTTTGGAGAGGAAGATATGATTTGTTTTTCTTTGTATTTTCTTCTTAAGCTTTGCATGTTTTGATGTTTCTTTTTTATATGATTGTTTTCCTTTATTTTAGACTTTTGAATTTTTCCTGCATGTTGGGTTGTTTTGGTTTGTTTTTCCCTTGTGACAATCCATGCGCACTGGACTGAAGTAGTTGTCTGAGGAGGCGGAGTGCATTAATTGCGCTGCGTAATTGCTGCGCTCAGGTGTGAGCAAGGGCTGATTAAAGCCGACATAAAAGGAGTCTGAAGGAAAGGAGAAGGAGAACGGAATCTGCAGGTGACAGAGACGGACGCGCTGCCGGGGGACAGGCAGGCAGGATCCGTGCCCCAGGAGGGTGCACAGATGGCCCAGTAAGGAGTATTAGGGCAGAGGAGGAACCTCGCCTGTAAGTAGCGCTCCCCCTCACTTAAAGCATAAACAGGAATATATCTTCTGACGTCTTCAAGCGGAGCCCAACTTCCAGCCTCTGATTTTTAAGGAAAACTCTTGAATTTTAGGTTTTATCAGGAGAAGAAAATGACTGTTTTATTATGCCACTTTTGCTGTGGCTTTTTGTATAAATAAAACACTTGAACTTGAGTGCTTCACGGTTTGGGTCTTTAAGTTGTTTGCTCCCCCTTGTGTCAAAGACTGAGTGTGGGGCCATACTGGCAGCAAGTGCTACTTTTTTTTTTTTTTTTACCTCTTCTGTGTGCGGGTAAGGCGAGCGGCGATCAGTCAAGTTAGTAAAACAAAAAACACTTGAATAAGTGTTTTTACACTGGAATAAAATATTGTTTACAAGTCGGAAACCACGAGTCTCAGTCGAGTCTGAAGTCCTTCAAATGCAAGTCTAAGTCGAGTCTGAAGTCATTAAATATGCGACTTAAGTGCGACTCGAGTACGAGTCACAAACTCGAGTCCCCATCTCTGCTGCCGGCAAAATATATTTGCTTCTATTATTCTGGTGCCTGCCAAAAAAGGCTAACACCTACTTCCAGTTCCCACGGACAGTAGGCAGCTGCTGCTGGGGATTCCCATGACAGCGCACCACACAATATTTTCAGGCAGGAACGTAATCTTGATGAACTTACTGCGCAGATGATGTTTTTGGGTGGACTTTCTTGCATTAAATATATCGAAACTACTTTTTACCCATTTATCACAGCAAATATAGCAAAGCCGCTCTCTGCCACTGAACAGGAGCAGGACAAGCATCTGTTTACATTTAAAGTCGCAGGGAAGCGGCTGTTCCAACCGCATATTTCTGAATTCTCCTGAGTCCTGTACGACTTTACACGAGGGAATGAAGTGAATGTGATTGGTTGATTATCAAATGGTAAATGGCATGTACTTATATAGCGACTTTTTTCAAGTCAGGAGACTTGACCAAAGCGCTTTACACTACATTCATTCACCCATTCACGCACACACTCACACACTGATGGTGGCAAGCTACATTGTAGCCACAGCTGCCCTGGGGCTCACTGACAGAAGCAGGGCTGCCGTGCACTGGCGCTACCGGGCCGTCTGACCACCATCAGTAGACAATGCAGGTGAAGTGTCTTGCCCAAGGACACAACACTGAAAGTCGGAGTCGGGGCTTGAACCGTCAACCCTTCGATTTCAGGGCAAACTCCTACATCCAATGCCACTGTCGCCCCCTTGATGGGGGCGGGATTGTTGTGGTTGAAGGTTCACAAGCACGTTAGATTGTGGCCGGTGTCTCAGAAGCATCTTGCTAACCAGTTAGCAACTTGGTGCTAGTAGGTTCCCAATGGGAAATTCTATTGGGACCAAGTAGCACTAAATTGGTGACTTAGAAACGACACTGTCAAGGAACGCTATGGACAGAGGAAACATGCAAGAGGAGGAGAGTTTAGTGTTGGAGGTCGTGAATGAGTCTCCTCCGTCATTCATTTTTTATTTAGAGGAGGAAAGCGGGGATGAAGATGTTGTGGAAGAGGACGCCAGGGTGGCAGAAGCTTGGTTTGGTGTAGAAGGCTTACAGCCGTACATGTTTGAGCCCTTGCCTCGCAACGCTGCCAGTTCTTTTAGCTCTACGCCTGCTGAAGACACAGACGTCCATCCCCGTGAACACTGGGACGGAACTCAATGGGAAAGGAAAGGATTCGTATTTCCAATTTCAACTGCTGCGTATATTAGCTGCGACATAAGAATCAAGATACTCTGAAGGAAAAAAATTGATTGACAGATTACCGTTGATAAATGATTGGCCGAATGTAGGTGTTTATAAGCTGACGTATAACTAACTTTCCTGCATTCAGAAAGTTTAATTTTCCCTGGTCCACCCTACGCCACGCAAAGCCTAAAAATGTGATACAGTGAGTTGTACGTCCTCTGAAATATTCCTAGAGCCTGAACAAGAAGATTTGGAACCATTAAGCCCCAATATAAACACACATACGAGTACTCTGCTCGCATGTGGCTTGGATCCACTTGAGGGAGTAAATAACCTTTGATTTGCTACTTTTGAAAGAAATCCCTCCACTTAAGGCATTACCTTTCCTTCCTGATTAATTATTGAGATATATAATTCATTCATACCCACAGACACGCGTACATAAACTGCACATCGTGTACTTTGCTCGGGGAATAGAAAATGTTGGAAGCCAAAACTTTTGCACCTGACCTTTTCAGGTGAAATCTCTCTCTCTTGAAGAGGTGTCTATTTTCCCAGAAGATATTAAAGTTATGAATAAAGCCATCTGACCTTGCAGAGGGGGCTCATTGGATCCATCCATGTTGAATCCCGCTGTTGATTTAATCTTCTACTGAGAGCGTTTTCAGGTGTCAACCAATGAACACTTTAAAATGTCTCTGTTCCGCTGTGTTAAGCAGACCAATCATGTCTTTCTTGAATAATTCTAACTTCCTTTTAGAAACATCATGCAGTCCTCCAATGTGAACGACTAAATTCTTCAAGGTTGGATGTAATTCTGTGCTCTATGTGATCCTCTTTCAGAGTCCAGACAGCATGCTAAAGTCAACAATCCAAATTTCTGTTGTTTTGGCGAAAGTATTTAATCTGATTATCTGAACACCATCATCACTTACAGTTATTCTTCTTAGTTTAGTAGCCAGTTTGTAATGATGCTGTTTAGTAGATACCTGAATGTTCTCAGACTCTTTCCTGCAGCGTTAGTATCCTGTAGAGCAGCAAACCTGTTTTTTAGTGGAAACGAATATTCTCAGTAACCTGTGATGGTCACTCCTAATCCTTTGCTCTCGGAACAAATTGATTTTTGCACCTGTCGTTACTTGGGAGTGGAAGACATGGTTCTCTGAAGTCTCAGCCAGGTTTTATCCTCTAGATGTGGCGTTCACTCAGTCATGTCTATTCTCAGATCTCGGCTGAAGCGTTTGTTCTTTAGCTTTGCTCCAAGAGTTTCCCAGTGAGGGCTACCGGTTTGGTTATTGTCATTAGAATCAGCACCTTTTTTCTTGGTTGCATTGGTTAGTTTTTGCTGCAACGTGTTTATAAGTAATGGTGGGGTTATCTCAAAGAATTCAGTTTGTTTAACTAGAGACCACAGGAAGTGCGCTTCCATCATCTGTTGCTGTTGCACATTTTAAACTATTGCATCAGAAAAGCTTGATGGAAATGGAAAAAAAAATGAATAAACCCCCTTAAATTTGCAAAAATGTTTTAACTATTGCTAGAAGTCTTGTTTTACTTTAAATGAGTTGATGCATAAAACAGGAGAAAGAAACACTTTTTATGCAACAATTGAAAATATCGCACAGTATGTGCCCGGCTTAATGGGTCGACAGTAGAACTCTATCCAGTGTAGAAAAGGCGATCCAGATTTTTGCTCTGAATCCAGACAATCGTCAGCCTTACAGACGTCATTATGAATGACAAATTGGGACTACAGCCTTCAGGAAAAGAACTATAAAAAACAAGGTTCCCCAAATGTAAAGGAAGGCTGAATCTCTCTGTTATGAAACCCAAACATGAGGGTGTGAACATTAGCGTGTGTCACAGAGAGTACAGGGAAGAACTATTTCTTGTTAAACTGGTGGCCGATGTCTATAAGGTCTGACACACAAAGGACTTGGGGAAACCGCGAAGCTCCTAGCAATGGCTCGAGATGTCAGGAGGTCCCTATATTAAAGGGATTACCTTAATCCAAACGTCAGCACTTCTCTCATAGACCTCATGCGGGCACATCCACCGTGACTTAGTCCTTACCGATTAGAAGTCTTCAGCCTTAAGGGCTGGTTATCCTCCAGCAGCAGTGTGTCGCAGTGAGCTTGTCGCAGATATTTTTGATTTATGCCCAGTATCGAAGCGTGATCCGTGCTATGTTATTCCACGCCACAACACAAGAGGGACAATCAGGAACTAGCTGTGGGTCTAGATACGGCCGAGGTGGTGAGGAGGCAAGTTTGTGCGACAACCGAGGGACATGAGTGCGAAAAAGAGCGGGGATCCAGGTGGAAAAAGGGTCCCAACATTCTCGCGCACCTCACTTCTTCAGGAGTCATTTTCCACAATGGCGGTCATACAAAAGATACAAGCTGGTAAGGTACCAAACAGGAAATACTCATAGTGTAGAGCGGATGTTGATTGACCAATCAGAGGCCTCCTGTCTGCGGCACTGTGTGCAATTTGGGAGAGGTGCAGCAGAGCGTCTGCAGAAGGGGCGGGGCTATATCTGCGTTAACTGCGAAACACAAGCAGAGGACCTTCTTTCTAAGTATAAATCAGCCTTTAGTGCTACCAACCAACGCATTCATTGGGTTTCCTTATTATCAGGTTATGATTAATGTCTAACAAAAGGAAGGACACAAACCGTGAAGATCTTCTCCTGAGCCTGGACGGCCTCTGGGTCTCTGCGTCGCACCATCTGAGTCATGACTCTCAGGGCAACGGCTCGGGTGGGCACATCAGGGTCACACGCCTCTAGCATCCAGTCAGACAGAGGTTTGTCGTGAGGATCTGCCTGGCTTGAGCTGGATGCCCCTCCCCCATCTGTAGGACAGTGATCCTGTGGGGCCTGTTGGGACCTGCTGTCATTTCTGTCCGGACCAGCAACATCTGCAAGGTTTTCAGGCCTGTAGGCGCCATGAGTGGCAATGACAACTCTAAGGTTGGACGCCAGCTCCTGAATGAAGACATCAGGATACTGCTGAGACAGCGTCTCCAGAGGTGTGAGCAGGCGCTGCATACAGGAGTAGTCCTCTGGGCTGACCTGTTGAGTCAAAGGAAGATTTGTTGCATAATTCAGACCATACGATGTTAAGAAGTAATAGATGACCTGCTGCATGGGTGCAGGTGAAGGCGCCATGCGTAGTTTCAGGGGCGGTTACCTGAGGTGCAGACAGCAGTGTTGCCAACAGGCCCATCCCCATGCTCAGAGTCTGACTCTCCACTGGGTTCCTAACACTTGCTCCTGAGGGCCCTTTCAGGCCAACACAGGCTCTCTGGAGCAAGGACGCCATGAAGTCCACAACCTGCAACACATTTAGAAGCAGTCCGTAAAAAGCGAACTCTGCTCAATGATCAAGAAGCTTGCAGAACCAACTTTTGCAGCAAAAACTGTCCGTAGTCCAACATAGCCATCAGGAATGGAGGTCCTGAGACCAGTCCTGGTTTCTCAACCTGTTTTGTCGTGCTGTTGGGCTCTTTTTCGGAAAGTTACGACTCAGTTTTGGTTTAGTTTTGTCAGGCCTCAACAAACTGTTCAAGGCCGGTTCAAAATGTTGTAGTTTCATAAAATAATAATATTTAGGATACAAAACGTAACTCTCTTTGATCTTCAACTGCAGACACACATCACACTGCATGTAAATTAAAAATGACATTGGATGGCCACTGGAGCTCAGCTGATGTGTATTATAGAAAACCTAATCCAGGTTTGAGAAGAGACGACAAGAAATTACAAATGATTGTAGACCGGATATAGAGTTGAATGGCAAACATGTTGAGAGTGGAACCTTTTAACCTGTAAAATAATAAAAAATATAGATTTTTATAAAAATATTAAAAAGCAATCAAGTGTGCTCTGTTTAAAATCAACTTTTTATGGATTTAATTGTATAAAATAATGAAGAATAGTAGCAGAGGCAATAAAAGGACATTCATAGGGTTGTGGACTAGAGGATTAAAAACCATACCACAAGAAAACGAAATGTAACTTTAATATCTTAACGTGATACCATAGATCATGAAAAATAAGAGTTTTAGTTGAATAATGAAGAAAAGAATGAATGGGTCCGTTGACTATTAAAATAACAGTTAGTTGCAGCCCTACAGCCACCCATCATCTCTGTACTGACCTGTGAGGTCTTCCTCAGCAGCTGATCGTGCTGCAGACAGTCCACCATCACAGCCAGCACCTGAAGAAGCGCTAGCTTCTCAGCTTGTCTCTCTGCTCCACCCAGCAGCTGCTGCTCCATCTTCAACAGCGTCATGGCTGCCACTTCCACCTCATCCTCATGCTTCACCTCTTCATCGGCTATCGCAGCCCAACTGGTCAGCTCCTGCAGGATGTGCAAGGTCAGCGATTCAGTCAGTAAACACCTCTAATAAGCATGAAAATATCCACAACAGGATGTTACTTTTGAGGCAAATGTTCTGATATCTATTTAAGTCAAGCTCACTTCAACACACTGCTGTAAGAGTATAACCAGGAAGCGAGGTAGGAGGGCAAAATAGGTTTAGCGCCACCACAGCACGGGAGGGAGAATAACGCCCAGGAGCAAATGGATAAAAATAGACCGGAGGAAAAAAAAAACATGAATCGATTCTCTTGCGGACGTATCGATGCATTGGATCGTCGGCTGTTGGATCGATGCATCGATACAAAGCGATTATTATTTACACCCCGAGTCAGTACTGTACATCTATTCATAAAATCTGACCAATCTCAACAATTTATTCTTCTTATTCTTCCTTTAACTCTTGAAAACACACTATCCAGTAATTGCTATGAAAAAACGACTGCTTTGGCTTTCAGAACCAGTTTAAGGAGTCTGGTTGTTTTACCTTACAGAAAAAGACAAACAATTCCATGCATTTGCTACCTCTAGGCTAAACTTTTAATCTTCTATAGTATTAAGATGCCCAAATAATAAAAAACATGAGACAGTTAAAAAAAAAAGGCTCAAATTGATTTTCTTAAAAAGATACGACATGGAAGAAGGGAGGTGACCTTAAATTAGTAATCTTAGTCACTGTAGATGTGTATATATATTTTGCCAATGGTTGTGGCTACAGTATGAGTGATAAATGTACAAATGCTTATGTGTATAGGAAATATAAATCTGTTTCTGTCTATATGTGTATGCAGTTTTTTACCCACTCAATTTACCTTGAGTAACATACACTACCAGGGTTGGCAGTTTCTCCCAGATGGTGATTTTTTCCCAGGATTTTTCTGTTTTTTTCCAGCTGAAAGTAAAAGTTTCTTCCAGTCTATTCCAAAAGAAATTTGTAAGTTTTTCTTTTGGTGAATATTTTGCCTGAAGCAGGCCCAAATCCAGTAATAACCTTAAGGTGGGGTTCAATATCTATAAACTATGGTGGTTATTTTTTTCTACCATTTAAAGGCTATTAGTCACTTCTGTATTAAAGGAGGAGCTGGACTACTCAACTTTATTTTGCTGCTATATTGCTGCTCTATGGGTATGAAAGCAGTGTTTGAACACAGTTGGTACTTTGCAAGTTTTGTCACCAATAGTTCTTCATTCAGAATAAAGAATAGAACTTTATTGATCTCAAAATGGAGAAATTCACTTGTGACATCAGCTCTTATAAACAAACAAGAGGTGCATCAATACGGAAAAGGTGCATATACAGTGAATCCAGATATATACAATGGATGGTAAAATATATAAGAGATTAAAGGTGACATCTTATGTACAGTAAAGTGGTTGCAGGTAAAGTGCAGTTTCTGGCTTGTTAAATAGATAAATAGTATAAGTTTTAGCAGCGTTATTACACCAGATTATAGTGCAGTGGTATTGTGAGGTCTGATAGCAGCAGGGAGGAATGACCTGCAGTAGCGTCCTCTTTAATTCAGTTGAATTCAGTTTATTTCTATAGCGCCAATTCACAACACATGTCATCTCAAGGCACTTTAAAATTACACCAGATCATCCAGTCAATTGATTCAAGGTTTTCTATCGAAGGAAAACCAGTTGATTGCATCGACTCGTTGACTCGAAGGCAATCCCTCCCACTAAGCAAGCTTGTTGCGACAGTGGAGAGGAAAAACTCCCTTTGAACAGGAAGAAACCTCCAGTAGAACCAGGCTCAGTGTGAGCGGCCATCTGCTGAGGCCCACTGGGGTTCAAGGAGACGGAAGCAGACGTAGAAAAAGCAGCTGTAAAAGGCGGCCCGGTCCAGGAAACACACAGCCAGGCAGACGAGCTCTGAGCCTCTTTACACATGGGATATATAAATCTGTTACAAAAGGAGCTGCTCCTCCATCGAGTCCAGAGAGCTGCCTAGGATAGAAGTGACTTTCTCACCAGCTTGTTCGGTCTCTTTCTGTTCCACTCTGCGCTGCCTGGGGCCCAGCAGACGACAGCAAAGAGGGCGGCTGAGGCCACTATAGAGTCATTCATCTAATTATATTAATTCTTAATTTGTGTCACTGTGTCTATTCTCATAAAGATTTCTCCTGTTATAGCTTGATGTATATAGTGAGTTGTTTTCAATGGAACTATCCCAGTTCTACAAAATATGATCTAGTAACAGGACTTTCTTCCAGTTTCTTCTGGAAGAAATGGGGGGAAAAGAAACAACCTTTCTTCCAGTTTCTTCTACTTGTCTGAAAGAAACATGTTTCTTCCGGGAGAAACTCAACCCAACACTACTAAGTTAAATGTATAGTGGAGGATTTTCGCAAATATTTGAAAAGACCCACCCTCTCCACTTGTAAAAAGCACTTGCACAACCCTGTACCAGCTCCGGAGAGGGAACGCCTATTAAACACGGACAGCAGCGTGCACAAGCCCATTTGTCCTTGTGCACGCTCTGTTTAAAAGTTTCTGTTTGCATCACTCATACAAGCTTACTTTCCAAAAGAAGATTTACAATTTTTCCACAATGTCAGACTCACCACCGGTAAGTGAAAATGGGGACGACAACATAGAACGGCCTTACATAAACATAACAACAGAATGATTGACACTTAGGGAGGCCTCTTATTTTATTGATCCACCCGGAAAAAGAAAATCCTCTCCTATATCTTTAAGTAGAAAACAGACTGTTCTGCAATATTTCTCTCTGAGTTTACAGGAAACTTTGAGATGCCAGCGAGGGGAGGAGTAGAGCATGTGAGAGGAAAGCAGAGCTCCCCTGCAGTGGGTCTGATAAGCTAAGCTGCTTAATACTGGAGGTACCTCAGCTTTTTCCAAAACTGAGATCTTCAGAGGTTACAGGTCTGGCTAGGTTGGGGAGTTTCCAACTGAACGTTTTTTTTTGATAATTTCATGTTTTTAATGCTGTACATACTAAGCTAACAGAAGCTAATAATGACTGCATGCTACACTATGCTGACACGCAAAAAGAAGCTCCACTTCACAAAGCGTTCAAGCACCAATATAACATTAATGTTTATGTGTTTCCTAATATGCTGAAAACATTTGATTACCAAAATATAACCAAAGAGTCCTTTAAGATGAGTTGCTATCCTCCATTCTTTTAAGTCGCAGGGAACTTATATTTAAATGTCAAATCCTTCTGGCTTAAACATGTATATAAATGTACTCTTTATCAGACCATATTGTCCCAAAGGTTAGAAAATTTATATGGAAAAAAAAATCCTGTCTTAATATCTGTGTGTTTTTTTCCATTATCTTCTGCAGGCCAGTTAGTTATACGTCAGCCTGAACACCTAAATTCTGCCAATCATGTATCAATGATCATCTGTCAATCAAATTTTTTGGTCATAGCAGTTTGATTCATATGTCGCAGTTAATATACGCAACGGTTGAAATAAGAAATCAGAATCATTTCCTTTCCCATTGAGTTCCGTCCCAGTGTTCACAGGGATGGACGTCTGTGTCTTCAGCAGGCGTAGAGCTAACAGAACTGGCAGCGTTGTGAGCCAAGGGCTCAAATATGTACGGCTGGAAGCCTTCTACACCAAACCAAGCTTCTGCCACCCTGGCGTCCTCTTCCACAACATCTTCATCTTTCCTCCTCTAAATAAAAAATGAATGATGGAGGAGACTCATCCACGACCTCCGACACTAAACTCTCCACCTCTTGCATGTTTCCTCTGTCCATAGCGTTCCATGACAGTGTCGTTTCTAAGTCACCAATTTAGTGCTACTTGGTCCAAATGTAATTTCCCATTGGAACCTACTAGCACTAAGTTGCTAACTGGTTAGCAAGATGCTTCCGAGACACAGGCTTGCAAACCCTCTGCCACAACAATCCCGCCCCCTTGATAATCGACCAATCACATTCACTTTATTCACTTGTGTAAAGTCGTGCACCACTCGGGAGAATTCGGAAATGCAACGGTTGGAACAGCCGCCTCCCTGCGACTAGGGCTGCAACAACGAATCGATAAAATCGATAAAAATCGACTTTTAAAAGCGTTGGCAACGAATTTCATCATCGATTAGTTGTGTCGCGCGATTAATGCATCCTCCACCGCCGCCGTCATCACATCCACTTGACTGAAACGGGGGAAGAAAAAAAAAATACGACAGAGCGAGCCAGCGCTGCAGGTGCGCAGTGTTGCCAACTCAGCGACTTTTCAGACCCCTCCAGCGACTATTTTTCAAAAAAGCGACTAGCGAAAAATCTGGTGACTTTTTACGGTGTCACTGGCGGCTTTTGGAGACTCTTACGTGAAAGCATGTATCGTTCCTACTCTGCCGTGGGGCGCCTCCCCCATCCCAACCCCGTTCTCCCGCAGGAGTCCGTCTCAGCGCTGCAGTCAGAGCCGCAGGATGTTTACCCTCAGCGTCCAGATTGCAAATGAAGCGCGCATGCGCCGGGATTGACGGCGCAAATTGATCACAATAATTAAAATAGCCTGCGCTTTGTAAAGTGAAAAAAGTCGTAACATGCAACTTTTGTAAAAACAAATGAACATGGCACGGAAGCACCATGTTTGTTTCGTTTTAAAGTGGGGAAACGTAACGTTAGTTTCTCAGGTAGCTCATCTGATGCTTTCCTTACCGTGTTAGTAGGTTACAGACAGTGAGAAGGTTGGCTACTTATTTTACTTTTATATCATTTGAATTAGCTTAAGCAGCGTTTACATTTACTTTATAAATTAAATTAACTTGCAAATTATGAGGGCAAGGCTTTTAAAGTTTAAATCTTCTGGCAAAGATAAAGTAAAGAAGATCCTGCAATTTATGGAAGTAAAGCAGAATAAAATCCAGCGAGATCAGTAATATGTCAATTAATTATATGCCACATTCCCATGTAAATATCTGTCTTTGGAGGATGTGTTTTTTAGCACCCCTAGTTCTCTCATTTTTATTCCAAATACAATTTATAATTTGAATCACAGGGCTATTTTTATCCCTATGGTTCAGTATTTTCTCAGGTAGCAACTTTAACTGCTATACTTTCCTGTCTTAAAAGGCAGAACTCTTCTAGTCTAAAAAAAAAATCATTTGATGAAATGGGGGGGCCTATTGTTTGAGCCCCTTAGGGGCTTTTAAAAACAAAAATTTCTTTTTTGCGCTTTATGAAACAAAGTACCCTATATTTTGTGGATGTACAGCTACATTTCTCATGTAAGTTTGCGTAGTTTTAACACAAACATTTATTTTTCAATTGCACCAGTACAGTTAATGAGCAACCTGTACTTGTGTGCTTGTTTGTTCTGTCTAAAATGTTTATTTTGGAATAAAGAGGTTAATATAAAAAAATATTTTTTGTCCGATTCATCGATTAATCGAAAAAATAATCGGCCGATTCATCGATTTTTAAAATAATCGTTAGTTGCAGCCCTACCTGCGACTTTAATTAACAAGCCTGAAGAAGATAATTATTTCACTAGGAACAAACACATGAAGCTAATAAGCAATTAACTAAAGGTTATTGACAGTAATTAAGTAAATCATAGAATTAAATATTATTTAACAGATATTTATTCACTTCTTGTATTTGCACTGAATTGGTTTGAAAACACTTAATTTGCTCTGAATGAGTTAAAAGCTAATATGACCTCATTCCAAATTCTTCAAGATAAACTTTAGTTCTACAAAAAAATTCCTGCTGAACTGTGATATCATTGCTTCACTTACAGTTTTCTTCCTTGTTCTTTGTGTTTATATTAGCTTAGTTTAGTTTTTTACTAAAATCTGTCGGACTTGCAGCTGAATGATTTTTGTTAATAAACCCTTATATTGTAATAAAAGTTGTGGTGAATTTATTCCATGTATGTGCAGAATTATCAGTTTGACCATCATTTGAGCTGGATTCACACTTATCTGTTGTTCTGACAGACAGCCAGTGAACTTTTGTTCACAGAGCAATATATGACAGTCTGAATATTATCTAATTGCATAACATATTTGCCCACCGTGGGCATGGGAGGTACAATACTGCGGAACATTCTGCATATTTTGTTAATAAATGCAATTTTTTTTAGTGCAAAGGGTTGGACTGACTCTGGTGGGAGCTTCTCTACCTGCAGCAGTTCCAGGAAGAAATCCCCAGGCAGGTCTGAGTCCTTGAGCTGAGCCAGCAGGTGCATCAGACACTCCAGCCTCCACTGCTCACTGGACAGCTTCTCGTACAGCTCCTCATCCTCATCACTAGGATTACAGAAGAAACTCTGTTACGTTGACATTTAAAGGCTGCTTAGAGAACCGTAAGTCTGCTGTGGTCTCCACCTGCGGGTCTGTTTGCAGTTGAGCCTTACGCCTCCATCAGCGCCCGCCCTGAACTGGAACCCCACCGCCACATCATTCTTACACTCTCGGAGGCCGGAAAGCTGCCTCATAGACGACAGAGCAGCAGATTTCTCCGATTGGTTCAGGAACCAAAGCAAAATGTCCTGGCAGGTGGTGCTGGGGTGCAAAGAGAAGACGCAGCCATGCAAAATAATTCTTTCATTACTCAGCCTTCTGTCTGCAGAACCATGAAATCTTGGTCTAAACCAGGGGTCTCTAACTGGTTCCAGAAAGGGCCGTGTGGCAGCAGGTTTTCTTTCCAACCAAGCAATAGCTCACCAGACTCCATTCATCTCATCAAGTAATCATGTTAAGACTGGACTCACTTCATGAGATGACTGGAGTCTGGTGAGCTATTGCTTGGTTGGAAAGAAAACCTGCAGCCACACGGCCCTTTCTGGAACCAGTTAGAGAAGCCTGGTCTAAACAAACAGGAGCAGAATGAAGACCTACCGCAGATGAGAGACGTTCTGTTTGGTGAAACAGAATAGCGTGAAGATGACGGGAACAACTTCTTTGAGCGCTGACAGGAGAGTCGAAGTTGAAGCGTTTCCAACCACCCAGACCTGAAGGTCACATGACACACACACATTATGTCCCGCTATCCTCATAGGGAATTTGCATTGAGTGCCATTCATTTCTGAGGCTTAACCAGGACCCTCATCCCAAAGCTAAACCATTAGCAACACAGACCTATGCTGATGAAGGTTCTCAGTCATCCAGGTCATAGTCATTCCGTAAAAATTCAAAAAATATCCACTGGACTTGGTTTTCAAGATTTGAAGACGTTTCGCCACCTCTCCAGGAAGCTTTCTCAATTCAAATGTCTGGATCCGCAGTGAGATGGAGTCTTATATGGACAAGGCCTTGTATTGCTTGGAAACATGCAAATGGTAACCGATGAATGGGTCGTTTGGTTCCATCGTTAGCCTGTAATATCTGAACCTGTCTATGATTCTAGGAGTCGGTCGTTAAAGGGGGGATTGCCATTAAGGGGGGATTGTCTCCTGTAATACCTGAAACCTGTCTATGATTGTTAAGGGTCGGTCGTTAAGGAGGTATTGTATAGGAGAGGTGACTGGGGGAGGGGGAGGGGGAGGGAGAGAGAGAGAGAGAGAGAGAGAGAGAGAGAGATGCCTCAAGAAACGTCCTTACCCAGGAACTGGTTTAGCAAGAAGGCTTGGCTAACTGCATGTTGCGAGGCTAATGCTTTATTATGCTTCCTTGACAGCCTGCCTCCTTTTTCAATCGTCAGGATCTGACCCAGCATGGATAAAGACATGTAGGACTGACTTAAAGCACGTTTTAGAAAAGGCAAAGAAGCATGAACAATCTGGGATTCACATTGAAAATATTATAATATAGTGTACTTTTTCTAGGCGTTTGTTAATTTGCGTAGTTGCTCATAAATAAACACATTCTCAGAAAATAAATAGTTATTTATATATTAAAAATATAAAGCAGACTAATAGCTTCTCCATTATTAAACTAGTAAAAAAAAATTTCAGGTTTGTGACACAGTGTTTTTCTAATGTTTAATAATATAATTAATATAAATATATTGGTGTGATAAATTAATATACATGTGATTAGTTTTTGGTATACATCCATTTTGAATTTATAGCCCCCCCCGGAGAAACCTCCACCAGCCGCTACTGCCTGTAAGTCCACACAAAGTAGCATATTCCAACCGAGTTTTATCTCTAGCTTTTTACGTCGACCATAACATTTTGATCTGCTCTCACTCCATGTGTCTGCCATCATTAAGGCCCCGTCCACACGAAGTCAAACCCTGGCCTAAACGCACAAATTTTTCACAAAACCAGCCTCTCATCCATACGAAGCCGGCGTTTCGGGGTCTGTAAACGATCTTTTTTTTTTATTAAGCCTTCAGAGTGGGAAGATTTTGAAACGCCGTTTTCGCGTTTCCATCTTTAAGCTCTAACCGCATTTTTTTTCTTACACGCATGCGTCATAGCGTCGCCTCTAAACACCCATGCGCGACACAGTATCACAAGCACAATGGCGCCGTACTGTGTTGAATGGTTGCTGCTAATGCTACTCACCCTGCTGTCAGGCTTACAACAGAATCTTCTTCTTCTGGAATATCTCCAGGAAGAATAGAGCAATATCGGCGACATAGTTCAGCACCTTAATTTGACTGAACCACGAAAATGGACCCGCAGGGCAACCATGTATAAATATTACTGCGCATGCCCAACATTTCGTTGCCTGTTTTCGCCTATTTTTGCTTTGGCAACACAGCGCCACTTACAGGCCTGGCATACATTTTGCAGCGTTTTCATGCATTTGTGTGGTCGATCACATTTATTTTACGTCTCCGTCTTTACAACAAAGGTTCTGGAAAATATTAGCGTTTCGTGTTCGTTTTGACTTCGTGTGGACGGGGCCTAAGGGCCTTCCAGTCCTCTGTTCAATCAGGGCCACGCCCAAATGCTAAATCATCAATCACTCTGCTCATAATCCTGTAATCCTGATTCCATTTGGTCCTTGTTATCTTTATTTCTACATTCTGTGGTTCTTGTTTAAACTGTATATTGTTTGATCACACAAACTATACCATTAAATGACTTCATAACAGCATTTTTCTTTAAAACTGGAGTTAATGTCGACTTTTTTGGGACAGCCTACCTTCCTGAAACAGTAATTACTGTTTGACACATTTCCTTTATTACTGAGGCAACGAAAGCCCTCTTGAAAAGGAGGGAATCACCATAGGAGCCAGTGGCTCTGCACTTTGTCTCGTATCTAATGAGTTATCACCTCCTAACAGAGACAAACAAAGCTAATAGCTGATGGATTTTTCTTCAAACAGTTCCTTGTTTATTATTCTTTTTAATTCAGTTTATTTCTATAGCACCAATTCACACACATGTCATCACAAAACACTTCAAAGAGAAAATTCCACCAGGTCATCCAGTCAGATTGGTTCAAAGTTTTCTAAGGAAAACCAGCTTACTGCATCGACTCAATGACTCTGTAGTAAGCCCTCACACTTAGCATGCTTGTAGCGACAGTGGAAAGGAAAACTTTCTTTAAACAGGAAGGAACCTAAGGCAGAACCAGACTCAATGCGAGCGGCCATCTGCCGAGGCCGACTGGGGTTCAAGGAGACAGAAGCAGACATAGAAAAAGAAGCATAGATACAAAAGGCAACTGTCAATCAGCTCCACAGGCGATCCCATCCAGGAAACACACAGCCAGGCAGACGAGCTCTGAGCCAGCTCCCATGTCAGAGGATGAAACAGAGCATATACGGTTAGGGTTGAACCAACAAATATTGCAGAATGAGAGAATACAGAAAAGTGGACCCTGTGTCCTCCAGCAGCCAAAACATATGGCAGCATAAATATAGAACATAGGACAACTAACCATTTTGGATGAGATATTATATATCTGACTGTATGACTTGGTTGATTTTGAGATGAAGTGGTGCTATAGAAATAAACTGAATTGAACTCAATATCAGGAAGGTAGAGCCAAGGAGAAACATCTTTCCTGTGACCCAGATTTTCTGGTAATCTGAAGTGACCTTGATCAGATGTTCTCCAGGCTTTCTGAGGGTTTCACCTAATTATCTGGTATCATTTTTACCCAGTTTTTGGTCCAAATTTTGTAGTTGTCCATTCAAAGAGGATTATTCAGGTTAAAGAGGGTCATACAACCCAATGGACAAATAAGAGCCATGTTCACACAACTAACTTTGCTCAGAATGGAGTTTGACTAAGATTTACCTGTCACAAAGACACCCTACCCTAATCTGAGAAACATCCAAAAACATCAAAAACCTCAACACGTTGGTCACCTTGTATATGTCCTCCAAACAGCAGGTGAGCTCATACTCCTCCACAGCGACCTGTGGGTGCTCTTCAACTACAAGAAAAAAATGGGAGAGGAGGTGATAAAAGCCCTGCAGGGAACTGCAAAAGGAATAGAAGAAATATAAATCATGTACAAGAAATAAGTAAACCAAAATCTACTGCTTTACTGTATAGGACATACTCCTAGGAACTACGTTCACACTGCAGGCCTTAATGCTAAATTCCGATTTTTTTGTGAAATCCGATTTTTTTTTGAGTTTTCGTTCACATTTACAAATATATGCGACTTGTATATGATCTCCTGTGTTAACTACATTCATACACCTGAAGTTTCCCACATGTACAGTAGAGGATGCAATGACGTCACAAGCGAGCGCGCTCTGTGTTTTAGGAAGTGAACATGGATGGTAGCGCATCTAGCGAGCTTTCCCAACCTTAACAACACAATCTTTTCAAGATGGTTAAACATTAAGACTAGGGGTGGAACAGTTCACAAAATCCACGGTTCGGTTCGGTTCACAGTTTCGTGGTCCCAGTTTTCGGTTCGGTATATGTTGATTGTTAGCCTGACATGTTGGTCGTGTTGCTGTTAGCATAAACAAAATGTGTTGCACAATGCTTGCACACTGTTGCACTTTTATCCACAACTTTCTTTCCGCCGTCATCGTAGGTCACTCTAAATGCAAAGCGCTCCCATACAGCAGACCTATAAAGTGCTGCTGGCGCGTCTTCCAACTCCTGTTCTTTCCCACTCGCCATACCCACACAATTCTCCACAACAACAGATTTTTTTCTGCTACACCCGGCTACGCTGCTTCGCTTCTTCTTCTTCTTGTTTACTACTGGTGGTTGGCTTTGGTCGCAGTACTGCCACCTTCTGCTCTGGAGTGTAAACGCTTCGCCTATGAGAAAAAGGACCAGCGCATGAACCGAATGCAACACATGTGAATCGAACCGTCGAACCGGACAATTTTCATAAACCGTTCCATCCCTAATTAAGACTGCTCTATGCAGCCCTGCCCGCAATGCTTGTTGTTTTTCTTGCTGCTTCTGCGTGGCAAGATGGAGAATAGCGACCTTTGTCGAGTATTAATGGCACATAGGTTGGATGAATGTGAATTGGACGTTCAGACAGGTTGAAATCCTCAGATACGTATCGGATTTAGCACCACATAGCCAAGTGGCCTGGGTCGCATTGGAAAAAGTTGGATCCGTGTTGTTCAGACTGTCGTGAAAAGATCAGATCTTAATATAATTTACTGACAGTTGATTTAATTTTGATTATTGTTTCACGGTTTGTTGGTTTCTGTCCGTTAATCTGAAACTACAGGCTAATAAAACAGGACCCTGCTGGATCAGCCATCACCAAGGAGCCGGGCAAAAAGCTTGGTTCGGGTCCTTTTTTTCAATAAATATGTAAAGATTCTCAGTCATCCAGGTCATGGTCCAGCTTAAGAGGTTCAGTTTAGGCAACTGGAGGTGGTGTTTTCTAGAAGATGTTTCACCTCTCTTCCAAGAGGCTTGTTGAGTCCTAATTAGTGGTGGGGAGTACTGAGATGAATATGCTGTAGGTGGAACAGAGAATTAAAGCTGCAGTCTGTTACATTGAGAAGAGAGCAGACTTCGACTGAAAATTTGAAGAAAAACAGGTTTCACGCCACTCCCCCTCCCTCTCTGCTTCACTCATGCCCCACCTCCAAGCTCCACCCCTCTCACAGCATCTGCGCGGCTACCGCATGCGACCAGAAGCGTCCAAGCAGTACGCGGCATGGAGTGTGAACCGGTAAGAGCGAGAACACTCACCTCCAAGCAGCTAGATATAAGATGCTGGTTATACCGAAGTTTGCCGTGTAAGCAGTTGTCGGCAGGGGCAGTAAGGGCAGTTTCTCTTTCGCTGGTGGCTGTCGCTCCGCCATGACTTCCACGCGCGTCCTCCTGACTGCGGCAGCCGGGCGGCAGCGGCAGGTTCAGCGGTGAGAGGGAGGGGGCGGGATTCAGTGTGTGTGAGCTGTGATTGACACTCCATCAGACGCTCCTCTGGCTGTGATTGGTTGTTTTGACTCGTCCCGAAATATTCTTTCCAGATTGCAATACAGGCAGTAGGCGGGACCAATTGAAGCAGTTTTTTTCACAGGTTACATATCACATGTACTGCTGTCTGGGCATAGGGACAGTTTTAGCCAATATGACAAAAAAGTGATTTTTAAAAACTTACAGACTTCAGCTTTAAGGGGAACAAAAGCTGGCTCTGATCCCTCCTATGGGATTGGCCATGGATATCACCTGGGGAGTTAATGGTCGTTAACTCCCTTGTTAGAGTCGTTTGGGTCACATACTTCATTGAAGTGTGAGTCAGGTAAGGGCAGGTGAGAGGTGTATCTTCTGGGTATTTTTGCAAAAAGTGCATTGTAAGTAGGTGAAAAATTGTTTCTATGATCACCTCCTCTGTTGAGAGATGATTTTTCCAGATGAACAAAATGGCTTCTTTAACCCCTCTCTCAAACCATCTTTCTTCTTGGCCAGAATATTGACGTTGTTGTCCTCAAATGATGGTCCTTTAGCCTTCCACCAACACTTGAAGGCTTAATGACTCACGTTTGAGGACTGGCCTCTGAAGTGGTATCCATCAGTGATGAGCCCTGTCAGGTCAGCCAGATAACAACAGTACAATAACCTTCCAGAGGACAGAGGGCTTCTAGAGAGGAGGACTTTCTCTGTCTAAACTGACATTTGGATAATTAAGTCAGGGTTTATGTTGGATGATGTATTTTCTTATTTTGTAAAGCCAAGAAGGCAACAATGTTTGGGTTCTGACCAAGTGAAATATTCAGAAACTTTTTGGATATAAACCACTTCAGTTTTAATCTGGGTGAGTCGAGATGAAAGTATCAACGTTCAGTTTTGCAGGACCGGCGGTTTGCTTTCATATCAGCTTGGAGAGCAACGTCGGATATGACTCATATATCCATGCAGCAGCCGTTGGCTTGAAGTTTCAATTCTCTTAGAGTGGTTCATGTCCTTTAGATAAGGAGGAAATCACTACTTTTTTTATATTGTCAGTCTTTGAACATGAGAAGGTATACTGACCAGAGGCAGTGATGCACCTCTGCAGAGGAGCCAGCAGTGGGGCGAGAAGGTACTGCTGAGCAAAGCCAGGCCTTTCCTGCACCATCAAGAGCGCCGCTCTGGTGGCAACTCGCTGGAACTGCTGGGCCGTCAGCTTGTCTCGGAAGTGCAGGAGGTCAAGAATCTGAGAAACATCTGCTTGTTTTAGCAAGTGTTAAATTGAACAACTTCAGTCACACAGACAAATACCATTTCATAAACAAAACATGCCGTCATGGAAAAGACAGAAACTGAAATAAGAAATTAGATGTTCCCAAAGCTGTGCAACTGATTTCCCCTGATGACATCACAAAGGGCAGGTTTTTCAAACAGAGCATTTTGAGCACACATTAGATAAGAGGTGGAAACAGGCAGTGAAATGTGTGATCCTCAAACACAGACACTTCCTCAAACACTTATGGACACATATGACTCATACAAAATGTTTCTGAAGTGGGACCTTTAGGGCCCACAGTTGATTAGGGGTGGATGCAGACAGAAAGCTACATGTGCTGCAATAAACCTTCTGCATTATCAAGCAGGTAGAGAGAACAGACAGTTCAGAAGAACCTCTGTGAGACTAATCCTGCTCAGATGGATGAGTACCTCCCTCTAAAACTGAGTGTGGAGCAGACCTGAGGACAGACCAGGCTGAAGTAGCCATCTGCTGAAGCCGACTGCTGGGGGCAGGCCACCAGGATCCGAGCAACTGCATCACTTCTTCTCCAATCCGAGTCGCCCCCTGCAGGAGGAGAACAGAGGTTCAGTTAGGAAAACCAATCAGCCAGAACCCTTGAAGGTTTTTCATTTTACTGTAATTCTTCACACTTTCCAATGATCTGCCCAGTGATTAAAGCAAAAAAAAATCCTTAGCCTGAACAAGAAATTTATATATATACACACTACCGTTCAAAAGTTTGGGGTGACATTGAAATTTCCTAATTTTTGAAGGAAAACCACTGTACTTTTCAATGAAGATCACTTTAAACTAGTCTTAACTTTAAAGAAATACACTCTATACCTTGCTAATGTGGTAAATGACTATTCTAGCTGCAAATGTCTGGTTTTTGGTGCGATATCTACATAGGTGTATAGAGGCCCATTTCCAGCAACTATCACTCCAGTGTTCTAATGGTACCATGTGTTTGCTCATTGGCTCAGAAGGCTAATTGATCATTAGAAAATCCTTATGCAATCCTGTTCACACATCTGAAAACAGTTTAGCTCGTTACAGAAGCTACAAAACTGACCTTCCTTTGAGCAGATTGAGTTTCTGGAGCATCACATTTGTGGGGTCAATTAAACGTTCAAAATGGCGAAAAAGAGAACTTTCACCTGAAACTCGACAGTCTATTGTTTTTCTTAGCAATGAAGGCTATTCTATGTGAGAAATTGCTAAGAAATTGAAGATTTCCTACAAAGGTGTGTACTACTCCCTTCAGAGGACAGCACAAACAGGCTCTAACCAGAGTAGAAAAAGAAGTGGCAGGCCGCATTGCACAACTGAGCAAGAAGATAAGTACATTAGAGTCTGTAGTTTGAGAAACAGACGCCTCACAGGTCCCCAACTGGCATCTTCATTAAATAGTACCAGGAAAACACCAGTGTCAACATCTACAGTGAAGAGGCAGCTGCTGGATTCTGGGCCTCAGGGCAGAGTGGCAAAAAAAAAGCCATATCTGAGACTGGCCAATAAAAGAAAAAGATTAAGATGGGCAAAAGAACACAGACATTGGACAGAGGAAGACTGGAAAAAAGTTTTGTGGATGGATGGATCCAAGTTTGAGGTGTTTGGATCACAAAGAAGAACGTTTGTGAGACGAATAACAAATGAAAAGATGCTGGAAGAATGCCTGAGGCCATCTGTTAAGCATGGTGGAGGTAATGTGATGGTCTGGGGTTGCTTTGGTGCTGGTAAGGTGGGAGATTTGTACAGGGTAAAAGGGATTCTGAATAAGGAAGGCTATCACTCCATTTTGCAACGCCATGCCATACCCAGTGGACAGTGCTTGATTGGAGCAAATTTCATCCTACAACAGGACAATGACCCTAAACACACCTCCAAATTGTGCAAGAACTATTTAGAGCAGAAGCAGGCAGCTGGTATTCTATCGGTAATGGAGTGGCCAGCGCAGTCACCAGATCTGAACCCCACTGAGCTGTTGTTGGAGCAGTATGACCGTATGGTATGCAAGAAGTGCCCATCCAACCAATCCAACTTGTGGGAGCTGCTTCTGGAAGCGTGGGGTGCAATTTCTCCAGATTACCTCAACAAATTAAGAGCTAGAATGCCAAAGGTCTGCAATGCTGTAATTGATGCAATCTAATACTAATCCAGACATTTTGAATTGAAAAAGCATCCTGTGTCAGAAGTAAAACGTCTTTAAACTTAGAAGGCCCAGTTCAGTTTGGGAAGGAAAATACTGAATTGTTGATGAGCTCCTGGTCTGTCAGGGATCATGATTGACAGATGAAGAACAACAGAAATCCTCTTCCTGACCTTTCAGGGTTTTGTCATCAGCCTTGCATACAGGCATCTTTTGGATTAAATCACGATTACAGATAGTCTGCTATGACCTAAATCAGCCGAGGCCTAAAGAGCAGGTTCTCCTCCAGCAGCAGTGTGTCGCAGTGAGCTTGTCACAGATATTTTTGATGTATGCCCAGTATTGAAGCGTGGTCTGTACAATGTTATTCCACGCCACAACGCAAGAGGGACAATAAGGAACTAGCTGTGGGTCTAGATACAGCTGAGGCGGTGAGGAAGTGGTGGCAAGTTTGTGCGACAATGGAGGGACATGAGGGCAAAAAAGAGCGGGGATCCAGGTGGAAAAAGGGTCCCAGCGTTCTCACACACCTCGCTCTTCTAGCTGGTCCATGTTCACGAGTCGTTTTCCACAATGGTGGTCATACAAACAAAACAAGCCGGTAAGGTACCAAACACGAAATACGCATAGTGTACAGCAGATGTAGATTTGACCAATCAGAGGCCTCCGGTCTGAGGCACTGTCTGCGGTCACCTACAATCTGGGAGAGGTGCACCAGAGTGCACTGCGACATACACACGGACGCCATGGTTTCTGAGTATAAATCAGCCTTGAAGGGGTTATAGAATGCAAAACTGAGTCTACATTGTCACGAATAACGATAGTTCAGTGGGCAAAATTGATGTACAGAAAGGTTCAAACCCCATCGACACCTCCTAGCTCTCCAAATCTCACAATTCTAAACTTCCACCATAAAACGGGCGAATCCAAACGAAGCTCCGAATTGACGTAAACTCTGGGATGTTGCCTTATTTGGTTCTGGCCTGTACTTTTGTCATGGCCTGAAATTGACATACAGTAAATGCAGTGTTCCAGGCTGCACAGAGAAAGGGGAACCTTTTCACAGTCTTCCCAAGGATCTGAAGACTCGCTTTAAGCATTTTACCAAAGACAGCTTTCAAAATCTTGGACAGTTCAAAGCAGGCTTTTTTAAACTTCTTTAACTGAAACGAGGGGCAGTTCCGACCATAAGGCCATCACAACCACAAGCTGTGAGTATGACTGTCACTAAGCTGTTGATAGCAATGCTAGCATATCTATGTTGACCTGATTTGGGTTTCTGAAAAGAAGGACTGCTGGGCCACTGAATGAACCGGACCGGGCATTCTAACCGAGCCGTGAGCTCGGGGGCTGGACTGGGAACCCCGTCGGGGCGGGGGACGAAGCGACTGAACCCGTCCTGTAGCCTGGACACCGGTGGCCCAGCGCTTCCCCCTGCCTGCCCAGTAAAGCAGGCAGGGGGAAGCACGGGGCAACCAGTGTCCAGGCTACAGGACAGGTTCGGTCGCTTCGTCCCCCGCCCAGACCAGCCCCGGAGCTCACAGCTCGGTTCTCCTTCACTGTAGTTGACCAAAATCCAAGATTTTGAAATTTCCCCCAGACATGTTTTTAGGTACAACAAGTAGGACATGCCTGGGAAAAGAGGACGTCTGGTCACCCTACCTTATCAACAATTTGATGTTTCAGTGAGTGAGTGCTTGTTGCTATGATGTATCTTTGCTCAGCAGCTTTGCTTGTTGTAAACCAACCAATCAGCGCACAGCTCATCTAAATATTCATGAGCATACCATAAAAGGAAGAAAACCTGTCGTTTCCTTCTAGGGCTTTTAACCAGGCTTGCATTAGGGCTCATAGAACAGAAAATATGCCATTTCCAGCCCAACCAATGTTACACACCCTATTCAGAGACCTTAAGTTCCAGAACCAAATACCCAATAGAATCATTCTATGACCCCTTTAAGGCTGTAAAGATGAGTTACAGCCAAACATGTTTATGCTGTCACAGCTCTACACTAACTGAGCATCATCTCTCTATTCGTCCTCCTCACCCGTTCCACCTTCCAGGATGGCTCTGACGATTGCCTGAACACCATTAGGCTGCATCAGACGCTCTGACAGCAGCTGACCACAGAGACGCCTCAGCCAAGCCGGAGCAGAACCCTGAGAGGCTCTACTGCTGCCAGGTCCGATGGAGCCCTCAGCTGGATCCGACTGGAAAGAAGAAAGGATGGAGAGGTGAAGGATCAGAGAAATCTGCCTCGTTTGACTTGAAAGCGTTTGAGTCAGAACAAAAAAAAAGGACACGATGAGCCTTGAGCTGGTACCAGAAGCAACCACAGCTTTACCAATTTTTTCTCAGGCAGGTAAAGAAGTCAGGCTGTCAATAAGATAGAAAATGCATGTTTTTATCTAAAATAAAAGTCATTATCATCTGATTATTTCTATGTTTCCCCTGTAGAACACTAAAGATTGTTTCTTCTACAACATGATATTTTCACAACAGGCCCATTTGAAGTAAACTGTCATTGTGGCCTCATATCTGCTGCCCCCGTGTGGTAGGTATATTACTACAGCTGTGAATTTGAGCTCTGACTGATGGGATGTTTTCAGCCCGGAACACCTGATGGAAAACAAAAACACTAGACCTGAAAGAAGTTCTTTCTTTTCAATTCAGATTATTTCTTAGAGCGCCAATTCACATCAAGTGATCTCAGGGCATTTTACAGAGACAATTCAACCAGATCATGCAGTCAGATTGGTTCATTTTTTTCTCTAAGGTAAAACAGCTGATTGCTCATCGACTCTTCAGAACCTCACACCAAACATGCTCGTAGCGCAAGTGGAGAGGAAAAACTCAATTTCAACAGAAAGAAACCTCCAGCAGAACCAGAAGCAGGCAGTTCCTGCTGGTGCAGCCATCTGGTGAGGCTGACTGGGGTTCAAGGAGACAGAAACAGACATAACTGAACTTTATCGATTTCACATTGGAGAAATTTACCTCTTCATTCAAACCAGGCATCCCCAAACTTGGTCCTCAAGGGCCGCTGTCCTGCAGGCTTTAGAGGTTTCCTTGCTCAAGAACAGCTGATTTTAATTGAAAGCTGATTAACAGGCTTTTGCTCTACTGCAATCATTACAATCAGCTGTGCTAAAGCATGGAAACCTCTAAAACCTGCAGGACAGCGGCCCTTGAGGACCAAGTTTGGGGATGCCTGATTTAAACCATCCCCTTGGGGAGCAATGGGCTGCCATTGTGTGGCGCCCAGGGAGCAATCGGGAGTTAAGGTTAGGTTATCGGCGAGGCAGCCTGTGGGAGAGGGTTTCAAACTCAAAACCACGGGATTAGAAAAAGGCATAGATACAAAAGGTTAATTTTTTCAGTTTTTGCACGCAGCTACTGCTCAAAGCTCACAATGTATGTGCAGCACGATCGCTCTCAAGCGATCTACCTGCTCACTCTGCACGACTAAAAACCACGCTGGACTCAGCTCTGCAGTGAGATGGAGCTGCTCTGACTCGTCTATCTGGAAGCCAAAAAAATAGCAGGGGATATTAAGCTCACTAGAGTGAAATGCGCTGCCTTGGTAATTTGTGCAATTTTGTGCTGAAAGCCCTGAAAAGAAAAGGCGAGACGCATTTGGAAAAAAGACATGGCTGAGCAAACCTGGCTACTACGGTCTGTCAATTTTACAGACAGAACTGCATTTCACGCATTGCACCCCCGCCATGCTGCTGCGTTTACATCTGATGGGAAGAAGAAAATGTAGAATCCTTGTTTACTCATGCGCCCTGAGTGATTTGCCCACGAGGGGAGGGGAAAATCAGGACATCAAACATGCTAGATTTTCTCCCGACCTAACGATTCCTGATCAGGCGGTGGTCGCGAGAGGCTGATCTCCCCCCTCGTTACCCCCTGTACACTATACACTCACGATCAGGCTGAAAATTGGCCAGATCGAAAGATTCTTGCACGACTGGAAAATCGCCCCGAAAATCGCACAGTGTACGCCGGCTTAAGACAAACAGGGCTACACTGAAAAAAGGCAGATCTCCAACATCTACAAACGAAGGTGTTGATGTTTGCAGCACAGCTGATATTTCTCTCCTGGATGGAGCCACTGCCAAACAGGAACAGACCAGATGAAGCTACTATGATGAGAAAGAGCAGAGAGAGCATAAAGTTAGAGGTTGAACTAATGCTACATTCAGACCACATGTGCTAGTGGTAGACGAAACAGCTAATTCACATGCAGCATGTTCTGAGCAGGAGAAGCCCCTCATAAGCTTCTGAGCACCCGAGGCGCGGGACACGCTTCCAAAGCAGCAGCTGCTGGAGTTGGAAAAATGTAACTTTTGCTGCTCGACAAGCCACATCAACCAATCAGAGAAGCTGATTGGATGAAGCTGATGCGGTCTGAACGTAGCATAACACATACTGCAGAGTGGGAGAATGGACAGAATGAAGCAAAATGATGAAAAGGGGTCCCTATGTCCTCCAGCAGTCTAAGCCTATAGCAGCAGAACTATAGAGATAGCTCAGGATAACCTGAGCCACCCTAACTATAAGCTTTATCAAAAAGAGAATTTTTAAGCCTAGTCTTAAAAGTAGACAGGGTGTCTGCCTCACGGACTAAAACTGGTAGTTGGTTCCACAGGAGAGGAGCCTGATAACTAAAAGATCTGCCTCCCATTTAGAGGTGAGTATTGGCATGAGTGTTGCGATTCGATACATGTCGCGATACTTGGGTCACGATACGATATTATCACGATATTGCAGTATCACTATATATTGCAATATTTTCCTCAGCTATCAAAATCAAATGATGAGATAAAACAGCAAGTGCTGTATATTTTCATCAGAAAATATTGATTAGGTATTATTATCCATGTTGTTTGGGGTTTTCTTCCACTGTGACTGCCTCAAATACAGATTTGGTGCTGCACGCACAGTTAAAGAGCTCCACAACGCTTTCTGCCAGAGTGGTGGTGCAGAGGTAGCCCATTTTCCCATCAATGTTTTATGTAACCATTTTTTTTTTTTTGAAAATCGATACTAAGAAGTGAAAGATCGATATTATATTGGGCAGCTGAATATCACGATATATATCGCCAAAACGATTATTTCCCACACCCCTACTCCCATTCTACTTTTAGAAATTCTAGGAACCACTAGTAAACCTGCAGATTGAGAGCGAAGTTAGGAACATAAGGAACAATCAGATCTCTGATATAAGGTGGAGCTTGGTTATTTAGGGCTTGAAAGAAATAGAATTTTAAATTCTATTCTGGATTTAACAGGAAACCAATGAAGAGAAGCCAGGATAGGAGAGATATTCTCTGTCTTTTTAATTTTCATCAGAACTCTGGCTGCAGCATTACGGATCAGCTTAACTACAGTTTGTGGACTTTAGATGCTTTCCTATTATTTGTAGGGCTGGGTATTTTGGCCAAAGTCCTGAATCGATTGGATTTTGATTCATACAGTTTTAAATCGATTAATTTTGATTTATTCTACACATTTTTTCCACACGATTTATACCATAATGAAAGTGGTTCAACTGTGTTTCAAAACACTCATTGTATTTTATTTTTTCCTGTCATATTAAACACAAATTGCAAATTTGTAAATCGGACAGTTTAAACTTGAGATGTGCACAAAACTGTCTCAAAAGTGCAAACTTGTTTGTGAAAAGGGAAAAAGTGAAGCCTCACTCAAGTGAGCAGACGTGACAGAACGGGGACACAGCAGACATGCATGAGCTTTGTCTGTAACAACTAGAGGGAGTTTGCTGTTCAGCCCCCATTTGTTAATGTCTTCAATCAACCTATTGGCTATATTTGCAGCTGTCTGTCTCGAAGTATTTTGAGTGCATCTTTCCTGCTCACTTGAATGTGAACGTCAAGCACGTCACTATAAAACTAATCTCTCATTCACTAGACATTGATTTTGCAAAAATGTAAAGGAATCAAAATCGTTTAAATCGATTTTTTTACCCAGCCCTAATTATTTGTTTCATATTCGGTGTTATAACTACACAGACTGAGCAAATCTGAGTTGTGTTTTAAGTGTGCTGTACAGGTGCATTTGTAAATCAGTTTCTTTATGACTGTTTTAAGTCAATTCAGCACTGCTTTCCTCCATGGGTTCCTACAGCATAAGGCAAGTTAAATTCAAGACTTTTAAGACTTTTTAATGCCAGTTGAAATAAAAATTTAAGACCAAATTCACAAGAAACACAAGAAAAACCTGCTTGTGACAACTTAACCCAAAGGTTTATTTTAACATAAACCACTGCATTAATGTTTCAAATGTTGAAAAGCTTCCCATACAGGAAGAAAGCTAAAAACACACAAATGACAGATATATTTTAACAATTATTTAACTGAATTCACAAACTTTGTTTTAGCAGGGAACAAATCAGTTTAAAGCCCCAACATAACCAGTGCTAAGTCTTTCTTTCAGCTATTTTTCTTTGTATCGTTTCCTTAGTTTGATTTGGTGATAAGTGGAGGCGTTGCAGAGACAAGGGTGGAACCAAACTGAGAAATACCAGATGTTTCTCTGTAACTCCATTTTGGATGCTTTGTGTTTCGTGCTTCGCATGCGACTCCACTGCCTTAATTCCCATCGTTCTGAGCTTGAATCGCTTCTTGCACAAAAATCCACTGAGCCTCATGTATGTTCCCTGGTTTTAGCCATGGAGAAAACTCTTGGCTGGAGACAATTTTGGTTACATTTACACTTGCTCATATTTTCCACACAAAAAGTAAATGGTTCATCTCCCAAATGTCCCGGCTGCAACAACGCTTTTATTGGTTCCGCTATCGGGACGGAACCAATAATGGAGAGCCATTTTTTTTTTAAATAAAAAAAAAAGTCAATTTGAATGTTTTATTTAGATTACAAAAATAAATCATAATAAAAATAATCCTATTTATGATGTTTTAAAAATTAAGACCTACCAAAGACTGATTTAAGACATTTTAATACCAATTAAGGCCTTAGTTTTATTTTGAAGAATTCAATGCCTTTTAAGACTTTTTAAGGACCCGCGGGAACCATGCATGAGGATATCCTTCAGCCAACACCAAGCCTCAGAAATCTGTATCGGATGTAATGTAGTGTATTATATACACTGTACTTAATCTGTATTATTTTTTGTATTATTTTTTTTGCTTAATTTTAACTTAATTTAACTTAATACTTTTTTGCCCTGTAAAATGCCGGTAACCTTAATTTCCGGAGGGAGTCTTCCCAAGGGATCAATAAAGTACTGTCTAAGTCTAAGAAATGTAGACCGGTGCATCCCAACTGCACAGGTTGTAAAACAAAACATTGGGTGGGAGTTTCTACAGGAAGTAGCACCTGTTTAGGTCCACCTTGAAGGATCAACAGCTCCTTGACAACCATTGACTGGTAGACTTTTCCAAGGAGGCTCCTGAGGGCCTCTTTACATCGCTGACGCACATCTGTGCCAAGTGGCTGTATCAGCAAGGAAAGGACAGAAAATTAACCAACAGAATAGAAAATGACAGAGAAGAATAAACGTGTAGGGAGAAGTAAACTCACCTGGTCGTTCTTTCGCTGCGGCTCATAGCCCAGCTGGCACAGCGCTGCCATGACGTCCCCCAGATGTCTGCTGAACACCAGCGTGGCCAGAGTTGCCAGCTCCGCCACCTGCAGCAGGACTCTGGTTGTGGTCAGCAAACGATGTGCCACGGGAGGCGGAGCCTCCTTCTGGATCAGTTCTTCCACCACAGCACCGAACGCTGACCTGCGGCCAAGAGGGACGCCGACCCCTGTGGACAGGTACGGACAGAGCCCCAGAGAGACCACAAACTGCAGGGTGGAGCTGACCGTCTTCTGTTGGGAGACGCTAAGGACATCGGGGGGGAGCGGCGGGGCCATTTCAGGTGTACGGACTTTTCCTGCAGGAGGTGGCAGAGCCCCCTTGAAGCGCTTCAGCTCATCTGTCAGATGCTGGGTTAAGGTGAGGAGGAGGAGGAGACACTCCTGAACAAAAATCCAGGTGACGTCTTCTGTGTCGCTGTTGAACCAGTCGGCTGCTGCCTTCACCTCCTCCCTGAGCCGCCCCGCCCGCTGCAGGCCACCGTCGCTCTGAAGGCGCTCCAGAAGAAGGGCCCTGTTGGCCCCGAGAGCCACATTTAGGGCCTCCTGCTGTGAAGTCTGTGCAGACGCCTCTGCAGACACAAATGCACAGACAGTCAGCTGCTTTCCAGAAATAAAATAAAAACTGCAGAAACAGAGGAAACAACTGGGGGGCACTGAATCCGATTTAGCACGCATGTCATCAGATTCATCAACCATAATAGGACTTATTTCAATAAGCTTTACAGTCTATAATCACAGTATTTGCTCCAGAATGACGTTCTTGCTTAATCTAGTTTTATGTGTTTAGTTTTTTATAGTGTTGCGCCGATGCCATTTTTTGGCCCCGATACCGAGACCCGATACCTGGCTGTGCAATATCGGCCGATACCGATACCATAATAATGTAAAATAATTGCCATCATGGCTTTGTCAAGCTGCTGCCTACCTTTGTGAAGCAGGAAAATATCTAATACAAAGTGAATGCAGTAGAACTTTTTGATAAAAAGTTCTACTGTATAATAAAAATAAAAAGTTTTTATTGCCTACCAGGAGTGGGTGACAATAGTTGAATAAACTTATGGCTCTAAAAATGGTATCGGTGCCCTATTTGTTGGTACTCGCCGATACCGATACCACCATTTTAGGGCAGTATCGGCACCCCGTCCGATACTGGTATCGGTATCGGTGCAACACTAGTTTTTTATATCTAATATTTCACAGAAATTAAAATGGAGGATTTGATAATCATGGTAAATTGTGGTCATCAGTCTCTCCAGGATTCTGCGGTGGGATTTTTTTGGTAGTTTTTATGGATAACAAAATCACATCCATACTCCACTAAAGTTAAGAAATATATTGAGTTTGCCAAATCAGTTCATAAGCAGTCGCAGCATCAGTGTCCAACCCAGTAAAGCCACTCAGACGCGCTCCTCATTCCATCCGTCAGCAGTGCAGCTGTGGTTCTGTTCACTGATATTCACAGCCGACAATCTGGACAGCAGAGTTTTTAAAAATAGAAAATTCAGGAGGTATTGGTTCATTAATTTTTCCTTTTCCTTTCAACATGTTTGAATGTGAAGAATAAATAAAAACCCCTAAAGCAACGGGTAAAAAAACGATCAGAGCAGCCTGGAAAACCGAGCTCCTGATCGGTGCGAAAACCCCAAAAGCAGAAAGAAACAAATTAAAGACAGAAATTCATCAGACAGGATGACAGAGAAGAAACATTGCTGCCTCATCAACCTGCAAGAAGATGGAAAAACATTTAAAGCCTGACTTTCACCAGAAGAAAACATGTCAGACAGCAACGAGAACTTAGTGACAAATGACAGAAGCTCAGTGACTCCATGTTTACAGGCTCACCTTTCTGACAGCAGTTTACCTGAGATACTTAGGAAAAGCCAAAGCCTCTTCCACAGCCAACATATTTTTATATGATAACTTTAATGTAAAACTGTAATCCTGTTGATGACTTTCAAATCTCTGTTAAATTATTTAAGTTAAATTTCTAAAAAAGGGTTTATACAGGAATGAGGAACTGTAATTTAATGTTTCTAGAATGTCCTTCTTTCATCTGAGGAATATTGCAAAAAATGAGAAATCTCCTGTCCAGGGGTGATGCTGAGAAACTAGTCCATGCATTTGTTACTTCAAGGCTGGACTATTGTAATTCTTTACTATCAGGAAGTCCACAAACTGTAGTTAAAAGCCTTCAGCTGATCCAAAATGCTGCAGCCAGAGTTCTGAAAACTAAAAAGAGAGATCATATCTCTCCTATCCTGGCTTCTCTTCATTGGCTTCCTGTTAAATCCAGAATAGAGTTTAAATTCCTCCTCCCATATAAAGCCTTAAATAACCAAGCTCCATCTGATATCAGAGATCTGATTGTTCCTTATGTTCCTAACAGAGCACTTCGCTCTCAATCTGCAGGTTTACTAGTGGTTCCTAGAATTTCTAAAAGTAGAATGGGAGGCAGATCTTTTAGTTATCAGGCTCCTCTCCTGTGGAACCAACTACCAGTTTTAGTCCGTGAGGCAGACACCCTGTCTACTTTTAAGACTAGGCTTAAAACTTTCCTTTCTGATAAAGCTTATAGTTAGGGTGGCTCAGGTTATCCTGAGCTATCTCTATAGTGATGCTGCTATACGCTTAGACTGCTGGAGGACATAGGGACCCCCATTTCATCATTCTGCTTCATTCTATCTCTATTCTCCCACTCTGCAGAATCTGTTAGTTCAATCTCTAACATTCTGCTCTCTCTGCTTTTTCTCATAGTAGCTTCATCTGGACTGTTCCTGTTTGGCTGTGACTCCATCCTGGAGAGAAATATCAGCTGTGCTGCTGCCATCAACACCTTTGTTTCTAGATGCTGGAGATTGGCCTGTTTTCCAGTGTAGTCCTGTTTCTCTGACTGTGACTAACTGGATGTGCTCTCTTCATCCTCTGGCATGGGAGCTGCCTTGGAGCTCGTCTGCCTGGCTGTGTGTTTCCTGGACGGGGCCGCCTTTTACAGCTGCTTTTTGTATCTCTGCTTCTGTCTCCTTGAACCCCAGTCGGCCTCGGCAGATGGCCGCTCACACTGAGCCTGGTTCTGCTGGAGGTTTCTTCCTGTTAAAAGGGAGTTTTTCCTCTCCACTGTCGCTGCAAGCATGCTTAGTGTGAGGGATTGCATTTGAGTCGATGCAATCAACTATTAGATAGAAAACTTTGAATCAATTTGACTGAATGATCTGGTGAACTGTAAAGTGCCTTGAGATGACTTGTGTTGTGAATTGGTGCTATAGAAATAAACTGAATAGAATTGAATTAATGCTATATATATATATATATATATATATATATACAATACGGCAAAATCCTTCATCATCTTTAGCGTGGACAGGCTGCAGCCATGTCCATAACTCCTGGTTTTCCACCCACTTTTGTTGAAATTTACATTTTCCCATTCTCTAGCTTTTTCTCTGCCACGAGCTTCTTTTCCGAACATAAGGCTTCACGGTCAACAGGAAGCAGTTCCGCTCAAACATGCAGATATATATATCTGATGAAATTGTTTTTAAAAACATATTTTTTATGAAGCATTTTAAATGCCACTATAACAACATTTAATGAATTTTAATGCTAATTAAGGCCTTAATTAAAAAATATATAATTTAATGACTTTTAATAAAAACAGAAACCCTGTAAAAGGCACTGATAAAAGCAGGAGACTGAATTCTTATCACGAATATGACAAAAACACTGAATTCAGAATTATGGGATTCGTATAAATTGTCTTTAGCACAGGTGAAGACAGCAATTTAGAAATAGAATATTTTATATTAGCATTATATATTTAAAAAATACTCTTCATGACAAGTTAAGCACGGTGGTGGAGGTCTGATGATCTGGGCTGAACCATGAACAGGATCAAACAGCAGCTGAGCTACTGAAGAATGGCTGGAAATGAAAGAACAGACGCGATCAAAGCTCAGACGGACTAAAATGCTCCTGAAAAGCCTTAAAAGAGCTGAGAATAGACAAATGTCTGCAGATATCTAAGATGTTGGGGCAGAACAATGTGAGACAGGCAGCCTGGAGCTGCTAGTATGGATTCTAGCTTCTTCGGTCAGATTGAAACTCACCGCCCAGAGGTTTGGTCAGGATGTTTATGGCGGAGAGGATCTCGGAGGTCATCTCAGACCTCCACCTTCATCCCACCACCACGGCAACTCTCACCTGGAGTCTCTTTCAAATAGAAACCCCCTCTTCTCCACGTTGTATCCGCTAAAAGTAAGCATATGGTTGCAGATACTGACGTAGACGTCTGACGTCACCGCGCACTGACTTGTACCGCCCCGATCAGACGCAGAGCCGATCAGATAGTCCTGTCAAAGGCATTAATGACGATGGGCAGCAGTTCCAGCGCAATGTCGGCGCTCAGAGATTCTATAGTTCTGGGGAAGTTAGCCGCTCTCGCTAGCATTCAGTCCCAGTACTTGCCATAGACACGCATAAGAGTAAACCCCGCATTTACTGTAGCGGCGCAGAAATTATGGGCGCCATCTTGGGGAGGTCGACCTGCTAACCTAAAGAAGGAGAAGAAGTAAAGCAGTCAAAAGTTAGCAATATTTATGGTTATTTAGTGTATTTTAAGAGAAAAATTAGGGGATTACTTTTTTCCAAGTAATTTTTTCACCATGTCATTCATTTATAAAAACCTTACTTTGCGAAATTAATATTCAGTTTGGAGCTGAATATTTATTTAACAAATTGAATATCTAATTTACAAACTTAATATTTAGTTTTGAGCTAAATATTTAGTTTGTTAAATTAATGTTTAATTTGGTTCTAAATATGTATTCAACAAATTAAATATTCAGTTTGGAGCTAAATATTTATTTAACAAACTAAATATATAATTTACCTACTTAAAATTTAGTTTTGAGCTTAATATTTAGTTTATTAAATAAATATTTAATTGGGATCTAAATATTTCTTTATCAAACTAAATATTTAATTTTGAGCTAAATATTTATTTAATGCACTAAATATTTTATTTGCAAACTAAATATTTAGCTCCAAACTAAATATTTATTTTACAAAGGAAGATTTTATTATTATCATCTGTTCTAAATTAAAGCAGGTTGTGTACATATATAGCTACTGGGTTTACTGGGAATAAATCTATCTGTGGAGATGGAGAGGTTTAATTAAGAGACATTACAGTTTTTTTTTTTCAATTGCTAAAAAGCACTTACGCATGCTTCAGATACTTTTTCTAAACTCTTAACAAAGACTCACACCTAAAAAACACAACTGGCCAAATGGATCATTTTCTTCTCAGAAACACATTTTGTTAAATATATCCTAACTCCTCATTTCAATATAGAACACATTTTGCTCTGTACACACTATCTTTTTTTAAATTATTCAGTCAAAGAATGACATTTGTTTTCACTTCACAAAGTACATGCAGTCAAACTAAGTACACCAGGTTTCAAAATACTGGTTGTTGTTGACATTAGAAAAACTACATTTATGTTTCTGTTTTACAGGTTTTTGCATGGAAAACATGCATTCCACCATTTTTACACAAAATGTATAGGTTGATAACTGTATATCCACATATACAATACTGTTCACATTCAAAAGACTTCCAGTAAAAAGCAAATCGTTTGATAGAGCAGGAAAAGTTTTACAGTATTTCTTACAGTGAAAAAAAATATCCACGAAAGACACAAGACCATTCTGAACGAAAAAACAACAGCAACAAGTCCAGATAAAAATTGGGGGAACTAAAAAAAAATAAAAAGCACAACCATGCGGTATCCAATTTCGGCTATCTTCAGGTTAGGCCATATGTTTTTGTCAACATCACATCTGATATTATCCAAGGTAATGCATCTGGGATAAAACTGCTTGATATGTCGGATCCACCCTTGACAATCCTGAACTATGATGTCCCTGCAGCCAGCATCCATCGCTTCAAGCAGGGACATCTGGTCATGTGTCTGATGGTCAGAAACCTTCCACCTCCACGCTGAAAATAACTCCTCTATGGGGTTGAGGAGAGGTGAATAGGGTGGAAGGAAGAGACTTAGCAGTCTTTGGTGAACTTCAAACAATGTTGCTATTGCTTGTGAATCATGGAAACTCACATTGTCCCAGGTAATTAAAAAAAAAGTTCTCATGTATATTATTTTTTAATTGATATCATTGCAGAAGCAGAGGTTTTCATACTGTATCTAAAGTTTGAAATATTGTTTTTGCTATTGTGGGGTGGCATGTATTAACATTTGTGAATACTACAAAAACAATCCATAATTTTGTTGGGAGGTATAGCTTGTCTGTCAAGAAAATCTAAGCATTGTGGAAATGTGTTCAGGTCTGCTCAGTGGAGCAGTGGGTAGCACTGTTGCCTTGAAGCAAGAAGGTTGCAGGTTTGATTTCAAGCCCGGGGTCTTTCTGCATGGAGTTTGCATGTTATCCCTCTCTGGGTACTCTGACCTCCTCCCACAGTCCAAAAACATGACTGTTAGGTTAATTGGCATCTCTAAATCCTCCTTTGGTTTGAGTGTGTGTGTGAATGATTGTTTGTCCTATTTGTCTCTGTGTTGCTCTGCGATGGACTGGCGACCTGTCCAGGGTGAACCTCTCGCCCGTAGACAGCTGGACATCGGCACCAGCATCCCTCGCGACCCCACTTGGGAATACAGTCTTTTAAAATCGCTATGACACAGTTTTCAATACATTTAACAGGTTTCCTAAACTCTTAACGCACCAACACATCTAAAACAAACAATTGGCGAAACGGTTAATTTCATGTTCAAATTCACACGTTGTAAAATAAACTCCAAAACTAATTTTCAAATTACAATAACACACTAACACGACACACCATGTCTAACAAAACACTGCAAACATGTTTCGAAATCACATAATTAATCAACACACTAACATGAGTTCTCTTCCAACAGGAACATTTAGTCAATCATAACACAATGACAAACAAAACACTATCATCAGCTGAAATGACAGAAACTGCATTATTTTAGAAGTGTAGGGTGTGTCCTTATACAATAGAGAGTTACTGTACAAGGACACACCTCTGTTTTGCACATGCATTTTGTTTCGTTTGCTGCAGAAAGTAGCTTTATAGAATTTACATTTTATGAAACAAAAGACAGAGACAGAATTGCTGCAGTATACGTAAATACTTTATTTGCAAAAGGAAATTACTGCAAGACATACAATTAGAAAATCGGAAATATAAAAAAAATAAAAATTAAATTTACTCGGTCTTCTGCATTTGGCCACATGTTCTCATCCACATCACACCTGATATCTTCTCTGCCAAGGCATCGTAAAAAGAATCTTTTTGCATGCCTTATCCACCCCTGGCAGTGTTTAGCTGTGATGTCTTGAAATGCAGCATCCATTGCATCTAGGAGAGACATTTGGTCATGTGGACGATGGTCAAATACCTTCCATCTCCAGGCTGAGAAAAACTCATCAATGGGGTTGAGAAAAGGAGAGTAAGGAGCAAAGAAATGGGATATCATCCTTGGATGGGCATCAAACCAGGCTGTAATTGTACGGGAATGATTGAAATGCCCCATTGTCCCATGTGATCACATATATTGGCAAATGTTCTCCCAACTGCCCCCTTTCTACCTCTGGCACCAGTCTTTCATGCAGGTCTTCTAAAAAAATAAGAAGGCGGTCGGTGTTGTAGGGGCCAATCTCACATTTATGCAGGAGTACACCATTGTTGGAGATTGCAGCGCACATGGTGATTTTGGCTCCTCTTTGGCACAGCACAGCAACCGTGGCCCTTTTGCCAATGTTTCTCCCACGGCGACGCCTTTTTGCCAGGTTGAAGCCAGCCTCGTCAACATTGATAAATTCATGGGGGACTTGATTGGCCTCAAACCAGAGATGATTGTAGACGGGTGGAGCAGAGCAGGTATATGGACTGAGTGATCAGGCCAGAAACAGTGCAGAAACCATTACACTGGCTCCCTGGGAGTGCAGTAAGCACCCCGGTCCTTTGCTCCCCATCCCTGGAATCCTCCCTCTGCTTGCTCCATCACACTGCCACACATGTAGATTTTTGGGGAGGGGGTCGTTACTGGAGGGCCCCACCTTGTCACCTCTGCTCTCCCCAAAAAAGGTTGGAGGGAGGGGTGTGTAATGGCTGGTTGAAGTAGTTGGGGTGGGGGGGCTCTGGTTGGGTGGCCTGGGGGCCTCGGATCGCTGCGGCCCAGGGCCGAATTCACTTCAGGGTGGCTGGCTGCCGGCGGAGCGCGTATGCGGGAAGAGAGTTCATGGTCTCTCCCTCCCTCTCTGCCTCTCCCTCTCCGCCTCTCTCTCCCTCCCTCTCCCTCATTCTCTCCCTTTCTCCCTCTGATGGATGGATGATGAATGGATGAGAGGGAGAGAGGGTGGGAAGGAGAGCGAGAGAGGGAGAGAGAGGGAGAGGGAGGGAGGGAGAGACAGAGAGAGAGAGACACAGAGAGAGAGAGACAGAGAGATGACGGTTATTTCAATAATCGATTAATCACAATTAATCCGTTTATTCCAATTAATTGTTTCAGCCCCTCCTCATTTGCATAATTAGGCAGAAATACATACAGAAATGTAAATACGACAGGCAGAAATAAATAGCATGGAAGAAATAAATATGGTAAAAAAAAATACAAAGCAAGAATAAACCAGACAAAAATATCATGACATGAACAAAATAAATACTTAAGTAGATACTTCTAGATACTTGTGAGAAACTCTCAGAGTATATTTTAAAGTGAATAAACTTATTCTGTTAGTTTGCAACTAGATTAGCTTTGGAAATGATCCATCCACATAATTAAACCTAAAATAACAAATAAACTGTAGTATGTTTAAAAAAGCAAAACATTCACAGTATTAATAATTATTTTTTAGATTCAATCTATTTTCCAACCCAAACGTTGCATTTATTTAGGGTGTGTTATTATTATGTGTTATTTCAGTGTTACCATGGATACGTGGATGTTCATTCAGTTGTTTAATTTTGTAGAAACAAATCCAATCGCAGACATGACACAAAGTTAAAGTCATTTCAAATGGCAATGGTCTGGCTTTAAGAAACACTAAAAGACTAAAACATTTAGTAGTCAGTAACGGTAATTTATGGAATCACCCAATTCAGAGGAAATGACTAGTTTTGTCATGTCTGGGATCTGCTTTTTTCTACAAATTTAAACAATATATATATATATATATATATATATATATATATATATATATATACATACATATATAACACAATTTAGAGAAGCTAATTAACCTAACTTCTTTTTTGGACTTTGGGAAAAAGCCGGAGCACCCGGAGAGAACCCACGCATGATAAGAGTATAAAGAATAGATATAGATATAGATCTATACATACCGGTATCTATACATATCTATCTATATATATATATATATAGATATATAGATATATATCTATATATATATATATATATATATATATAGATATATATATATATAGATATATATCTATATATATATATATATAGATATATATCTATATATATATATATATATAGATATATATCTATATATATATATATATATATATATATATATATATATATATATATATATATATATATATATATATATATATATATAGATATATAGATATATAGGAAGAAAGTTGATAAAAGAAGACAGTTGATAGTTAAAGGAAAACAGTTGATAGTAAATTTTAAAGAGAGTGTGGCAGTACAGTCAGAGCATTAGAAAAGAGTGTCAGAGAATCAAACAGTATGTGTCAGAGAGAGAAATAGCATGTGTTCATTGTATTAATGTAGCAGGTTTTGGTTAGGTTTAAGTCCCCTATACAAGCAATATTTCAGTAAAAGAAGCAACGACAAAGCTGCTTTCAATAGAATAATTGCAGTGATAACACGCTGTAAACGATGGGGAATTCTCCTAACGACATTCCAAAGTCTTTCAAAGACTGAAAGCAAAAATTCTCTGATTCTTGCTTTAGCTGTGGTGAAGAAATCTATGATTCTGCTGCTAGTTTGCCTAAAAACAGCCACAACTTTTCTTCTGACTTGGTCTAAAAAGGATAATATTTTCCTCACAGTTGATTCTGGTTCAGCTCCACGTGGGTCTGAATATGTCCACCGTTTTCTTACTACAATGCCTTCCATTGCAGCCGGTTTAGACGGAAAAAAATAATCTTCGTCTGAAGAACTATCTTCTTCAATCTTTTCCTGTTTAGGTGAAAGAGAGCAGTGCTTTCCTCTCATAATGCAGCAGCAACTGGGCTGATTTAGAGCTTCCTTGGAGGTTGTGGGTCTGGTCTCAATGTTTCTGACTATATCTTCTATAAGAGCTCTAGGCAGGTCAGAATCTATCCAACATTTCCCTGGTTTGTCAGATTCAGAGGCTGAAACTTCACCTGCTTTTGAAGAAAATGTACCTGAAATATTTTCCACTTTAGGTAAATTCTGTACTTTGGAGACAATCCCTGGGTTGGCTTCTTCTGAACCTTTTCCATCTTCTGGTTGGACACCTGTAAGTCTAACCGCTTGAAAACCTGAAGGTTTTGTTTGACTCTCCGTCGGTGCATGATGTTCCTCTGGGGTTGGTTTTAAATCTTCTGCCTTTTTATGAGCAGTGGTGGCAGCTTCAGATTTTTTGTTACAATATAAGAATTTTTTGGTGTAGTACACAGAAGCATAAGCAATCATGATTATTATCTGTTGATTGACCTAAATACAGATAATTACTGGTCAAGTAAAACACAACCTTCCTTGTGAGTTCCCTCTAAGGTAATGAGTTGTTCAACCAGGTGTTCACCACAGATTTCAAGGGCAGTGACGTCATAAAGAGTCACGCCCTTCGGGGAATTCCGTTTGGAATTCCCCCGAATCACGTGATTCATTTAGAGGCGGGGCCAAAATTGACGACGTCAGAGGCCTCGCTAGCGTGAAACCACGTGACCGGGAAGCGCAAGGAGCTTGACAGGAATCTGAACAGTCTCAGTGTTCAGTTAAGGGCTCTGTTCGAAATCCTGGGCTGCATCCTCCAAGGACGCGGTCTACCTAGACTGGATCCTTCTTAGTCCTTGAAAGTAAGGAGACCGGAAGAGTTTTGGCTGTGAATTTGAACAGGTCTACCCTTCGGCGGGTTTTACCGCTGTAGGCACTGTTGCTTAGCAACCGTGAAAGTTGACACACAAAGCAGGAAAAGAATGAAAACCGAAGTTTTCAAAACTGTTTGTTTATTTAATTCTTTTTTATTGTAAAGTTAACAAAGACTACATTAACAAGAATCCAGAGTGGAATAAAGGTTCCAACCACCGGGAGCAGGAACAAATAAAATCAAATGTAATGATAGAAACCTTAGTCAGTTAAATAACATGCTGCTGTCATTCTGCACATCTCTGATGTTGCTGCTATTTTCAAATATCCATTACTGTAAAAATGTCCATAGCTGCATATGGGTTATTTATTCTCCAGTTTTATATTGTTAAAGCACTGTATTGCATTGTATTGTTTTTTTTGTTTTTTTCTTTTTTAAACTCTTCCCTATTATGTTATTCTTATACATTTTTCTAAGGTCCACATTTGTGTGACCATTTTCAATAATCTTTCTGCTGCTGTAAATTTGCCCATTGTGGGACAATAAAGGGATTTTCTATTCTATTCTATAAAAAGGGTAGAAATATATAAGTAAATCTAAACAATGTATGTATAAAAAATATATCTGAAAAATCTCTAATATTCAACAACAAAAAATATTTAGTTAAGCATATTGTGCAAAACAGCAATAAAAAGATAAAACTCCTATCAGATTTACAGTCCCCACCCTGCAGATATATTAGAATCTGTGCTTAAATTACAGCCAAACCCATTTACACAGTAACAGATAAAAACCTTTGGATAAATCAAACATTACCGCCACATATCTGACTCAATAACCATTAAAACAACTATTTTCATTCATCTCAGATGGAACTATTCACAGACTGGATTATATTAAACTGAACTTCCAAATTTCACCACTGTTCGGCGCCAAGTAACCTTTGCTCTGATCACGGCTGGCTTGGTCTCGCAATGAATCCTGGGATATCCGAGGATACACCGGACCCGTCCTTCAAATTGGGCAAAAAGAAGTTTAAGGCCGAGGACTCTTGGAATCCGACCAGACCTCGGGGCCACGCTATGACGTAATCGTCCTTCGAATCTGGCCTTCTAAGGACGCATCCTAGGTTTTCGAACAGAGCAAATATGTGGGTCTTTGGAGGACAGTTGCTGTCAGCTGGATAAAGTTTGGATAGATTCTAAGAATAGATTGGTTGGGAAAAAAAACAAACTAGTTGCGTAAAGCTAATTTGGTTAGAATAAACAATGTAATGATTAAAATTTTAGTAAACCATCGGACAAAGCCAGTGTTAACATGTCAGTAATAATGACTATTTTCTCCCAACTATGGTTGGGTTACCTGCATAGGTGGCGTCATCTGTAAGACAGAGGCTCTCACTTTAGAGGTTAATGGTTAAAGACTTGTCTTTGGCTTTTGAAAGTTGCGATTAAAGTTAATTATTTTGGCTGATGAGACTAATTTGCATTGTTTTGCCCGAGTAAACTTAAAAGGGGGAAAAAAAGAAAAACAGTTGCAAAAAAATCATAGATTTTATTACAAACTGTAGTTCTACTGTCCACCAGTAGGTGGTGACATGTTCACATGAAGCCTCATGAACTTTGGTTCGCAAACCTTCCCAAACGCTTCAGCTCTGTCTCCAGAGCCTCGTTGGAAATAAACGGGGGGACACCAGATACGGTGATCCGGACCAAAGGCACTGCCAGCGGGGAAACCTGAAAAAACTCCTCGTCCATGACCAGTCCGCTTTCTATGAGCTGACTGACATATTCCAGATTTTTTAGAAACACAACCACTGCCTTATTCCTGCGTGAGGCATGTGAGATGTTTCCATGTCCCACCTGTTCTCCTACTGCCAGCAGCACCTGCTCCACCGTAGTGCTGGGCTGCGGCATAATCCTCACCCCATGCTTCAGAGACAGGGACGGCGCCACCGAGGACGCCATCCCTGTCAAGAAACACGTCCTACCGCCCCCCAAAGCACCCAAACGCACAGTAACTTGGGGTGATACAAAAATAAACAATTAACAAACAATCACACAGTAAACAGTTAGAGAGAAAACAAGAAAAGTTTGAGATTACTCACAAGCTCTAAGCCACACTCTCCACCACCAAACTCCCAGCATGCACTCAGAGAGAGAGAGAGAGAGAGAGAGAGACAGAGAGATGACCTTCCTTGTGAGTTCCCTCTAAGGTAATGAGTTGGTCAAGCAGGTGTTCACCACAGATTTCAAGGACAGTGACGTCATAAAGAGTCATAAAGAGTCACGCCCTTCGGTGGAATTCATTTAGAGGCGGGGCCAAAATTGACGACGTCCGAGGCCTCGCTAGCGTGAAACCACGTGACCGGGAAGCGTAAGGAGCTTGACAGGAATCTGAACAGCCTCAGTGTTCAGTCAAGGGCTCTGTTCAAAAACCTGGGCTGCATCCTCCAAGGACGCGGTCTACCTAGACTGGATCCTTCTTAGTCCTTGAAAGTAAGGAGACCGGAAGAGTTTTGGCTGTGAATTCGAACAGGTCTACCCTTCGGCGGGTTTTACCGCTGTAGGCACTGTTGCTTAGATCCCAGTACATTTCAAGCCAAACCAAACCCTTAAACAGAGGCTAGTGCATCCTAAAGATAAAACCCCCAGACCGAATATGAGCGGAGTGGTATATGCTGTTCAGTGCAGCGAGGAATGCCCTGATCTTTATATTGGAGAAACCAAACAACCTCTCCACAGACGCATGGCCCAACACAGAAGAGCGGCCGCCTCTGGACAAGACTCCGCAGTACACCTACACCTTGTGGACAAAGGACATTCTTTTGAGGACCAGAATGTCCATATTCTGGATAAAGAAAATAGGTGGTTTGAGAGGGGCGTGAAGGAAGCCATCTATGTTAAGAGAGAAAAACCAACTTTAAACAGAGGTGGTGGACTCAGATTCCAGCTTCCAAAAACATACAATTCAATCATAGACATGATCCCTTCCAGATATCACCAAACCCCCCACCCCATCACAGAGGAACGAGGGACCTACCCGCTCCAGCCGGTGAACAATACCTCCTTAACGACCGACCCTTAACAATCATAGACAGGTTTCAGGTATTACAGGAGACGATCCCCCCCTTAACGGCAATCCCCCCTTTAACGACCGACCCCTAGAATCATAGACAGGTTCAGATATTACAGGCTAACGATGGAACTAAACGACCCATTCATCGGTTACCATTTGCATGTTTCCAAGCAATACAAGGCCTTGTCCATATAAGACTCAAACTCACTGCGGATCCAGACATTTGAATTGAGAAAGCTTCCTGGAGAGGTGGCGAAACGTCTTCAAATCTTGAAAACCAAGTCCAGTGGATATTTTTTGAATTTTTACGGAATGACTATGACCTGGATGACTGAGAACCTTCATCAGCATATTGCACTCCATTTTGGGAAAGACACCCTTGGAATAACGCGTGAGTATGAGAAATTGCTTAGGAAACTTGCAGATTATAGGAATCATCTACGGTTCAATTTAAGATGTAGACAGCAAGGTCTCATTCCCAACAGTCTAAGACTGAAGTCTACTATCAAAGGGCACAGGGCAGAAGAGATTCTTAGGAATGCGCACAAAAAGCTGCTTAGTGAGAGGATTAGACAGACTCACTTCACAATTGAAGCTATCTCGCACAAAATAGCTCAGACAAAGCAGAAGCTATCCAAACTTCTCCCCGAAACCTTGTTTGAAGAAGTTGCCAGGGTGGTCAATAAAGTCAAACTTTCACAACATCATAAGACAAAAGAAAGCCAAATTCAAAAGATTACAACAGAAAGCAGCATTTAAACAAGAGAGCGACATGACTCAGGAGGATAAAATCAACATCAAGGTTGAAGACAAGTGGGTCAAAAACCTATCTAGCAGACCACTGACAAAACCAGAGATGGATGTACTGAGTAAAGGCCTGAATTTTGCCATTGCTCCACAAGAAGTACCCATTGTGGAACTGATCACGGCCACTGAGTCGGCCATCAGGAACAACAACCTGGCTGAAACGGAGGCAGAGCAACTCAGAATGAAGGTAACAGCCACCCTGTCCAGCGCCAAACCACCTCCTTCCAACCTCACACCCCAGGAAATGAAAGCCATAACATCCCTGAGCCAGGACCAAAGCATCACCATATTACCAGCAGACAAAGGAAAATGCACCGTAGTCCTCAACACCTCAGACTACCAAGACAAAATGATCACTCTACTGAAGGACACTAATACGTATGAATCCTTGAAAAGAGATCCAACCAGCGGCTACAAAAAGAAAATAATAGACTATCTCAAACAACTTGAAAAAGACAAGGTAATTAACAGCACAGCCTATTTCAGATTATATCCAGGTGAGGAAATCCCATGCTTATATGGACTTCCAAAAATTCACAAAGAAGGGGCACCACTCAGGCCCATTGTCAGCAGCATTAACTAAGCAACATACAACATTGCTAAACAGCTTACTAATATCTTAGCTCCCTTGGTGGGGAACACACCACATCACATAGAAAACTCCAAAGACTTTGCCAACAAAGCCAAACATTTAAGGATGGCACCAGGAGAAACCCTGGTATCGTTCGATGTTACTTCACTTTTCACATGCATACCTATAACAGAGGCAGTGGAAACAGTCAGGACACGTCTTGAACAAGATAATGATTTAAACAACAGGACTAATTTCACTCCGGACCAGATCTGCACACTACTGGGCCTTTGTCTTTCCACAACCTATTTCAAATTCAGAGGTAATTTTTACAGACAGAAGCATGGCTGCGCAATGGGATCCCCAGTATCACCAATTGTAGCCAATCTTTACATGGAAGAAATGGAAAAGAGAGCTTTAGACACTTTCAATGGGACACCACCAAGCCACTGGTTTAGATACGTGGATGACACCTTCGTCAAAATCCAGCTAGAGGAAGTGGAAGCTTTCACCAAACACATCAACTCTGTTGACCGCAACATCAAATTCACCAGAGAGGATGCCAAGGACAACAAACTACCCTTTCTGGACTGCCTGGTGAGCATGGAAGGAGATGGAAGCCTAAACATTGAAGTGTATAGGAAACCTACTCACACAGACCAGTATCTTCTTTTTGACTCACACCACCCACTGGAACACAAACTCTCAGTCATCAGAACCTTAAAACACCGGTCAGAACATGTCCCTACTAAAACAGATGGGAAGCAAAAAGAACAGAAACACATCAAAGATGCTCTCCGAAACTGTGGATATCCAAACTGGGGTTTTATCAAATCAGCAAGGAAATCCAAAAGACTCGCAACAGAAGACAGCGATGGAAAAAATTAAACGCAAAAACATCACAATCCCTTATGTTGCTGGAGTGTCTGAAAAGCTCAAGAGGATTTTCTCCAAACACAAGATCCCAGTACATTTCAAGCCAAACCAAACCCTTAAACAGAGGCTAGTGCATCCTAAAGATAAAACCCCCAGACCGAATATGAGCGGAGTGGTATATGGGTCAAAGACGTGACGACCATCCGACTGACCTTTTTACCAATTAATAAACATTAAAATGAATAAAATTATAACATGTATGTCTACCACCTCCCTTATACATATGCGCACTCTTATTTCTTTAAAAATAATTGGCTTATTGGCCATTTTCTGCCATCTGAAGTGTGAAAACATCATGCGGGGCGACCGTCCGGCCTTGATTTCTGTTTGGACAACCGGTTTTAAATCAAACAAAAATAATTTAAATATAATCCTTACCCTATTTGGCATAATTTTAAACTTGTTTTCCATTGATTGACAAAGTTATGACACATTTGTACACACATTTCAATCATAATAAACAAACAAATCTTGTCCGAAGATGTTCATTGTCTGAAATATCATCTGGGGCGACCATCAAGAAAATACAATTAAGGGACTTTTATTTTGACAATCATCTCAAAGAGGATGTTACATCAGCCAGCCTCATGGTGAAGGTCCCACAGAGACAACTAGCAGGTGAGTAGTCACTCTCATTTTTACAAACAAATCCTCTTTAAAACTGCTGCACTGTATACGTCACATTTTGATATCATGTGGGGCGACCAACCTAAAACTGTAAATAATATGTTTTATACGCAAATCTTTATTTTTAATGTAAATTTGTCAGTGGTATGTGGTGAGAATGTGCTAGCTTGGGTTCTATAGCTAAGCATTAGCCTGTTATACTTGATTAAACTTGAAAACATCATCTGGGGCGACCGAGCATCATGTGGGGCGACCGCCACTGATTGCTTAAATGATAGAAAACACATATCATGTATTTGTAGTTTCTGTATGCAAATGTTTGCATTCATTATATGCAGTTATTTGTTTTAAATAACTTTCTACATTTCACCACATTTTTTCTATAATTTCCATCCTACTTCATAGGACTATTCTTACTTCTTTTTGATTATTATGTTTTTATCTGAGAAATGTGTGAATATTAAGCATTCATCCTACTTTTTTCCAATTCCTTTTCTAACTCTGTATGTTTAAATATACTTTTTTTCTAGATGGCCCCACTAACTAGCAAAGAAAAGACTGCTCGCTATAGGCAGCGGATCAATGCAGATCCTGTAGCAAGAGCTGACTATCTTGCCAGAAAAAAAAGAAAATCTATAGGTAGTTACAGTACATAAAATGTAATGTTAGGCCACCAGAATCAGTGACAGTATACTAATTTCAATAGTTTATTATACAATATTAGTTTCAGCTACCAGAGAAGAAAGCAAAAGGGCATAATCAAATACATTAACTCAGATGAACTATCAGAGAGAGAGAGGAAGAAACAGAAAGCCAAGTGGAAGGCTGCATCAAAAGGTTACAGGGAGAGGAAGAAGATAGAAAAGGCGATGCTAGAAATGACACCGCCATCCTTAGAAAACACCCCACCAGTTTTAGTTGGTATAGGGCTTTATGAGCAGCAGGAGAATCCAGGGCAAGTTTTGGTGAATCCCCTACCTCTATTGGAGGAATTTAATCCACCGATGTCCTCTACACCAGAGAGAGAAAGAGAGAAAATACCTGAGAAACGAGTAATAAAGAGAAAGAGGCTGCAGGCTCAGAATCGTAAACTACGTGAGGAGAACCGAAAACTGGAAGAAAAACTAGCAGAGATGATAAAGGAAAAGCAAAAAGCCAGGAAGAGTGAGATGAGGGCTAAAGAAAGGGTACGGCTGAGTGAGAAGTTGAAACCCAAAGGAAAGAAAAAAATAGCAACACAGAGAGCACAAGCAGTTGTTAGTTTTTTGACAAGAGATGAGAACAGTCGCCTTTTAGCCGGCAAAAAAGATACTATCACAAAAAACAAACTGAAGTATCAAAGACGTGTGCTTAAAAAGCCACTCAAAGAGCTGCATACAGTTTACAACAGTGAGATGGATAAGAGTCTCCATCTATCTTACAGGCAGTTCACCCGAAGATGGCCATTCTATGTAACAGAGCCAAGGGCCCAAGATAGGGAGACATGTGCATATATGGGTCATGAAAATATGCACCTGCTGGCCAACAAGCTCTACAGCAGAGGAGTACTACAAACAAAAAGCATCTCTGAGCTGCTGGGCATGATAGTTTGTGACACCAAAAATAAAGCTTGCATGGATCGCACATGTACCAAGTGCTGTTTTGAACAGGTAAAGTGCCTTGACACAGAGACCAGCACACAAGTCACCTGGGAGCAGTGAAAGAGGGTGATACCACTAATGGAGAAAAAACATTTTCCAACAGGATCAAACAGACCTCGACCGGAACCATAAAGGACTTGACTGAGCTTTTCCATTAAAAACTAGAAGCCTTGGCAGTCCACCAGTTCAACTGGCTCCACCAGGCAGAGCAATTCCGCCTCCTCAAACAAAACATCACAGAGTGTGAAGCTGTGCTGCACATAGACTTTTCAGAAAACTATGCATGTAAGCTAAGCACAGAGATCCAGTCCTTTCACTTTGGCGGCAGTAGACAACAGGCCACGATTCACACAGCAGTCCTGTACACTGTCCATGGAACCAAATCCTATGCAACACTGTCTGACTGCCTTCGCCATGATGAACGGGCAGTGTGGGCACATCTAGAGAAAATAATTTTTACTTGCTCAGTACTGTGCCTTTCCTCTCAGGATTTACAAATGTGACCTGGAATTACTCTGAAAAAGCTCATGGAAAGGGGATTGGTGGGGCAATAAAGAGAGAAGCGGATCTCTATGTTAACAGGAGGTGAGCTGCAGACACCAAAACCTCTTTATGAGATGCTGACAAAAAGAAGCTCAAGTATCACTCTCTATTGGGTGACAAGTGAGAGCATTGAAAAATGTGATGAGTTGATTCCTGGCAATTTGGAGGCTGTAAAAGGCACCATTAAGATACACCAAGTTGTGTCATCACAGCCTGCAAAGATAACACACAGGGAAGTATCTTGCTTCTGCAAGCGCTTAGAGATGAGTCCATGCCCTTGTTACCAGCCAAAAATGGTACACCTGAAAGCCACCATACAGCAAACCGGGAAACCTGAGGACACCTCAAGCTCTCCACCTGAGCCACCTATACAAGAAGAAAGTGTCCAAGATCTATGTGGAAGGTTTGTGATAGTAACCAAGACGAGCTTCCATATGTAGGTCAGGTCCTAAAGGTTGTGGATGACGAACTCCAGATAAGCTGTATGCGACAGTCTGATGACAAGAACTTGTTCTTATGGCCAAACACTCTGGATGTTATGTTCTACTTTAGGAAAGATGTTCAGGCTGTCATTTCAGAACCCGAGCCAGCCACTTCACGCTTCTCAAAGTTGACCTGCCAAGACTGGGTAGCATTCAGAAATTGCTGGGGTTAAAGAAATGCCTACAATGTGTCTGAAGAATGCTGTTATGTTCAAGTGTTAAATTAAATCGTAAAAAAATGCAAATGTATGTTTAAGTGATTAATGAAATGAAAAAGGAAAATGCTGTTCAATGTTATGTCCAAGCGTTTCATGCATTAGTATAGAAAATATTAATATGATGGTTATGTGTCAAATGAAATAGTGAGGAAACTGTTAATGTTATGAAATGTATCAAATGAAATGGATATGCTGATTCTTCATAAAATTTCATTAAATGTGTTTTAACTATCAAAATCATTGAATAGTCTTAATTTCCTGCCGTTTTTCATCATGTGGGGCGACCACTTGTCATGTGGGGTAACCAACCATATTCAATTCTGTAGTAAATTCAAAAAATAATGTCTGTCCATTTTGGTTGAAATATCATTCATTGGTATAACATGAATAAGTGGATACTATATCTACACATTTTAAATCAGTTTTATGGATTATATGAGTAAAAAAAAAATGTAATTGCTGTATGTAGTTGACACTGCCATTATAGATAAAAATGTATTTAACATCATTTGCAATAAATGAAAGGACAAATGAGTATATCTTTCTTAAACAGTTCAATTAATTACTGATACTTCTTAAAATATAACTTATGTAAAGGAAATCTATTAATTTTAAGATAAATTACGGTCGCCCCAAATGACTTTTTCAAGGTCGTTGCCCGATTCATTTGAGTTTAAAAGCACTAAAATATCTTTGTTTGAAGTTTTCACACACATGCATGTGTAGACTACACTCCAAATGTTTAGAAAATAGCCAAATATATTATTATTTCAAGTATTTTAAAAATGGGCCTCTCAAAGGCCTTATACGTCATTGACCCATTATGCTGTTCAGTGCAGCGAGGAATGCTCTGATCTTTATATTGGAGAAACCAAACAACCTCTCCACAGACGCATGGCCCAACACAGAAAAGCGGCCGCCTCTGGACAAGACTCCGCAGTACACCTACACCTTGTGGACAAAGGACATTCTTTTGAGGACCAGAATGTCCATATTCTGGATAAAGAAAATAGGTGGTTTGAGAGGGGCGTGAAGGAAGCCATCTATATTAAGAGAGAAAAACCAACTTTAAACAGAGGTGGTGGACTCAGATTCCAGCTTCCAAAAACATACAATTCAATCATAGACATGATCCCTTCCAGATATCACCAAACCCCCCACCCCATCACAGAGGAACGAGGGACCTACCCGCTCCAGCCGGTGAACAATACCTCCTTAACGACCGACCCTTAACAATCATAGACAGGTTTCAGGTATTACAGGAGACGATCCCCCCCTTAACGGCAATCCCCCCTTTAACGACCGACCCCTAGAATCATAGACAGGTTCAGATATTACAGGCTAACGATGGAACCAAACGACCCATTCATCGGTTACCATTTGCATGTTTCCAAGCAATACAAGGCCTTGTCCATATAAGACTCAAACTCACTGCGGATCCAGACATTTGAATTGAGAAAGCTTCCTGGAGAGTTGGCGAAACGTCTTCAAATCTTGAAAACCAAGTCCAGTGGATATTTTTTGAATTTTTACGGAATGTTGCTTAGCAACCGTGAAAGTTGACACACAAAGCAGGAAAAGAATGAAAACCGAAGTTTTCAAAACTGTTTGTTTATTTAATTCTTTTTTATTGTAAAGTGAACAAAGACTACATTAACAAGAATCCAGAGTGGAATAAAGGTTCCAACCACCGGGAGCAGGAACAAATAAAATCAAATGTAATGATAGAAACCTTAGTCAGTTAAATAACATGCTGCTGTCATTCTGCACATCTCTGATGTTGCTGCTATTTTCAAATATCCATTATTGTAAAAATGTCCATAGCTGCATATTGGTTATTTATTCTCCAGTTTTATATTGTTAAAACACTTTACAGAATTGTATTCTTTTTTTTTAACTCTTCCCTATTATGTTATTCTTATACATTTTTCTAAGGTCCTCATTTGTGTGACCATTTTCAATAATCTTTCTGCTGCTGTAAATTTGCCCATTGTGGGACAATAAAGGGATTTTCTATTCTATTCTATAAAAAGGGTAGAAATATATAAGTAAATCTAAACAATGTATGTATAAAAAATATATCTGCAAAATCTCTAATATTCAACAACAAAAAATACGTAGTTAAGCATATTGTGCAAAACAGCAATATACGGTAAAACTCCTATCAGATTTACAGTCCCCACCCTGCAGATATATTAGAATCTGTGCTTAAATTACAGCCAAACCCATTTACACAGTAACAGATAAAAACCTTTGGATAAATCAAACATTACCGCCACATATCTGACTCAATAACCATTAAAACAACTATTTTCATTCATTTCAGATGAAACTATTCACAGACTGGATTATATTAAACTGAACTCGTGAACTTTGGTCAGAATTCTGAGATTTGAATTCTGGAAAAAAAAAAGTCAGAATTCTGAGATTAAAGTCAGAATTCTGAGAACAAAGTCAGAATTCTAAGAAAAAAGTCAGAATTCTCAGATTAAAGTCAGAATTCTGAGAATAAATTCAGAATTCTGAGATTAAAAACTAGGGCTGGGTATTTTAGCCAAAGTCCTGAATCGCTTCAACTTTGATTCATAGAGTTCTAAATCGATTAATTTCGATTCAATCTGTTTTTACAATAATGAAAGTGGTTCAACTATGTTTAAATAGTATACTCATGTTTTTAATTTTTTCCTGTGATATTAAACACAAAGTGCAAACTTGTAAATCGGACAGTTTAAACTTGAGATGTAGACAAAACTGTCTCAAAAGTGCAAACTTGTTTGTGAAAAGTGAAAAAGTGAAGCCTCACTCAAGTGAGCAGACGTGACAGAACGGGGACACAGCAGACATGCATGAGCTGCATTATCTTCACTGCACAAACCATATTTGCAGCACTGTCTGTAACAACTACAGGGTGTTTGCTGTTCAGCCCCCATTTTTAAATGTCTTCAGTCAACCTATTGGCTATATTTGCAGCTGTCTGTCGTGAACTAATCTTGAGTGCATCTTTCCTGCTCATTTGAATCGATCTCATTCCCTAAACATCGATTTAGCACAAATGTAAAGGAATCGATTCAAAATCAGATTTTTTTACCCAACCCTAATAAAAACTCCCATCTTTACTATCATGGGGTGACTCCTTTCTCTTTATTGTGAAAAAACAAAAAAACAAAAAAAACAAAACATCCAGGGCTTGATGAGAATCATTTGAGACTAGAATACATCTCCTCTGTCAATAGCGATCCCTGCCTTTGCTATCAAAGCCAACATCATTTCTAGAATTCTGACTTTAATCTGAGAATTCTGACTTTTTTTTTTCCAGAATTCTGACTTTAATCTCAGAATTCTGAATTTATTCTGAGAATTCTGACTTTGATCTCAGAATTCTGACCAAAGTTCATGAGGCTTCATGTGAACATGTCACCACCTACTGGTGGAGAGTAGAACTACAGTTTGTAATAAAATCTATGATTTTTTTGCAACTGTTTTTCTTTTTTTCCCCCTTTTAAGTTTACCCGGGCAAAACAATGCAAATTAGTCTCATCAGCCAAAATAATTAACTTTAATCGCAACTTTCAAAAGCCAAAGACAAGTCTTTAACCATTAACCTCTAAAGTGAGAGCCTCTGTCTTACAGATGACGCCACCTATGCAGGTAACCCAACCATAGTTGGGAGAAAATAGTCATTAATAGTGACATGTTAACACTGGCTTTGTCCGATGGTTTACTAAAATTTTAATCATTACATTGTTTATTCTAACCAAATTAGCTTTAAGCAACTAGTTTGTTTTTTTTTCCCAACCAATCTATTCTTAGAATCTATCCAAACTTTATCCAGCTGACAGCAACTGTCCTCCAAAGACCCACATATTTGCTCTGTTCGAAAACCTAGGATGCGTCCTTAGAAGGCCAGATTCGAAGGACGATTACGTCATAGCGTGGCCCCGAGGTCTGGTCGGATTCCAAGAGTCCTCGGCCTTAAACTTCTTTTTGCCCGATTTGAAGGACGGGTCCGGTGTATCCTCGGTATCCTTGGATATCCCAGGATTCATTGCGAGACCAAGCCAGCCGTGATCAGAGGAAAGGTTACTTGGCGCCGAACAGTGGTGAAAATTGGAAGTTGAGTTTAATATAATCCAGTCTGTGAATAGTTCCATCTGAGATGAATGAAAATAGTTGTTTTAATGGTTATTGAGTCAGATATGTGGCGGTAATGTTTGATTTATCCAAAGGTTTTTATCTGTTACTGTGTAAATGAGTTTGGCTGTAATTTAAGGACAGATTCTAATATATCTGCAGGGTGGGGACTGTAAATCTGATAGGAGTTTTATCTTTTTATTGCTGTTTTGCACAATATGCTTAACTAAATATTTTTTGTTGTTGAATATTAGAGATTTTTCAGATATATTTTTTATACATACATTGTTTAGATTTACTTATATATTTCTACCCTTTTTATAGAATAGAATAGAAAATCCCTTTATTGTCCCACAATGGGCAAATTTACAGCAGCAGAAAGATTATTGAAAATGGTCACACAAATGTGGACCTTAGAAAAATGTATAAGAATAACATAATAGGGAAGAGTTTAAAAAAGAAAAAAACAAAAAAAACAATACAATGCTGTAAAGTGCTTTAACAATATAAAACTGGAGAATAAATAACCAATATACAGCTATGGACATTTTTACAGTAATGGATATTTGAAAATAGCAGCAACATCAGAGATGTGCAGAATGACAGCAGCATGTTATTTAACTGACTAAGGTTTCTATCATTACATTTGATTTTATTTGTTCCTGCTCCCGGTGGTTGGAACCTTTATTCCACTCTGGATTCTTGTTAATGTAGTTTTTGTTAACTTTACAATAAAAAAGAATTAAATAAACAAACAGTTTTGAAAACTTCGGTTTTCATTCTTTTCCTGCTTTGTGTGTCAACTTTCACGGTTGCTAAGCAACAGTGCCTACAGCGGTAAAACCCGCCGAAGGGTAGACCTGTTCGAATTCACAGCCAAAACTCTTCCGGTCTCCTTTTTTTCAAGGACTAAGAAGGATCCAGTCTAGGTAGACCGCGTCCTTGGAGGATGCAGCCCAGGATTTCGAACAGAGCCCTTAACTGAACACTGAGACTGTCCAGATTCCTGTCAAGCTCCTTGCGCTTCCCGGTCACGTGGTTTCACGCTAGCGAGGCCTCTGACGTCGTCAATTTTGGCCCCGCCTCTAAATGAATCACGTGATTCGGGGGAATTCCAAACGGAATTCCCCGAAGGGCGTGACTCTTTATGACGTCACTGCCCTTGAAATCTGTGGTGAACACCTGGTTGACCAACTCATTACCTTAGAGGGAACTCACAAGGAAGGTTGTGTTTTACTTGACCAGTAATTATCTGTATTTAGGTCAATCAACAGATAATAATCATGATTGCTTATGCTTCTGTGTACTACACCAAAAAATTCTTATATTGTAACAAAAAATCTGAAGCTGCCACCACTGCTCATAAAAAGACAGAAGATTTAAAACCAACCCCTGAGGAACATCATGCACCGACGGAGAGTCAAACAAAACCTTCAGGTTTTCAAGCGGTTAGACTTACAGGTGTCCAACCAGAAGATGGAAAAGGTTCAGAAGAAGCCAACCCAGGGATTGTCTCCAAAGTACAGAATTTACCTAAAGTGGAAAATATTTCAGGTACATTTTCTTCAAAAGCAGGTGAAGTTTCAGCCTCTGAATCTGACAAACCAGGGAAATGTTGGATAGATTCTGACCTACCTAGAGCTCTTATAGAAGATATAGTCAGAAACATTGAGACCAGACCCACAACCTCCAAGGAAGCTCTAAATCAGCCCAGTTGCTGCTGCATTATGAGAGGAAAGCACTGCTCTCTTTCACCTAAACAGGAAAAGATTGAAGAAGATAGTTCTTCAGATGAAGATTATTTTTTTCCGTCTAAACCGGCTGCAATGGAAGGCATTGTAGTAAGAAAACGGTGGACATATTCAGACCCACGTGGAGCTGAACCAGAATCAACTGTGAGGAAAATATTATCCTTTTTAGACCAAGTCAGAAGAAAAGTTGTGGCTGTTTTTAGGCAAACTAGCAGCAGAATCATAGATTTCTTCACCACAGCTAAAGCAAGAATCAGAGAATTTTTGCTTTCAGTCTTTGAAAGACTTTGGAATGTCGTTAGGAGAATTCCCCATCGTTTACAGCGTGTTATCACTGCAATTATTCTATTGAAAGCAGCTTTGTCGTTGCTTCTTTTACTGAAATATTGCTTGTATAGGGGACTTAAACCTAACCAAAACCTGCTACATTAATACAATGAACACATGCTATTTCTCTCTCTGACACATACTGTTTGATTCTCTGACACTCTTTTCTAAGGCTCTGACTGTACTGCCACACTCTCTTTAAAATTTACTATCAACTATTTTCCTTTAACTATCAACTGTCTTCTTTTATCAACTTTCTTCCTATATATATATATATAGATATATCTCTCTATATATATATAGATAGATATGTATAGATATCGGTATGTATAGATCTATATCTATTCTTTATACTCTTATCATGCGTGGGTTCTCTCCGGGTGCTCTGGCTTTTTCCCAAAGTCCAAAAAAGAAGTTAGGTTAATTAGCTTCTCTAAATTGTGTTATATATGTATGTATATATATATATATATATTGTTTAAATTTGTAGAAAAAAGCAGATCCCAGACATGACAAAACTAGTCATTTCTTCTGAATTGGGTGATTCCATAAATTACCGTTGCTGACTACTAAATGTTTTAGTCTTTTAGTGTTTCTTAAAGCCAGACCATTGCCATTTGAAATGACTTTAACTTTGTGTCATGTCTGCGATTGGATTTGTTTCTACAAAATTAAACAACTGAATGAACATCCACGTAGCCATGGTAACACTGAAATAACATAATAATAACACACCCTAAATAAATGCAACGTTTGGGTTGGAAAATAGATTGAATCTAAAAAATAATTATTAATATTTGTGAAGGTTTTGCTTTTTTAAACATACTACAGTTTATTTGTTATTTTAGGTTTCATTATGTGGATGGATCATTTCCAAAGCTAATCTAGTTGCAAACTAACAGAATAAGTTTATTCACTTTAAAATATACTCTGAGAGTTTCTCACAAGTATCTAGAAGTATCTACTTAAGTATTTATTTTGTTCATGTAATGATATTTTTCTCTGGTTTATTCTTGCTTTGTATTTTTTTTTTACCATATTTATTTCTTCCATGCTATTTATTTCTGCCTGTCGTATTTACATTTCTGTATGTATTTCTGCCTAATTATGCAAATGAGGAGGGGCTGAAACAATTAATTGGAATAAACGGATTAATTGTGATTAATCGATTATTGAAATAACCGTCATCTCTCTGTCTCTCTCTCCCTCTCTCTCTCTCTGAGTGCATGCTGGGAGTTTGGTGGTGGAGAGTGTGGCTTAGAGCTTGTGAGTAATCTCAAACTTTTCTTGTTTTCTCTCTAACTGTTTACTGTGTGATTGTTTGTTAATTGTTTATTTTTGTATCACCCCAAGTTACTGTGCGTTTGGGTGCTTTGGGGGGCGGTAGGACGTGTTTCTTGACAGGGATGGCGTCCTCGGTGGCGCCGTCCCTTTCTCTGAAACATGGGGTGAGGATTGTGCCGCAGCCCAGCACTACGGTGGAGCAGGTGCTGCTGGCAGTAGGAGAACAGGTGGGACGTGGAAACATCTCACATGCCTCACGCAGGAATAAGGCAGTGGTTGTGTTTCTAAAAAATCTGGAATATGTCAGTCAGCTCATAGAAAGCGGACTGGTCATGGATGAGGAGTTTTTTCAGGTTTCCCCGCTGGCAGTGCCTTCGGTCCGGATCACCGTATCTGGTGTCCCCCCGTTTATTTCCAAAGAGGCTCTGGAGACAGAGCTGAAGCGTTTGGGAAGGTTTGCGAGCGGTTTCCAGATGGTGAGTCTGGGCTGTAAGGACGCCAAACTGAAACATGTTCAATCTCTGTGGAGACAAGTTTTTCTGTTCCTAGATTCTCCAACCCAAACGCTGGACGTTTCGTTCCGTGTCAAACGTGAGCAGGGATACTACATGGTCTACGCTAGCTCTGGTAGGTGAGGAGGAGGCTGTGGACAGGACAGGGCAGACAGCGGATGACCTGGGGAGGTCAGAAAAGGATGCAGAGTGCAGTGCTGTGCAGGATGCAGAGCTTCTGCAGGTCAACCCTGATAGTGAGCCAGATGATCAGATGGAATCCACTCGTGGCCATGGTGATATAGATGGTGATTCTGACTCTGATAGTTTCTCTATCGCAGACAGCTACTCTCAGAGTGTTGATTTGTATTCTCTGGAGGAAATCAATGGTTTCCTGGATGACATTTTGGAAAAAAAAGTAAATGTAAAAGATTATTTTCCTGATGTGGAGAAATTTATTCAATCGGTCACTACTTTGCAGAGAGTTGTTGGTTACGATTTACTGGACAGCAAGAAACGTTTTCGTCTTAAGAAACACGTCACAGGTCTAAGGAAAACTCTTAAAACGAAAAAGGGTAAAATGTCAAAGAAAATGAAACTTTAACAAACAGCAACATGATTGCACAACACTGGGTGTTTCAATTCTGTGGGTTTTCCCTACTGGTCTGTCTCTACTCTCCTTACATGCAGGGTCTAAGAGTGGCCTCTTTAAACATAAATGGGGGTAGAGATGGAAAAAAGGGCTATATTAACAGATGTTATCACACAGAAAAGACTGGATGTAATTTTCTTACAAGAAACACACACTGATAGCTCAAATGAAATAGATTGGGGCTTATGGTGGGGAGGGCAGCATGTCCTTAGCCATGGGACTAATCTAAGTGCTGGAGTTGCCATTCTGTTTTCTTCTAAGTTAAATGTAAGTGTTATTTCCAGCACAGAGGTGGTGAAGGGCAGAATGCTTATGGTGAGAGCTGAAGTAGAGGGTTTCAGCTTCGTTTTCATTAATTTATATGCACCAAACCAAGGCTCTGAGCGGGAAAAAAAACCTTTAAAATACTGAAGGAAGAACTAAATAATATTGGTACAGGAGAGTTTATTGTATTGGGTGGTGACTGGAACTGCTGCACTGGTTTTACATTAGATAGGACCGGAGAGGAGCCACATGTTCAGTCCTCCTCATTTCTGTCTCAAGTATTAACAAAAACTGATTTGGTTGATGTGTGGAGGATGAAACACCCTTCAGATAGGCAGTACACTTTTAATTTGCATTAATTGTATGCATTATGTGTTAAAGCAAGAAGAAATGTGTTTTGAGTATAGCTTACACATGCAGATGTAGAGCTAACTGTGTTAAGAGTTTTGAAAAATTGTTAAAAGTATTGAAAAAATCTTTCATGGCATTTGTAAAAAAACTGTAAGGGTGTCAGAAAATGGATGGATGGAAATGTGTTCACTAAATGCATATTGTTTGAAAATGACATGAAATGTGTGAATGCTATGACCACAAAAGAGCGATGCTGTGCTAACTGTGTTTACAGTTTTGAAAATGTCACAACTGATTAGTAAGTGACTGACAGAAACTAAAAGTCGGATGAGGTCGCAGGATATTTTAAATGAGCTGCAGATGTCGCCGTGCGTCAATGGGATCATCAATCACCCTATCACGCCACAATATTGTACCACCTTGTTCTTGGCAGTCAGTAAATGGGACATTTAGGAATCAGATGGTTTTGTGGAACTTTATTTTTGTGGGGAAATCAATATTATAATGTAAATAAATTCTGATATCTGGAAAAACAGCAAAGATAAACCCACACAGTTTTCTATTATTAAATTGGTTTCTGTTAAATATTTTTTTGTAAGTTTTTAACTGAATGCCTTTTTATTATCTTTTTAGCTGTAGGCCTATTAAATTGATAGTTTTTTCCCCTGTGTGAATTTTGCTTGCTCTGGTCAACTGAAGTCATTCAAAGAAAACAAATATGGTATTTACTGTATATTGGGGGGTGAAATAATTCAGGTAGATATAGTATACTCTACCAGATTAGTATGGTGTTGATCCATACTAAAGACAACAAAGATCACAAAAAAAAAAAAAAGACTACTGCCTTATATTTCTTTGCACGCATTACACAGGTGGTCTGGCTATTCAAACTCCATGCACGGATCATTGTTCTCCTCTGTGCATTAGGTTACGTAATGCACTTTGGTTCATGACTTCACTAATGTATAGGAGGCACAGAAAGGAAGCTTTTCAGAAAGGAAACAGCTCAGAATTATTCCTCACATAAGCCATCTCAGGTCAGACCAGGCTGCGTTCCGATATAATACACAGCAGTTGAGGCCAATGGTATTTTTTAGTTTCTGACACTCTGAATCCAGTGAACTCTCAACAATTTTCAAATAAATTGGCAGACTGATGAAACCATTTCACGTGCTACATGTGACCAACTGGTTGATATGATTTTCTAATTGAGTACATATTTTCGATTTTGTATTGACAGCTAGCTAACTTCAAAAGCTACCTCTCAGGATGTATATTCTATATATATCTATATATATCTATATCTATCTATCTATATATATATATATATATATCTATATATATATATATATATATATATATATATATATATATATATATATATATATATACAGTTCAGCTGTTCTCTGGTTCACAGTTATGCAGTAGGAACACTGTGGTAGCTCAACAGAATCTGTCCAACTCTGGGCCAACTGGAGCAGGAAGGCTTATTTGGAGGAGCCCCCCTGACTAAAGTTCACCTAGGGCCCCAAAATGGCAAAGTCCACCACTGGTGAGCACCTAATGATTGACAGTCTGTTTACTCTTAAGTTAAAGCTGTCATTTTGAATCAGGAAAGAAGGTAGTTTTTGATTAGCCGTCACCGTTATTAAGTATAACAATAGGTTTGCTGTTAGATGCACAACAAAATAAGAATGAAAGTATCTAGAACAAAGCCATGCTGCTTGGAAGAGCTGTGTCAGATTAATATTAATATCCATAACATTTTCATGTTTGTAATGTTGAAAATGATACTGGGATGATTTTGATCATTAAGGGATTCAACAGAAAGAAGCAGAGGGGATTCCAGTGTCTTCAGATGCCATCAACATTTTCACATGCTCATTACTCAACACTGTAAGATGGAAATATATCATCAATTATTGCTTAATACTCTAGATCGGAGAATGATACCAGAAACTTGGCAAAATCAATGTTTCTTTATTGCAGCTATGACTGAAAAAGACTCCCTTTTCTTGGTATCAATTTTCTTCCAAAGTAGAAAAAAAATGAAAACCTCTGCTAAGAAATATGACAGTTTAAGTATGATACGCATTCTTTTCTCTCTGTGACCCTGCTCAGATTGAGCAAATGCAGAGCCTCATAAAGTATTTTAGGAAGGGGGTAAAGTAATCTGTCATTACCTCCTTTTAAACTTGATAAACTCTCCACCCTTTTCTGACCTCTACTTGGCCTCTCTGTCTGGTCATGTGTTATATGTTTAAAACGAGTTTATCGTCTCTCACTAGACTAACTATACCATAAACTATCTAACATTATCTGTGGGCTGAGGCTTTCAGTGCTGGGTGCAAAAATAGCCCAATCCCTACTAAAAAAATCCACTCTACCTTTATTGAATTATGCTCTTGCCCTCTTTCTAGCGGTGCATTTGACACAATGAGTACATTATCACATAAATGGGGACAAGTGGACACTGCAATGAAAGCAAGGAGAAAAAAAATACATGAGGAGACGTTTCACCAAAGACAAGCTGCTGACTTATCCAGGCCGCTTATCTGGAATGATACTTAATGTGAGGAGGTCGGGATTATACGTACTGTAGGTGAAAGGGATGATATGCCAGACTGATGTCCACTTCATCATCTAAAGAATGTTTCCAGCTAAACAGCTTTTCCATCAGAGAGAGAGAAAGAGGAACAGCAGATCATCTGTCTATGTGGAGTAGATAGAGATACATCTGTCCCCCTGCAATGTCACATGTTGACTCTCAACGAACAACTTTCTACCATTCTAAATCAGAGACGACTATTTGTCTTACGTAATAACTGTAAACAAAAAAGTGGGTACATATTCACAAGATAGTTTGTTTTTTAATGGCTTTATTTTAACCCTTTGCATAAAACTCTTTGCAACAAAAAAACAGATAAAACATTGATAAGATAATATGCTGTGATGGTTGTTATTTCTTTTCTTTGGCTTCTCCCTGTGGCAGTGCCTCCCAGTGTGCCACCATTTGTTGATGGTCCAGGATAAAGTTCTTGATCTGAGGAAGAAACACACACAAATCAGAGTCTGTCATACTCAATTTCACTATGTTCTGTGAGGGAAGTCACCTTCTCCAGCTGCTGTTCAGGCTCCATGTCCACAGCTCCTTCCTCCCCAAAGATCGTTTCATAGAGGTCAAGGATCCCAAGTGAAATTTCCAACAGCTCCAGTCTTTTCTTTGTAGATGTTTCCTTAATTTGCTTCCACTCCTTTTCCTGTAGAAAACAAACGACACCTGATATTTTTAAAAACTTTTTCATTACTTGGCTCTGATGTGGGACTTTAAGGTGCTTTTATACCCATTTCTGAGCCGGTGAGCGGGCCTCTTCCAGTTTTTTGTTGAGCTGGTCATGCTGGATCTGCTCTTGCAGGCATACAGTAGTTGGTCAAACCGATTCTTCAGGGTCTGCAGGGATTTTTCCTGCTCCTCCTGTTCTTTCTGCCTCTGAGTCTCCCTCTGAAACAGCTTGTCCCTCATATGAATGAGGTTCTCCAAACTGCAAAAAAGCTAGGCATAAATAATCAGGGCAAAAATAAATATTGCATGGTATTGCACAGTTAGAAATTTATTTAAGAGGTTTTAATTCGCAGACACTGACTATGTTTTCTACCTGTTTAAGAAACTGCATTATGTACTGTACAGTACGGATCCAGGCTTATACAGTTTTCCCTGGACGTGTGTGCATGAATGTTTGCATCCTGTCTGGATTGATGCAACCAGCTGATGGTGTACCCTGCCTCCCACAGGCAACTTCAATTAAACATCCCTGAACATTTTGACTCATGTAGTTTTATTTTATTCTGCTCTCAACCATGTGTTGCATCTAACTTGGAGATACTGTTTTTGCACAAACAAATGGGGTTAAATTTGAGTCAATACAACTTCCTTGGCTCCCTGTTTCGACTACGTGCTGCACTTTAGTCAACCAAAATCCTGGACGATTTTGAAATTCCCCCCGGACATTTCTTTAGGTCTGAAAAGTAGGACATGTGCAGGAAAAAGAGAACGTCTGGTCACCCTATCTTTGCTACTCTGGCTGCGCGGTGGAAAGAGTGGGTCTGATGTGCGTTGGCCGCAGCTACCCTATACTTTCTTTGCCTGTAACAATGGCAGCTATATTTGCTGTGATCAGTGGGTGAAAAGTTATTTGAATCTATTTAGAAGTGAGAAAGTCCACTGCATAAACATTGTCAGTGCAGTCAGTTCTTACCATCCTGCCTTCAAATATTATTTCTGGAAATAATAAGGGATAAGGAATCCCATTCAACAGCAGCCTATGGCCCAGTCGCCCCCTCTCGGTTTGCGGCAGCGGCTGGAACGCGTTTTTTGTGTACGTAATCCAAATTGCAGGAACCAGGATAATAAAAGCGAACATGCTTTGCCGGCAGATTTCAGCATTTTAAGTTAATTTAGGAGTTAAACTGTTTCAGAGGAGTGATCATAGCGCTCTGCATCTTCATTGTTGCCTGTCCTTCTGAGAGGCATGGTTGTGTATGTTCAAAAATATAGCTTGCAGGAACCGTTTTACAGCAGGCTATACAGCCCCTTTAAGCCAGTCATCAGTGCCAAGAGCGTGATCATTTTCTGAACTAGATCTGCTATTTTCACAACTTTTTTGAGACACTTTTTTATAAAGTAGGGCATTCATTCATAAAAAGGTTTATTTTAATTTTAGAAATCCGTTTTCTGCTAACCAGCAATGATGAACTGCATAGCAGCATTGTTTCTCTAACAATTATAGTATCTAAGGCACGAGCCGTCAGTCAAAGAATCTGGTTGGTATTTGAAATTGTAAAGCTTATCCGTTTTATGAAGTGCAACATAAAAACTGACTGAAACTAGACTAATACCTTTCTGGCTTTTAGTCGACTAAAACCAACTAAAACCATCACATATAGTTATGACTAAAACTAATGTCATTATATCTAAGATGGCTGTCAAAAGCAACACTGCTACGTTGCTTTTTTTACCTACTCCTTGATGGGAGCGAGGTTTGTTTACCTTTTGCACTTGTATTTTACCTGCATGGCTAAGTGTAATTTTGTATGTTCATTCATATGAACCAAATACTGCCACACATTAGATTAATTCTGCATGATTTACAATGAATTCTGCATTCACTCTAAACCACTTTGCAGTACCTCGGAGTGTTGGAGCACGCGCTCCATAAAATCTTTGTGAGGTGAATATTTGAGGACCTCAAGCTTAATTTCCTCTGTCCTCTTCTTCAGCCAGGCATTCACCTCCTTCTGCCTCTGAACTTTGACCTCCATTTCCCTCGCTTCATTCTCCTCCTTAGCAGCCCTCTCCATTAAGGCTTTGACCTCTTCCTGCTAAGATGAAAGTAATGATAGTTCATTTATTATGATATTCTTCAATAAAGTTCCATACACTCATTAAAAAATTTGTTTCTTCTAACATATTTGGACATATTTGGTACCCCTTGTTCGATTGAAGAAAACCCACAATGGTCAGTAATAATAAATAAAAGTTCTATGAAAATCAACAAAGGAAAATCCGACACTGCTTTTCAACAGAATGATTTTAACGTCGTAGGGAAAAGGCCGTTCCAACCGTTGCCTTTCCGAATTCTCCAGAGTTGTGCCCGACTTTACACAAGTGAATAAAGTGAATGTGATTGGTCAATTATCAAGGGGGCGGGGTTGTTGGTTCACAAGCATGTTTGATTGTGGCCTGTTTGTCGGAAACATCTTGTTAATCAGTTAGCAACTTAGTGCTAGTAGGTTCCCAATGGGAAATTCTATTGGGACCAAGTAGCACTTAGAAACGACAATGAAGGAGCGCTATGGACAGCAGAAACATGCAAGAGGAGGAGAGTTTTGTGTCGGAGGTCGTAGATGAGTCTCCTCCGTCATCCACTTTTTATTTAGAGGAGGAAGATGTGGAAGAGGACGCCAGGGCGGCAGAAGCTTGGTTTGGTGTAGAACAGAGGTCTTCAACAGGGGGTCCGCGACCCCTAGGGGGTCCGCAGAGGTACTGCATGGGGGTCGCAAAGTTTTGGTTAATTAGACTTATATTCCCCCCTGCAATATTTTCCACTAATTGAAATGTCTTTAAATCCACATTAACATGAATTCAACACACTGTAGTAAACAGATAAATGGAGGCAGAAGATGTCTTTCAGTCATCAATGCAGATCTGAGTAAAAATATGTCAAATATCTGACAAAAGAGTGGAAATTAGAAGATTATATAAAAAATGTTTTGTTATTGTGGTTCCAAAGTTTAATAGTAAGAACAGAAACATAGACTCTAGATTTTTTTAGTTCTTCAAAAAGTCAGAGAAAGAATATCAAGATTTGACTCATAAAATATCTAAAAACATGACTTATATTTTTAGATAGTCTTCAACATAAATGACAAATGAACCAGAGAAAAGAGGTCAAACAGGTATAGGATAGCTGTAACCTAAACCTTTTTTTTTATATCCCCCCTGCAATTTTTTCCACTAATTGAAATATCTTCAAATACACATTATGATGAATTCAACAGACTGTAGTAAACAGATAAATGGAGGCAGAAGATGTCTTTCAGTCATCAATGCTCACATTCAGCGACACACAGGAACTCTTTCAAGCTGGGCACCGTTTCATTCACAACACCTGTCCCATCAACCAGGAATCAGAAATACTTTAATAATCCCAGGGAGGAATTAGTTCCATTACATTACTCCATCTGTAATAGAGTGACTATAGAACCAGTTTAATATAACACAATTTCATACAATATATAAAATTAGGGGGTCCCCGCTCCATCTCGCCATCAGTTTGGGGTCCTTGGCCTGGAAAACGTTGAAGACCCCTGGTGTAGAAGGCTTCCAGCCGTACATGTTTGAGCCCTTGCCTCGCAACGCTGCCAGTTCTGTTAGCTCTACGCCTGCTGAAGACACAGACGTCCATCCCCGTGAACACTGGGACGGAACTCAATGGGAAAGGAAATGATTCTGATTTCTTATTTTAACCGTTGCATATATTAGCTGCGACATATGAATCAAGATGCTATGAGCAAAAAAATTTGATTGACAGATGATCATTGATACATGATTGGCTGAATTTAGGTGTACAAGCTGACGTATAACTAACTGGCCTGCATGAGATAACAGGAAAAAAAAACAGATTTTAAGACAGGATTTTTTTCTTTTTAATAGAAATGTTCTAACCGTTTGGAAAATATGGTCTGAAAAAGAGTACATTTATATATATATATGTTTAAGCTTGAATGATTTTAAATTTAAATATGATTTCCCTACAACTTTAAATAAATAAGCTAATGAGACAGGCCTGGACCAAAATAGCCTAGAAAAGGCTGAAAATAAATCTGACCAAGTTTTAAATCAAGGTGAGTTCACTAATGAATTAGCATCACACGTGTCTACATGATGTATTCAGTCAGCTGGCTTATGGCTACGAGTTGTCACTGCACTGCAAAGGAAAGATTATTTATTTTAGGAGATTAGAAATAGGATTTTAAACAAGCATGCTAAAGGTAAAGGCTATTAGACCATCTTTGATGTTCCAGTTTTAGGTTTCTGTGACTACAGTTAAACATATTCAGAAATCTAAGAACAATTGGACTGTAGCCAACCTCTCTGGATGTGGAGGAAAACTTGATAATAAATCAAAGAGACGGATAATATAAAGGTTAAAAAAAGAGACAAAAAATAACTAAAAAGATTGTACCTTATAATGAGATTAAAGGTAAACTTCTAGTTCCAGAAACAAGTAATAAAAAAGCTTGACTGGAATTTGTTAAACTACATGTTGACAAGCCGGAAAGGTACTAGAAGAATGTCCTATGGTCAGACCAGACAAAAATTTAACTTTTTTTTTTCTAAGTGTCCTGTCTGGCAATGTGGCAATAAGAACAATTGTCTTTATGCCAAAAAGAGCCCAACAGATTTTACTTTCACAAGTGGAGCAGTACTGCTATCTCCATAATGTTCCGCTTGATTTATGCATAAAAATAGCTTTATTATAATTATGCAGGGAGCTTTACAGATTATATAGACACTGCAATGTAAGTAGAACAGGAAAGGAAAACAGAAAAAAGGAGAAAAGATAAAAGAAAGAGGAGATAAAAGGGAGATAACTATAAAACGTCTTCAGTCTGCTTCATTACCTGCAAAGAGATGTAAGAAGAACAGGACAACCATTTCGAGGATCATTATAATGTGCATGTCTGCACAGTCCCAGATAACACAATTGTGTGAGATTTGCAAGGAAAAAACCTTGAGTTTTCAAGAAAAACATGAAGACCTAAACCCAATCTCCAAAAAAGCCAAGTGAAAAAAACACTTGTTAAGGTAACAGAACAGACAGCGGTTTTAGCATAAGTTAAATAAAGCAATGCAGGAAAAAAATAAAATAAAATTCTGAAGCATAGAGCTAGAAGAGTCATGGTTTGAGGAGGCTTTGCTGCAGCAGGATTTGTTATATTAGGTTGTTAAGTATTATCTAAGATCATATATTGAATTATAAACATATAAAGATAAAGCAGAACTGAATCCAAAATAATCACAATGACTCTAACTGTACCAGATCCACTCAGGAATCGGTAAGAATGAAGAAAAGGGACGTCCTAGGCACAGTTAAAGCTCAGAAATAGTGCATACCTGCAGGGGATGCCTCAGACATCTCCCACTTGTAAATGAGGAGTGAGTCAAACTTTCCTCTAAGCGACTATTAGATAGCTACAAGAAGCATCTCACTGAAGCGCTTGACAAAAGGCATAAAGAGTTTTCAAATGTAGAAAGGACAGTTTTTCTTTTCCCCTTCTTACCTTTTGCTTAACTAGAAAACAGGCTTTTTAAACCACTCTCCTTTCAGAGATAAACAGAAAATAAGCAAAAACATTGCTATGGTTCTTTAATAAAGAACTGAACATTTAAGTGTCATTATTTGTTTATGACTGTATACGGTCCAGCAAGCCCAATCTAATAAACATGTTTTAAGTACCTCAGAAAGGCTTTGGTGGCTCGCTTCTTCACTCTTTATTAGCTGTTCCTCCATTCGCTGATGCAAATATCTATTATACTGCAAAAACAACAACAACAAACAAATACAAAAGGTGGGTTACAGTCAAAAACCACAGTTCAGAAAAAGATTACTAAATCACATTAGTGTTTAGACAATCCTTTGGGTTCTTTTTGGCCAACAAAACTGTTATGGCCCATAAGATACAGCATCAAAAGTAAAATGCTGAAGAAAAGAGGCAATGTCAGATGCAAATGGTTGATCTACAGTGACGACATAAAAAAAGAAAGTATGAAAACACTTATAAGGGATACTACTGGACATGAGAAGCTTTCCCTGCATTTATTGGCTGTGTCTGAATCTCCGCCCTAATCACTATATGGGGCACTATATAGTGGTTACGTCATTTTAGATGAGTGTCTGAACGTCTAGTGCATAAAAAAGTAGTGGAATCAAAATTTTAATAAGTAGTGATCATCACTACAAGAGCAGATGTATCCCGGATTTGTTGTGACAGCAGCAGCGACAAATAACAAAGATCGTGCGGGAAGGCAGAGTCACTTGATCAATGGGGAGCGAAAAGTAGTGATCATCTGTCCAAACGGTCAGTTAACTGACTTCACTACAGTCTAGTATATAGTCCCTGCTCTACATGGTGATGGAGGGATTTAGAGTGGATGCTTGGACATGACTTAAAGTGTTGCTTTAATTGCGCTCCCCTCCGTATGAAATTGAAAAATAAATTAGGCAAACTTCAGAAAAGACTCTGGTAGTCACCTCACTACTTCATTTCCTTTATTAAATTTAGTACGCATTATCTATGAATTGTTAATAACTATTAAAATAATTTACGTGTTCTGTTTTGTAGCAAAGCCTCATTGAGGACTGGGGAGCGGCTCTGTAATAACGACTTTACTTTTCAGAATTTCGCCTGGTCAAATTTAATATTTTGTTTCTTTTTTTTTGGTGGGTGGGAGGGGGGTAATCTCTTAGAAACTAAAAATCATCTTAGCAGCTGAAACTTACAGTTTAAATGACCGTGATCCTCTAAACCACATATGTCAAAGTCAAGGCCCGCGGGCCGAATCCAGGAATTGTTTATCCATGGCCCCCTGGATTGTATTTAATTACCACTGGAACCGGCGCACAGGCCACGGCGGCTTGTGCACGCTGGTGTGACTTTGTGGCTTACCGTTGCATTGTGGGTAATGTAGTGTCGGTGCGGTTGTGTTGCACGCACCAACAATACATTCCCAGGGGAAAACATGATTCAGACCACTTTTCAGACCAATCTAGCTAAAAGAAAAATGCAGGAAAACACCAGCATCTCCGCACCAAGACGTATTTCCTAGCGATACTCAGATCGAGATGGACCACTACTAACAGGGGCGGACCTCTGCCCTGACTGTGCTGTCTGTTCTCCTCTCTATATTCTGTATCTGGCATGCGGATCCCACCTGCCCCTCGCTCTGCAGCGTGTCTGTCTTTATCACCTGCAGGATCAGCTCCCCTCTCCTTCCACCCAGGCTCCTTTTATTTTGGCTTCAATCAGCCTCTGCTGACACCTGCGCGCAGCAGCCCTCAGCCTTTTTAGACAACCAGCTTCAGCCCAGTGGATTGTTAAAGGGGGGTAATCAAAAACCAAAATAACAAATATGCAAAGTACAGCCTAAAATTTAAATAAAAGAAAAACACAATCATATTTTCCCTTGTTTTCCGAAAGCAGTGATCGGTTGGATAATAGAGCAGCACAGTAATGCATTTTCGGTTTATGTATTTATCTTAATAAGTTTATTAATAATGTTGATATTAATATTTTGTTTTAAAAATGTGTTAGGTCTTGGTTCAGTAGGCTGTGTTCATTTCAATATGTTTTAATAAACATCTAATTAGTCCGGCCCTTGTCTTGTAGAAAATTAGTTTTTTTGGTCCTCGGTGTATTTGACTTTGACATCCCTGCTCTAAAAACTTTCTTTGGCTACATGGTGTTGAGGGCTTTTTAATACAAAGTGATGATATATGTATTTTTCTGATAGAGGCAAATATTAATGCAAGAACTTGATCATTTTAACATATGTAAACATTAAATTTTTTAGATAATGGTCTGTTATACCATTGCCAATACAAAAATCTAAGCCTAATGCTTTTTCTGGCCTATAGACTGCCATACAAAATGGGTGCAGCACTTTCATTACCTATAAGGCTAAATCTGGTCAGGAGTTCTTTTGCAGAAAAGAGAAAATTATTAAATGTAAATGAAAGTACAATAACTTTTTTTAAGTTCAACATTTTGAAAAAAGTGAAATGTAAATTGTAGTCTTTTCCCGTTTTTGACAGACTTTACGTTAGACCTGTGTTTCCCCAACTTTGTTTGACTTGTGTTCCCCTTTGGGCATTTTGTCTTACAATGAGCTCCCCCCTCAGTCAAAACTAATGACGATTGTCCAAAAGTGGAACGTACCATAACTGATTATTAAAATATATATATTTTAATATATATATATTTATATATATATATATATATTTATAATATATATATTTTATATATATTTTACTTACTTTTACTTTTAAGTTAAGCTTTTAATTCTTAGACTGGATATTAGTAAGGAATCAAAATAAAAACAAAATAGAATCTTATTATAAAACTGTATTTATAAATCTGGAGCTCCTCCCTTATAAGGGACTATAAGGGATTAACTCCCTTATAATGACAAACTGGATGAACTGGGAACAAAAATTATAGTCAGACTTATTTAATTAGTTTTGTTTTTTTTTTTTTATGAAGACACCTGAGCTGCTTTGATAGTATGATCATTTTACGACTTTATTCTCAAAATAGAAGCAAGAAAATTCTCTAGCCTGGCCCTAATACTAGTAAATCCCAGCCCTATTTAGATATAACATGATATCAAAGAGTTGAATGTTTGTAAGAAGAAAGGATTTTTTTTCTTAAATAGAACCTTAACTTCTATTTAAGAAAAATGATGTTATGTTTAGAGCAAACATCAAAGTAAAAAAATCACATATTTTATGGCAATTTTAAGTCAGATAGTTGCAATAAAATTAGGTAACTCTTTTATGATTTTGGTTTTTTATACCATTTATACCAAGCTAGTTTCCAAAGTGTAAGTGGAAGACTTATGCTTTTTTTTTTTTTTTTATTCAAACATCTCCTTGGTGCAATCTTAACATGAACAGAATCTGGTACATGTCTAAGATGTACATGGCCGTATTGGGTCTGCAACTGGGAGAAGGTTCAACATATTCTCATTATCAGTTCGTATGAAATCGTACGAAAAGTTATGCACAGTATTTTGTACGTTTTGGACGTTTTTCCTCGAAAAAACAGATCAGTTTTTTCAGACGTAAAAATACGACGAAATGCGATGAAAAAAACGTCTAAAACGTACAAAATTACGGTGCATGATGATTTCATACGAACTGATAATGAGAATACACTGGAAGGTTCTGATCCAAGATCAGGGCCCGAATCAGTGGCTGCTGCGCAATAGGGGGCGCTAGGGTGCTCCTCCGCCCACTCAATGATCTTGATTAAGACATGAAAAAACAAAAAAATTAAATTATAAAATTTAAATATTTGGAAATATACTGATATATACTTTTTAGATTCGAAAGATAAATAAAGCATTTTTATTCAGAGAGAGTTTTACGTAGGAGAATTGCACCCCAAGGTGGCACCAAGGTCTTTTTCCAGGACCTGGTTTAGCTACAAGGCTTCACTAATTGCATGTAGCGAGGATAACTCTTTATTCTGTTTTCCCTGCCTCCTTTTTCAAACGTCAGGATCTGATCCAGCATGGATAAAGACAGTTAGGACTGATTTAAATCACTTTTAGAAAAGGCAAAGAAGCATTAACAATCTGGGATTCAAATGGAAAATAATATAATATAGTGTACTTTTTCTACATGTTTGTTAATTTGCATAATTGCTCTTAAATAAGCCCATTCAGAGAAAATAAATAGTTTATATATATAAAAAATATATAAAGCTGACTAATAGCTTCTCCATTATTAACTCGGGACATTATTGTTTTTAGGTTTGTGACACAAAATTTAACCATTTAAAACACGGATTTACCTTCACAAAGCCTCAGAAGGGCAAAACTTATATACAAAAAGTAAAACTGTACATGAAATTATGCTTTGTTTTTATAAAGTGCTTTTTACAATGTTTTTTGTTGTTGTTGGCATTCATATAAATATACTGGTGTGATAACTTAGTATATGTTTGATTGTTCTTTTTGGTATACATCTATTTTGAATTTATAGCCCCCCCCATGGAGAAAAGACCCCCAGCTGAAACTGAATTTACCAGTCAAACATTATAGAATTTCAAGAGTCTTCTACTTCACAAAGTAGGAAATATGGAAAGCAGTTTCATTCAAAATTAAATATGTATAAGATATTTAATCAAATACAATTAAGTATTAAATAACTGCTATGCATAGCTTGTCAATAAATATTCCATTACTTATGTAAATATCCCAACAAAATAGAACAAATTTTAATTTAGTATATGTCAACATTTCTTATTTATTCTTATTTTTTAAATCTGTTTTTCATTTTAAGCTCTTTTTATTTCTTGTTCTTAGATTTAATTGAGGGGCAGAGTTTGTTTCTACCGGGCGGCACTGGAAAGGGCTCAGCGACTCAGGCGTAAAACAGAAACTAGCTTGCAAAATATCAAACAGGAGAAGTATAAAATAACTGATGCTGATTTTTTGGCAGCATTTTACAGAATGATTCTTGTCTTTCTAGATTTATTCAACTGATTTACAATGTCTGAAAACAGAAGCATCTCAGACTTGAGAGAATAATATCACTCGTCTTAGTCCGATTCGTCCCGGAAACCGGATCCTACGCTAGTTCCAGGAACTTTTTCGGCTTTGGATTTATGCATTGATATAGTCTTTGCAAGTTTTTTAACTTTCATTTTAAACATATTATGTAATGCAAAATGTAAAGAAAGAAACAACTACAATGCAGATAGAAATAGTGTAGTCATATTTTAATGGACTGCATACCTAATGATGATGCAAGACAAGCAGAATGTGGAGAGAATGTGTAAAGTATTCAATTAACTCAAAAAAGTCATTAAATGTTTCCTTTAATATGTAGTTAAACATACTTTGTTGATTTGAGAATGCATGGATTGTTGAAATATCCCACCCTGTCCTGTCTTGTCTTGTCTTGTCTTGCCCTGTCCTGTCCTGTCCTGTCCTGTCGATGAAGGTTTTTAAACTTTGGGGACATGCCAGAGCACCTCATAGCATGCCACCAAAGAGAATTGGAGGAGGGGAATTCTGAACCCTGGACTGCAGTTATATCAATGTGCTAACAACTATGCAGGAGCTTTTTTGAAATAACTACCATTTTAATCTTTTATTAATTAATTTAATATTATATTTGTATTTTATTTTTATATTTTTCTTATATCTTTCTTAATTTATTAAATTTTAATTTTTTAATGGTTTGTTGGTCAGCAGTCATGTGTTACCAATCAAAAGGGAATGGTTATGATGAAAAAGAAAACCTTTATGTCATCAGAAACTTTTTCTTCATGTTGTGCTTCCTCTAATTGAAAATCTGTATCTAAATATGTTGCTTCCTTGGATTCAGGATGCTTTTTAGGAAGGAGTTTCATATAAGCATATATTGTTCCGTATATTTAGGGGAGTTGCGGCCTAGTGGTTAGAGCATAGAGCTTGGAATCCTGAGGTTCTGAGTTCCAGCCCCACTCCCACAGACTGACACTGTGGGTCCCTGAGCAAAAGACCCTTAACTCCACACTGCTCATCGGGCACCGCACAATGACAACCCACTTCTCCCCAAGGGGATGGGTTAAATGCAGAGAGTTCATTTCATTGCTCTGTACTTGTCACAGTGTAATGACAATAAAAAAGCGGGGCATGACCGGGAATGGGTTGTGAAGAAAAGACAGTTTTTATGTCATCAGAATCTGTATCTTTATCCGTTAATTCATCAGATTCAAAATATCTGTTGCACCCTCTGTTTCACATATCCCCCTCTTTTGCATCCTGTGATTGGGTTCGTTGGTGCGTCTCACTCAAAACAGATCTGTGCCTGTAGTGCTGAACTTAATATATGAAATTTGTAATTTGTTTACATAATTGTGTGCATAACTGTGGCTACAGTCATGATCACAGCCCCAGTAGCCTATCTGACCACTCACTTCATTCCCCTGCTATTCCCTCCCTGTTCTCTAATTAATATTTATCTTATTCACCTGGTCCCCCTCTTATATATACGGTTTAGCCCAGCTATCCGGGCCAGATCATTATTTCTTAGTTTATTTGAGTGTTCTTAGTTTTTTCCTGTCATTCATTCATGTTTTGGCAGGGGAGGTCAAAAAATATATTTACATTTCTCATCCAAGCTGAGAAACCTTTTGTGCTCATTAATATGCATTAATATCTAGAAGTCATCAAAAGGCACACTTTTAGCAAAGCAGTCATTAGTTGCAGCCTCATTCCAGTTGCTTCAGCTAAACACAAGTAGCTTTCAGTTTACTTATAATTGGCTTAGTACTTTAAGCACACACTGCTTCAAACTTAAATCATTATTATAAAAAGCATATTTTCAAGACTGGATCAGGTCCTCCAATCAAGACATAAAGAAATACTCAGGAAGAAATAAAATTGAGCTACATTCTGTCTTAACAGGCAGCTAATGCAGAGTTATTTAAGGATTAGCTGCTTACCTTGTTAAGTTGACTGACATTTTTTTAACCAGCTGCTTCAACTTTGCAAACTCACCCTGGAGGGCAGCCTTGTGCTTTTTCCCCAGTCTTTCAGATCAGTTTCTCGGCTGGCCTGGGAGCGCCTTGGGATTCCCCCGAAGGAGCTGGCCCAAGCTGGGGAGAGGGACGTCTGGGCTACCCTACTGAAGCTGCTACCCCCACAACCTGACCCCAGATAAGCGGAAGAAGATGGATGGATGATATCTATTCTTTTATAAATAATTAATAATAATTAAGGGGAGTGGCGGCCTAGTGGTAAGGACATGGGGCTTTGAATCCTGAGGTTGTGAGTTCGATCCCCCACTCCCACAGACTGTCACTCTGGCTCCCAGGTTAAATGCAGAGAAGTAATTTCCTGCTGGGAGTATAAGAGAATATAAAATAAATAAAAAATAAATAAACACAAAAAAAGAAATCATAAATAATCATCAGGTTTATGCATGCAGTATTGATAAAGTATACTACTACTCAAAACCAATTCTGAGTGTATTCAATATACATATAAATGGTTTACTGGGCCTAGAAGAGCATGGTGTGTAATAGCAGAATTTCACCACAAAGTGGTGCCATTCTTTAAAGTTTGACTCTGCTTAAGATTTTTGGGATACTAACAAATCCCCACCATAGATCTGTTTATTTAATATCTTTTCTATTAAAAAGCTTGAAAAAAATATTATCATCATAAAGTGTCTCCTTTGGATATTTGTTTTATTTTTTATTCTATATATAAATTAATAGATGGTAGATGCAGATACATAATTTACTTGGGAGAAGACTTCATATTTGTTTGAACAACTCTTTTCAAAAATATCTTATAATGTGGGGGACAACAGTATAATGGCTGCACAATTCTAAATCCATCCTCCATATGATGAGCTTGCCTTAATTATGTTTGTTTCAGTGAGGGATAAAACACATGGTTTCTTAGAGGGTGAAAACAGATGCCGTTTAAAGTATTTACAGAAGCGATATTCATAATTACAATAATAAATGATTATTTTATGGAAACATTACAATAAAGAGTAGTTGTTCTGCTGAAAAGTGTCAATACACTCCTCATTTCAAGAAATTGTTTCAATTAGTGCCTTTAATGATTTAATCACACGTTTTCTTAATGGGTTGACTGATATTACAACTTAAAATAAGACATTTTTTAAAGTATTTTATGCTCAAGTTTGTTTTTGTTGTGGATTTTCCTTGAACAATGCTGTGTCCAACAGCAGGTTTTATTGCAGCAAATATTTCAATAAATGTCACCATAACAAGTTGCAGAGGAACAATGTACTTTTTGTAGCTATCAGCAAGGTCTCCATTAATATTTAACCTATATTTTAATCGTAAAAAATGATACAATTAAATTGGGTGCCGCAGGCCAGACTTTCAAACACTCAGCATTAATTTGTAATACAGCTGAAGGGCCTAGCAGCTTAACGTTTGTCTGCTTTATCAATTTAAAAACCAGTTTGATGCATGTTTGGTTTAAATGCCTGGTTAGATTATCTAACTTTGAATAACCTTCAGTTGTCTGAAAAAAAAACCCCTCCTCAGATGAAAGGAAAGACAGGTCCAAGGCACTGCAATGTTGGAACACTGGTGTAATATTTTACACTGAAAACATGCGTAGCAGCCCAAGAATCGAAATAGTTTTTTTTTTGTTTATGTGGGCATATATTATTTTATTCCTTTGGATATATATTCAAATACTTTCACTTCTACACCCGTGGAAAGTTGCAACTTCCAAAAAAAGTTCACATTTAAATGATGTATATGGTACATCTGTAGTGCTATTGTTATCAGACATGAGGGTTAGGATAGTAATTGTGGACTAAAAGCCAATATCATGAATGTGGTTTTGAGATTATGCAACTTTTCTTTTTTTATAGCATGCCCCTCTGTCACGAAGGTATAAAAATAATCACAAAACTGTGCTATTAGTGCAATGGAGTGATGACCACCATTTATGAAAAATCCATACTTGATCAAATTCAAGCTATTATAGATAGCTTATTTCAGATAAGGTCACTCAGTGACCTTATCTTGTCAGACAGGCTGCGATATGGCACATGAAAATCACCCAACAGGAAAATAGCAATCTGACAGTGGAAAGGTACAGCGATAACATCAGTGTAAATCATTTTATTGGATATAAAATTAGCTTTAGTTAACACAAAAAAGTATTTTTTTTATTTCTTTAAAATATCTCCCTACAAAAGTAAGATTCCTTTTTTTTGTGTGGGCAAACTTAGTGCATACATTTTAATTCTGATTCTAAAAATCCACAGTGAGCCTTAAAGCTATCAATAAATAAGCCCTAGAATTTTTTATCACTGTAAGGTATGCCAAACTATGCAACCCACATACCCCTGCATTGCTGTGAGGTCAGCATTAAATATTTGTACAACTTTTTATTGAAATAATGAGAAAAGGGTCGCAGTCTAGCAGTGCAGTAAGATGGGATGTACAATACTGAAGAGGCGCGTTTTGTAACTGAAACGTTTGCTGATCTGCAATGTTCAAGGCAAGAAGTTTAACCCAATCTACCCTCTTTTTTTTTGGCAAAAAAAAATCTTATTAAAAGCTAACGGAAATAAGAAGGAGAATGAAAAGACAGAGAAAATGAAAAACAGGCTAAAAGAGCTGGAGACAAGTCGTGAGAAAGACAAAAAGTTCTGTTTGTCACTTGGTCTGCTGGAACCAATTATCCCCTCGCACAGTTCTGCAGGTACAGTAGATATCTGGGGAGGATAAAAGTCATTCTTTTGATTGTTCGCTGCTTTTTGCACATTTTCTGTTATCACTTTAAGAGACCTTTGCTTTACCTACACCCTCCTTTGTCATTTGTCTGTTACATCTCCTGTGTGCTGCTCATCAAGCCCCAGCTATCCTTTTCTTCCACTCTGTATGAACCCAAGATTCTTCCTCCTTGCCCTTTAAAGCAAACCTTTCACAAGGCATCAATGCCATGGAAAAAAATAATGTGTTAAAATACACTAATGTGTCAAATCTATCAGTCTTACTAAATTTTAAATCAGTGTTTTAAAGGAAAAGTCTGGACATATTCACAATTTAAACTTCTGAAAGTATTTTAAATATGAAATTATTACATACTGTTCAATAAATGCTAAGTGTTTTTAATTAAGAGCATTTTTCATTTGAATGTGCTTTACTGGAGGCATCCATGTTTGTCAAAGAGCACTACTGCCACCTACTGGTTTGTAGGCGGTATCGGCTGTTGAGCAAGTCCTAGTGCTGTATCTGGTGTTTGTCACAATGAGCTATTATCCAAGTCATCTTGAAAACATTCTTCTTCCAAATGTTGGCTACATACTTTTTCTCTGGCCAGAAGTTCGATGGCAAATCCTAATTTTTTTTCACTTTTTCCTGATTGTTGTTTGCAGATGTGTCTAGTAGCTCCCATTGATTTTGCTTGTAAAGCGGGGAGAATGGCGCTAGGCTTACCGCACCGTGACGTCACTGCTGGAAGATGGCAGGAGGGAGGTGTTACTATATTTGGGCAAAAATGGCCGCTCCCGGACTTAGTGATTGCAACAAAAATGATTATTTTTTATATTTGTACTGATTAACGCTAAATTCATTAAATCAAAGTGAAAGTAGCATGGTATGCTATGCTAACATGTTTGAGCTTTTGTTGGTAAGCATAAACAAGCTTTATATCACTAAGGGTTTAAACACTAATACAATGTTAATGTTCATGTGTTTTCTCATATGCTGATTACATCTTGATTACCAAATTAATACAAAAGTCATTTAATGGGAGTCCTCATATCTGTTAGAAGCTAGCTCACTCAAAGAAGGTAAAGACTCAACTAAAGGTTAATCCTGATTAAGCAAATATTTGAATAAAACATTATTTAGCTGCTTTCATTTTTAAACTTAAAAGCAAGATTCTTGATTTTAGTAGTTTTAGTTTGCCAAAGAGGTACAAACAAATGGTGTTTATTATATAAAATTTCGTCTTCAACTGTTACATTTTTAAGCTGCCACGTAATGTTGGCTGTCATTGTTGAACATGCCATTGAGTTCTTATCATTCTTGAAATTCTATCAAGATTTTCATTTAAATGCATGTTTGAATGCTTTGCAAAGCAATCTAAACAAATAAACTGACCTATCACACTGATGAAAACTTAAATGGGAAAGATTTATTTGAAGATCACAGAACACATAGGCAATACATACTAAACCATAATCGGCCAATATACATCTGGCACGCATAAACCAAACCTCTACTGGACTACTTGTTTTGGGTCATGGCACCATCATTGCCAGACCGGGCGCAGTTCTGGTTACAATGTCAATTGCCATGCCAGCAGTCATACACCTCTGCCTTGTTCAGGCCAGATCTGGCCCAGACCTGTCTGCTTTGTGGGAGGGCATGTGTTGACAAATAAAATAAATTAAGATGAAACTAACCCATTACATACATTACAGGCATGTCTTAAAGACATAAAAACCTGGATAACTTTTAACTTTCTGCTCCTGAATGCAGACAAAACAGAGGTTATAGTCTTTGGAACAACAGTCTTTGGAGTCTGAAAAAGAAGCTGATTATTTAGTCACTTCAGTTGGATGGGATTAAAGTGATTTCAGATAATAAAGCAAAAAGTGCTGCTTATTTTTGATCAGGACCTGTCATTTAAATCTCATACTGAAGAGGTTGATAGAATATCCTTTTTTCATTTCTGGAATAATATAAAAATTAGGAATCTCCTGTCCAGGGGTGATGCTGAGAAACTAGTCCATGCATTTGTTACTTCAAGGCTGGACTATTGTAATTCTTTATTATCAGGAAGTCCACAAGCTGTAGTTAAAAGCCTTCAGCTGATCCAAAATGCTGCAGCCAGAGTTCTGAAAACTAAAAAGAGAGATCATATCTGTTCTATCCTAGCTTCCCCTTACCGGCTTCCTGTTAAATCTTGAAAATAATTTAGTTTTAAAATATCAAAAGAACTTATTCAGGAAGAGACAATAATTCAGTTCCCCAGTGTTTTCCAAAGATGAAAGGATTAATGACTTGAGAAAACAAAAACCAGAACCCACAGATAAATGTCACTAAGATTAGAACAAAGAAAAAACCAAAGGTTATTAACGGCTTCTCTGAAAGAACACAACAAAGTACAATTTCACTACAATTTCAAGTTGATGTTAAAGCTTATCATAACCTAGAGTATGACACCAGCCCTACTTTCTATCATAATTTCTTCTGTTTTATCCTTCCTTTCTTATGTTTTAGAGCTTGACAAATGATGAAGGTTTAACAACAGAATTATAAAGGTGATAAGATATTTTTCTTTGGATTGTACATTCTGTATGTTTTCCTTCCAAACTTGCCACAACCAGATGAAAACATCTGGAGAAAATGAACTGTTTAATAGATAGGTTACTTCAAGTCTTGCAGGTCGGCCCCTGGAGAAAATATGAACTCTAATTTAACCTACTTCCTGCCCACAGGAATCTGACTCATCACTGTTCCAGTTCTCATGGTTATGGTCTATTTGGTGGATCTGAAAACCAAGAACTGTATCTCTATTTCCAGACCTAAAAGGGAGACTCTTGTGCTACAAACCATGATAATAATTTTGGACATTGAAGATCAATGTCATTAACCATGTTAATGCCAATTCAGAACACGTCATCTCAATGCATTTTACAATTCAACCAGAACATACAGTAAAATTGATTCAAAGTTTTCTATCTAAGGAAAACCAGTCGACTCATTGGCTCAAAGGCAGTCCCTCATATCAAGCATGCTTGTAGCGACAGTGCAAAGGAAAAACTCCATTTTAACAGGTAGAAACCTCCAGCAGAGGCAGACTCGATGAGAGTGGCCATCTGCTGAGGCTGACGGGGGTTTAAAGAGACAGAAGCAGACATAGAAAAAAGAAGCAGCGATACAAAAGGCAACTCTAAACCAGCTCCACAGGGGGCCTCGTTCAGGAAACAATAGCAAGGCAGACGAGCTCTGAGCCAGCTCCCATGTCAGAGGATTCAATTCAATTCAGTTTATTTCTATAGCGCCAATTCACAACACATGTCATCTCAAGGCACTTTACAGTTCACCAGATCATACAGTCAAATTAATTCAAAGTTTTCTATCTAAGGAAAACTAGTTGATTGCATCGACTCATCGACATGATGCAATCCCTCACACTAAGCATGCTTGTAACAAGGGTGGAGAGGAAAAACTCCCTTTTAACAGCAAGAAACCTCCAGCAGAACCAGGCTCAGTGTGAGCGGCCATCTGCTGAGGCCGACTGGGGTTCAAGGAGACAGAAGCAGAGATACAAAAAGCAGCTGTAAAAGGCGAACCGATCCAGGAAACACACAGCCAGGCAGACGAGCTCTGAGCCAGTTCCATGTAAGAGGATGAATAGAGCACATCCAGTTAGTCACAGTCAGAGAAACAGGACTACACTGGAAAAAAGGCCGATCTCCAGCATCTATAAACAAGGGTGTTGATGGCAGCAGCACAGCTGATATTTCTCTCCAGGATGGAGTCATGGCCAAACAGGAACAGACGAGGAGAAGCTACTATTAGAAAAAGCAGAGAGAATAATGTTAGAGATTGAACTAACAGAATGATGAAAAAGGGGTCCCTATGTCCTCCAGCAGTCTAAGCCTATAGCAGCATAACTATAGAGATAGCTCAGGATAACCTGAGCCACTCTAACTATAAGCTTTATCAAAAAGGAAAGTTTTAAGCCTAGTCTTAAAAGTAGACAGGGTGTCTGCCTCATGGACTAAAACTGGTAGTTGGTTCCACAGGAGAGGAGCCTGATAACTAAAAGATCTGCCTCCCATTCTACTTTAGAAGTTCTTGGAACCACTAGACCACTAGGAACCTAACCCATGGGTAAAATTCTATACAGTCGTCTCTGAAAATTGTCTTCTGTGGTCATTGTTTTTGATCATGCCATTTGTTTAGTAATGTTCTCTAACACAGTTACTAATATGCTGAGATTAAATATTGATCAGGTGTTTTTAAAAGGCATCTCGGATAGCAAAAGATTTTTGGCACAGATTCATTCAAGTCTTGGGCCAAATCTTCATAATGGAATGACCTGATCTACCCTCATGTGGGCCAAATATGCACCTCATGTAATAATCTTGGCACTGGGGCAGGCCTATCTGTCCACTCTGCAGTCCTGCTCCGCTCCACCTCACCAGCAATCAACTCTAAACTGGCTTCACCTGTTTTCCACCTGCTTATAAGTCCTGTTCAGATCATCTACCAGTGCCAGATCGTCTCGAACCTACCGGTGAGAACCTTCCAGCCATTCTGTTTGCTAACCTGTCTGCCTGTCTGTTGCCTGACCTGATCTGCTTGTGAAGTTTAATGGCGGTTGACAATGTGAAAGTGTGTTACCGCCACCTACCAGTATTGATTGTAGAACAAAATGACAGTTACATACATATACATGTATCTACTTTTTATCCATAATATAATAAACCAATATCACAGATCTCTATGTAATATAATTGCTGTTTAATATTAACAATATCTTAAATTTGTATGTTCCAGATGCTCTTGTTCCTCCCTCCATCTCCAACCGTGCAACAATGTTTTCCCGATTAACTTCTTTGAGTCCCAAACACTATTCAGCTCCTCTCGCAATGAATCTGATTTTCTCTGTCTTATGCTTTGCTTGGTCTTTGCAGTTAATGACCGACGCTATGAATAAAATCAGTTTCTCTGGCGTCGGAAAGACTTTTCCTTCTCATTCTACTTTATTTTGTGCCTGATTCTGTGCTTCATTAATTTCTCCTGTCCTTTGTCCTTGAACTCTCTTCACTGTTTCTGCATATCTCATATTTTTTATTGTTTTAACCTGTTGTATTTCCACTGCTTTCTTTCTCACCTCACATCCTCCATATTTAACTCTGTGCTGGCCTCTATTGTTGCAGCACCTTTTTTTCAGCTTTTTCTCTGCACTCCTCGATTCTGTGTTCTTCTCCGCATTTTGAGCACCTTTGCTTTCCCCTACAAACTTGCCATGTGGCCGTAGCGCCGACACCTGTAGCACCTGAGTGGAGTTGGAAAAAACAGCCTAACTGGGAAAATCAGGACACCTATTTTAACTCTCTCTGGTTGAACTGACTCTAAAAACCCTATCAGCAGTGCCATGCTTGCCATACTTTTCCCTTGTATGTTTTCATAAAGTCTCTGTATCATGTTAACATGGCCTCCAAAAGTGTTAATCTTTAATCAATATAAATCCTTGTGAATTGGTATTCCTGCTTAGCCTGATAAACCAGACTAAGTGTGAGATTAAATGTGTAATTAAGTCTGGCCTTGATGAATGAGACATCAGAAGATTGTTGATGAGAACAACCCTTTCTTTTTCAAACCATGTCTGTGCCTATTGGCCAACGCTCTGACCATGGGCGCAACTGACTGTGACGTAGTAAGCGCATCAGAAAGCTGGTGGGGGAGTGTAAACAAACAGCATGTGATGTAAGCAATGGATAACTTGTTGAGATCAAGGAGGTGGACTATTGTTGTTGTTTGTGCAAAAAAGATATGAGAGTAGCCGGTGTACTACACAACAGTACACAGCTTTTCCGAAATTCAAATCAACCGTTGTCAGTGGCAGAAAGATTACAGAAAGTTGGAGTGAACGTTTCAATTACACCGGGGATATCCAATCGAGTCAGTCAAGGTTGTACAACAGTGTTGAATAGACTGGAAAGAGATCTGCCAATTTATTGGAGGTGTGTTGAAAACGAGGTTAAAGCAGGTGCCCCCCCAGAATGAACAGCTGCTGAAAAGAGAGTTCGGGGGGCCTACTCCCTCAAAAACACAGAGACTTGAAGAAGCTCTGCCATAACACAGACAAGCCAAGGATATATGTTGCTCTTCCGCAGAATATAGCTGAGGTAAGTTGACATTATCAGTATTTAATTATCACCTGTGACGGCAAATCTATCTGCTTAATTTTCTAACACAGTCATGCACCCTAGCTTTAGTTAGCCTTAAGTCGCGCAGCTTTGTCGTCACACCCTCAAAACCCCGCCCGCTTTGCATCCAAAAATTCTAAGCACATCTCAGAGTTGTGATTGGCCAGCCTTATCTATGGCCTGGGGCACTGATCGAGGCTAGACGACTCGCAGGCAAAAAGGATTTTGGCCGCTGGCGTGTGGGGCTAGTTTTCTAGGCTAATTCAGCTGCTCAGGATGTAGGACCCAGAATTCAGGCGACACTGACAGTAATTACCTAAAATGCGTTTATTCAAAAGAATCCTAAGATGTTTTACTGTTTGCAGTTTGTTTTCAGCCATAGTGTTTGCCAAGAGAGTTTACAAGTGTTCTGTTACTAATCGTTTATTCTTCCAGCTTCTGGTGTTGCCGGCATTGTTGCTGCTAAATTTGAGACACAACAGCTAAATGTTACTGTGGCAATAACTGCTACATCTCTGCTACACTGCCAGGGTTCCAACAGTTTTTAAACAGCTGCACCAGAGAAAACAAAACTTTGGACTTTTTTAAATGAAATGTCGACTCATAAATCTCTAAAGACCTCCTCTTGGAAAATCAAATAACAATCTTACTTTTCTCGGAGTATAGGACCCTTTATAAGAGACAACCTGCATTAAAAAGCACTCTAAGAAGATGGTCACAGACTACTGAAGAAGCTCGTAAAGTTTTTTTTTGAGGGTACAGACTGGGATGCACTGTTTCAGCCACATAGAGAGGACATGAAAGCAATGAATGAGTGTGTAATTGACTACTTGTGTAGATAACACAGTCACTACTAGAAGACAATGCTTCCAAAATAATAAACTATGGATCACAACTGATCAGAAAAAAATTATAATAAATAAAATACAAGCCTTTACCCCTTGCTCACACTGGCTAAGGTGCGGTTACCAAGCCGACGGAGACCGCAACTCCCGCACACCCCCTCTGACACCGCCCTTTTGACTACGGTGCGGTGCAGCTCTGCGGCTCCGGCAACAGGTCCGGAGATTTAACTCGCGAGAACAGAAGTTCACTTGAGTTCACGTAACTTCACGCGATAACACGGCCCAAATAAGGATATTTGCGAGAGCTTGTTGCGGAGGGCTCCGGCACGCCGCAAGGATAGCTTTCTTTCAGAATTTTCTGCAGCGCCGGAGTGTCTCGGTAACCGCACCCGGACAGCTCAGCAGCCGGTGAGAGAGGTTTACGTCTTTTTAATGACTTGGAATCACTGCGGCGCCGCACCCACCGCACCCCAACGGTAAGACCGGAGTCGGTGTGAGCCTGGGGTTAAGAAGGGAGACATGGAATTAATTAGGAGTATACAAAAGCAACCGAATAAATTTTTCAGCAGGTTTAGTGAAGAACAAGCTCAGAATCCCTCTCATATAAATTCCAACTGATCAAAGTAACAATTATTGAGCAAAATACTCTGAAAAAAAATCAGCAGAGTCCCACTTTTTGCATCTGTTTTTGCGTCTCCCCGATACATCCTTGTTGATTCATGAAGTATTTCTTTGCAGATAATATGACAAACCAAAGAGCCCGGGTTATGTAGTTTTAATACGTTGAGTTTTTTTTCCTGTGGTCTTCCACATGGGAACTGCTCCACACCTCACAAAAAATGACAGCCAGTTTTGCTCTCTCTGCAAGGGCTGCACGAGGTGATAGTGGAAATGAGAAATGTGAGGCTTTGGTCCTAGATATGGGGATGGGTTATGGCCATGGTTTCATAAAGAGTGACCTTTTCAGTAATTTTCCTTTTTTTCATTCCCTGTTCCATTTGGCACAGCAATATAAATGTGTGTCCTCAGCAGTGTTTTCCTTTCCAAACAGGGTATGTGGTTTGTTTAGCTGTTATGAAAAAAGCCGCTCAAAGGACTGTTTTAATTTCATGGTATTTACTTGCAAATTAGAACAAGGTTTAACAGATAAGTATGTGAAACCCTCTTTATCAAGAGCTTAATTGTAATTAGGCACTTTAGTTAAAAGCTGAGGAATCATTTTTCATAGCTCCTTCATCAGTTTAGCAATTATGAGGGCCTATGGTTGATTGAATATTTAACATTTACATTTTAATGCTGTTGATGAGAGCTGCAACAGCTTTGAAATGAGACCTCTGGGCTTCTAGACGTTAAAGTGTCAAATCAAAGCACAAGCATGAGGACAATTATAGGAATACTGGGAGCCAACATTTCACTGTTATTTCAATTCAATTCAGTTTATTTTTATGGCACCAATTCACAACACATGTCATCTCAAGGCACCTTACAGTACACCAGCTCATACAGTCAAATTGATTCAGTGTTTTTTATCTAATTAAAACCAGTTGATTGTTAGAGGTAATCACTGCAATACAAAACAGCACCTAGGACATGCATTAAATAATTTGTATGGATATTTTGTTATTAAGTGTGTGAGTTCCTAAATGTTTCAGTGCCAGAGTCTGCCAGCCACCAGTTGGCAACCCGGCAACCCTCTTAAAACCTGTTCTCCTTTACTTTTAAGTGAATTTGTTTTTGTATTCAACACATAATTCAGATAATTTTGTGCTATATCTAATGGTATATATTATTTGATATTGTATCAAATGAAAAGTGGTTAAATGTTAAATTAAACAATTCAATTGTACATTTCTTAAGTTTACACTAAACATATTCATTTATTTATTTTTTTCAGTTTGTCCCTTCATACATTTCAGGGGTCCTTTGATTTACTTTCTCCCGACTCTCCAGGGGGTCCCTGGTTCAGCAAATCTGCAAGGACTTCAGAAACACTTCAGATGCATTTTTATATGTTAAGGTACAAAAAGTTTCTCACATTAATAAAGAAGAAGCAACATCTGCCCTACAGAGGCCATTTTTCTTTTAATTATTTAATGTTTGTGTTTGATGTTTTAACATTAATCAGAAAATGTCTTAATGTCTTAGAAGTTGTGGTAACTTCATCTTTGTTCTAAGATGAGAAAATCAATGTGAATGTTCTCTTCCAGAGACCGCCTCTTACTGTTTTACTTGAGACTAATAACTGCTGTAAGGATATAAATATTACTGTACACGAAGTGTGATATATTTTAATAAATACCCTCTGCAGGGAACATTTGGACTGTGACATTTAAAGCGTAGCCCAGGGAGTTGAATAAAAGGAATTAATAATTTAAAGGATATAATAGCAGACTTAAAGTAAGGACATTGACAGCGTTTAAAATGGCTGCGCTTTGCTCCAGTGCTCTCACTGATTAAAAACAATAACATATGATTTATTCATTTTGAGGCAAGAGTCTAATTAGAAAAGTAAAGTCTGCTCAGGATAATACATGCTCCAACAAACCTGAATTACATTTAGCTTGAGCTTATCAGCTTAAACTGGTCTGTTTGCAACTACTGGTATAATGTAATATCCTATATCTTTGTGTTTGCTCCATTTCAATCCATACGCAGTTTAAGTGTCTTTTTAAACTTTCAATAAAACTTGTAAGACAATAGAAAGCAAATCCCAACCACTCAGAGATGCATCTTTTCATTTTAAGCTGTGGAGGGTATGACAGAATAAGTTATCTCTTCCCTCATTTCATTTTTTTTTTTCATATTTTCTAATTGATTGGTCATCTTGGGCTAAGTCTTTAAACATTTATACACAACCTTGCATTAGGCAAGATAGTTTCTTGGATTAGCTCTGTTATTTTAAGTACGTGATTTATAAAAAAAAAGAAACTTGAATTCCTAACTCTGTTGTGGAAGGTGTGATCAGCTCTGCCATGATCTGTTGGGGAAGTTGCATCACAGCCAATGACTTAAGCTCAACAAGCTGATAAAAATAAGACTTGTTCTATGTGGACTCATCTAGTACCTCTAGATATGATTGCACAAAGCATTATATTTTGGGGAGTGGCGGCTACTGTAAGTGTTTCTCTGATCGTGACTGGCTGGATATGCTCTCTTCATCCTCTGGCATGGGAGCTGGCTCAGAGCTCGTCTGCCTGGCTGTGTGTTTCCTGGACCGGGCCGCCTTTTACAGTTGCTTTTTGTATCTCTGCTTCTGTGTCCTTGAACCCCAGTCGGCCTCGGCAGCCTGGTTCTGCCGGAGGTTTCTTCCTGTTAAAAGGGAGTTTTTCCTCTCCACTGTCGCTACAAGCATGATTAGTGTGAGGAGTTGCAATTGAGTCAATGAGTCAATGCAATCAGCTGGTTTTCTTTAGATGGAATACTTTGAATCAAGATCTGGTGAACTGTAAAGTGCCTTTAGATGACATGTGTTGTGAAGTGGCGCTATATAAATAAGCTGAATTGAAACTGAATAGTGGTTAGGGCATTTGTGCTTGGAATCCTGAGGTTCTGAGCTTGAGCCCCACTCCCACGAACTGCCACTCTGGGTCCCTGAGCCCTTAGCCCCCAATTAATCATAAAATGAATTAAAGCGAAAACTGAGAATCCCCTTGATGAAACTGTCATAGAACAAGTGTCTTCATTTAGAGGCTTCTTCTGATCTGCTTTGAGAATGACCACTACAGGAGACCCTTCCTGCTTACAACCATTAATATCTACAACAACACTTTGTGAAATCTGAATAAAATAAGCAAAATCAACAATTAATTTCTCTTCAGTTCTGATAAAGTATTTTTGAATGAAGAAGGAACTAACTGACCATGACTTTTCAGATGACTATGAATCCTTTCAAACAGAAGACAGGTCCAAGTGGCCTGATGCATGAGCTACAACAAGGCTTCATTTGTCTAGATAAGCCAACTTCATTGGCGCAGACAGAGCTACTGCATGGTGAATCAAAACAAAGAATCTATTACAGGCTCACTACTATTATGTTTCTTTTTAAGCCTGTTCTTTTTCTAGCAGTAGTGCAATTGTAGCGTATGCAAGGCTCAGAACAGAAGAATCCAGTATTCAAAGCGGAAAAACAGATTTCTCAAAGTGCTTATTGAAAACTGAGTAGGAGTGAGTGGTGTTGGCATCCAAGGCAGGAACCTCTGCAGGTGGAGACAGCAGGTTAGGGTCTACATCTCTCTGGAGGTGGAAGAAACAAACGTGTGAGTCACTAACCTGGTCTTATAGTTCTGTCTGAGTCCAGAGGGTGAGGTTGGTTTCAGCCAATCAACTGCCAACATGGCACAGCGGCCACCCCACAGAGAGCCCCAGATGTTGATATATCGGTGATGTGCTCGGCAGTCAGAGCCAGGAGGTCAGAGACCCGTTGAGATGGCGATGGAGAATCCAGCACAGAGTCAGGTACAATGTTGTTTTCGTCAAAGAGGACAATGACAAAATTATTTCATTGATGCTCCTTATTTTAATGACCATAACGAAAACTGATGAACTAAACATGGATCTTTGTTGAATAAAACATGACTAGTAATAGGTTTGACTTCGTCAACGAGACGAGACTAAATAAAAATTAGCGGGTAGTCGGTCAGAGGTTTAAAATGCATCCTTGTGCTGTAATCTGTTAGACAAGCTAAGCAGTATCAGCCGCACTGCTGCGTCCTGTTTGGTCAAGCAGCCCACCTGGTGTGCAGCGGTGCACATTCTGCATGACCACAGATGGATTATGAGAGCAGCTGCAGGGGAGAAAATAACCTGGAAGTGGCACTGCGCGCTCAACTCTGACAAACTCTGCTCTCCCAGATGTACTTGTGCAGATATGCATCTTTGCACATGTGTAGCTCTGTCATGGTCTTGTCATGGTTCTGCTGTTCTTTTCTTTGCTCCTTGTTTTCTAGATTTATTAATTCCAGTTTTGTTGTATTTCTAGATTTATATTAGTTCTCATGTTTTTCTGTTGTCCTCTTTTGCCCTCTTGTGTGTGTATGTTCCTTTCCCCTTGGCTCCCTCGTTGTCTCCTCTCACACCTGTTCCTTGTCAGCTCGTTAACCCTCCCTTTGTCTCTCTCTGCTATTTATGCTCTGCCTCTGCTCTCACTCTTTGTTGGTTCCTTGTCTTTGCTCTCCTCCCGTGCTGTTGTCCACGTTCCTCATCTCTCCCTGGCTCCTCGTGTTTGGTTTCCCCCAGATGTCTCCATAGTTCTGGTTTGCTTTGATTATTGTTTGGATTTTTGCATTCCTGCCTTTGTTACTGTTTTTGCCCCATTAAACTACCAAGAAATCTCCTCAGCCTCTCTGCCTCTGCATTTGGGTCCTCTACCACAACCAAACCTTGACATTAGGAACCAACCAAGATGGACCCAGCAGAGCCCAGTCTGGACACCCTGAGGGACTTTTTCCTCAATCTAGGCAATACTCTGGACTCAATATCCAACCTCACACCGCCTTGGAAGAGGGTGAGTGCAACTAGTCAACTTAAACAGATTCTCCTCTCAAACTCCACACTCATTTCTCCCCCAGTATTATCTGAACTGTTTGAAGAGTTGGAGTGGAACCACCAAGCAGCCAGCGCCCAGCTCTTCAGCAGACCTCCACCACCCAAACCATCTCTTCATCTCCTTCCTACCCTGCTGTCAATCGCCTCCGGTCCAGTTCCACCACCTTCACCAGCTGTTTGTCCCCCCATGCCGTCTGCCTCCTCCAGGCGTAAGCGCCGCCGGGGGAGGAAATCCACTCCCTCTCCGGCGGGTCAGCCTGACGCCACTACTCCCTCACCGGCGGGTCAGCCTGACGCCTCCACTCCCTCACCGGCGGGTCAGCCTGACGCCTCCACTCCCTCTCCGGCGGGTCAGCCTGACGCCTCCACTCCCTCTCCGGCGGGTCAGCCTGACGCCTCCACTCCCTCTCCGGCGGGTCAGCCTGACGCCTCCACTCCTATGGGTCAGCCAGCTGCCAGCCTTAGCTCCCCTTATAACCAGGTCAGTTTCTCCCTAAATCTCAGTCATCACCTCCATGACCAACAGCTAGCCCCATCCTTAAAGAAACTCATTATTACACCCCCTACAGTCAGAGCTCCCCATATTGAGGAGTCTCAATTATGGACCTTCTTTTATGGGGAGAGGGAAGATCTTTTCCTTTTCCTGCCACCCCCATCAGCTTCAGAACCCATTAACGGTCCAGTTTCCCTAGCTCCAGTGCCCATTAACGGTCCAGTTTCCCTAGCTCCAGTGCCCATTAACGGTCCAGTTTCCCTAGCTCCAGTGCCCATTAGAGGGCCAGTTTCCCTAGCTCCAGTGCCCAGTAAAGGGCCAGTTTCCCTAGCTCCAGTGCCCAGTAAAGGGCCAGTTTCCCTAGCTCCAGTGCCCAGTAGAGGGCCAGTTTCCCTAGCTCCAGTGCCCAGTAGAGGGCCAGATTCCCTAGCTCCAGTGCCCAGTAGAGGGCCAGATTCCCTAGCTCCAGTGCCCAGTAGAGGGCCAGATTCCCTAGCTCCAGTGCCCAGTAGAGGGCCAGATTCCCTAGCTCCAGTGCCCAGTAGAGGGCCAGATTCCCTAGCTCCAGTGCCCAGTAGGGGGCCAGATTCCCTAGCTCCAGTGCCCATTAGCGGGGCAGTTTCCCCAGTACCTGAGCCTATTAGTGGGGCGGTTTCCCCAGCGCCAGAGACTCCTGAGCCCATTAGCGGGCCGTTTAGCCTAGCGCCAGAGACTCCTGAGCCCATTAGCGGGCCGTTTAGCCTAGCGCCAGAGACCCCTGAGCCTGCTCTGTGCCGTCTGGAGACCCCTGAGCCTGCTCTGTGCCGTCTGGAGACCCCTGAGCCTGCTCTGTGCCGTCTGGAGACCCCGCAGCCTGCTCTGTGCCGTCTGGAGACCCCGCAGCCTGCTCTGTGCCGTCTGGAGACCCCGCAGCCTGCTCTGTGCCGTCTGGAGACCCCGGAGCTCGCTCTGCTTCTTCCTGAGACTCCTGATGTGGAGCCACAGTCGGTGGTCTCCCCTGTTCCTGAGGTGGAGCCACAGTCGGTAGTCTCCCCTGTTCCAGATGTGGAGCCGCAATCGGCGGGTTCCTCTATTCCTGTCCAGGAGCCGCAGGTGGTGGTCTCCTATGAGCCTGTTCCTGAACCACAGTCGGTGGTCTCCCCTGTTCCGGATGTGGAGCTGCAATCGGCGCGCTCCTCTGTTCCTGTCCGGGAGCCGCAGGTGGCGGTCTCCTATGAGCCAGTTCCTGGGCCACGGTCGGTGGTCCCCTCTGTTCCTGATCCGGAGCCGCAGTCGGCGGGCTCCCCTGTTCCTGATCCGGAGCCGCAGTCGGCGGGCTCCCCTGTTCCTGATCCGGAGCCGCAGTCGGCGGGCTCCCCTGTTCCTGATCCGGAGCCGCAGTCGGCGGGCTCCCCTGTTCCTGATCCGGAGCCGCAGTCGGCGGGCTCCCCTGTTCCAGTCCTGGAGCCGCAATCGGCGGGCCCCCCTGTTCCAGTCCTGGAGCCGCAGTCGGCGGGCTCCCCTGTTCCAGTCCTGGAGCCGCAGTCGGCGGGCTCCCCTGTTCCAGTCCTGGAGCCGCAGTCGGCGGGCCCCCCTGTTCCAGTCCTGGAGCCGCAATCGGCGGGCCCCCCTGTTCCAGTCCTGGAGCCGCAATCGGCGGGCCCCCCTGTTCCAGTCCTGGAGCCGCAATCGGCGGGCCCCCCTGTTCCAGTCCTGGAGCCGCAATCGGCGGGCCCCCCTGTTCCAGTCCTGGAGCCGCAATCGGCGGGCCCCCCTGTTCCAGTCCTGGAGCCGCAATCGGCGGGCCCCCCTGTTCCAGTCCTGGAGCCGCAATCGGCGGGCCCCCCTGTTCCAGTCCTGGAGCCGCAGTCGGCGGCCCCCTCAGAGCCTGTTCCTGAGCCGCAGTCCGCTGTCCCCTCAGAGACTGTTTCCGCGGTCCCCTCAGAGACTGTTGCTGAGCTGCTGAAACTGAGACGGCGTCCCCCAAGGTTCCTGCGTCTGAGACGGCGTCCCCCAAGGTTCCTGCGTCTGAGACGGCGTCCCCCAAGGTTCCTGCGTCTGAGACGGCGTCCCCCAAGGTTCCTGCGTCTGAGACGGCGTCGCCGCCGGCGGCCTCCAGAGCGTCTGCCACGCCTCCGGCCCCGCGGCCGGCCTCCAGAGCGTCTGCCACGCCTCCGGCCCCGCGGCCGGCCTCCTGAGACTCTTCGTCGCCTCCGGCCCCGCGGCCGGCCTCCAGAGACTCTTTGTTGCCCTCGCCCACCCTGGGTGGGTTGTTTTTGGACTCTGTTTTGTTTTCGTGCCCTCCTTCCTGGTTCCCCCTCCGCCCACCCTGGGTGGGTTGTTTTTGGACTCTGTTTTGTTTTCGTGCCCTCCTTCCTGGTTCCCCCTCCGCCCACCCTGGGTGGGTTGTTTTTGGACTCTTTTTTGTTTTCATGCCCTCCTTCCTGGTTCCCCCTCCGCCCACCCTGGGTGGGTTGTTTTTGTTTCTGGACATTTTAGGGCGTCTGGGATCCGCCCTTAAGTGGGGGGCACTGTCATGGTCTTGTCATGGTTCTGCTGTTCTTTTCTTTGCTCCTTGTTCTCTAGATTTATTGGTTTAATTCCAGTTTTGTTGTATTTCTAGATTTATATTAGTTCTCATGTTTTTCTGTTGTCCTCTTTTGCCCTCTTGTGTGTGTATGTTCCTTTCCCCTTGGCTCCCTCGTTGTCTCCTCTCACACCTGTTCCTTGTCAGCTCGTTAACCCTCCCTTTGTCTCTCTCTGCTATTTATGCTCTGCCTCTGCTCTCACTCTTTGTTGGTTCCTTGTCTTTGCTCTCCTCCCGTGCTGTTGTCCATGTTCCTCATCTCTCCCTGGCTCCTCGTGTTTGGTTTCCCCCAGATGTCTCCATAGTTCTGGTTTGCTTTGATTATTGTTTGGATTTTTGCATTCCTGCCTTTGTTACTGTTTTTGCCCCATTAAACTACCAAGAAATCTCCTCAGCCTCTCTGCCTCTGCATTTGGGTCCTCTACCACAACCAAACCTTGACAAGCTCAGAGTCCTCGCTTTACACTCCACACTGATGGTTCGCTCTCAGCAGTATTGCTCCTCCTGCCGTCGCTACTTAATAAACTATATGGGGCTGATCATCCCCAGATCAGTGTAAAAAATCCATTTGTCTAACTATTAAAATTGTATTTCTTAAATGTAAAGACCCAGGTGATAAGGTACATAGATCTTTGGATATTTCTTTCTGATTGTTGTTGTTTCTATTTATTTAAAGATGATGTTACTTTTTCCTTTTATTTTCATTAAAAAATTTCCTATGTTTCCTTTAAATATTTCAACAATTAAGTTAGCATAGTCATTCAATTTAGGTCTGGATTGCCATGGCATTACAAGGCAATTGTGTAGGTTCTCTCTGTATTGTTTTAATATCTTTCTTTGTACATACATCAACTAGTGATGCAATCTGGACACATCATCAGTGATATTACCTGGTATCATAGAGTGTTTCGGGTCTTTCAAACATCATACACTCTCCTCCAGGTGACCCAGCCAGGGTTGATCAGACCCCAGCTTGTGTCCAGGTAGCGCTACCCTACCCACGCATCTCCTCTCCTGATCCACAGCCACCGCGAGGCAACCTCTGCTGCCTCTGTGGCCTCCTTGATGGCCCTTCGCTTGCTGGCCCCTGTGATGCCCAGCATGCTGTACACCCTGCAGAGGGACTGGCCAGCAAACCCTCTGCATCCCACTTCAATGGGCTCGCACCTTGCTCGCCACCCATTGAGCCGACACTGCTCCACCGGATCGCTGTACTTAGCCCTCTTTCTTTCGTTGGCGTCCTCGATGCGGTCTTCCCAAGGGACCGTGAGCTCCAGAAACACAACCTGCTTCGATGTTGCTGAGGTCAGCACCACGTCTGGCCTTAGTGATGTTATGGTCACATTTTCTGGGAACTTCAGTTGTTTCCCCAAGTCTGCCATCAACTCCCAATCCTGTGCCATTGTGAGCAGGCCAGAGGAAGAGATCCTGGCAACAGCTGGTGGTCCTTCTCCAGCTCTGATGAAGGAGATAGTCTTCTTTGCTGGGCGGAGGCACTTGCAGTGGGCTATTCCACTGCAGATGGTGTTCGCTATGGCCTTCAAGACCTGGTCATGACGCCAGCGATAGCGCTCCTCACTCAGGCTCCTCGGACAGCAGCTCAAGATGTGCTCCAGGGTCCCTCTCTTCTGGCACAGGGCACACGCTGGTGACTCCACCTTCCCCCAACAGAACAGGTTAGAAGGGCTTGGCAATACGTCGTATACAGCCTGGACCAGGAATTTTATGCGCTGGGGCTCGGCTTTCCACAGTTCAGTCCACGTGACTTTGCCCTCTGCTGCTTGCTCCCATCGTGTCCAGGCTCCCTGCTGCTGCATTCCAAGCACCCTGCCGGCCCGCTCTTCTTCCACTGCTGCCCGCACTTCTTCCTGGAGCAGCGTTCTCCTCCTCTTCTCCTTTGCCTTCCCGCAGCAAGGTGTTGTGCTGCTACCAAGGCCTGCTCTTCCCCCAGCCACTGTCCCCACCAGAGTCCTGTGCCACAGCCGTGACTCCGCCACTTCCACAGCCTCTGCCGCCCTCCACTTCCGCCCCGTCCGGACCTCGATACCAGCCTGAAAGACTTTTGGGTCACATGACTGTCAGGCTGCTGAAGGGGAGCTTCAGCATGTTGTTCTTTCCGTATAGGGCAATGCTGCTCAGGCTCCGCGGTAGACCCAGCCACTTCCGCAGGAACCTGCTGACTCTCCTTTCAAAGCCCTCAACCGTGGAGATCGGGACCTCATAAACAAGTAGGGGCCAGAGAATCCTTGGAAGGATGCCATGTTGGTACACCCAGGCCTTGAACTTGCCAGGTAGACCTGATTTGTCCACCGTGGCTAGCCAAGCCTCCAGATCTTGATTGGTCGCGTTGATGGCTGCTGTGTCTCTCAGGCTGCAGCTGAAAACTTTCCCCAGACTCTTCACCGGCTTGTCGGTGATGGATGGTATCTGGGTGCCGCCAAGTGTAAAGATGAACTTGTTGGTGACTTTTCCTCTCTTTAGCACAAGGGATCTCAATTTAGCGGGCTTAAAGGTCATGCGGGCCCAGGTGGTCAGTTCTTACAGTCCCTTCAAGATCCACCTGCTCCCTGGGACATTTGATGTTGTCACGGTCAGGTTGTCCATGAAGGCCCTGATGGGCGGCTGCCTGACACCAGACTTGGTTAGGGGCCCTCTGCACTGAACCTCGGTGGACTTCACCAGCATGTTCATAGCAAGTGCAAAGAGGATCACTGAAATGGTACATCCGGTGATGATTCCCTTCTCCAGCTTGTGCCAGTCCGATGTTATGGATCCTGCTGCAACCCTCAGACTGAACCTGTTATAATAGTCCAGAATGAGGTCTCTGAACTTGTCGTGGAAAATGTCCTCCCAACGACTTAAAATTGGTGCTAAGTCTTATAAAAATTCTAAGTTCTTAAAAAACAGTTGAGAAGTCTTCAAACAATGATCAAAAATCAGGCAGAGGCAGCTGGGTCCAGGTCCAGAGTGGTTCATTGTAAAAAATACAGATGAACCACCCGAGATGCGTACCGGTCCACATCTGACTTACATGCAGGAACAGTCACACATTTATATACACTCGAGGAGCATTATTTTTAAAGCCTTTCTTTTGATCTATCAAAGCCTTTTCTTTACTCTTTCATGGTGACATTTATTGCAGTTAAATCAAAACTCAATATGTCAAAACAACGCTTTCATCCAGTGTGACTTATGTTTTCATAACATCTCATTAAAAACTACCAGCTCTACAGATTCTACCCGGAAGTAAAATAGGTGACTGCCCAGAAATAACGGAGAGGTGTTTTGCTTACTGTGCCATGCATATGGCCGCACTGAATCATGGTCAAAAGACCCGACAGCATGCCCCAGAGTACTGAACTCCTCAATAAACGATGTAATGAGTACGTTCTTCCTCCCTCCAGTAGTACAGAAACCAGCTGACTTGATTTTTCTGTTTTGTATAGCCCGAGGAGAAGAAATAGAAGAAGTAATCGATAGATCCTCTAGCCTGATGTGGACAACAGATAAAATGGTGAAATGTAGTAAAAAACCATGGTACCCACCGATAGTAAACGGGAAGATCACTAGCCACGTTAAGATATGTAAAACAAGTCTCAAGGCCACCATACGTTGTGAACAGGTAGTACCAGATGGGGGAGCCGTTATCTATGAGTTCCAACCTGCATTTGTGGCCACGTACCCATTACTGAGTCTGGTGAAGGGATCTGTCCCTTTAGGTGACATTTTCTGGATGTGTCACAATGAGACACAGATGTTGGCCACATTACCCCCTCAGTGAGAAGGCATCTGTGCACCAGTAATGCTGACAGGACAACTAAAGTTAATAGTAAATAACCCAATAGGCATTAATGAAACATCTAACGAAATAACCAACCGCGCTAAAAGAAGTACTCCCGTTAAACACGAGTGGAAAACATCGGATGAGGTATATATCACCTGGCATCAGATCCCATATGGAGTACCTGAAGAACAGGTTACCATAGGGAGTGGTCAGATAGAAAGCGGAAGAGGGGCTGGTGCAGTACCAATCTACGGATCAATTGTTAATGCGCAGTATATAGCTCGCAATAGTAGATGGGTAAATCTCCTATGGTATAATCAACAAAGGTTTATAAATTTTACAATAAAGGGTGTAGATCTAGTAAGGGACCAATTGCATGCTACTTCACTAATGGTTCTACAAAATAGGTTCGTGCTGGAATCCCGCATGGCTGAGGACCAAGGAATATGTGATTATATTGGGGAAGATTGTTGTACTTTAATCCCTATGCACACAGATGTTAACGGCAGCCTCACAGGAGTCCTTCAGGAAATGAAACGCATGAGAGATGAACACGTGTTGCGGTCCAATTGGAACACTCAGTTGAAGGGCTTCTGGGATTGGTTCAATAAGCTTGGATGGGGAAAATATCTTAAGGCAGCAGGAATGATTCTAGGAGCAATAATATTAATCATATTAATAGTTATTTGTTGCGTCATACCCCTCATTCGGGGACTAGTCTCGCGACTTATTGTAAGTGTGACTGGACAGTTCCCAATTGTAGAAATACAATTAGACCAAGTCATATAGAACATAACCATGATCTCCTACCACCCCCACCAGGTATGTGCATTTCTTTAATAACAAAATGGTATATATGTATATTAATTTGCATAACAATGACTCATATACTTACTCACGTAGATATAGTAATTTGCATGCTGAAGTTTTATGGGCTATATGCCTCCTAATGTTATATAAATATGCCACACTATGTCTCCAAATGCAGATTTATTGAACATGGCGGAGTCTTATGAGGAATATGAGGAAACTTATTATTTCCCAACCACCGAGGCATGCCTAGAATACAACAATAGAGGGAGAAACTTCACACAGGCGTCGGTAGGCACACAAGTAGAGGTAGCCGCAGGCTCCAATGTTCCTAACAGGCAGCCAGAAGATCCGGCAGGGGGGGCAGGAGTCGCACCTCCAGGCTGGAACAGACCCTGGATGACACCCAGAAGGCAGCCGGATGATCAACCACCACCGCCTACAGGGAGGTCAATGTCCAACCCGCAATCACCTGGGGCCCTGCAGATCGACACTAGCCCAAGCAACACCCCTGCCGGAGAACAACTCGCCGGACCGCTTCTGGAGCTGCCATCCACATCAGGCGTGCAGGCTAAGCGCAAAGGGATGAGGGCTCCCTCTCCGCGAGCAGGGCGAGACGTGGTCTTGGCAGGCCTAGTGGTCAGCACTGAGGAATATCAGCACCTCACAGGGTTCTTTGCTCATCCAATGAATACCTATCGCTCCGTCAACGACATGGAGCCTGAGGTCACCTCTATGACCAAAGAGGTGTTTTCAAAGATGATGAAGGGTCTGAAGTACTCCACCACACGTCGTCCCATCAAAGCTGTTCGCCGCAGCATATACAAAACCAGGGAAAAGGGGAAGATGCAGCGTTTGACCCGGGAAAATGTGGAGCTGACACGTCAACTTCAAGAGGCACGGCAGACCATAATCACCCTGCAAGGAAGGTTGCTGCAGCTGACCGCTGATCAAGGGCGCGTGGCTACTACTACTACTACATTGCTGCAGCTGCCGGGACCACGCTTTTATTAATCTCAACCACAACACCATACTGGATATAAAGGACAATACTGATTATTAATGATTATGAATACCTGTGCTAAAGATAACTGACAGAATAATTGTGTATAGGTATAACATATGTGACAGTACAAGTGCTGTGTAGGAGAGTGCCATATGGTTACTCGTATGTTGGTTGTAATAATGGTCCATTGACCATTAGATGATGTGTTTGCCCGGCATAGTCCAGGCATGATGGAGTTTCTCTTGGATTATTTATGGGTGTGTAATGACACCACGTGGAGGGGGATGCAGTGACCTAGTAGGAGATGAAGCTGCTGTTGCATTGGGATTCCCCTCTGCTTAGAAAACAATAACTGAAAATCCTTCTACAAAAAAAGTAAGCAAGAGGAAAGATCCTCATAAGTGAGCCAAGAGGGGGGTTCCTCTTTGTTTTAAGACGTTCTCCATTTTTTTTAACATTTTATCACTTTATCATGTAATCACCACATTTTATATCCCTCACTACAAGCATATGGTGTGTTTTAGTCTCACTTTTAGTTTGGTGTGCAAAATATATAAACAGCAGTTATTTTTGAAACTTCACATTTATAGTATAGTATTTCACTTTGACAATCACCTGTAGATTCACTTAGTGATCCTTTTCAGGATCACAGGGGGGAAATGTAGTGAATTAATCTGCACCAATGATTAGAATAAAATGGAATTAAATGTTTTACAATGCATATAGAGTTGTTTCACAATAAATACATTTATGTTATTGAGGCCAAAGAGAGAGAAAAAGAGCAGTGTGTGTAAGGCTCTCTGCAGCTGGCCCTTTGAAGTTTTGGGATCCAAGTAAGAAGCAGGTATTAGAAAGGGGACAGAAATATTGGATTGAATCCAAGGTGTTGGTACTGCAGAGCTACAGAGATAAGGCCTTTTGATGATGAAGTCACACTCATTAAAAATGAATTATTTGGACATATCAAGGTTGCACAGGCCAGCTGCACTAATTGTGATATATGAGTTGTCATATCCAAAATGATACTGTGCGGTACTGAGCAGGTACTGAGCGACATACGAGTGATGTGTTACAGAAATTTTGAGCATCAAGGTTATGCCGACTTTTTTAATGAGATTCCGTAAAAATTCAAAAAATATCCACTGGACTTGGTTTTCAAGGTTTGAAGACGTTTCGCCACCTCTCCAGGAGGCTTTCTCAATTCAAATGTCTGGATCCGCAGTGAGTTTGAGTCTTATATGGACAAGGCCTTGTATTGCTTGGAAACATGCAAATGGTAATCGATGAATGGGTCGTTTAGTTCCATCGTTAGCCTGTAATATCTGAAACTGTCTATGATTCTAGGGGTCGGTCGTTAAAGGGGGGATTGCCATTAAGGGGGGGATTGTCTCCTGTAATACCTGAAACCTGTCTATGATTGTTAAGGGTCGGTCGTTAAGGAGGTATTGTTCACCGGCTGGAGCGGGTAGGTCCCTCGTTCCTCTGTGATATCTGGAAGGGATCATGTCTATGATTGAATTGTATGTTTTTGGAAGCTGGAATCTGAGTCCACTACCTCTGTTTAAAGTTGGTTTTTCTCTCTTAACATAGATGGCTTCCTTCACGCCCCTCTCAAACCACCTATTTTCTTTATCCAGAATATGGACATTCTGGTCCTCAAAAGAATGTCCTTTGTCCACAAGGTGTAGGTGTAATGCGGAGTCTTGTCCAGAGGCGGCCGCTCTTCTGTGTTGGGCCATGCGTCTGTGGAGCGGTTGTTTGGTTTCTCCAATATAAAGATCAGAGCATTCCTCACTGCACTGAACGGCATATACCACTCCGCTCATATTCGGTCTGGGGGTTTTATCTTTAGGATGCACTAGCCTCTGTTTAAGAGTTTGGTTTGGCTTGAAATGTACTGGGATCTTGTGTTTGGAGAAAATCCTCTTGAGCTTTTCAGACACTCCAGCAACATAAGGGATTGTGATGTTTTTGCGTTTAATTTTCCCATCGCTGTCTTCTGTTGCGAGTCTTTTGGATTTCCTTGCTGATTTGATAAAAGCCCAGTTTGGATATCCACAGTTTCGGAGAGCATCTTTGATGTCTTTCTGTTCTTTTTGCTTCCCATCTGTTTTAGTAGGGACATGTTCTGCCCTGTGTTTTAAGGTTCTGATGACTGAGAGTTTGTGTTCCAGTGGGTGGTGTGAGTCAAAAAGAAGATACTGGTCTGTGTGAGTAGGTTTCCTATACACTTCAATGTTTAGGCTTCCATCTCCTTCCATGCTCACCAGGCAGTCCAGAAAGGGTAGTTTGTTGTCCTTGGCATCCTCTCTGGTGAATTCGATGTTACGGTTTTTTAACATTATAGCAGGCTATAGAATCATCTTTAGGACGCTTTTTGGCTTCGAACATTGTCTGGACAGAGTACTGAATCCATTGTTGGAACATATTGGTCTCCCAGTGAGCCATCTTTAATTTGTCTAGATCTCTTTTCTGTCTTCTGTTTACTAATTGTACCACTCTATGCGCTCGTTCTACTGTCATTACTTGTTTTGTTAGTGTGTTTTGGCATATGTTTATTTTGCATCTTACCTCAATGATCACCATCCCATCCCCACGGCAGTCCATGCTTCGTGGAATTCCAAGCCAATGTTTCCCCATTGACTCATCTCCTAGAATTTCTTCAGACATTACATAAGCATACCCTTTGATTTGCACATGCATTAGTGATATATTCTCCCCATCATTATTACTGATTACCACTTGGTCAGTAGCTAGTGTTACCATTGCTAGTGCACAAGTTTGTGTGTGACGCATTAAATGTAAGTGTGCATTGTTAGTAGTAACTTTAATAAGATCCCCCCTTGTTAACCCACAAAGGGTTAACAGAAGAAGAAAATTAGTCAGAGTCGGAAGAAGACGCATACGGGAGACGCCCAAACGGCGATGGGGTGGGCGGACGCGAGTCGATCTGCGGCCCACTTGCCGTGGAGGAGGAAGGGGAAAGGGAGGGGAGGAAAGGGGAAGGTGCAGGTGAGAGATGGGACAGGACTCCACCAGCATCTGATGGGTCAGAAGAAAGAAGTTCGTCCAGTGCCTGAACGACGGATGGATCTGGGTCAGACCCAGAAGAACTCTCAGCGGCAGAAGGATCATCATCATTGCCAACAGAGTCAGGAGGCGGAGGGGAAGCATAAGAATGAACACTGTCATCCTCAGAGTCCCCTGACATTGGAGACCGCCAGGCCGCCAGGCGTGCCGAACGCCTTTGACCAGCTGATGTGGACGGCGGTGAGAGTACATCAGTGCCTGATCCCAACGTCTGTGAACTTGTGGTGGGGTGCTGCGGAGGGAGACTTGTTGCTGCCCTGACAGCATGCGCAGAGCCCGTCGGTCCTGGATTGAGTCCAGGTGGGTCTGGCGGCCAATGCCGGGTGCAGTGGTTTTTGTGGAACCAGAAGGGCTTACCTTCAACTTTCAGGGCAGTGGGAGTGGTAAGTACAACTTTAAAGGGGCCTTCCCTACGAGGCTCGTTCCACTGACATCTAAAGACTCGTATGAACACACTGTCACCAACTTGAACGTCCCTGACGTCCACTGGAATGTGTGTCTCGTCTCGGCTGTGAGCTGCTTTCACCTGTTGAAATATAAGCCTGTGAATGCGGGTTAAGGATCTGAGGTAATCCCCCAGTTCACGCTCGAGCTGTGCCAGGAAAACCTCCTCCTGCTGGGGTCCTCGAACCTGTGGGAGAGGCATTGGTCGACCTGTAAGCATTTCATGAGGGGTAAGATGAGTTATTCGGTTAGTTTGAGAACGCATTGCCATCAGTGCAACAGGCAAGGCGTCAACCCATGTTAAACGGTTGTTGCTGTCCGCAATTATCTTCGCTATTTTACATTTCAGCACTCCGTTAGCTCGTTCCACCGATGCCTGTGACTGGGGGTGATACACACAACCAACTTTCTGTTTTATGCACAACTGTTTGAACATTTGCTGGATCACCTGTGAAACAAAATGAGGTCCATTATCAGATGATATTGTATCAGGCATGCCAAATCTGGGAAAAACTTCTTTGCACAAAAACCTTGCTGCTGCTTTGTGGTCGTTCCTAGCAGTGGGGCATGCTTCTACCCATCTGCTAAACCTACAAAAAACCACCAACATATACCTCTTTCCCTGAACACGAGTTATCATGTCAATGTAATCCATAATCAGATGGCGGAACGAACCGTATGGCATGGGGATATGTGCTAAGGGTTATGTGAAGATTTTACGCACATTATACTTAGGACAATGTGGGCATAAGGCCAGTTCTCTTTCTACCATAGGTGTCATGTAAGGTGACCACCAGACTGCCTGTAACTTTTGAATAACTTGGGCTCGTGAACAATAATCAGGTCCATGCATTATTTTAATCGCGGTTGGTAACAAAGACAAAGGTAGTACAAAATGCCCTCGACAACTACGCCACGTGATAGACGTGTTGCCCCCCTTTGCACCCACAGACGTTTTTCCGCTTCAGAGACTCTTTTCTGGGCTTCTATTAAGGAGGCTAGATTAGTAATAGGTTCACATTCAGCCACATGAACCATTGGTCCCTGCACTGCAGGTCCTGTGGCTTCTTTGGCTGCTTCATCTGCCAAGTTGTTTCCTATGGCGATGGGTGTCTTTGCCGTCTGATGTACAGCACATTTTACAATAGCTAACGCAGATGGGAGTTGCATAGCTTGTATTTATTCCACTACAGCTTGCCCATGTGTCAAGGGGGTACCATCTGTTCTAAAGAACCCTTGTTGTTTCCAGATGCTTGCGTTTACGTGGCATACCCCATATCCATATGCACTGTCAGTATAGATTGTTACTCTTTACCAGTAGCTAATTTACATGCTGCTGTTAATGCTTTTATCTCTGCCAACTGGGCAGAGCAGGGTTGGTCAAGACTCACTGACTGCACCTTGGTAAAGGTGCCGTTGGGGGCAAGTTGGACTATTCCATATCCAGCTTTGTTCCCTGTCTCACTTCTGACGCATGATCCATCTACGAAAAGTGTCAGATCAGATGGGATTGGATGATTGTACAAATCCTCACTAACCTTCATGAAGGTGTCCGTCTCCTGGAGACAATCATGGGGCTCACCTTCTGTGGGCAATACCATTCTTGTGGCTGGGTTGATTGTGGTACAGCGTTGTATTGTTAAGTCAGGTCCTGAAAGCAGAACTTCATAACCTGTTCGACGAGCTTGAGTTATCACAAAGCGCGGGCTTGTGAGCAGTGCATGTAATTGATGTGATGTATACAAAATAACAGGGTGGCCCATAGTAATAACTGAGGCCTTTTTATATGCAAAGGCTGCTGCTGCCAAGCCCTGATAGCAGGGAGGCAGACCTTCTTCGACGCCATCTAATTTTGTGCTGTAATAAGAAATTGGCTGTTTACCTGTGGGGGTGTCTTGCATCAATACTGCACATGCATACCCTTGTCGCTCAGCCACATAGAGATGGAATGGTTTGCCATAATCTGGATTGGCCAGAGCAGGAGCAGTTTGGAGATCTTGTTTCAGCAGCTGGAACGCACCCTCTGCTTCGTCTGTCCATTGTAATTGAGCCGACTGGTGTCCTTGACCTGCGGCTTTAATCAATGCTCTCAGTGGAGCCGTTTTGATGGCATAATCACACACCCACGGTCCGCTGTAACCTGCCATGCCAAGGAAAGACAACATGTGACCAACAGTCCGAGGTTTGGGCAACTGAGTTATGGCTTCTAGTTGGGACGGTGCGATACACCTCTTGTCCCCACTGAGTTGCCTGCTGAGATACTCCACTGTTTGCTGGCAGAATTGCAATTTTTGTTTACTTACTTTGTGTCCTCCTTCTGCCAATGCAGTCAACACTGTAATGGAGTCTCTCTCACACTGCTCTTTAGAAGCAGAACAAATCAAAATGTCATCAACATACATCAACATTGTAGATGGTATGTCAAGGTGATTTAAATAATTCGCCAGTACACGATTGAAAATTGATGGCGAGTGTACAAAACCCTCTGGTAATCGTGTATAAGAATACTGTTGGCCTTTGTAGGTTAATACAAACAAATACTGGGAATCTGGATGGACCGGTACACTGAAAAATGCTGAACACAGATCTATCACAGTAAACCATTTTGTGCCTGGGGGTATATTACTCAGTAGTGTGTTGGGGTCTGGCACTACTGGTATTTCTTCTGCTACAATAGCATTAATTAATCTTAGATCATGGACTAGTCTGTAGTCAGTACTGTTGGGTTTTCTGATGGGAAAAATTGGTGTGTTACAGGGACTTACTGTTGGTTTGAGAACTCCTGCTGTTTCTAATCCTGTAATAATAGGCTGCATTCCTTCTACTGCTTCTCATTTAAGTGGGTACTGTCTTTGGAAGGGTAATTTAGCATTTGGTTTGATGGTGAATTTGATAGGATCTGCTGATTTTACTAATCCTACATCTGTTTTACTTTTAGACCATACCTGCTCTGGGACTTGTTCTAATAATGATTCATGTTCTTCAGCCACTGCCATTTGTCTTTTCCCAGGAACTTTAATGTGTTCTGCTATTACTTCATCAGCTTGTGAATATGAGATTTTGAAAAACAGTCCATCTTCTGACATGCTAAAACAGTCCCAGGCTGTCTCAACCCATTCGGTGACTTGCTTGGCTTCTTGAACCATGGGTCCTAGGTCATGTGACTCATACCCGTCTGCAATCAGTAATGTGACATGTGGTGCTGAGTTGGTAACCTGGAACCATTCTGCTACAGTACATCTTTATCAGGAAATGTGACAACAGCTGCAGCTCCTTGTGGTCCAATCACTATGTCAGCATATTGGATGACAGTTGTTTTGTTGTTAATTTCTTCATCACGACTTTTCTCGTAGTCTTCGTGTGTCTGTCTTTTGTCATAAAACATGGTACAATGGAGAGGGAGAAAGGGTTCTCTAGATTTGTCGTAGTGATTCATTATCAGGGGTCTCCATGTTTTCCCACTCCAGTTTGTTTGGGTTTTTCTTTTTTTTTCTTTGCTTTGGACAATTCCCCAATCTGCAGCTGGGTTAACTTGGTGGCCAGCATCTTACTTTGGTCCTCAAAGGCCCGTTTTTTGGCCCCGATGCATGTTTACATAATGTATGACATGCTCAGAGAACAGAGGCCAGTCCATCTTCATGAGCCCCACAACTCCGTCCAGTTTGGCTTGTACTTCTTTGGGCATGGCCTCCCTGATGTAGGTTCTGAACAGGGGGCCAGATGTCTTCTGTTCATTCCCATCACTTCCAGTCTCTGATTTCCATTTCTGTTGAAACCTGTGCAGAAACTGGGCTGGGCTTTCGTCGTCCTTTAGACATTCTTGTCTCAGCTTAGTTGGATCACTGTAGGTGGGGTATTTTTTCCTCAAGGCTGCCCACACCTTAGGTCTTATGTGGTTGAATGGTATCTTGTCATACTGGTGTGAGGTCATGACCCTTGGAAGCTGGGCTTCGTCGAACACTTCTCTGGATGCTGAGTGTCCTGCTGTTTTGATTAGCAGCGCCTTGATGTCTCCAGCTGCCAGGTTGATGCCTCCAGTGATTTCTTCCAGCTTTTCTATCCACCTGTCAGCTCCATCTGCCAATGGGGTCAGTCTTCCAGCAAGTGTGATCATGTCCATAAATGACCATGGCACATATCTGTCTTCATGAGGTCCTTTAGACAGCAAGGGAGCCATATAAGCCCCACCTTGACCTTGTTCTGTCTTCTGCTGCCGTGCTTTGTACCTGGTCACCATGGTGCGACGGCCGCCTCCTACGACTTCCAGATCCACTTCACATTCGGCTGTGAGCGGCTTCTGTCCTTTTGCCACTGGCCTGCTTCTCTCCTTGGGCCCTTCATGGAATGGATTTTTTGAAGACAGTATGTCCGGGCCTTCATCCTGCGTTTCAACATCCTCCCACTCAGTCACATCACTTTCTATTAAACCTTCCTTCTCCCTCCTTTATTTTTGCTTTATTAATCAGGGCCACAGTCCATGGACTTGGCCGGTCTGAGTAATCAGCATTGGCCGCTTCTTTTACGAGCTGCTCTTCTTCCATTCTTTTCAATTCCTCGATTTCTTTTCTTAATTTCTTTCCTTCCTCTTTTTGTCTTTTTATTGTCTCTCTCATTTCTTTTTTATATTTCTCTTGTGCTTTTTCTTTTTGCTGTTCTTCCCTGATTAGTGAAAATTCTTTCCTCAGCTCCTCCAGCTCCTTGTCTATTTGTTCTGCCATTGATTCGGTTTCATCCATATACTGTATGTCAGCTTGGTCCTGGGCTCTGAATGGCATATGGGGACCCTCTGATATGGTGTACGTCTGCGACGTCTTGGGGGTAGGGAACGGGTATAGCGTGATCTTCTCCTTACTTCAGCTAAGGATCTATCTGATTCTTCTTCCTCACTGCTATAGTCATGCTCTTTCTGCTGCGTGCTACTCATTTCTTTTTCTGCTTCTTCCTCATCTTCTTCTAACACTAATTTAAGTTGTCCTGTAATTTTTCCCTTGCTACCTGGTTTCTCTATCATTACTGGGTACTGGCCTGCTACGCTGTGGTGATAAGGTGGTGGCTTACGATCGGTATAGTCAGGGGCTGTTGGACTCTTATGGTGTTCAACTTTAAAATATCGTAGGATATCTCTCTGTTCAGCATGTCTCTGTTTTTTATGCAAATGCATTCAGTCTCGGTTTTTTTTGTCTTTATCCCTCAGTCTTTCCTCCACTTCATCACAGCATGAAGGATCAAAGCTGCCATCTTTAGGCCAGCGATTTTTCCCAGATGTTATCTTATGCCATTCTGTCATGCATTTTTGAATTTTGCGCTTATTGGATGGGTGTGTCATTATTATCAGTTTGGCAGGCGTTAGCCCCTCACATTGGTTCCCATGGCAACCAGCAGTCACCCAACCCTTGGGGTCCTGTGTTTATCCACCAGCCTTTATAGTCCTTAATTAATTTTAATTTAACTGGTTCTGCTCTCTCTAATACAGATCGTGTTTTATTTTTTATTTTTTGTCTAATTATTCTACTTCTTAATTTTTAGATCTCTACAATTTGAGTTAGGATCTCTAATAAAACAAATTTATAATATTATTTTCGTACTTTTTACTAAGTATTCCGTTTTGTTACGCTATTATTTATTTGATGTAGTAATTTTATATTTGTGATTTTATTTTATTCTTTTAACTATGTATTTTATTATTACCAATTCTGTTAATTTTTATTTTACTCCTTTTAACTATAGTTTATAATAATTAATTCTGTTTATTTATTATTATGCCTTTTAAGTCTCGTCTTATTCTTAATAATAAATTACTATCCTATTTATTATTCTTATTCTTTATTCTAATTCTTCTTATTTCTATCCCCTCTCCCTTACTCCCCCTTAATAGTTAACTCTTTCACACTTCACATAGACAAAGACACACAAGACAAATGATTATATATTTTACAGTGCACTTCTATTTTTCCTCACTGTTTCCTACAGTGGCACATACGTTTTCCCTGCTGCCCCGGATTCACCCAGATAACTGGAAATGAATAGACGTCCTCCGGTAGGTCGAGCGGTACTATTCTCAGATTATCGCTTAATCTGTAATATTCTGGCTATCCCTTAGCCTGGCTATTCCTTAGCCTCTCAATACCTAATACAACACAAGTTCACGGAGCACGCTGACTATTGCTTAGTCGCTAATACTCCCACTTAACACGCTTACTTTAATGTTCCGGATTTATGGCTTTCACAGACTATGTCAAAACATTCTGACCGGTCTGTCCCTTTACCACTTGTCCGTTCAGAACATCGTCTGTTAAGATTAACTCAACTATACACAAAATAGTTTAAACATAGAACAGTTCAAATACAGAATAGTTCAAACATTAATCAATACTTAAACCATGCATTCACATATACATTCATACCATACATTCATACATACCTTGGACCTTTCCCCAGTTTAGTCTGCCTTTTGTATATTCTTATATAAGTACTTATTAAATTTGGAAAATACTTATTAAATTTGGAATACTAGGTTTTTTTAGGAGAGCTTTGTGGCGCCTCACACCCGCAAGCAGCCGCCGGAGGCTGGTTCCCCACTAATATAGAAAATTATAACAAATTGTTTCTCACCTGCAAATGGTGAATTGTGGGCCCTTGGGGGTTCCTGGCCTCCAACTCGTGCCTGCAGATCGTCCGGCGCCTGGGCTTCCTCCTGGCTGGCTCGCCAATAAACGTAGCTGGAACATGGTGGCGGTACAGTGTCCGCTCGACGAGCTTATGAGGTATGGATCCATATGCGTTCGCAAGGTCCAGCCACAGCACGACTAAGTATAAAAACCCTATGAATTTAAATGTACTTTGACCAAGAATGTTTTCTTCTTTTCTTTTTTGGAGCAATGAAGATTTTATTAATCTGCGTGTAATGCATAATTCATTGTAGATCAGGAATGATTTCCTTTGGGATGGAAACATTCTATGTCTAAAACCAATCTTTTATTGTACATTTTGTTAGCTTGTCTGTCTGCTATATTAACCAATATGATGCGTTGAAGTAGTTTTGCTATTTTCACAGCTTTTGTGAGACGCTTTTTTTTTTTAAATTCAAATGTAGTATCTAGATAAGAGCTGTGAGTCTGGTAAAGAATCTGGTTGTTATTTGAAATAGTTTTTGTATGAAGTGCAATATAAAATTGCAATATAAAATTGACTAAAACCAACCAAACAATAGCACACCAGACTCCATTCATATCATCAAGTCATCATGTTCAGATTGGACTAAGCAGGTGTCTGATATGAGCAATCAGACATCAGACCAGACACCAGTCTATATCTATCTATCTATCTATCTATCTATCTATATATATATATATATATATATATATATATATATATATATATATATATATATATATATATATAGATATATATATATATCTATATATATATATATATATATATATATAGATATATATATATATATACATATATATATATATATATATATTGCTGAACCATGTGTGTATTTATTGCTGAACCATGCCTTTGCAATCGTCTGGCATGTAAAGTGTTCTTTCCTCTATTTACCTCAGATACCTTTATAGGCTACATTGGTCAGTTCGTGAGATAATGACGCGGGCTTGTTTATCTTGTTCTACTGGCTACTTTTTTAAGTTTCCGCTGTAGTTCGAAAACTGGATCAACAGTGTTAAGATGGATCCCAGCCACAATAACACCTCAAACCCCATCACGGAATACCCACAAGAGTAAAAAAATATTATATCACCTTGTTTTGTTAAGAGAAAATATCTCTGCATCAGATTTTTGTCATTATATATATATATATATATATATATATATATATATATATATATATATATATATATATGAAAAAAATCTGATGCAGAGATCACAAATGCAATTAAAATACTACAGCTTTTTTAGGCTTTACAGTAAAAATTAATAGATGACTCAGAAATGCATAAAAATGTAGCCGCACTGGAGCAAAATGGGTTAGCTCAGAAGACATCAGGAGACCAGACTACAAGGCGGGGCCGAGCCAGGACAAAATGTCGTAAAAACTTTGTCCTAAGATGTCCACCACCACATATACCTATGGCCGAAGATGACATCGCTTCAAGCTTGCAATTCCAGCCAACCATAAACGCTGACTCTTCAGAAAAAGGGAAAACTCAACAGACCCCGAAATGTGGCTATAAGACCCGAGGGGCCACAGGGCAAGGAGGAAGAAAAATGGGTTGCTTAAGCAATCTCTGTCACAGCGATGTGATGTTATGGTGGAATCACTCTCGCTCACATCAGCCCAATCCCAAACTGGCACCGAAGCACTAGCCCTCTGTTTGCTCATTCCCACAGAGGGTCAGCCACATTAAGGAATCCCAAACCACCACCTAAACACTGACCCTTAACTATTAAGTGTCACTCCTAATGAATTCTCACTCGCAGCTTTGAAAGACGCCTTGATTAAACCGGGAGGGTATAAACAAGAATTAGAAGGCCTCTTCCCTCCGACAGAACAAGAAAGCAGTCATTACTATGGTAAAACAGTGACATCCCATGTACATGGCTGTAACACTGTGGCAGAAGTTGACATAACATTAAACATTTGCCCCTTTCTTAAAACAAATGTACACAGTCAAATAAAACTATTTCGGTCAGCTTCAGAACAAAAGGACCCAGGATTTGAGGAAGAAGGACAATTAGGTTTAACCAAATATATTTATTTAAGAAGGAAATGCTGAGAACATCATCGTCATCTAAGGCAGGAACATCTGCGGGAGGAGGATACACGTTAGTGACCATGTCTATCTGGCAGCGGATGATAATGAACATGGGAGACACTAACCTGGTCTTAAATTTCAGTCTGTGCCCAGAGGATGAGATTGGTCCCAGCCGGTGGGCTCCCAACACAAACGCTGAAGTTGGAGAACAGGCATGAGGTCAGAACCAAGTAGACAAAAGAAGGAAGGATTATCCAGAGAACAAAGCCAAAGCAAGTGTCATATCTCTCCTATCCTGGCTTCTTTTCTTTGGCTTTTTGTTAAATCAAGAATAGAATTTAAAATCCTCCTTCTCACATATAAAGCCTTAAATGGCCAAGCTCCATCTTACATCAGAGATCTGATTTTTCCTTATGTCCTGTCTCCATCTGGACGAGTCTGTCTGCGCTCTCTGCTGGACACTTGGAACTCTCAACCTTCCTCGGTGCTCTGTGGATTCCTGGATCACTGGATCCGTCTGGAGGAAAAGGGTAGGTGAATGAAGTAAGTAATTAGATAAGCTACCGGGGCTGTGATCATGACAAAATTTTCCGCCAAATTTTAATTTGACTGGTTTGATGCATCTTTGTCCCATTGAGAAAATCACAAGTTAATATATGACAAAAATGTAATACATACCAAAATGGAAGGTCCTCTTTGAAATAGTTTTATTTGACCGTATACATTTGTTTTAAGAAATGAGCAAATGTTTAATGTTATGTTAACCGGCGACACAGAGCTATAGACACACACAGGTTGTCACTGTGTTGCCATAGCAACGGCTGTTTTTCTTTTCCATTGGAGGGAAGAGGCCATCCCGTTCCTGTTTATCAAGGCACCTTCCAAAGCTACGAGTGTTAATTTATTGCGAGTGAGACTTGATGGTTAAGTGTTAGTGGTTAGGGATCAGAAATAAAGTCTTTAATCTGTGGTTATTAGTTTTTCAGGATGTGAACCATGGTCTACTAGAACCTAGCATGGCAGCATAGGCTTACTGTTTACCAACCTGCAGACCGTCAACTCTTATGTCCTCATAAGATTCCAAACAATGGATGCTTGAATTCATCAGACTATAAAAAAAAATATTTCTTGTTTTTCTAAGAGGTAAAGAATAAAATTAAATGGCATGTTTTTATCATACTGTCAGTATGAGTTACAAAAGCCACCTGTCATTTCTTCTCTTAACAAAACAAGGTGAACATGGATGCTTGACATGAATGCATGACAATATGTCTGCTTTTAGTCTCTTTGTAAAAAAATAAAAATAAAAAAATCCATTAGAGGGAAGTCAAACTAAAGCCTGATGCAGTAAGCAAAATAAAGCTTAAGAGCCAAAAAAACAAAACCAAAAAAAACATTTACAGATGGTGTCATATTTTAGCTCTACTCCCTTGGCAGATGATAGTTAAAATGTGCAAAAGTTAAAGGGCGCATTTCCAACACCACCTTTATAACTATTTTTCACTGTCAAAAACATCTCTCTTTTACATTAATCTTCTTAACCATGGTTTCATGCAGCCAGATTTGATTCTCAGATATGTTACTGAAGTAACACTCATTGATAGCCAACATCAAGATTTTTCAGCTAATAAGGTGGCTTATAATTTTCATCTTCTGGGGTTTAGAAGCACATGATGTGATTTTATTTTATGTTCACACCAAAATAGTGGTGAAAATGTTTCAAAAATAGCATAATTAAGAGAAAAGAAATGCTACTGTATCTACCTTGTGCTTCTGTGGAAGACACATTCTGGTTAATGTAAATAATGCTTCTCTGCACATCCGATGCTGTTTTGTATATAAAATGTGATTTTCAGCTAAGCCAGCAACTGCCATTTGAGAGTACAAGTTCTAGAGTTTTTGCAAATATTTGCAAGGATAAGGACAAAAGATGAAAGAAAGAGGAGATAGAAAGGAGATAATGACAAAACATTTTCAGTCTGCTTCATCACCTGTAACGAGATGAAAAAAGAACAGCACAACCAAAAGACATGGTACAAGATATACAATAAAGCAACACCTTGAAACTATCGCTAAAGTAATATTATTAAGTCTGACATGCACTCTGTGTTACCTGAAGATATGAATGTGGGGTTTCTGTTTGGAAGTGAATCTCTAAGTACCTGAAGCCTAGCACCTGTAGTTGTCTGTGATGGTGAACTTAAGCATGTAAAGTTTTAACCATAGAAAAAATGCTCAATAGTGGTTGTGGAGAGCCGGAGAGGCACCCCCCCCAGAGCACTGAGTCCAGCGCCGGGAGACCCAAAGCCCCAGGTGCCCAAAGGGACCCCAAGAGCGAAGGTACCAAGGAGGGGCCAGCCCCGGAAATCAGATATTTTACTTCCCAGATAAAGAAATACAATAAAATAGGGCTGGGTTTTGCTCTGGTGGGGTTTCAGTACTTATTCAATTTCCAGGCAACATATTTATGTTCTTTTTTTTATTCTAATTGATAAGAATTAAATGTCTGAGCATTAAATGTTCAAGATAGGAAAATTAAACTGATATTTTAGATTTTTAAACCAGTTTTATTTTCTATTTGTGGAAAATAATCAACAGATTTGACGCAGGAGTACTCATTCTGTTCAAGACATAACCCTCTCCTTTGATCTGGGCTTGGGACCAGCTCCAGGAGCACACAACAAAACTGTGGACCCTGGAGGCAGGATTATTATGTTTTTTTTTTTATTTGTATTTTTTATTTTATTATTATTGAAGGGTACAAGGAATAAAATACATTTACACATTTCTATACATTTTGGATTGAATAGTTGACATCTGCTTCCAGCCTTCAGTGGGAAACTTGGGGAACATTCTTCATTCAAAGTGATCTTTGTGTTCTGAGACAGAGATAAAAACCGCTTCCGTCCCATAGATCAATAGATGTTAATGTTTGGAGGTGGATCCATCTGCTTCTGGAGACTTCTCTCTTTCAGTAAAACACTTGTGAATATCCTAAACTTTCTTTGAAGTTATAGTAAGTTTAATCATGTGAACAAACAGTCAGGTCCCGTCTCACCTCTTGGGAACGAACACAAGGAACGGCCAGGGTCCATTGAAAGGTTCTTGGAGAAAGCATTGCAAGAAAAACACCTTCTGGCTCTCATAGATGAAGCGCGTCCATATTTGGGTTGGGCAAGTTCAGGGTTGAAGGTGGAGAGATTAAGGTTTCTGAGAAGGGTTATTAGCTGATAATGCTAATTTGCTTGGCTTTTCTCTTTAATCAGGGTTTCTTCCAGCTGTTAGGCCCTTTTGATGGCATCTTGCAGGTCCTTGTTTCTCTTGCTCAGTTGATGATGCAGAGCAGCGACCTGTTCTTCATGGGTGACCTTCTGCAACTCCAGTTGATATTTCAGCTTTTCCACCTCAGAGGGTATCATTTTTACTGGTCAGGAGGCAGCATTTTTCCTGCTCCCACTGCTGTCTTTGTTCCTCCAAATCTGTCTCCATCTTGGCCAGAGCAGCTTGTAGTCTGGACGTTGTAATCTAGATGTTTCTTCCATCTGCTTGGCCAAACAGATCTCAGCCTCCTTTGTTTTGTTCTTCTCAGTGATCAGAAATACTTTGAGCTGGTCGGCCTTTCTGATGGCATCTCAGCGGTCTTTGTTTGTCTTAATGCGCTCATCATACAGAACAGCAACCTCATCTTCATGATCTGTTTGCTGCATTTCTATTTTCTGAGTCAGCTTCATCACTTCTTCTCTTAATGAGGCGTTTTCCTGCTGAAGTGCTCAGATCTTCTCGTCTTTGGAGCCTAAGATGGCATTAAACCCCAACTCTGACACCATTATTGTGCTGCTGGTTTTATCAGCAGTGTGTCCTTCAGCAGCTGTCTTACTTTGAAGAAGCTGTAAAATTGGATGTTTTCCTTCATCTTCAGCCTTTGGGCGAGACATTGTTTTCAGTTGTGGTTCTCCAGGTCTTGCTGAACTTTGACCAAAGCAGCCTGAGATTTTTCCTTCTCCCACTGCAGGCGCTGCTCCGCCAAAGCTCTCTCCATTTGGACCACAACAGCTTGTAGTCTGGACGTTGCCTCATTTTTCTGGGCAAAGCAATCCTGAGCCTCTTTTGCTTGGCTTTTCTCTTTAATCAGGGTTTCTTCCAGCTGTTCAGCCCGTTTGATGGCATCTTGCAGGTCCTTGTTTCTCTTGCTCAGCTCATGATGCAGAGCAGCGACCTGTTCTTCATGGGTGACCTTCTGTGACTCCAGTTGATATTTCAGCTTTTCCACCTCAGAAGGATCAGGCTTACTGGTCAGGAAGCAGCATTTTTCCTGCTCCCACTACTGTCTTTGTTCCTCCAAATCTGTCTCCATCTTGGCCAGAGCAGCTTGTAATCCAGATGTTTCTTCCATCTGCTTGGCCAAACAGATCTCAGCCTCCTTTGTTTTGTTCTTCTCAGTGATCAGAAATGCTTTGAGCTGGTCGGCCTTTCTTCTCTTAATGAGGCGTTTTCCTGCTGAAGTGCTGAGATCTTCTCGTCTTTGGAGCATAAGATGGCATTAAACTCCAACTCTGACACCATTATTGTGCTGCTGGTTTTATCAGCAGTGTGTCCTTCAGCAGCTGTCTTACTTTGAAGAAGCTGTAAAATTGGATGTTTTCCTTCGTCTTCAGCCTTTGGGCGAGACATTGTTTTCAGTTGTTGTTGAACATAAAGTTCATCAGAGAAATTACTGATTGGATTCATCTTTTCTTTTCCGAAAGGTTTTCTTCACGTGCACAAGCGATTCACAAGATGTGACAAGGAACGGCCAGGGTCCATTGAAAGGTTCTTGAAGAAAGCATTGCAAGAAAAACATCTTCTGGCTCTCATAGATGAAGCGTGTCCATATTTGGGTTGGGCAAGTTCAGGGTTGAAGGTGGAGAGATGAAGGTTTCTGAGAAGGGTTTTAAGCTGATAATGCTAATGGGGGGGTTAAAGGTTACAGTTGGGGAGTTGGAGCTTCAGGAAGTATTTTGTCAGTGTGATGGTTTGGTTGAAGGAGGGTTTCTTCGGGTTTAGCTGTGGTCAGTTTTCTGAGTGAGGTGCAGCCTTTTTAGAGCCTCTGAAGACCTTGAGGATTCTTTTTCTGAAAGATTTCTTTTTGGGTTTTTCTTGAAAATTGTCCGTCGCCGTTTGCCACTGCTGCCTCTCATTGTGCAGTACCTCCTGAACATCTTTCATAGCGGCTTCTGCATCTCTGACAGTTTTCTGCTGCTCTGTCATTAGCCTGGATTTTTCCTGGATCCAGAGCTGTCTTTGGTTCTCCAGGTCTTGCTGAACTTTGACCAAAGCAGCCTGAGATTTTTCCTTCTCCCACTGCAGGCGCTGCTCCGCCAAAGCTCTCTCCATTTGGACCAGAACAGCTTGTAGTCTGGACGTTGCCTCATTTTTCTGGGCAAAGCGATCCTGAGCCTCTTTTGCTTGGCTTTTCTCTTTAATCAGGGTTTCTTCCAGCTGTTCAGCCCTTTTGATGGCATCTTGCAGGTCCTTGTTTCTCTTGCTCAGCTCATGATGCAGAGCAGCGACCTGTTCTTCATGGGTGACCTTCTGTGACTTCAGTTGATATTTCAGCTTTTCCACCTCAGAAGGATCAGGCTTACTGGTCAGGAAGCAGCATTTTTCCTGCTCCCACTGCTGTCTTTGTTCCTCCAAATCTGTCTCCGTCTTGGCCAGAGCAGCTTGTAATCCAGATGTTTCTTCCATCTGCTTGGCCAAACAGATCTCAGCCTCCTTTGTTTTGTTCTTCTCAGTGATCAAAAATACTTTGAGCTGGTCAGCCCCCCTTTTGCCTTCAGAACTGCCTCAATTCTTTGTGGCATAGATTCAACAAGGTGCTGGAAGCATTCCTCAGGGAGTTTGGTCCATATTGACATGATGGCATCACACAGTTGCCGCAGATTTGTCGGCTGCACATCCATGATGCGAATCTGCCGTTCCACCACATCCCAAAGATGCTCTATTGGATTGAGATCTGGTGACTGTGGAGGCCATTTGAGTACAGTGAACTCATTGTCATGTTCAAGAAACCAGTCTGAAATCATTCCAGCTTTATGACATGGCGCATTATCTTGCTGAAAGTAGCCATCAGAAGTTGGGTACATTGTGGTCATAAAGGGATGGACATGGTCAGCAACAATACTCAGGTAGGCTGTGGCATTGCAACGATGCTCAATTGGTACCAAGGGGCCCAAAGAGTGCCAAGAAAATATTCCCCACACCATGACACCACCACCACCAGCCTGAACCGTTGATACAAGGCAGGATGGATCCATGCTTTCATGTTGTAGACGCCAAATTCTGACCCTACCATCCGAATGTCGCAGCAGAAATCGGGACTCATCAGACCAGGCAACGTTTTTCAAATCTTCTATTGTCCAAATTCGATGAGCTTGTGCAAATTGTAGCCTCAGTTTCCTGTTCTTAGCTAAAAGGAGTGGCACCCGGTGTGGTCTTCTGCTGCTGTAGCTCATCTGCCTCAAAGTTCGACGTACTGTGCGTTCAGAGATGCTCTTCTGCCCACCTTGGTTGTAACGGGTGGTTATTTGAGTCACTGTTGCCCTTCTATCAGCTCGAACCAGTCTGGCCATTCTCCTCTGACCTCTGGCATCAACAAGGCATTTCCGCCCACAGAACTGCCGCTCACTGGATGTTTTTTCTTTTTCGGACCATTCTCTGTAAACCCTAGAGATGGTTGTGCGTCAAAATCCCAGTAGATCAGCAGTTTCCGAAATACTCAGACCAGCCCTTCTGGCACCAACAATCATGCCACATTCAAAGTCACTCAAATCACCTTTCTTCCCCATACTGATGCTCGGTTTGAACTGCAGGAGATTGTCTTGACCATGTCTACATGCCTAAATGCACTGAGTTGCCGCCATGTGATTGGCTGCTTAGAAATTAAGTGTTAACGAGCAGTTGGACAGGTGTACCTAATAAAGTGGCCGGTGAGTGTATATATATATATATATATATATATATAGTTTGTATATCTGGAGCATGTAACAAAAGTAATTGTAAATGTTCTGGCTCTACTATTTGTTTCTACTGCCTAAATTGCTTTTTTAAAAGTTTGAAATAGGGTAGGATCATGGAGGAACCATCAGATTAACATATTTCTTTGTCAACTTAATAAGAAGTTGAGCGAGCGCTCGACTAAACGAGCTAAGCAGTATCTCAGGCCTTCTTATAATAAAATTGCCAGTCAGTCAGTTAATCCTGGTCAGCACATTATATAGAGGTGCTCTAAAAACATCATTTCAGACTGAGGTTATAAAAGCTGTTTAGTGTTCACCCATCACCAGCTATTGTTTAGAAATTATACCTTTTATGTAATCCTGTGTTGGGTTCATAAATGTAGGTTTGCAAAAGAAGAACTGAAATACACAGTAATGGATACAATTTCTGCAGAAGGAGAGACAGTTGAACCCCAGACTCAAACACACTGTCTCCCACTGGACCTCCTCCGCAGAGCGTTTTATTAACAGAACATGACACATGGTTACAAACAGGTTATTGTTCTGACAGAACAATTGATCAGTTTATGAAGACAGGATGCTGCACTAGAATGACAAGGCAGGATGGTCTCTTGACTGAATCACAAGACACAGTGGAGCATCCCCTTGCACAAATGTTTCATAAGCACACATTAATTTTATAATCATCATTGAATAAACCTAATATCCTGTCAGCTAGTTTGTAAGGAGCGCCCACACACTCTTTGACTAAAGCATTGCACACAAGTTTAACACCCTGCAATAAAACGAGAAAAACAGGTGGGATCTGGGTAGATAAAGTGCTTAAGATATTATAAAGATATTCAGAAAGATGGTGGTTTATATTAGAAGAGATAATTTGGTAATTATTAAGCTATAGAGCTATAGAGCCAGCAGTTAAGGTGAAGTGCACAAAGTTTCTGAAGATGTACAGAAGGAGAGATAAACTTTAAATAGAATTCTGTCAACCATTTAGGGAAAAGGGAAAAATCCGTTAGATCTACAAAGGATGCACATAACAATATCTTCACTCAAAGCAAAATTGAATGACTCCAAAAGTATTAGTCAAACAGAGAAAAACAGAATAACAGACTTGGCTGCAAAGCACCCAAACGTGGTACCACTGGAACAGCTATCAGCTACAGAAGCTAATCAGAGCAACAAGCACCTTCCAGGTGATTCATTCATTGCTCATTCATTGCTCTGATTCATTGACAGATATGAATCTACTTCATTCACTTCAAGCATTGTTTCCCCCCCCCCCTGTTTCCTAAATTCCCATAATTTACACAAAAACAGGTTAAAATGTTCAGCGCTCAGATCTTAGCTGTTCCCAGAGCAGATCCAAACACTTGCCAAAGCTTCCAATAAGCAGAGGTGTCAAATAACAAAGTACAAATACTTCGTTACTGTACTTAAGTACACTTTTTAGCAATCTATACTTTATTCCATTACTTATTTTTCTTTCTACTTCTGACTTCTAATCATTACATTTTAACACAAGTATCTATAGTTTCTATTCCTTACATTTTTTTAAACAAAGGTAACTAGTTACTCTTGGTTTCGGTTTAATGTTTATAAATATTTATTTCACGTCGTGTGAGCCATCCAATGCAGATCGTTGAAGCCATCCACATCTACAGTAGTAAAAACTAGTGTAATTGGATGAGTCGTATAACGCAAACACTCATTGGTTAGCTAAAGGAAATCATCAGAAGCAAGCAGGTGTTCTTCAAACTGCAAACGTGAATTGTCTATGCCATGCTACAATGTAGGATTCAGAAAAAAATGTTGAAATGTCTGAAAGGTCGGACACAGGCGAGAGCGAATCAGGAGATGGAGATGGAGACCAACAAGACCTCCCTCATCCTCGGCCCTATTTTGCTTTTTGGAATAGTCAAAAAATTGAGCTTTCAGTTCATATAGTGGCATCTGGCTGGGTTTTTTGAGGGTTACGTTATACTTTTATACTTTAAGTAGTTTTTGGAGCACATACTTTTCACTTTTACTTGAATAAAGAGTTCAAGTTGATACTTCAACATGTAGCAGAGTGTATTTAAACTGCAGTATCTATACTTCTACTTAAGTAACAAATGTGTGTACTTTTGACACCACTGCCAATAAGACAATATCTAAACGACAATGCTGACATTCTGCCTATGAATTTAAGATGACAAATAAAAAAAAATCCTTGATTTATCTTCATTAGCACATAAAACAGACCAGGAGACTTTTCTGCATTCATTTATTATTTGTAGTAACAGCTACAGCAACCACATAATTTTTTTTAAGCTTCTCATTAGAGCTCCTGTATTCGTGCATCTGAAGTGAACCCCAAAGTGAACCCATGAATAAATTGTTGGGAGAAAAATCCCCCTAAACTACATAAAATCGTTACTGTAAACAGGAAGTTACAATCTGTGTCACTTTGAGGGTTTTGAGATTCAAATTATTTTATCCTTACCAGATTATAAAGTTATTCAGTAACATTAAGTGCAGAAATTCTAAGCTATCTGCTAATTAGTTTTTTGTCAAATAAACCCTTGTATAAAAAAAATGTCTGATGTCAAAAGTTTTAAATAAAAAGAAATGCAGTACTTCTAGGCTAAGAATCAATTGAGATGTTTTCGGTTTCCAGATTATACAGTTATTTAGTTCTAACATTAGGTGCAGAAATTCACACCACAAAGTAATTTTCCATCAGCTTAGAAGTATGGAAACCCCTTGCATTAAAAAAAAAACATTCTGAGCTCATAGATTTCAAATTTAAAGTAGTTGACTACTTCTGAATTAAAAGTCTTGGTTTCTGATCACAAGTAATCTTAGAATGGAGGATGGGATGGATAATGTAATGTTCGTGATGCTCCAGTCCGTTGCAATATACAAAATAACTGGCCTTCAGCTCTCAACATGTCTCATAGTTGCTTAAGAAAACATAAGCCTCAATTTACTCCTCTGTCTAAAATCTGACCCACATATATGCTGAAAAAAATGGATCAGGGTTCCACTATTGAAGTCCGGGCGTAATTTGTCCTCCACTCTTTAGATGTGTCTGCTTCCAAGCACCTGAATCAAATGGCTGAATTATCTCCTCAGTGTGTCGTCACGACTCCTCCTGAATGGAGTTAAGAATAAGAACACTTAGACTAAACCGCAATTCTTTTTGTCAAAAGGGAGTTTTACCTCTCCACTGTTGCTGCATCATCATACATTCAGTTTATTTCTATAGTGCCCATTAACGACACATATCATCCCTAGGCACTTTACAGAGACAATTCCACCAGATCATACAGTCAGATTGGTTCAAAGTTTTCTATCTAAGGAAACCCAGTTGATTGGATCCAGTCATTGACTCGAAAGCAATCCCTCACGCCAAGCATGCTTGTAGCGACAGTAGAGAGGAAAACTCCCTTTGAACAGAAAGAAACCTCCGGTAGAACCAGGCTCAGTGTGAACAGCCATCTGCTGAGGCCGACTCGGGTTCAAGGAGACAGAAGCAGACATAAAGAAAAAAGCAGAGATATAAAGATAATGTCAAACAGGTCCACACACCCAGGATAGTGCTGGCAGTATGGTAGGAGCTAGGAGGAGGAAGTAGGATGCTTCCTATCAATAGCTCAATTATACAGCCATTCAACCATTCCCTATAATTGTATAAGTTTAACTTTTGTTTTTGTAGTTCTTTTCCAGAGGGCTATAGTACCAGCAGACAATAAAAATGACAAGACTTTCTAAAGTTTGAATGCATTGTGTAACGCTGTTGGTAGAGGTAAAGGCTGACTAGATTCTGCATAGCAGTCTGGATGTTCTTTCCTACTCTGGAAAGTGTTCTTACTGTTGACCCTGCAAAGTGTGCAGTAATAGGTCACATTTCGGGGTCTGTTGAGTTTTCCCTTTTTCTGAAGAGTCAGTGTTTATGGTTGGCTGGCATTGCAAGCTTGAAGCGATGTCATCTTCGGCCATAGGTATATGTGGTGGTGGACATCTTAGGACAAAGTTTTTACAACATTTTGTCCTGGCTCGGCCCCGCCTTGTAGTCTGGTCTCCTGATTTTAATGCATTTCTGAGTCATCTATTAATTTTTACTGTAAAACCTAAAAAAGCTGTAGTATTTTAATTGCATTTGCGATCTCTGCATCAGATTTTTCTCATTATATATATATATATATGTATATATAAATGAAAATGTAAGAACTGTACATTTACAGTCATATGTTTATATTACTATTTTATATATATTTTTACTATTTTTCAAGGCTGCACTTTAAAAAAAATGAAATTGTCCAGAGAGCTGTTCTAAATGAAATTTATTTTTATTTTACACTTGGTTTAAACTAAATGACAAATAAATCTCTCTAAGTCTAGGTGTAAGATGTTATGCACATATATCTGCTGCTATTTTACCTTAAATGCATTTACCCACCAATCCTTAAAACTGGAATATTCTTTAGATGCTCTTTGAAATTGACATGTAGACCCCGTTTTCCCCCTCTTTTAGCTTGTTATTTACCTTGTGCTTATTTTTAGTAGTTTGTAGTGTTTACATTATTATAAAACACAATGATACTGTAACAGCGGTTTATAGCCAGTAAAGGTATTGGTGTTTTTTATACGTGGTTATCTTTGGTTATTTATGCAGTGAAAGATTTATCACTCAGAGTCTCTTATTGCTGCCTGTCTACAGTCGGAGCCTCGTAGTTTTCCCTTTACAGAGTTAGAGTCACTTGGTAAAAGCTTCCCACAATCAGAGTCTCTCCACAGACCCCTAAGTCCGATGTGCCATCCACAGATGCCTGATCCCACTCAGTGCAGTCCAGAGACCCCTGATTCTGCTCTGTACCAGCCAGAGACCAGCGCCCCCTGAGCCCACTCTGTGCCGTTCAGAAACCCCTCCAGTTACTTTGCTTCATCATCATCTCCTAGAGACTCGGCTTCATTGTCGCCTCCAAGAGACTTTGCTTCTTTGTTGCCAATTTTTAATCGGTTGTTTTGTGTTTTGGACTTATTTTTTCTAGACGCCCATCTGCCCACCCTGGGTGGGTAGATTTGTGTCCTTTGAATACCTTTCTTTTTAGAGTGTCTGGTATCTGCCCTTAAGATGGTGGCAATGTCATTATCTCCTTATAAGGATTTTTGCTTCTGTCCCAAGTTTTCACTTTGGGTTTTTAGTTGCATTTTGATTTATGTCATTCTGTGTTTTCTAAATGATCAGTTTCATTTCCATTTCGGGTCATCTAAATTCTTTTCTAGGTATATTTAAGCTATGCTGTATTTCATGGTTACTCTTTGTTGCTCCTCTCCTTTCCCTTAGATCTCTTTTAGATACTTCTATCCACATCTGCTCACAATCAGTGGATTACTCCATTCATTGTTCTGTTTGGCATATACTCCTCCTCTGCAGTTACTGTTTTGCTGCATTCTATTCATTCCCGCCCCTGTTCCCCTTTGCTCTGCTTCCTGTGTTCCCTGGTTAGTTATTTCTGGATTTATGCTTCTGTTGCCACCAGACCAATTATTATCTACAAGAAACCACCTCAGACAGAGACAGAAGCTGCATTTGGGTCATCTACAAACCTCCAAAAAACTTGGAAGTATCTATTTGTCTTTAGGTATTGATGGAACAATACTGTATACTGACACACTACTGCCACAAAAAATCAAAACCAATCTTTGTTTTTACTTCAATAATCTTCTAAAAGATGATTAATCATCCTGTATGGCTATAAACCCATATGTTAGGCAGACTGTTATGCTGCATATAAGTGTTTGGGACAATATTATTTCATGATGTTTTCTGCCCCATTTAACGCTCGACAATAAAAGTGGAGATCACACGGCACACCGGGTCAAAGAGTGCAGAATTTGCCCCTCCACAGACATGATGAAAGGCTCAGGTTTAAATAAAGGATGTGCTAAGTTGAGTCGATGCCACATGGTGATGAATGATGATGTTTACGAGGGGTGTTGCTGAGATATCTCAGTGAACTTCAGAAGGTTGTCCTAAAGATGATGGAAACCAGTAGCAGCCATGTGGTATGAAGTATGACCTGATAGAAATTAGGTCACACATTAATTTACTTTGACTCTCTTCCAAACTACTTTTCTCCGGAACATCATGATCCCTGCTCACGCTTTGATTCCTTTCACACACATGGCTGATTGGCTTTACCATGTGAGCACTCTATTAGAAAACCTTTTTATTTCTTTACAGTGCTGCAGTTCAGTCAGGATCAAGCCAAGACCCCATATAAGGCCCTAAATGACCCCTACATGCAGACCTTTGATGCCTGAATGTGTGAATCATGCACAGAGCAGAGCTCATGGAAAACCTTACATACCAACTCGTGTGCGTTGGTGTACGTGTGTTTACTTTTCTAAATATAATTTGCCCCATAGTCGAGTTTTAAACAAAAAATTCAAAAATAAACAAATTTAATTTAATGCACCACTTAGGTTGCTGTTTTGAGCCTTTGATCCCACTGCGTCATTTGCTTCCCTTCACTGCAATGTAACTCAAGATGGCTTGATTTAAGGTTTCTGTTTCTAAATTAACCGACATTTAATTGAATTTCAGCCATTTACACTGCTCTGTACAAATCATCCCTCATTAACATGCAAATTGAAACATAGCTGCCAGCTTGTTTATATGAACTGTGAGGAACTGTTTTAAAGGGACAGTAACATGGCAGCAGACATGGACACCATTCAGGCTTGGACTTCATTTTCATAGTCAGATTAGGGCAGTTATCAGATTGGTTTTATAAATCAGCTGCGGCAGATTGCCATAAAATAAAACTAATTCACTCTTGGAAGCATTTGGAGACAGTAGATTATACCTTTATCCCCTCTTGCCCGGTTTAACATAATGGTCTTCATGTGGAAGTTAGTAGCTACTCTGTTGCTTAGTTACAGAGTGAAGAAAAGTGCTGTTAGTTTTTTTTATTAGATAGCACCTGTAAATATGGCTTTATTTAAGTTTCACTTCAATGGCTAAACAAGCTTTTTAGGGTTTATATTGATTTTCTTTTTTTTTTTTTACTTTCAAAGTAAAAGCCTTCCATGTTGTCATCTTATCCTAAAACGAACAGTTTATATAATGAACATTTGTCTGGCCTGTTACTCGATGACACACGAGATATTGCTCATAATTTTTAATTATTCCATGTTCTGTGTGTTTCATTAAATAAGTAATATTTTTTTAAGTTAATATTCTGTTTTTATGCATTTTGTCGTCATTTTAAATGTTTTTTTCTTCAACACAGCCCCTGTCTCATGTTTAAAATGTATAAAAATAAAAAATCCTTTATGCAGTAAATTTGAAATTTTTATCTAATAAAAAAACAATAATCTAAAATTTGGTGTAGATGTAAGATTCAACTTGTCAGGGCTCCAGTCTGTATGTTTGTTTTTGTGTTTGTCTCCCTTCCACCAACAGGAGGCGCCTGGTTCTTGTCCGCCTCCTCACACACCTGCTGATGGTTTCCTCGTTAACGGAGTGTTCTTAAGCTGCTGATTGCCACTACCTCGACGCCAGAGTGTTTGCCAGTTTTTGGTACTCTAGCCAAGCTGAGATTTTCACTTAGTAAGACTGAGTTCTTGTCTCCCTGAGTTTTAACTTTGTTTTTTCCTCTCGGCAGGAAGTCATCCTGCAAACTGGACCTTTTCAGACCTCCTCTCCCAGGAGGGATCAACTGAGTCTAAAGTGAGCGACGGATTCAAACAGGAGGTTTGGATCCAGTCTCCTTTGAGGACGTTGAAATTACTCTCTGAGCAAGGGAATCATCTTCATCACGACCCGTTCAAGTACAGCAGGAAATCTGAGTGGCAACCAGCGTCTCCGTTCCCCTACACCGTCCGAGTTCTGGGTAAACCCTGTTCTGCCCTCCACCGAGTCAGACAAACTCTGGATAACCAATACACAGATTGGAGTCAAGGATCCTTCACTTCTCTGGAAACGTGAGTCAACAATCAGATCCTCTCCTTCAAGATCAACGAATCAAAATTCCAACTGAGCCTAAACTAACAGTCTGTCTTCCCCTCGCCTTCCAGTTCCGGCTGAGCAGAGTTCAGAGAAACTCTTAACATCTGCTATAAAATCCGTCAAACTTTTCATCCGTGTCTCTCTGTTTAGTTTTACTGCATGTGGGTCCGAGCCTTAGATAAAATCATGACACAACTCTTGTTTTAAAGTTTTTGATGTTTCCTTTTTTAACAGACACAGACTTCATTTCCCTACTTTTAGAGGTAAAAATGTTTCTGAAAAAAAAGGGGAAATACACATTTCCCATACACAAATGTGTCTGTTCAATACTGTCATATTTTTCAAAGTAAGCATTGCTCATAATTGACTCTGCTTTCTAATTCTATTTCTTTTTTTTTGGGTCTCTGTTAAAGTAACTGATCCAGGAGTCTTGCTGCTTGTTAAAACCTTATCTGAATGCACCTTACATTTGAGTGGATTCCAAATTTTAGTGTCTCATAAAACTTAGCCTTCCAGAAATATCTTTTTTATCACAGCACAAGCTGGACTTATCCAGATATTAAAGAAGGAATGTGCTTATCTTTTTTTGTCATAACAGACGATTAAGGTTTCTAACAGCCTTAGAATCATTCCTATTAGATGAAAATGCAGAGATACAAAAATCAATAGTGAAAGGCAGCCCCGTCCAGGAAACACACAGCCAGGCAGACGAGCTCCGAGCAAGCTCCCATGTTAGAGGATGAAGAGAGCACATCCAGCCAGTCCCAGTCAGAGAAACAGGACTACACTGAAAAACAGAACTATGTGGAACATCTATAAACAAAGGTGTTGATGGCAGCAGCACAGCTGAGACACCATCTCTAAGATGGACTCTCAGCCAAACAGGAACAGACGCGTCAAAGCTACTATGAGATAAAGCAGAGAGAGCAGAACGTTAGAGATTGAACTAACAGATTTTGCATAGTGGGAGAACAGAGATAGAATGAAGCAGAATGATGAAACAGGGGTCTCTATGTCCTCCAGCAGTCTAAGCCTATAGCAGCATAACTATAGAGATAGCTCAGGATAAGATGCACAGTGATAGCATCCTGGACCATATCATCAAATAGGAAAAGCTTCAGCTGCGTGAAGCTGACATCTGACCGACAAGAAAAAAAATCTCACCTAATGGACTTAGGTTTTAAACTTAAAATTGTGAAATCAATCATAAAAATAAAAAAAGGTCCTGTGTGCTATTATTGTTTCTGAGCTATTATGATTACCGTATTTTTTGGACTACAAGAATATAAGCTGCACAAGCTAAAATTAGTGGAAAATCCTGTACCTCACCAGAATAAAAGCCGCAGGTGTTATATGTTTGTTTATGTAAGAGAATATGCACAAAGGAGGTACATACATTTTTTTTAAAACAATGTTAAAAACAAGCTATGGTACATATTTGCATAACTGTTTACGTATATGTACAACTACCGGTAATTATAAGTACAAAATTGTACTATGCTCTTTGAATGAGTAACAAATGTGCTTTATGAAAATAACATACAGCATACCAGAAAAAAAAGATTCGGGCGACCTTTTGAGAAAAGTCAGTCAATCACTGACTTCTTCCTGCCCACTAAAACCACCAAAGTCCAAGTGTTGTTTTTGACAGCCAACTTAGATTTAGTCTTAGTTTTCGTTCTGAAGACAAAATCTATCATTTGGTTTAGTCACATTTTACTGTATGTGATAGTTTTGGTCAGTTTTGCTTAACTTAAACTCAGAAAGGTTTTAGTTAGTTTTAAGTTGCAATTCATAAAAAAGTTAACCTTTATAATTTCGAGCAGAAAAATGGCTGAGATTCTTTAACAGACTGACAGCTCTTGCCTAGATACTACAATTGTTGGAGATAGAATTTTGCTGGGCAATTCATCGTACCAAATATACTTTTTTATGAATGATGCCCTACCTTATACAAAAGTGTCTCAAAAAAGTGAAAATATCAGATCTAATTCAACATTTTATATTGGTTAATATAGCAGAAAGAATACGTTAAATAATTTACAACAATAAAGGTTATGGTTTTAGGCATAAATGGTTTTCCTCCCCCAAAAAACACTTCCTGATCTACTATATATTATGCATTACACACAGATCAATTAATCTTCATTACTTCAAAAAAGCTTAGAACAAAATCGGCAATTTGGCAATCCGGCCCTAAATTTCAATATGTTAACTAAAATTTTGAAATATTCAAATAGATAGAAATAAGAACTAGGAGAGAGAAATATTCAAAGATCTATGTAACTTCAATTTGGGTCTTTATCCAAAAATAAACAGTATGCAATGAAATATTTGTTTTGGAAATAATTTAGGGATTCCTTTTGGTAGAAATTAAAGTAGGTGTTGCATCACCTCTTGTGAGCTGGATAAAATAAAATCTTGATAGTTAGACAAAAGGATTTTTCATGCTTGGCAGAAGCCGATCAGTCACATATAGTTTATGAATTAGCGAGGGCAGGAAGAGCCATGCTGCTAAAAGCGAACTGTTTTGACTTTCATTCGGATCTGCACAGTTGAAACACCTTGCCCGTTTGCTCTCTGTGTTCATCCAGTCTTGAATTAAGTATTCAAGTTACGGCAATCTGCTTTTATTTTATTTAAACTTTTTTCATCTTTTTGGACTGAGCCAATTCTATACACTGGCGTCTCCAACATCTCACCATTGATCCATTTATAACAAGCGTAAGTGCAGCAGTTATTTCCCTCGCTAAGAGCCAAATCAATTGCCTTTGATTCAAAAGGTGCATCATATGCATTTCTTTTGTTTGCAACAATACTCGTCATGCTCTTGCTAATCTAGCTTCTTTTTCACGCTAAATTCTAAGGCACTACCTTGCCTGGCGGACGGATATGTGGCCAACATACCACTCTTTGCCATATGCTCTTTTTCACTGATACTGTGTGTCTGATCACATGATCTTTGGACATAGTAGTGCTGTACAACAGTGAAATAACCCAAAACAAACCCTCTTAAGATATCACATTGCTGAAAAACAAACAAACATGAAAACCATAGAAAAGCTGCACCAGACTATAAGCTGCAGGGTTCAAAGCTTGTTCCAAAGGTAGCGGCTTGTAGTTCGAAAATTACTGTATTGTTTTAGATCACCCAGAGATCAACTATGCCTTATTAAGCTCTGAATTGATTGAAATTATGTAGCCTATTTTTTTAGCGCTACTTCATTTGCGCAGGTAAACCCACTTGTTCTGCTGATTTTTATTTTTTTATTAGGTCAGATGATGTCACCATTCCAACAGACGTTAGTGCTGCACTCGTTCCTCTTGTAAAGTTATTGTGTAACATCACATATCAAATCTGAGCTGGTATTAAATATAAAAGTGGACATGTTTACCTTATTTAGTGGCTGGAATGATTGATTAAAATTTTGTAAATCACCAGCCTCCAAAAATGTTCGGTTTGGAGCTGCCGTTAACCCCAGGGTACCCCATAGCATTTACTGTGCAGGTCTTGCTGTCGGCATTTCACAATAAATATATGTTTTGTTTAATGATCTAAGAAGATGTATGGAACTATGAGACAACTAATCAATTTGATTTTGAACCAGACTGGTTGGAATGGATGTGTTGAGTTCCAATAGACTCAGATCAGAAAATTAACAAGAAGCAATACAAAAAAAAAAAATCAATTTGTATGTGTTAAAAACCATGACAACTTGGCTTCTATAAGGGTCTGAAAGCAGGGCCTCAGACATGGCTGTGTTTCACCCTAAGAAGAGTCCACCAGGGAAGAGTTGTACTGCTTAAGTAGGAGAGGAAATCACAGTTTTCTTTCTTTTTCGGTCGATAAACGAGGTCTATCAGCTGGAACATCTGGAAAAGATTTGCCTGTTTCTCATCATTTGCGCGGCTGGGAAGCTTGGCTTGCAGTCAGGAAAGTTCATTAATGGCCCAAGTCACATCAGTGGAGAATCAAAAAGGTGGGAGGGAGCAGCAAAGGACATGCAATTACTTATTGGATCCATTAATGCTTAATGAGTCAACACAAGCCATTAGAAAACAACTGACAGACAAACAAGCATTGGTTTTATAGTTGTTATTAGGGACCTTTCTTGAAGAGGACTACCAAGGCAGAAGAATCTCTTCCAGTGTTGGCTGTGGAATTTATATAGGATAAAGCTCCACTTTTACTTACAAGATACGCTGCTGGTGAAAGGAAGAAAAAAAAATATGAAAAATAGGCCACATTATTCACTTTTGAATAAATGAGATTTATTTCAGCTAGAGAGGGAAAGAGACATGGACATCTTATGTATTTTTGGGTTAAAATGGGACATATGGGTAAAGGAGAACCAGTAATTCATAATAAACTAACAGAAGGAACAAAACAAAATTATGCAGCAATAAAAGGAACCTGCTCTGAAACTGAAAAATCTTTTTTAGTTTTTGTTTTTTTATTGCTGCCCTTTGGCATGTGGGCTCCTCCCACTAGTTTCTGTTTAGCCTATATCGGTGCAACCGCTGGTTATTCTGAGGTCACTCTGAATTTTATAGAGCTTAACGGCTGCAGAAACACATTTACCTCTTTATTTGTACATATTCGGGAGAAAAGCACTATAAAAATTGGAACTTAGAGCCCTTCAGATGTTGTCATCAACTAAAACTCACTCTGAGTGATTGGAGGCTGTCATGATGTTTTAAGAGATCTGACGCAAATGACAGAAAACCACTCAGAGAACCAGAGTAAAAGTTTAACAGGTTTATTGAAATAATTAATAAGGTGATCCAGGGTAACTCAGAGAGCTGGTGAACCGGAACTGGAAGTGAGAAGGGAAGTTCAGAGGTTAGTTCAGGGTCCATGGAAACTTTGGAAAAATCAGAGATAAACGGGACTCATGTTAGCAGAAAAGGTTCTCTTCTCAGAATCCAGTCGGTGTGGGTTTTACCCAGAGATAGGGGGGCTCGTTGGAGGGCGGACAGGTTTTTGGTTTGGTTGGTTCCTTGAGGAGCTATGGAGCGGACTGCCACTTATATTTCCAGGAGAACTTGAACGGGTCGTGTGGAGATTAATCCCCTGCTCAGTGTGAAGCTCAAAACAATCCTTCCAGGGGGAGAAGGCCAAAAATCTAGTTTGCAGGATGACTTCCTGCCGAAAAGGCAAAGACAAAAACAAGGTTAGAACTCAGAGAGACAAAGACTCAGTTTGACTCAACTAAACTCAGCTTGGCTAGAGTTATCAAAACTGGCAAACACTCTGGCGACGAGGTAGTGGCAGTCCACCGCTTAAGAGTCCTCAGTAATGAGCACAACCAGCCGCAGGTGTGTGGCAGGACCAACGAGAACAGGGTGCCACCTGGTGGTGGAGGGAGAGAACACAAAAAGACAAAACACAGCCCACGAACACTGGATTCCTAACAGAGGCAGGTGAATACATGCACTTCCATCTTGCCACAGTACACTTAGTAACCTTAGAAAGCACGGGTAAGTTGTCAATGGCCAGAAGGATTCCCAAACATCTGGTCTGTCAAGCTGAACAGTTCAATGGTAAGAGATTTTTTTTCCTCTTCAATAAAATGCAGCATTGTTGTGGCACTCCTGCGTAGCCACACCCCACCTAACCACAGCTGCAGGTGGATCAGTGCAACGTCTCACTGGATTAATCTAATAGTCTGCTTATAAAGTGGAAATATGAACATTGCCTGTCAACATGCATTACCCAATAACTGCTATTGCTTAATTAATTTACTTACAAATGTTTATATAACAGAAGTATCAATATGATGCATAAATACACAACCCTTTATGTAACAGCTAAATAGAAAATTATAAAAGTAATCCAGTTTGAGATCAAATGGATTCAATTTGTCGCGCAGTGGGTAGCACTGCTGCCTTGCAGCAAGAAGGTTCATAATTTATTCTGTATGGTACGCCAGCATTTTAAAAAATATAAATATAAAAATATAACCGTGGATGTCTGGGGGACAGTGATTGGCCTACATGTTATGAATGCTGGCGTGCCATGAAGAATAAATTATGAACAGTTTAGTTTGTGTCTAAGTCGTTGCCCATAGGAAGACGTTACTTGGATTACAAAACCGAATATCTTCAGAACGGCTCAAAATGACACAAAACTCATATGGGTGAGTAGAACATGATGTAATAACGTAAAATCAAGGGCCCAATGTAAAAAAAACGGTGTTCCCCTTTAAGTCCTTTGCAGCTGCTGTTAAACAATGTTTTTAAATGTGTCGTTCTAAATGGTAAACATTTTGCAGAGTTCATTTCAGCATCACAGCCTTATAATACTTACGCTGCAAGCAAGTTCTGTTTGGATATTTGTGTATTTAAAAATTCCCGAACATGCATCTTGCCAGAAGCCAGTAGACGCATCAGCCTCGATACAAAAATGTTTCGAACCAAGGAAATGCAGGAAGGTGTATAATGTCAAACAGAAGCGGCTGGCTTACCCTCTATTTCCTTTTTGAAAAATGAGCAAAAGACGCATTTGTGCCTTTGTAGATCTGACCAGATTTGATTTATCAGTTAACTCAGCTAGTTGTGAAACAAATCAAGTATGAGATACCTTATAGCTGCTATTAAACAGCTAAATGCTCGACATGGGAGGCAGGTGCCACTCATTAATTCACCCAATCAGTTTGAAGAATGGTACTGAATGTCCCTTTCTTTTGCAAACTGTTTCAACCTTTTCCAGGTGGATGCTGTGTAGAATTTAATTGATCTACAAGTATAAATCTAGATAATATAGGTTATTGAAATACTGGTACAACTTTAAAAAAGCCACCATAACGTTCAGACAAGGTAAAGGTAGCATATCTGACAAGACACAAACAGATACATTCACCAATACCTTCATGTTTTTCTTCTGAAGGCAATATCTGGCTTTAAAAATGTTGTTAAGCTAGGTATGTGATCTCTGTTTTGTTTTAAGTATAATTTAAAAAAGCATTGGTTTCATGATGAGGTCGAGGTAGATATATTATACTGAAAAGAGCTGCATCAACATGTTCTCTGACAATGAGGGGCTGCTTTGTATTTGTCTTTCTTTGCACATGAAAAAGATTTGACAATTGCACTCCTACGGTACATTTTTGTCTCCGTTATGACCACCTGATACATGGATGCCTTTCAACTCCAATCTCATATTACCTCAGTAGAAAACAATCTTCCAAAAGTTGATGTTTAAGGGTGAAAAAATTAAAACAGTAAATCAGTATTAGGGACCAATAATTTAATCAGGGAACAAATCACAGATTTAAAAATAAAAATTATCCAACCAATTAATGTTTTCAAATTATTGTGACCCTTCAGTAGAAGTTCAGTTTTCACGCTGCTCTGTATTATTGCTGCTTTTTTATGTAGAGAAACCACAAATTTCTTGGAAACTAATAAGTTAATAACTGAAACGTGTTTTTATGTTAGTGATCTGGAAAAGCTCAAACCTCTGAGCGCTGCTAGGATCTCGGGAAAAAAGAAAAGGTTATTGAAAAGAATTCTTTAACCTCTATAAAGAAATGTTTTGTAAATGTTGAGCAGGACAGATTTAAAAAGTCAAACAAAAACGATTTAGAGCTTTGCAATTTACAAACTAAAAGCTACAATAATTGGAATGGTGTTGATCAACTTGGCTCAATTGATAAAAGTGTTAGAGCTATTTTGAGATTCCCACAAGATTCAGGGCTAAAGAAACTATTAAGCTACTATTGTTTATTTTTGCTGCCACTATTCATGTTAAACCTGTTTTAGAAATGCATGGACTAGTTTCTCAGCATCAACCCTGGACAGGAGATTTTTTACTCTTTATAATATTCCAACTGAAAGTAGGAAATTCTAGAAACCTTTTGATATGGGATTTAAATGACAGGTCAACACCAAGATTTTTTACTTTATTTTCTGAAATCAGTTTAATCCCATCCGAATTAAGTGACTGACTAATCAGCTTATTTTTCAAAGACCAATGATCCAAAAACTAACTTCTATTTTGTCTGCATTCAGGAGCAGAAAGTTAAGAGTCATCCAGGTTTTAATGTCTTCAAGACATGCCTGTAATCTATGTAATGGTTTAGCTTCATCTGGATTATAGACAGATATAGCTGGGTATCATCAGCATAACAGTGGAAATTAATCCCATGCTGTCTAATAATTCTACCGATTGGGAGCATGTATAAAGTAAAGAGAATTGGTCCTAGCATTGATCCAATTAACGTGGACTAACTGAAATTGGTTGAATGATAAGATTTAAACCAGTCTAGTGCTGTTTCTTTAATTCCTCAAAATACTCAAGTCTTTCTAAAAGAATATTATTATCAACTGTATCAAATGCAGCACTAAGATCTAACAGGACAAGTATAGATACTAGTCCATTATCTGAGGGTTATCAAAAATGATTATCGCTGTTGTTGCTGCCAGAGATTAAACATTTAGTCATTAGGTAAGGGGGCAATAACATTTTTATATAGTCTTACGCAGGTTTGGATTGTTTTTTAATCTTCCTTTGTGTGATCACTACCTGCCATCATGTGACTCAGATCATATTTTTCTGATACAAAAATCAGTTTAAAGCTACAGTGTGTAATAATTACAGGGATATACAGTCAGAAATGTAATATATTATACATAACTATGTTATTTATCATCATCTACGAGCTCAGCCTCTTAACCTTAATATTTGCGTTGCCTTAGAATTCGTTATTTATAATTACATAGGAGCGGGTCTCGCAGCCATGGAGGCAGACATCTTTGCGCAGCGGCAGCGCAGAGCCAACAAACTAGCGATTGCGAAATCGCCCATTACGCTCGATATTTATTATCTTAAGTCTACATGAAATCTATACCCTACACAGACTAATGAAATACTATCTGTAAAATTATCTATGTAAACAAACCTCATCACTTGAGAAGGTAGGTGATGCGGACGTCGTGGAAGACATTTTGTCCCGTAACGCTCGCCATACTGTTGGGGGGGAGAAGCGGTGGGGGGAGAGGTTCATGTTGCTGCGGTCTGCAGTCTGGACGTTAGATGTCGCTGAAAATTACACACTGTAGCTTTAAAACATTTTATTGTTTAAAGGGAAAAACAGAATAGTGCTAAAGAGAGATTAGTTGCACAACACTTCACATTAGCATTATGAAAAGGGTAAGGTAAATTCCATATGACAAGATTATTATGACTAAGTCTGCAACTCTCCATTTGCTCAGCTAAGATAAAAAACCTTGTAATGTATACATACTGCCAGATTAAACCCGAGATTCCAAGGACATCTTGTATTAAAAACAATAAATTGAGTTTCTACTGAGTCAAAGGGTAGGAGTCTACCTTTTCCCCAGTTTTTGAGGAGGAACAAAAAAAGAAAACACACCCAGAAATGAGCTGTCCCTCTCCCCTCTCACAAGTGTACTATATTGTTGATTATTATTATTGTGTAAATGGATCATAATTAAGGAAGGATTTGTGATTAAATTTATTAGCAGGTTGGGTTATTTTAAACAAAGTTTGATTGAAAAGGCATTTTTGCAATATAAAATTCATAAAATGTCTGATTAAAGATTTCTCTTTTCTTCTAGAAACAAATTTGTGCAATACTACTATTAAACACAACCTGCTTCACTTTCTCAGCTCTCTGTTCTACCTTTATATCACCTGAAAACCTCATAGCTCTCACATGAAGGTGACTCATCCTCCCTCATTTTCAGGTGGCTTAGATTGAACTAATTAGGCTTTTATTCTCCAAAAAAAAGCCCTGTTGGGGAAGAGAAAGCTGCACACAAAAATTCTTGAATGCATTCACAGCAAAAGATGTTTTACTATCTTTGGCAAACTAATGGAGACAGGGCATCTCATGTGATTCACAATGAGGCAGTGCAGTGTGGCCTTGCATGCTGAATGACTGCCATTAATGAAGCGCATTAATATTTGATTTCATGGGAAAAAAACCAACATCCAGCCAGAGTTCGTGACAAACTGCATTTTCATCAAATATTTCTTTGCACGCATTACACTGGTGGTCTGGCTATACTAAATTCTTTTTTTCCTCTGTGCATTAGGTTACGAATTGCACTTTTGTTCATGACTTCACTGTAATTATTTTTCAGAGCAGTGCTCTAATCTTCTAATCACTTCATTTGGATGGGATTAAACTGATTTCAGATAATAAAGTAAAAAATCTTGGTGTTATCTTTGATCAGGACCTGTCATTTAAATCCCATATCAAAGAGGTTTCTAGAATTTCCTTCTTTCATCTGAGGAACATTGCAAAAATTAGAAATCTCCTGTCCAGGGGTGATGCTGAGAAACTAGTCCATGCATTTGTTACTTCAAGGGCTTCCTGTTAAATCCAGAATAGAATTTAAAATCCTCCTTCTCACACATAAAGCCTTAAATGGCCAAGCTCCACCTTATATCAGAGATCTGATTGTTCCTTATGTTCCTAACAGAGCACTTCGCTCTCAATCTGCAGGTTTACTAGTGGTTCCTAGAATTTCTAAAGGTAGAATGGGAGGCAGATCTTTTAGTTATCAGGCTCCTCTCCTGTGGAACCAACTACCAGTTTTAGTCCGTGAGGCAGACACCCTGTCTACTTTTAAGGCTAGGCTTAAAACTTTCCTTTTTGATAAAGCTTATAGTTAGGGTGGCTCAGGTTATCCGGAGCTATCTCTATAGTTATGCTGCTATAGGCTTAGACTGCTGGAGGACATAGGGACCCCCATTTCATCATTCTGCTTCATTCTCTCTCTGCTCTCCTATTCTGCAGAATCTGTTAGTTCAATCTCTAACCTTCTGCTCTCTCTGCTTTTCCTCAGAGTAGCTTTGCCTCGTCTGTTCCTGTTTGGCTGTGACTCCATCCTGGAGAGAAACATCAGCTGTGCTGCTTCCATCAACACCCTTGTTTGTAGATGTTGGAGATCGGCCTGTCTTCAGGTGTGGTTCTGTTTCTCTGGCCGTGGCTAGCTGGATGTGCTCTCTTCATCCTCTGGCATGGGAGCTGCCTTGGAGCTCGTCTGCCTGGCTGTCTGTTTCCTGGACGGGGCCGCCTTTTACAGCTGCTTTTTGTATCTCTGCTTCTGTCTCCTTGAACCCCAGTCGGCCTCGGCAGATGGCCGCTCGCACTATGCCTGGTTCTGCTGGAGGTTTCTTCCTGTTAAAAGGGAGTTTTTCCTCTCTACTGTCGCTACAAGCATGCTTAGTGTGAGGGATTGTATTTGAGTCAATGAGTCAATGCAATCAACTGGTTTTCCTTAGGTAGAAAACTTTGTATCAATTTGACTGTATGATCTGGTTGAACTGTAAAGTGCCTTGAGATGACATGTGTTGTGAATTTGGCGCTATATAAATAAACTGAATTGAATTGAATTAATGTGTAGGAGGCGCAGAAAGGAAGCTTTTCAGAAAGTCACCTCAGGATTATTCCTCACAATTCCACTGTTCTGGAAAAATCTGATGTGGTAGAAAATGAAAGGAGATGGTGTTTCATGTCAGTGAAGGGTGAAGAAGAAAGAAAGTCATTCTAATCGAAGAGCCGCTCCTCTGGTAGAATGTTATGAAGTTGGTTTTCTAATGTTGTATAATATATTATTTCTAATGTTTAAGGTTCAGTTTATTTGGGCATTAGAATTTCTAAATGAGTTTACCAAATTAAACCGCGGTAATGTCCACATGCCCTTAGCAGCAGGACAGTTTGGCAGTTAGCAGTGTCCCTGGAACAACATCCTCAGACATTCTGAGCTAACAGCTCGTTTTACTTGGAGGCGATCCTGGTTAAATTATATAAGCCTTTCATTTAACTCAAAAGAAAGGTCACTATTGAGAATTAAAGCAGACAGTTACAAGTTTAATTAGTGCCAGTACCTAGCCCACTGGCACTTGCCCGCCAGCTGGCTGCCAGGTCAACCAATGCTAATAGGTAGCATTGGCAAACATTTCACTTATCTTTCCAAGATGAAACTAGAAACGTTTTGAGCCCCATGGCTTTCTTTAGTCTGCATCAACATTCAAAGGCTTGACCGTCACAGAGCTTCTAGGATCTAGCAGTGCCTAAACTTCTCATGTTATTTAAGCTTACTATATTTATCATTGCAGAATCATTTTGTGTTAACATAGGACAAGTTCATTTGAGTATTTTTCAGATTTGTCAAAATTTAGAAAACAATTAATTGATGTGTTATTTTAGAAAATTAAACTGTTTTGATTAAATAGTTGTAGCTATGACCCACACTAAGGTTCATGTGCTTCCTTTTATGGAAATTGTTCAAAAGTTTTAGATCAATCACTCAGTGAGCATGTCTCTGCCTTTCTTGATAGTGACTGAAAAAACTTGTTTCAAAAGAGTTATTTACCGAGTTAAAAACAAAAAAGGAAGGTACAGCATGGTCTTCTTCACAAGCTACTTCATCTGAACAACAGAGTGGACTGGACGCAACTTTGAAGACAGCTATAAGAAGGGACAGAGCTGACTGTACTTCTTGTGGGACCTTAGATTCTTCAATATTTGCAGCAACATGCAGCATAATTTGTAGTGTTGCGCCGATGCCATTTTTTGGCCCCGATACCGATACCAGATACCTGGCTGTACAGTATCTACCGATACCATAATAATGTAAAATAATTGCCATCATGGCTTTGTCAAGCTGCTGCCTACCTTTATGAAGCAGGAAAAAATCTAATACGAAGTGAATCCATTAGAACTTTTTAATAAAAAGTTCTACTGGATAATACAAATAAAAAGTTTTTATTGCCTACCTGGAGTGGGCGAGAATAGTTGAATAAACTTATGGCTCTCAAAATGGTATCTGTGCCCTATTTGTTGGTACTTGCCGATAGCGATACCACCATTTTAGGGCAGTATCGGCGCCCCGTCCGATACTGGTATCGGTATCGGTGCAACACTAATATTTTGTATACGTTTTTAGTGTATTTTACATGTCTTCTGCAATCACATGTTGGCTCGTAAAGGAGCTTCTGTTCTGGGCTCTAAAACCTCAGGAATATTAATTTATAGAGAAGAATTCTTCATGAAACAAGGAATCTTATTGACAACCTGTAGCATCCTTTTTGTGAGATTGTCATGCTATTTGATACCCTGTGCAATAACCTATTGCTCTATATTTGACACCCAGTGCAATAATATTCATCATATCCATCTATATAAATACTCATGTAAACACCCTCTGCAATAACCTTGTATAATAATCTTACTATAAAAAAAACAAACAAAAAAAGTGTCATATGTGGACACACTCTATTGCATGCACCTTTTCCTTCCTTTGGCACCTTCTTCTTCCCCTTTGACTATTTGAGCTGTGTTAACAAGTAAATTTCTCCAAAATGAAATCAATCAATCAATCAATCAAACAGTAGTCAGGGGCTTTTCCATATCAGCCCTCAGACAGAGCGCTAGAGTAGCTCCTTCTTGTCCTATTGTACAACAACCCACTGAAGAAACCCTTGTAATATGAGTTCAAACAACATTTAATTAACTTTTGGAACTGTGTAATTGAATTGTAAAACTGACATCAAACTGACATTCATAAACATTCAAAGTATAAATGTGAGAGTGCAAAGATGATCCACTGATGTGCATGGAAAGACGTGTGATTTTCAGCTCATCTTAAACCCTATAATACAGACATCATGCTAACTAATCACTTTAGAGCAAATGGTCCAGCTAGATTATAATAATGAAATAAATTTAAAAAATATATTACTGGCAAAATATGAGACCTGTTATTTGTGTAATATTTGCAAGTTAAACCACCACTGCCTTTATTAAAGTGACATCTTCCATTACGTTATTTGCAAGTATTACGTTTTTAATCATTGTTAAATTATTTTTTTCAGGATTCTCTTTCTGGCAGACTTCATTTTTCAAAGTCTACATCTTGTTAGGGTTCTTTTTGGTTTGTAACAGCTAAGCTCTCAGTCTTAAATATTGTTCCACAGTCAATGTATAAGTTGCCTTCTTGCCCACAGAAGTCTTGGGTAATGAGTTTCAAATGTGCAAGTGATCCATTTAGTTCCTTCGCAGAAAACTATATGATGGCTGGAGTCTGACATGAAATGCTTCTCTTAAAGCACATCCACCTGGAATGCAAGAAACTGAGGTTCCCAGCAGAGAAGTGCTGCAGTCTGCCAGAGTCTGCATCAGTTTTTGTTTGGAAAAAGTGTTGGCACATTTAGAGAGCTGGAAAGAATACAATTAACTTTTTATTGGAAGAAATTTGTAATCATCGCCTTGGCAGACATTAGGAGTTAACTATAAAGGAGATGTTTATTACAGCAACTTAATGTGCTGATCATGAATTTGTAAGAAAAGTGGAACAGGTTAGCTGCGGAATGACTATTTTTTTCTGAAGCTGCTATGACACAAAAAATAAGTAGCTCAATACAAAGGTGATACTTTTGGCCATGCAACCCGTTTGAATCCATTTTACAGACAAACCTCTTCTTTTTCCAGAGTAAAATAGCCACGGGATGTCAATAAATCCAATTGCATGAGGGGGGTTCAGATAGTAACAGGCATTTAAGTGCAGTACATTCTTCTCCCAGATTCTTCTCTCTCTCCCCTTCAGCTGCTCCTACAGCTGGTGAAATTTGAATGCCCCACACATTATGGTCTAATCTATTTCCGGAATAATTCATAGAGAAAGACATGGATTTCATTGTGAAAATTAGGTTAGTGGCAAAATTACCATGAGAACCCCAGTCATTCATAGTTAGCAGCATAATTTTAAAAATCAAAACTTTTGCATTTAAATAAATTATTTTGTTGCTTCTGATTATACAGATGCCGAATATAATTTGAGTTGAAAAATTAACTTCTTTGTCTGGAAAATGAAAGCCCCGCCGTATATCGCAGGCTCTTTCCTAACCACTGACAAAGACCGCTAATGCACACTGTAGTGTATTAATCTGCACCAATAATTAGAATAAAACAGAATTAAATGTTTATAAATGTTTAAAGGGTTGTTTTCATAAATACATTTATGGAGGCCAAAGGGAGAAATAGAGAAGCAGTGTGTGTATGATTCTGCACCTGGCCTTTTGAAGTTTGGGATCCAGTCAAAAGCAGGTATTGGGTTGAATCCAAGATTCGGAAATGCTGAAGAATTACATGGATAAGCTTTTGTAGTGAAAGAGGCACACTCATTAAAAATGAGTTATTTGTCATATCAAGGTTGCTCAGCTAAACTCAGTTAAACCAATTGTGATGAATTGAGTTGTCATCTTCAAAACACACTGTGCAGTATTGGTCACAGAAAGGATGATGTTTTACTGGGACATGGAACACCAGGGTTATGCTGACCTGGTTTGAAGTAATATTATGATCTTAGATCACATTGGAAGAAAGGCTTAGTTAATACATATTATTGATTTAAATTGCCATATGTTTCTGATTTAAGTGCACCAGATGTCATCATGACCTGTAAGACCGTTCTCAAAGAAATGATTAACCATAAGTTACATTGGATGAAAGCCTTGTTTTGAAAGATTAATAATTAAGAAAATGATGTGTTTTTGATTTAATGACAATATATGTCATCATGATTTGCAAAGAAATGTCACCATAACCTGTAACAAAGACTGTTGATTAAATATATAAAAAATATGCTTTGAAAGGGGTTTTCCACCGGTAAAATAAAAATAATTAGTTTTACCTGAAGAAAAAGTACCTAGAATAATGAAAAAAGGAGGGGGCTTGTGGGAGGAGTCCACAAGCCCCAAGAAGTGTATAAAAGAGGGTCATTTTCATCATTTGTTCAGTTGCTTCCCGGCAGTCAACTCGTGTGTGATTCTTTGTATTTTGCAATAAATCACATTGGACCTGGACTTCAGCTGCTTCTGCCTGATTTTTTGGATCATTGTTTGAAGACTTTTCTGCCTTTTAAGAACTTTGAATTTTTACAAAACTTAGCTCCAATTTTAAGTCGTTGGAGGGATTTTTCCACGACAACACAAGGGTTAATAGAGTAACTAGCATTTATAGTTCTGTCCATTTCCATGTGTAAAAGCGAGAAATACTATATGGCAAACCACTAAACAGGACATTAATCATCACAGAAGTTACAGCAATGTCTTCAGCTCAAGTTTGAGCTAATAAAGTAAAGGAAATGCCAGCAAAGACAAATGTTTTATAGCAGTCGTTAAGAGACTTAACAAACTGGCACTCTATTAACGTTTTAAAAACTTTTTATGGTTGGACTTCACTATTTAGGTAATGGCTGCATATGATGTAAAGAATAATTGACAAAAAACTGTTCAAATTTCTGCTTCTGTTAGATCGGCTATGTTACTCTTGTTTCAGCAGAATATGTGATGAATTGTAGCGTTTTTTCCCCATATATCCAGTCTGTGTCTTGTTTATGGGGCCTCAATTGATGGACAAATGGGGAGTCAAAAAATACTGATCCAGACCAACAGTTGTAGTCTCTCATTTTGCTAAGACGACCATGGCTAACAAAGTTAGTAAGTTAGTTTAGTTCTTGTCATTCTGTCTCCTTCCATGTTTTAAAACCACTGTAATAGTTTTATAATCCTAGAGTAAAAAGTGTTTTCCAAGGGAGAGACCTTTTGCTTCATTTGCTAAGGAGAAATACCCTATTCTTAACTTGATTTACTTCCACAGAGGTCATTATTACTTTTCTAGCAAACGTGTGCAACCTGTTCTTTTTCTCTGTTGGAAATAATGAAACCTCTCCTCTTCAACATAATGTCTATAGAAATTACTTTTTTATGAATCATGCAAATCATTGTTAAACAGCCACTGGCATAGTTCTCAAAGCCGGGTTTTCAAGGACAAGCCACTTAAAGTCAGCTCTGGTGAAATCCAATTTCAGCGGGAAAAGAGCTCAGCTTGGTGCCAAGTATGTGGTTCTTGTAAAACCAAAGGGAGATATTAGATCATACAAGGACCACTGGTACTGACTGTCTTGCTGCTTCCCTCACATAGTGTCTCTAGGGACTTAGTAGTAGTAAACTTTCAACAGATTCCCAAAACATATTTGGACTGGAAAACCAAACTCCCACGACCTAAACAGCAGCTATGCCATGTTAAAGATTTGGTCAACTGTTTTACAGCCATGACAAAACTGACATTGCTCATTCTGGATCCAAGGTTCAAGAAATGGTTTCCTTTTCCTTGATCGCCCTTTCTGAAACTGTGACTAGTATTCTGGTCTGCCTCTCGTTTTGGTGTGCATATGGTTAAGAAAATACTTTTATTACTTTACGTGTTGGGTCTAGCATATGTCCTTGTCCTTCATGTATTTAGCAAAACCTAATGCTTTAAGAAAGCAGATGTAAAGAGAGCTTTTAATCCCAAAAAGGTGGAGCAAGTCTCCTGGACAGATTCTTCTTTGCTTTAAACAAGTCCTCTAATCTCCAAGAAAGTTTTTGTCTGACCAGTTATAGGTGAACCCAGCCTTAAATGCAATTCAATTCAGTTAATTATATAGTTCCAACTCACAACACATCATCTCTACTGTAGGTACTTCACAGAGACAATTCAGCAAGATCGTACAGTCAGACTGGTTCAACATTTTCTGTATAACAAAAACCAGATGATTGCATCAACTCATTGACTGAATCCCTCAAACCACGCATGCTTGAGGTGACAGTGGAGAGGAGACAGAAGCAGACATAGAAAAAGAAGCAAAGATACAAAAGGCAACTATCAAAGATCCACATCGAGCCCTGTCCAGGAAACACACAGCCAGGCAGACATGCTCCGAGACAGCTCCCATGTCAGAGGATGAAAGACAGTACATCCAGTTAATCACCTTTATCTATATCACCTATAATCACCTAACATCCCGTTAATCATCTATAATAAAGTTGTTGATGACCACAGCAAAGCTGATATTTCTCTCTGAAATGAAGTCGTTGCAAAACAGGGACAAACCATATGACGCTTATATGATTAAAATAGCAGAGAGAGAAAACATTAAAGGCTGGACCAATAAACACTACATAATCTAAGAATAGAGATAGAATGAAGCAGAGTAATGAAAAGGGTTCCCTATGTTCTCAAGCAGTCTAAGCCTATAGCAAACATAACTATACAGATAGGTCAGGAAAACCTAAGCCACTCTAGCTATAAGCTTTATCAAAAAGGAAAGTTTTAAGCCTAGCCTTAAAAGTATACAAGGTGTCTGCCTCACAGACTAGAACTGGTAGTTGGTTCAGCAGGAAAGGAGCCTGATAACTAAAAGATATGCATCTCACTCTATTTTTAGAAATTCTAGGAACCACTAGTTGTCAAAGAGGAGGAGGTTTGACAGGAGGACCAAAATGCAGACTGAGCTGGAGGAGTTTACTTGAAGGTTTAACAACAAAAAGTTCAACACGAGCAAAAATCCAAAAACATAAATCCACAAAAATCCAAATATACTGAGGCCACGATTACTCAAAACAAGACGACAAACCAGCAAAGACTGACTGAACAGCAGATTGGGAGCAGGTGGGAACAGAGGCAAGAAGGGAGTTAGGGAAAAGGAGACTGACACAAGAGGGTAAGCAGGATATATTTAAGAACTCAAATACAATCAAAAATACTTAGAACACAAGAATTGAAATAAGACCAATGAAAACTCAGAGATAAAACTTGAACAAAACCAAAACCATGACACTAGTAAACCTGAAGATTGAGTGCGAAGTGCTCTGTTAGGAACCTAAGGTACAATGAGATCTCAGATGTAAGAAAGAGCCTGGCCATTCAGCTGATAAGTCTGTAATAAAAAAATATCTGATAGCTGAAAATTTTGGTTTTGCACATTGTTCATGTTATTTTTCAGATATCTATAATTATATATTATAGTAGCACACACCTACTCCACAAACACAAATACCAACTGCTGAATGGATGGATGCAGGGATGGATGGATGCATGGATTGTCACGGTTGAGTGGAGAGTTCTGAGGAGCCAATTGCAGAGATCAGGAGGCAGAGGTGAGTCTTGCAGATTTAATGTAGCAACTGAGGAAAAAATACAAAATACAAAGAACCAAAAAGAAAGAAAACAGGGAAAACTCATGTAGGGAGCCAGAGATAAGGAAGCAACAAAACAATCATGAACCAGCACTGAGTGACTGCAGAGGTGGTGTATACAAGGGGAACAGAACAAAGGATGGGAAAATGAGCTGAATATGAAGCAGGTGTGAGTGGAACTATTTAGAAGGAAGCCAAGGGCAAAGGGAACCAACACAAGGGGGCAACAGAGAGTAACTAAAGAACTAAACCCTGACAGGAAAGCGGGATAAAGGAGAACCTCTGGAGGACATATGTGAGGATGGTTAATGAAGAAGGACCTCTAGAGGATGGCCGTGATGACTGCGAGGAAGGATGACCTCTGGAAGATGGCGACGAAGAAGGACCTCTGGAAGACCGCTGTGAGTAGGGTGAAGAAAGAGGACCTCTGGGGGACGGAGGTGAGGACAGCGACGAAGTAGGACTTGTGGAGAATGGCCATGATGACGTGAGGAAGAGTCAAGTCAAGTCAGCTTTTCTTGTCACTTTCTTCATATGTAGAAGACATACAAGGGAAATGAAATTACGTTTACTCTCTCGAATATACAAATATACAAGAAATATGCAAGACTGACATTTAAAAACTGACATAAAGTGCGGGACATTACAGGTAACAGTGATAAGATAAATATAAATATGAAGTATAGACATTACAATAAAAGCAATAAAACAGCAGCAGGACCTCTGAAGAAGGACCTCTGAAAGACGGTGACGAAGGAGGACCTCTGGAGGACAGCCATGAGGAGGGCAACGAAGGAGGACCTCTGGAGGTCGTAGTCTCTGCAGCACAGGTGCCTTGGGGGCTTCCATCTGGACACAGGAGCTCACAAGGAGGTGGCGCAGCTTAGGATCCACGAAGAGGCAAGGAGCACCCGCCTAGGGGTCTAGGAGGTGAGGAGCGCCTGCTGAGGGGCCTTGGGGGCTTCACAGGATGGCACACAGCAAGCTAAGTGTTCTATGGATGGCACAGAGCATGCTCAAATAGAGGTTCTAAATGCGGTGAAATGCGAAAGGGATTATAAGTGGAGAAGTGCTAAGTGAATCTGCCTGAGGAGAATCACTACATGAATCTTCCTGAGGAGAAGCGCTACGTGAATCTGCCTGAAGAGAAGCGCTGAGTGAATATACCTGAAAAAGAGTGCTAAGTGAATCTGCCTGAGGAGATATGCTAAAGGGGTCTGAGTGAGGAGAGGTAACACCTACAGGTTCTGACTGAGGAGAGGGAACACGTAGAGCACAGGTGTCAAACTGGTTCCAGAAAGGGCCGTGTGGCTGCAGGTTTTCTTTTCAACCAAATAATAGCATGCCAGACTCCATTCATATCATCCAGTCATCATGTTCAGATTGGACTCCCTTGATGAGATGTCTGGAGTCTGGTGTGCTATTGCTCTGTTGAAAAGAAAACCTTCAGCCACACTGCCCTTTCTGGAACCAATTTGACACCCCTGACCTAGAGGTTCAGACTAAGGAGAGGGATAACACACAGGTTCAGATGGAGGAGAGGGAACACACAGGTTCAGACTGAGGAGAGGTAACAACTACAGTTTCTGACCATGGAGCTAGGACACTGGGTGGAGCTGGCTGAGAGGCTAGGGGAGCTAACTGAGGAGAAGGGAGGACTGGCCCACCAAGGGACTTTAGGTTGGGGACTGGCCCACTAGGGGCTCTGGCTCTGGAATTGGCCAACTGAGGGGCTCTGGCTCAGGAAAGGCTGTCCGGCAGGTAGCTTATGCAAGTGGAAGAAAAAGGAAAAAAAATCCTCATTCTTCTCATAAAAAACTCAAAAAGTTCTGACTCTTTTACCTGTGGGGGTCTGATCTTAAAATTCGAACATCTGGGCCAAATTAACGTTTGAAAGTCCGAAGGGGTGGTGACTGCTGGGAATCATAAAGGTGACATCTGACAACTACAGAGGAAACTGACCTGGCTTGGTGGTGGCATCAGGCTAGCAGCAGGCTGACCCATAGGAGAGGGAGCTGCGGCATCAGACCAAACCGCTGGGGAGTGAGTGGCAACAATGGGAAGAACAGCAGCTGAAGTTGTCGTGGTCTTGGTTCTGCTGTTCTTTACTTTGCTTCTTGTTTTCTAGATTTATTGGTTTAATTCCAGTTTTGTTGTAATTTCTAGATTTATGTTAGTTCTCATGTTTTTCTGTTGTCCTCTGTTGGCCTCTTGTGTGTGTGTGTTCCTTTCCCCTTGGCTCCCTCGTTGTCTCCTCTCACACCTGCTCCTTATCAGCTCGTTAGCCCTACCTTTGTCTCTGTCAGTGTCGTGGAAAAATCCCTCCAACGACTTAAAATTGGAGCTAAGTTTTGTAAAAATTCAAAGTTCTTAAAAGGCAGAAAAGTCTTCAAACAATGATCCAAAAAATCAGGCAGAAGCAGCTGAACTCCAGGTCCAATGTGATTTATAGCAAAATACAAAGAATCACACACAATTTGACTGCCGGCAAACAACTGGACAAATGATGAAAATGGCCCTCTTTTATACACTTCTTGGGGCTTGTGGACTCCTCCCACAAGCCCCCTCCTTTTTTCATTATTCTAGGTACTTTTTCTTCGGGTAAAACTAATTATTTTTATTTTACCGGTGGAAAACCCTTTTCAAAGCATATTTTTATATATTTAATCAACAGTCTTTGTTACAGGTTATGGTGACATTTCTTTGCAAATCATGATGACATATATTGTCATTAAATCAAAAACACATCATTTTCTTAATTATTAATCTTTCAAAACAAAGCTTTCATCCAATGTAACTTATGATTAATCATTTCTTTGAGAACGGTCTTATAGGTCATGATGACATCTGGTGCACTTAAATCAGAAACATATGGCAATTTCAATCAATAATATGTCAAAACTAAGCCTTTCTTCCAATGTGATCTAAGATCATAACATTACTTCAAACCAGGTCAGCATAACCCTGGTGTTCCATGTCCCAGTAAAAAATCATCCTTTCTGTGACCAATACTGCACAGTGTGTTTTGAAGATGACAACTCAATTCATCACAATTGGTTTAGCTGAGCTAAGCTGAGCTGTGCAACCTTGATATGACAAATAACTCATTTTTAATGAGTGTGCCTCTTTCACTAAAAAGGCCCATCTGCAGCATTCCCAATCTTGGATTCAACCCAATACCTGCTTTTGACTGGATCCCAAACTTCAAAAGGCCAGGTGCAGAATCAAACACACCCTTCTTCTCTATTTCTCCCTTTGGCCTCCATAAATGTATTTATGAAAACAACTCTTTAAACATTTATAAACATTTAATTCTGTTTTATTCTAATTATTGGTGCAGATTAATACAATACATTCCCCCCCTTTGATCCTGAAAAGGATCAACACAAAGTTACTCTGCAGGTGATGACTCACATAAAATACCATTATAGTGAAGTTTCAAAAGTAACAGATGGTTATATATTGTGCACACCATACTAGAAGTGAGACTAAACACACCATATACTTGTAGTGAGTGGTATAAGATCACGTGAGTAAAGGAAGGACATTTGAAACAAAGAGGGACCCCCCTCTTGGCAGACTTATGAGGATCTTCTCCTCATTGCTTACTGTTTTTGTAGAAAGATTTTCCAACTTTGTTTTCTCAGCAGAGGAAAATTCCAATGCCCAAGCAGCATCTTGTGTCACGAGGTCATCGCATCCCCCTCTGCATGGGTGTCATTACACACCTATAAATAAACCAAGAAAAGCCTCATCATGCCTGGACTATGCCAGGCTTACACATCATCCAATGGTCAATGGACCGTCATTACAACCAACATAGGAGTAACCTTGTGGCACTCTCCTGCACAGTACTTGTACTGTCATATGTATTATACACAATTATCTTGCCAGTTATTTGTAACATAGGTATTGATAATCATTAATAATCAACTTTGTACTTTATACGCAGTGTAGTGTCATGGGTGAGATTAGTAATATTTAGGGCTTCCATGTGGTCACTCGCTCGGTCAGCTGCAGCAACTTTCCTTGCAGGGTGATTATGGTGGTTCGTGCCTCATGAAGTTGTTGTCTCAGTTCCTCATTTTCTCGGGTCAAATGCTGATTCCTTCCCTTTTCCCTGGATTTGTATATAGCACGACGGATAGCCTGTATTGGGAGCTTAGATGTGGCGTACTGCAGACCCCTCGTCATTTTTGAATACACCTCTGTTGTCATGGAGGTGACCTCTGGTACTAGGTCGTCGACGGAGCGATAGGTATGCATTGGATGGGCGAAGAACCCCTTGAGGTGCACATATTCCTGTGTGCTGACGCATAGGCCTGCAAAGTTCACGCCTTGCCCTGCGTGCGGAGCAGGAGCCAACATGTTGTTGCGGTTAGCTTGCACACCTGATGTGGATGGCTGCTCCTGAAGCGGTCCAGCGAGTTGTTCTCCATTCTCCGGGTTGCTTGGGATGTTGCTTGGTTCGGTCTCAATGACGATCTGTAGGGCCCCAGGCGATTGTGGGTTGGACATTGGCCTCTCCGTAGGTAGTGGTGGTTGATCATGCGGCTGCCTGCGGAGTGCCTCCATGACGCCTGGTCCCCCGGCCGGATCTTCTGGCTGCCTGGGGGGAACATAGGGGCATGCAGCTACCTCTGGTGATGTACCTAACGACGCCTGTGCGCAGCATTTCTCTCTATTGTTCTCTAGCCATGCCTCGGGGTAATAATCATAGTCCTCATAAGCTTCCTCCTCATGAGTTCTCTTCATTGTTAATTTATCTGTTTTTGGAGACATAATGGGGCATGTTTAGATATCATCATAAGGCATGGTATCTCCTAAATCTATGGATAATTCAGCATGCAAATTACTATATCTACGCGAGTAAGTATATGAGTCATTGTTATGCAAATTGATTCACATATATACAATTTTGTTATTAAAGAAATACACGTACCTGGTGGGGGTGGGAGGAGATTAATGCTATGTTCTATGTGACTTGGTCCAATTGTATTTCTACTATTGGGAACTGTCCAGTTACACTTACAACAAGCTTTGAGACCAGTCCCCGAACAAGGGGTATGACGCAACAAACAACTATCAATATGATCAATATTACTACTCCTAGAATCATCCCTGCTGCCTTAAGATATTTTCCCCATTCGAGCTTATTAAACCAATCCCAGAATCCCTTCAACTGGGTGTTCCAGTTAGACCGCAACACATGTTCATCTCTCATGCGTTTCATTTCCTGGAGGACCCCTGTGAGGCTGCCGTTAACATCTGTATGCATAGGAATTAAAGTACAACAATCTTCTCCGACTTAGTCACATATTCCTTGGTCCCCAGCCATGCGAGACTCTAGGACGAACCTATTTTGCAGAACCATTAGTGAAGTAGCATGCAATTGTTCCTTCACCAGATCTACGCCCTTTATTGTAAAATTTATAAACCTTTGTTGATTATACCATAGGAGATTTACCCACCTACTATTGCGAGCTATATACTGTGCATTAACAATTGATCCGTAGATTGGTACTGAACCAGACCCTCTTCCGCTTTCTATCCAACCACTCCCTATTGCAACCTGTTCTTCAGGTACTCCATATGGGATCTGATCCCATGTGATATATACCTCATCTGATGTTTTCCACTCGTGTTTAACGGGAGTACTTCTTTTAGCGCGGTTGGTTATTTCGTTAGATGTTACATTAATGCCTATTGGGTTATTTACTACTAACTTTAGTTGTCCTGTCAGCATTACTGGTGCACAGATGCCTTCCCACTGAGGGGGTAATGTGGCCAACATCTGTGTCTCATTGTGACACATCCAAAAAATGTCACCTAAAGGGACAGATCCCTTCGCCAGGCTCAGTATTCGGTATTGAGATACACTTGAAGGTTGGAACTCATAGATGACATGTCCCCCATCTGGTACTACTTGTTCACAGCGCATGGTAGCATTGGGACTTGTTTTACAAAACTTAATGTGGTAGGTGAGGTTCCCATTTGCTGTCGGTGGGTACCATGTTCTATTACTACATGTCACCAGTCTATCCGTTGTCCACATCTGTCTAGAGGTTCTATTGGTCACCTCTTCTAATTCTTTCCCTCGGGCTATACAAAACGGAAAAATCAGTTCAGCTGGTTTTCGTACTACTGGTGGAAGGGAGAACATGCTCATTACATCATTTATTGAGGATTTCAGCGCTCTGGGGCATATTGTGTGGTCTTTTGACAATGATGCGAGACCTCCGGCCATCTGCATGGCACAGTGAGCAAAGCACTCCGTTACTTCTGGGCAGTCACCTATTTTACTTCCAGGAATAATCGGAAGGGCTGGTAATTTTTTAACATTATAGCAGGCTATACAATCATCTTTAGGGCGCTTTTTGGCTTTGAACATTGCCTGGACAGAGTACTGAATCCATTGTTGGAACATATTGGTCTCCCAGTGTGCAGTCTTTAATTTGTCTAGATCTCTTTTCTGTCTTCTGTTTATTAGTTGTACCACTCTATGCGCTCTTTCTACTGTCATTACTTGTTCTGTTAGTGTGTTTTGGCATATGTTTGTTTTGCATCTCACCTCAATGATCACCATCCCATCCCCACGGCAGTCCATGCTTCGTGGAATTCCAAGCCAATGTTTCCCCATTGACTTCCCTAAAATTTCTTCAGACATTACATAATCATATCCTTTGATTTGCACATGCATTAGTGATAAATTCTTCCCATCATTATTACTGATTACCCCTTGGTTAGTAGCTAGTGTTATCATTGCTAGTGCACATGTTTGTGTTTGACGCATTAAGTGTGTGTGTACATTGTTAGTAGTAACCTTAATAAGATCCCCCCTTGTTAACCCACAAAGGGTTAACACAACAAGAAGATTAGTCAGAGTCGGGAGAAGGCGCATACGGGAGATGCCCAGACGGCGATGGGGTGGGCGGGACCGAGTCGATCGACGGCCCACTTGTCGCGGAGGAGGAAGGGGAAAGGGAGGGGAAGAAAGGGGAAGGTGCAGGTGAGGGATGTGAAGGGGACAGGACTCCACCAGCATCTGGTGGGTCAGTAGAAAGAAGTTCGTCCAGTGCCTGAACGACGGATGGATCTGGGTCAGACCCAGAAGAAGTCTCAGCGGCAGAAGGATCATCATCATTATCACCAGAATCAGACTGTGGATGGGAAGCATAAGAATGAACACTGTCATCCTCAGAGTCCCCTGACATTGGTGATTGGCGGGCTGCCAAGCGTGCCGAACGTCTTTGGACGCCTGACGTTGAGGGGAGTGGGGACGCATCAGTGCCCGACACCGGTGCAACATCTAAAGTCTGTGAGCTAGTGGAGGGATGCTGCTGAGGGAGACTTGTTGCTGCCCTGTCAGCATGCGCAGAGCCCGTCGGTCCTGGATCAAGGCCAGGTGGGTCTGGAGGCCGATGCCTGGTGCAGTGGTTTTTATGAAACCAGAAGGGCTTACCTTCAACTTTCAGGGCAGTGGGAGTGGTAAGCACAACTTTAAAGGGGCCTTCCCTACGAGGCTCTTTCCACCGACGTCTAAAGACTCGTATGAACACACTGTCACCAACTTGAATGTCCCTGACGTCCACTGGAATGTGTGTCTCGTCTCGGCTGTGAGCTGCTTTCACCTGTTGAAATATAAGTCTGTGAATGCGGGTTAAGGACCTGAGGTAATCCCCCAGTTCACGCTCAAGCTGTGCCAAGGAAACCTCCTGCAGCTGGGGTCCGCGAACCTGTGGGAGAGGCATTGGTCGACCTGTAAGCATTTCATGAGGGGTAAGATGGGTTATTTGGTTAGTTTGAGAACGCATTGCCATCAATGCAACAGGCAAAGCGTCAACCCAAGTCAAACGGTTGTCGCTGTCAGCTTTTATCTTAGCTATCTTCGATTTCAGCGCTCCATTAGCTCGTTCCACCGACGCCTGTGACTGGGGAGGATACACACAACCAAACTTCTGTTTTATGCACAACAGTTTGAACATTAGCTGGATCACCTGTGAAACAAAATGAGGTCCGTTATCAGATGATATTGTATCAGGCATGCCAAATCTGGGAAAAACTTCTTTACACAAAAACCTTGCTGCTGCTTTGTGGTCATTCTTAGCAGTGGGACACACCTCCACCCATCTGCTAAACCTACAGACAACCACCAACATATACCTCTTTCCCTGAACCCGAGTTATCATGTCAACGTAATCCATTATCAGAACGGACCGTCTGGCATGGGGATATGTGCTAAGGGCTGGGTAAACATTTTACGCACATTATACTTAGGGCAATGTGGGCATAAGGCCAGTTCTCTGTCTACCATAGGTGTCATATAAGGTGACCACCAGACTGCCTTTAACTTTTGCACAACTTGGGCTCATGAACAATGATCAGGTCCATGCATTATTTTAATGGCTGTCGGTAATAAGGACAACGGTAGTACAAAATGTCCTCGAGAACTACGCCACAACCCAGCGTGGGGGTGTGTTAACCGAGCCGCCCCCCTTTGTACCCACAGGCATTTTTCCGCTTCAGATACGTTATTTTGGGCTTCTATTAATGAGGCTAGATTAGTAATGGGTTCGCACTCAGCTACATGAACCATTGGTCCCTGCACTGCTGATCCTGTGGCTTCTTTAGCTGCCTCATCTGCCAAGTTGTTTCCTATGGCAATAGGTGTTTTTGCTTTCTGATGGGACGCACATTTTACAATAGCTAACGCAGATGGAAGTTGCATAGCTTTTATTAATTCTACTACAGCTTGCCCATGTGTCACTGGGGTGCCATCTGTTCTAACGAACCCTCGTTGTTTCCAGATGCTAGCATTTATATGGCATACCCCATATCCATATGCACTGTCAGTATAGATTGTCACTCTTTTACCAGTAGCCAATTTACATGCTGCTGTTAATGCTTTTATCTCTGCCAACTGGGCAGAGCAAGGTTGATCTAAGCTCATTGATTGTACCTTGGTAAAGGTCCCATCGGGGTTAAGTTGGACTATTCCATATCCAGCTCTATTCCCTGTCTCACCTCTGACGCATGATCCGTCTACGAATAGCGTCAGATCAGATGGGATTGGATGATTGTATAAGTCCTCCCTTACCTTCATGAAGGTGTCCATCTCCTGGAGACAATCATGGGGCTCACCTTCTGTGGGCAATACCATTCGTGTGGCTTGATTAATGGTGTTACAGCATTGTATTGTTAAATCGGGCCCTGAAAGCAGAACTTCATAACCTGTTCGACGAGCTTGGGTTATCACAAAGCGTGGACTGGTAAGCAGTGCATGTAATTGATGTGAGGAGTACAAAATAACAGGGTGGCCCATAGTAATAACTGAGGCCTTTTTATATGCGAAGGCTGCTGCAGCCAAACCCTGGTAGCAGGGAGGCAGACCTTCTTCGACACCATCTAATTTTGTGCTGTAATAGGAGATTGGCTCTTTACCTGTGGGGGTGTCTTGCATCAATACTGCACATGCATACCCTTGTCGCTCAGCCACATAGAGATGGAATGGTTTGCCATAATCTGGATTGGCCAGAGCAGGAGCAGTTTGGAGATCTTGTTTCAGCAGCTGGAACGCTCCCTCTGCCTCATCTGTCCATTGTAATTGAGCCGACTGGTGTCCTTGACCTGCGGCTTTAATCAGTGCTCTTAGTGGAGCCGTTTTGATGGCATAATCACACACCCACAGTCTGCTGTAACCTGCCATGCCAAGGAAAGACAACATGTGACCAACAGTCCGAGGTTTGGGCATTTGAGTTATGGCTTCTAGTTGGGACGGTGCAATACACCTCTTGTCCCCACTGAGTTGCCTGCCGAGATACTCCACTGTTTGCTGGCAGAATTGCAATTTTTGTTTACTCACTTTGTGTCCTCCTTCTGCCAAAGCAGTCAACACTATAATGGAGTCTCTTTCACACTGCTCTTTAGAAGCAGAACAAATCAAAATGTCATCAACATACATCAACATTGTAGATGGTATGACAAGGTGATTTAAGTCATTTGCCAGTACACGATTGAAAATTTATGACAAGTGTACGAAACCCTGTGGTAATCGCGAATAAGTATATTGTTGGTCTTTGTAGGTAAATGCAAACAAATACTGGGAATCTGGATGGACCGGTACACTGAAAAATGCTGAACACAGATCTATCACAGTAAACCATTTGGTGCCTGGGGGTATATTACTCAGTAATGTGTGTGGGTCGGGTACTACTGGTATTTCTTCTGCTACAATAGCATTAATTAATCTTATATCATGGACTAGTCTGTAGTCATTACTTTTGGGTTTTTTGATGGGAAAAATTGGTGTGTTACAAGGACTTACTGTTGGTTTAAGAACTCCTGCTGCTTCTAATCCTGTTATAATGGGCTGTATTCCTTCTACTGCTTCTCTTTTAAGTGGGTATTGTCTTTGGAAGGGCAATTTAGCATTTGGTTTGATGGTGAATTTGATGGGGTCTGCTGATTTCACTAATCCTACATCTGTTTTACTTTTAGACCGTACTTGCTCTGGGACTTGTTCTAATAGGGATTCATGTTCTGCAGCCACTGCCATTTGTCTTTTCCCAGGAACTTTAATGTGTTCTGCTATTACTTCATCAGCTTGTGAATATGAGATCTTGAAAAACAGTCCATCTTTTGACATGCTAATGCAATCCCATGCTGTGTCAATCCATTCAGTGACTTGCTTGGCTTCTTGAACCATGGGTCCTAGGTCAGGTGACTCATACTTGTCTTTAATCAGTAATGTGACATGTGGTGCTGAGTTGGTAACCTGGAACCATTCTGCTACATCTTTATCAGGAAATGTGACAACAGCTGCAGCTCCTTGTGGTCCAACCACTATGTCAGCGTATTGTATGACAGTTGTTTTGTTGTTAATTTCTTCATCCCAGCTTTTCTCATAGTCTTTGTGTGTCTTGCCTTTGTCATAAAACATGGTACAATGGAGAGGAAGAAAAGGTTCTTTAGATATATCATAGTGATTCATTATCAGGGGTCTCCATGTTTCCCACTTCAGTTGGAGGAAGGAAGTTGGTGATGTGAGTTTCAGCCAAAATACTTGGTCTTCTAGCTCATAACTTGTTGTCTGGGGGGTCTTTTGCAGGCCTAGTGGCATCATGTAGGCCTCATTGTTATCTATTGCTTCAAAAGAAATTCCATTAGGGGTACATTTGATTTTAGCATTGAGCTGGCACAGCACATCTCTACCCAGTAGATTGATTGGTGTATCCTCTGAGTAAAGCAGTGGTGCATACACAGTCTTTTCACCTATGATCATGGGAACTGGCTCAGTCATGGGTATTATTTGAGTCTTCCCAGAGAAATCTACTGTTCGAATCTTCGATGCTGAGAGAGGCAGGCCAATTCCACTTTTTCCTATACAGGAGTAGGCCGCTCCTGTATCAATCATGAAGCGATGATGGCTGTCATATATAGTGACATCAATGGTGGGTTCTGTTTGTGGACGTTGGGTTAATACAGGTAGAATGGCCTCTCCATCAGGTTTCTCTGGGCACCCCTATAGCCAGTACGTGTCTTGTCCCGTTCCATAGGTGGCTGGTCCAGCAGTAGGGGGCTGGGGTCCCATCCATGGGTTAGTGGGGAAGTCTCTTTGCATGTGTCCAACATGTCCACATTCCCCAGCATTGCAGTCTCCCGCGCTGTTATCCCATGTGTGGACCAGCCTGAGGAATGTGCTGGTATTGGCCTTGAGGGGGCCTTCTTGGGGCTCCTTGTGGTCCCCTCCATCTTCCCCTCATGGGTGGCCCACCTAGTCCCCTTCCGAACGTTGCTTGTTGGGGACCTCCTCCTTGATTTAGATGCACATGAATAGGAGAGACTGGTTGAGGTTGGGTCTGCTGTGGCAGGGCTCCTCCCACAGGTGGCGCTGCTGGATATTGCATCTGCTGTGTGGGCAGAGGGATGACAGGAGACACTACTGGTGCTTGTACAACTGCCTCCCCTGTTGGTGCACCCTCAGTTGGGGGTGTGGCTGCCACAGTCAGTGCTGCTTGATGTTTGGGCTTTTCTTTTTCTTTCTTTGCCTTGGACAATTCCCCAATCTGCAGCTGGGTTAACTTGGTGGCCAGCATCTTGCTCTGGTCCTCAAAGGCCCGTTTTTCGGCCCGATGCATGTTTACATAGTGTATAACATGCTCAGAGAACAGAGGCCAATCCATCTTCATGAGCCCCACAACTCCGTCCAGTTTGGCTTGTACTTCTTTGGGCATGGCCTCTCTGATGAAGGTTCTGAACAGGGGGCCAGATGTTTTAAGTTAATTCCCATCACTTCCAGTCTCTGTTTTCCATTTCTGTTGGAACCTGTGCAGAAACTGGGCGGGGGCTTTCATCATCCTTTAGGCATTCTTGTCTCAGCTTAGTTGGATCACTGCAGGTGGGGAATTTGTTCCTCAAGGCTGCCCACACCTTGGGTCTTACTTTGTTGAATGGTATCTTGTCATACTGGTGTGAGGTCATGACCCCTGGAAGCTGGGCTTCATCAAGCACCTCTCTGGCTGCTGAGTGTCCTGCTGTTTTGATCAGCAGCGCATTGATGTCTCCAGCGGCCAGATTGATGCCTCCAGTGATTTCTTCCAGCTTTTCTATCCACCTGTCAGCACCATCGGCCAACGGGGTCAGCCTTCCAGCAAGGGTGATCATGTCCATAAATGACCATGGCACATATCTGTCTTCTTGAGGTCCTTTAGACAGCAAGGGAGCTATATAGGCCCTTTCTTGATCTGGTTCTGTCTTCTGTTGTCGTGCTCGGTACCTGGTCAGCATTGGGTGAGGGCCGCTTTTTTCTATTTGCAGGTCCACGTCACATTCAGCTGCGAGTGGCTTCCGTTCTTTTGCTGCTGGCCTGCTTTTCTCCTTGGACCCCTTATGGAATGGATGTTTTGGCGATAATATATCTGTGCCTTCATCCTGCGCCTCAGTGTTTTCCCAATCTGTTGCATCACTTTCCATTGCGCTATCCTCCTCACTCCCCGTCTCTTCTCCCTCTTTCTTGCTTGCCTTGTCAATCAGGATCACGGTCTGTGGACTTGGTAGGTCTGGGTAATCAGCTTTGGCTGCTATTATAAGCTGCTCTTCTTCCATTCTCCTCTCTTTTTCTGATTCTTCGTCTCGCCTTTTCTTTTCCTCCTTTTGTTTTTTTATTGTTTCTTTTAAATTCTTTAGTTGTGTCATTTGTGCTTTTTCTTCCAACTTTTTCTTCCTGTCTACGAGTTGTACAAATGTTTCCGTCAGTTCCGCCAACTCCTTGTTTATTTGTTTTGTCAGTGCTTCGGGTTCATTCAAGAATAACTTGGTCCCGGGCTCTATGTGGCACGTGGGGCCTCTTTGATATGGTGAATGCCCGCGACGTACTGGGGGTAGGGAACGGCTATGAGGAGAATTTTCTTAACTCTGTGTTTTTTCAGTTACCAATTCTGTTTACCAATCCTTATTAATTTTCAGGTTATTCTTTTTAACTATATTTTGTAATAATTATTTCTGTTAATTTATTATTATATCTTTTAAGTTTTATCAATATTATAATCTTTATTATTATTATAGTTTACCCCTTATTCCCCCTTAGTTACTTAACTCTTTCACTCTTCACACAGACAAAGACACACAAGAAAAATGATTATATATTTACAGTGCACTTCTACTTTTCCTCACTGTCTCCTACAGTGGAATACACGTTTTCCCTGCTGTCCGGATCTACTCAGATAACTGAAAATAGATATTGTTCCCGGTAGAGCGGTACTATTTCTCCGATTATCGCTTAATCGGTAATACTCTGGCAATCCCTTAGCCTGGCTATCGCTTAGCCTCTCAATACCTTAACAGAATACTTAATACAATACAAGCTGGTTCATGGAGCACGCTGACTATCTTAGTCACCAATACCCTCACGTAACACACGTACTTTTATGTTCCGGATTTATGGCTTCCACGGGCTATGTCAAACGCTTTGACCAATCTATCCCTTTACCACTCATCCGCTCAGAACATCACGTGTTAAGCTTAACTTATTCACAAAATAATTCCAACACTGAACAGTTCAAATACAGAATAACACAAACATTAATTAACACTCAAACCATGCATTCACATATACTCATACATACCTGGACCTTTCCTCAGCTTAGTCTGCCTTTTGTATATACTTATATAAATGCTTATCAAATTTGGACAATAATTATTAAATTTGGAATACTAGGTTCTTTTTAGGAGAGCCTGATGGCGCCTTACACCCACAAGCAGTCGCCGGAGGCTGGTTCCCCACTAATTTAGAAAATTATAACAAATTAGCTCACCTGTAACCGGTGAATTTCTGGGCCTGTTTGGTCGCCTCCGACTGGTGTCTGCAGGTTGGTCCGACGCCTGGGGCTTGCTCCTACTGGCTGGCTCGCCAAAAATATGTCGTGGAAAAATCCCTCCAACGACTTAAAATTGGAGCTAAGTTTTGTAAAAATTCAAAGTTCTTAAAAGGCATAAAAGTCTTCAAACAATGATCCAAAAAATCAGGCAGAAGCAGCTGAACTCCAGGTCCAATGTGATTTATTGCAAAATACAAAGAATCACACACGAGTTGACTGCCGGCAAACAACTGAACAAATGATGAAAATGGCCCTCTTTTATACACTTCTTGGGGCTTGTGGACTCCTCCCACAAGCCCCCTCCTTTTTTCATTATTCTAGGTACTTTTTCTTTGGGTAAAACTAATTATTTTTATTTTACCGGTGGAAAACCCCTTTCAAAGCATATTTTTATATATTTAATCAACAGTCTTTGTTACAGGTTATGGTGACATTTCTTTGCAAATCATGATGACATATATTGTCATTAAATCAAAAACACATCATTTTCTTAATTATTAATCTTTCAAAACAAAGCTTTCATCCAATGTAACTTATGATTAATCATTTCTTTGAGAACGGTCTTACAGGTCATGATGACATCTGGTGCACTTAAATCAGAAACATATGGCAATTTCAATCAATAATATGTCAAAACTAAGCCTTTCTTCCAATGTGATCTAAGATCATAACATTACTTCAAACCAGGTCAGCATAACCCTGGTGTTCCATGTCCCAGTAAAACATCATCCTTTCTGTGACCAATACTGCACAGTGTGTTTTGAAGATGACAACTCAATTCATCACAATTGGTTTAGCTGAGCTTAGCTGAGCTGTGCAACCTTGATATGACAAATAACTCATTTTTAATGAGTGTGCCTCTTTCACTAAAAAGGCCCATCTGCAGCATTCCCAATCTTGGATTCAACCCAATACCTGCTTTTGTCTGGATCCCAAACTTCAAAAGGCCAGGTGCAGAATCATACACACACTGCTTCTCTATTTCTCCCTTTGGCCTCCATAAATGTATTTATGAAAACAACTCTTTAAACATTTATAAACATTTAATTCTGTTTTATTCTAATTATTGGTGCAGATTAATACACTACATCAGCTATATATGCTCTCCCTCTGCTCTCACTCTTTGTTGGTTCCTTGTCTTTGCTGTCTTCCCATGCTGTGGTCTACGTTCCTCGTCTCTCCCCGGCTCCTCGTGTTTGGTTTTCCCTTGATGTCTCAATGGTTCTGGTCTGCGTTTCATTATTAGTTGGATTTTTTGTTTCCTGCCTTTGTTAAACAGTTTCCTTTAATTAAATCCACAAGAAATCTCCTCAGCCTCTCTGCCTCTGCATTTGGGTCCTCCAAACCACAACCAAACCCTGACAGAAGTAGGTGGAGGAATAGGGATGGAGACGATAGACTGAGGAGTGGAGTTCTACCTGGAGTTGATGGTTTACCTGGAGTTGACGGTCCCACTCCAACTCTTCGAATAGTTCTGAAAATTCTGGGGAAGAAAGGAGTGTGGAGTGAGGGAGAAGAATGTTCTTTAGTTGGCCAACCGCACTCACCCTCTTCCAAGGCGGGCTGAGATCGGCATTAGTGTCCAGAGTAGGGATGGGGATCGAAACCCGGTTCTATCAAGGACCCGGTTCCACTTTTTTCAAAACCCGAAAATCAATAACGTTTGGGCTTATCGATACCACTATCGAGTCTGGTCGTTTTTTTTTTTCTCCCGGAGAACCTGTAACATAATTGTGTGACCCTCGACTCAGCATTTAAATCTAATCAATCCAATCACTACAGCATGTCCACCAATGTTTTGGAATGAAATTGTAAGCAAACAGATATTAAAAGTAAAACAAGTGAAGTCTGGCAGTTAACTTCGCTCGTGAATCGAGGATGGCTGAATGGACGAAAAGGTCTAAATTTTGGCTTCATTTTACCAAGCTCAAAGATAAAGAAGAAGCGAGATGCAACTTATGTTGCAAAATCATCTCTTGTAAAGGGGGGAACACAACCTCAATGGCCAAGCACATTAGTATTGTGCATGAAATAAAGGCCAAATGCAGTACATTCGACTGTCTGAAAAGACTCCTCCTCCTCCTGCTGCTGCCGCCGCACCACAGTCGGGCCCGTCTTTCATCATCCACTCAGAGTACCACTGGTAAGCGCGCACACAGCTTGTCTGGTCAGTTAAAGATAGTAATTGTGAAATCCGTGTTGTAATCGGCAGCATACAAGCTAGTTAGCTTGAAAAGTAAATAAGTTTCAGACGTGCTGCGTGATGATGTGTTCAGATTGGCTCAGTAAAACGACAATTAAGTTATCATGATGCGTTCAAGTGTAACGTAAAGAAAAGGGAAATTGAGTTTTTGGCGAGAAACATGAGTAATACAGTTGTATATTGCTCTAATTATTTTAGAATATATAATTAAACTACTGATGCCAACATTTATTAAAAAATACAATTATTTATTTGCTAAATATTTTCTTAATCACTAAAAACATGATGAAAAGTGACATTAGAGGAGGAACAAGACCATCCATATGAATAACTCCAACAGCAGCATTCAGCAGAGAGCATGTGAGGAAATCCAGCTCTACAGAAGCCTGCCTATGATTTCTATAGCGGAACTTTCTCTCGGCTACCTTACTGTCCAAGCGTCTTCCACCCCTTTAGAGAGGGTGTTTTCCACTGCTGGGGACACCATCAGCCAGGAGCGTTCGAGGATCATGCCTGACAAGGCAGACATGTTAATTTTTCTCCAAAAAAATACCTGTTAATTTATGAGCTGATATTTTATTTCCTTTTGTGTGACACAGCATATTATTTATTTAATTTATATACATTATGACATTTTATTTTTCATTTGGTGCTGCTGACATATTCTAGTTAGTTTTATGTCATTTCGAAGTGGCCTATTACATTAGCCATGTTTATTGAAGGCTTGAAACGTTTTTGGTATGCTCACTTGTTAAGCAATAAAAACAATACCAGTTCTGTTAAAAACATACTGTCACATCCTCTTTCCACCAAATAACAGAAAAGTATCGATAGTCGTATCGATAGTCGTATCGATAAAGACTCGGATCGATAAGGAGTATCGATAAAGGTATCGATATCAATAAATATTAACGATCCCCATCCCTGGTCCAGAGTATTTCTTAGATTCAGCTAAAAGTTTTTTCTGGGTGTCCTGCAGGCTGGGCTCTGCTAGGTCCATGTTGGCTGGTTTGTGGGGTGGGTTTTGAGGACCAAGATGCAGAGATCAGGAGGCAGAGGTGAGTCTCGCAGATTTAATGAAACAACTGAGGCAAAAATACAAAATACGAAATTACAAAGAACCAGAAAACGTCAGGGAAAAGTCACATGAGGGAGCCAGAGATGAGGAAGCAACAATACAACAACAAACCAGCACTCAAATTAAAACATAAATTCTAATTTATATGTACAGTTCGTAATTAATGACCTATCGTAAGTGATAAAAAAATAAAAACATAAGATAGAGGGTCCAAGATTAGGTTCTTTATTATATTTAAGCCCCAAAATTTAACTTATATTTTCTTTACAGAAAGTATTCTATAGATTCTAAAGATGCTCAGTGCAAACCTGCTCTGTTTCACAGTAACAACAGAACATATTCATATATTTAATGTTAATTATCCATCTTTTCCCACCTCTACTGTCTGGGTTGTGGTGGTTCGCGGGGTACTGTCGCCAGTCTGTCGCAGGGCAACATAGAGACACACAAAACCATAGAACCATGCAAGCACAAACGCACTCACACCTAAGGATAATTTGAAAAACCCAATTAACCTCATATTGACATTGATGGACTGTGGGAGGAAGCCGGTGTACCTGGAGAGAACCCATGCATGCATAGAAAGAACATGCAAACTCCATGGACGGGGATCAAACCCAGATTCTTTTTGCTTTAAGGCAACAGTGCTACAAAGTGCAACACCGTGCAGCCCCAAAGTAAATCAAATGTTTGGAAATCTTTTTGTAGTTTCTGATTTTTTTGATAAACATCAATTTACAACAGAGTGTTTATTGCTAAAACAAAAATATTCATATTTTTTTCTCTATGAGTATTTATTATAAGAAGGATGTTGTGTATATTTCTCTTAAAGAAGGGAGATAGAGGGATATTTCATTTTATTATCCCCTCTTTTAAAGAGCTAAAAGCCATGCCTCATCTTCAGTGCAGCATTGTTTCTGGTTGAGACACATCATACTGTAAGGCAATTTAAGCTGTTATGAGCATAAAAGACTGATTTTCTGTTTTCGTTTTGATTTCTCCGAGCCTAGTGTTAAGTCAGTAAATGCAACACGGTCATCTAGTTAACCTTATCATCGCAAGAGTTTTCGTTGTTATGATTCTGGTTGTAAGGCACTCAAGGCTCACTGTACGGACACTGCTAAAACGCTGTCTGTGCCAGAGCTAGAGGCCAAAACAACGCAGTGTATAAACCATCAGCTGTGTCTGTAACTCACCTGTTGCTGGAGAAAGTAAAGTTCAGTTCAAGAAGATTCCTTGTCGTGTGCTTCATCAGAACATCCACGTCACCGGAAGGTAAAGCACGACAATACGTTTTGTGTTAAGCACTGAATGACAGCTGCCTCCAGACAAACATGCATATTAGCCATTGATGCCGTAGGGTCAGCATCTAAATGTTCAGCTGTAGACACCAGGAGAGGGACTAGATTAAAAGCTACAGTTGAGCTGTTCTCTGGTTCACAGTATTGCAGGAGGAACACTGTGGTTGCTCAACAAAATCTGTCCCACTCTGGGCCAACTGGAGCCTGAAGGATTACTTGGAGGAGGCCCCCTGTCTAAAGTTCACCTGGGGCCCCAAAATTGCAAAGTCCACCACTGGTGAGCACTTTACGATTGACTCTTAAGTTTTGATTAGCTGTCCCTGTTTAATTAATAGTGCTGACAAGTTTAAACCTTCACGATTATTATGCATAACAAGTTTTTTGTTAGATTCACAATAAAATAAGAAGGTAAGTATCTAGAATAAAGCCATGCTGTTTAGAAGAGCTATTTCAGATTAATATTATTAAATCCATAACATTTTCATGTTTGTAATATTAAAAAAATACTGGGGTGAAATTAAGTTCATTAAGGAATTAAACAGAAAGAAGCAGAGGGGTTTCCAGTGTCTTCATTTTTACATGCTCATTACTGAACACTGTAAGATGGCAAACGCAATATATCATAAATTATTGCTTAATACTGTAAATCAGAGAATAATACCAGAAACTTGGCAAAATCTATGTTTTTTTATTGCAGCTATGACTGAAAAAGACTCCCTTTTCTTGGTATCAATTTATTCCAGAGTAGAAAAAAATGGAAACATCTGCTAAGAAATATGACAGTTTAAGTATGATACGCATTCTTTTCTCTCCGTGACCCTGCTCAGATTGAGCAAATGCAGAGCCTCATAAAGTACTTTAGGCAGGGGGTAAACTAATCTGTTTGGTGTCATTACCTCCTTTTAAACTTGATCAACTCTCCACCCTTTTCTGACCTCTACTTGGCCTCTCTGTCTGGTCATGTGTTTTATGTTTAAAACAAGTTTATCGTCTCTCATTAGACTAACTATACCATAAACTAGCATTATTTGTGGGCTGAGGCTTTCAGTGCTGGGCGCAAAAAGAGCCCATTCCGTACTAAAAAATATTGAACTATGCTCTTGCCATCTTTCCAGCAGTGTGTTTGACACAATGAGTGCTAAATTATCACATACTGTAAATGGGGAGATGTGAACACTGCAATGGGGAACAAGCTGCTGACTCATCCAGGTTGCTTATCTGGAATGATACTTAATGTGAGGAGGTCGGGATTAGGAGGGATTATACGTACTGTAGGTGAAAGGGATGATATGCCAGACTGATGTCCACTTCATCATCTAAAGAATGTTTCCAGCTAAACAGCTTTTCTATCAGAGAGAGAGAAAGAGGTACAGCAGATCATCTATGTGATACATCTGTCCCCTTGCAATGTCAAATGTTGACTCTCGATGCCTGACTTTCTACTTTTTAAATCAAAAACGACTATTTGTCTAAATAATAATTGTAAACAAAAAATGAGGGTACATATTTACACAATAAGAACCCTTTGCATAAAAATCCTTGCCTGACTATTACATCATGACGTATGTGTTGTTGCAACAAAAGAAAAACAGATAAAACATGGATATGGCTCAGAACAGGTGGACCCAGTATTCAAGGCAGACAAGCAGTTTAGGTTTAACAGTTTATTAAGAGCAGAAATGGAGCGGGCATCGTAAGCGTCTACTGCAGGAACCTCTGCAGGAGTAGACAACAGGTTAGTGACCTCGTTTAGCAGAAAGTGCTTGGAGACAAACGTGTAGGTCACTAACCTGGAATTAATGTCCAGTTCTGGTCCAGGAGTAGAGGTAGATCCCAGCTGGTGGGTTGCCACACAGAGAGTCCCAAATGTAAGGATATCGTAGTTTTGAGGACAGGCAGGCGGTGAGTAACCTGACAACAGCCAGATGCATGTCTCGCTCCGCCTAGCTCCACTCACATACATCTGGGAACCCGCCATAGGAATTGCCTTTACTGAAGGCTGGGCCTTATCAAAACTCCTTGCATATGATTGGATAAGCCTTTATCGACGTGCTATTTCAAACACTCACACCGAAGCTAACCCGTGACGCTGTCAGAGCTACGCAGGAAAAAAACAAAACAGAACAGCCGACATCTTGGATATAGCAACAGTGGAATCAGTGCAATGTCGGTAAATGATCACTGTCGTTTGTGCCATGAAAATGTGCGGATAAAAGGCAACATTGTGCACAGCAGACTTATTTAAAAAAAAGAAGCCAACCAAAAAAGTATAGACGAACCACTTACAGAACTCGCTTCTCCACTACGTCACATCCAGGACACACCCGCCCTGCGTCCTGATTGGCCAGACCATAAATTTGGTTGGGGAAATCACTTTCAATGAGTGGTGTCCCAGATGTATGTGAGTGGAGCTAGGCGGAGCGAGACATGCATCTGGCTGTTGTCAGGTTAGGCGGTGAGAACCGTGAAGACAAACATTAGCAGGATGAGCGGTAGAGCAAAGTCAAACACGAGCTGCCCAAGGACAATCAAGGATGGAGTCTGGTAACAGTTCCAGGTTGGATTGAGAGAGCAGCAGACAGTCTACTAGTGAGGAAATAAATCTGGTCAGTACACAAAATAGAAAGCTGGCTCCTTGGTTTAGAGCAGAGCTGCGCACTCTGAAGCAAAATGCTAGGAAACTGGGAAGAAAATCGTTCTCCACAGGCCTACGGGAATCCTATTTAGTCTGGAAAAATAGTAGCACTCTTCTATCCACGATTGGTTTGTCTCTGGAGGGTGGGGCAGCATCTGAGGTAGTCATGGAATCTGAACCGGGTTTAGACTGCTTTGATCCAGTTGAACTTTCAGAGTTAGCAAAACTATTGTCTTCATCTAAGCCTTCAACTTGTATGTTAGATCCTGTTCCAACCAGGTTATTTAAGGAGGGATTCCCTTTGATCTCCTCCTCCATTTTAGATGTGATTAATCTATCTCTGTTAAAGGGATATGTACCAAAGGCTTTTAAGGTTGCTGTAATAAAACCTTTGCTTAAGAAACCGTGTCTTAACCCAGATGACTTGGTCAATTATAGACCTATATCCAATCCTCCTTTCTTATCTAAAATTCTTGAGAAAATAGTTGCCAAACAAGTGTGCGATCACTTAAACCATAAGGAACTTTTTGAAGAGTTTCAGTCTGGCTTTAGAGCTCATCATAGCACTGAAACCGCTCTTTTTGTTTATAGATGTTCAAGATTGGCCTGTTTTTTAGAGTAGTCCTGTTTCTCTGACTGTGACTAACTGGATGTGCTCTCTTTCATCCTCTGGCATGGGAGCTGGCTTGGAGCTCATCTGTTTCCTGGACAAGGCTGCTTGGACAGCTGGTTGACAGTTGCCTTTTGTATCTGTGCTTTTTTTTCTACGTCTGCTTCTGCCTCCTTGAACCCCAGTCAGCCTCAGCAGATGGCCGCTCACACTGAGCCTGGTTCTGCTGGAGGTTTCTTGCTGTTAAAAAGGAGTTTTTCCTCCCCACTGTCGCTACAAGCATGCTTAGTGTGAAGGATTGCCTTCGAGTGAATAAGTTGATGCAATCAACTGTTTTTTCTTAGATAGAAAACTTTGAATCAATTTAACTGTATGATCTGGTTTAATTGTAAAGTGTCTTGAGATGACGTGTTAAGAATATAAATAAACTGAATTGAATTGAATTATTTATACAGCAGTGACCGATTGTCTAGCATAACACCTCTCTTTTGGTTAAAGATGTATTAGACAGAGACAAATCATTTTACTGTGGTGAATGATTAACAACTCTGCTTAATTTATAAACCAAGTTATTGGCATTTACTGATTGTGAAGATTTTGAATTTTAAAAGCCGGTTTAAGATGTCCAGCCACAAAGGTAAATAACTTAATAACATTTATAACAGCAGTTATAATTATTTAATTCAAGATAATTACTTGGCTTTACCCTTGATTGGAATTACATATTAATCAACTTTAATTTACCGCCGTAGTTAATAATAATTCATAACCAGCTTGTAAAGTACACAACATTCCCCACCCTGGAAAAAAAGCGTATAATAGTATTCTATTTCTCATTCTGGACGACACAAGAAGAAAGGCTAATATAGTCTACAGCTTACAAAATGCTAGTTTTTTGGTCACAAATATTTATCTGAATGTATTCAGGAAGGTTCAGCAATGAATCCAAATTATACAGAAAAATTAATTTAAACTTCCCCCTTATCTCTGTGTTTTTAAGAATTTTTGAAGCTGGTTTAAATATCATAGAAACCTATGAAAACTGGTTATGAAAGAAAATGTGTTTTTGATGAAGCATGTTATCTATCAGCAGTTTGGTAGCAGACACACTGCAAACTTTGCCTGCTGAATGTTCCATGAAAGAATAGTAAATCTGTCAAACACAACCTGAGTTATTATTATTATTTACAGAGGTCTGCAAATCTTGCCTGGGTCATTCGCAGTTAAGTTGTATAAAGAGTGGAAAAAATGTCTAAGAATATTTTTGAAAGTACTGCTGAACCTATGTATGTGTGACAACCTGTTGTCTCACACTAAGCCTGAGTGCTAACTGTTTCATATTTTTCATTTTCAAAATGAGTTTACATATACTGACTTTTTGGTTTTTAGATGCAATTGATCAATTTCTTTTTCTTTGAGATGCCAGTTTCCTTTGGAGCTGCTGCTGGAGGGTTACAATGTCTCCAGCTTTCTTCTCCTTATATGGTCACTGCAACCTCCTAAGCAGGTCACGCCACATGTTGACATTGGAGGGGAAATGTGTTTATTTTTTGTTTAGGTGTTTTTTGTTTTGGATAGTTGTGTTATATTTGGTCAATTAAAAAAAAAAAAAACTTAATGTCTGGCTAGTATTTGGTCAGGCTGGCCATAAGTGTATTTGTTTGGTAGTTTGTTAGGCAGTTATCTCCCTTGTGTGTCAACAGAGGACTGATCAGCCACTATTTAAGTTTGAGTTTCCCTCATGTCTTGTTTGATAGGTCAGTATTTATATTTATATATAAATATAGTTTTATTTATGGACACATATATGCTTTGACTTAGTTGCATTGTATGCTTTTTGCATATAGTGTTCTGGAAAACAGAAAGTTAAAGCCAGGGTGGGGTTTGTGAAAAAACATCTTCAGCTTTGGACGTCTCACTAACCACAGTCAATTTATCATGTGAAAAGAGACGGAATAGAGTTAATTTCATATCAAAGTTCTCCAGTAAATCCTCCTTTAGGGATCACTTTACCATTTGTAAAGGTTCATCCATCAATATCACGTGCATTGTGCTTACAAAATATTTTATTACAACCGCATTTGGTCATATGAATGTGATTAAAGCCAGGGTGGCTTTGTGTTCAACAGTAAACAATATTCACATAAAATGTTAACATTGTGAAATGCAATGCACTATGTATTGATGCATCTATTATATCTATTGCAGTAAATGGAAAAATCCTAAGCATACTTTACATTTTTTCATTGTCAGTAGTATCTTTTTTTCTTATTACAACATTCTGTAATACATTATAAGTTTAAACTGCTAAACTGAACAGAGTATGCAGACCCGATCACCCGACACAGTAAGATAGATAACTGCTGCAACCAATACAGTTTCCTTTTCCTATAACTGTCTATAAAAGGGATTGAAAACTATGAGAAATAAAACTAAATACAAAGTTTTAACATCAAAAGTATTTAATAACACCATACTGGCCTTTTAAAGCAATATAAAATATGGGAATTATACATCAGTGCCATCTTTTAGCTACTGTGAAGCATGTTTGATAATGGTAAGGATGCACATCAAGTAATGTTAAAAAACAAGCCACTCTCTTATCTAGTGACAGAAGTATCACAACGTCATACTTTGTGATCACTTGATTTGAATTACAAAGACTAAAATTAAATTTTTATAAGGATTTGAAAAATGTGAAAAAGGACAGTATGTTTGTCAGTTTTGAGGCTTTCTCATTAATGGTGTAAGAAATATTCCTTTAATATATGAATAAAAACAGATTTAGCCAGAGAGCAATTGCTTTGCTTTATATTGTAGACTTATGCTTGTCCAAATTATCTACAGTATGTAACACGAAAAGTAAATATTGCGACAAAATATTCTTTAGATAATATAAAAAATTAAGAGTGATTTTTTTTCTGCTAATTGTTATAAAATAACAGTTTACTTTTAAGTAAGGAAATGTTGACAAGTAAGCTAAATTTCAACAGAAATATTGCCAACATGTGGTATAGGAAGGCAGAGTCTAAAATAATTGCCCTGGACTAAAAGCATATGTTTACAATGTCCAAAATTAAATATTATTATTACAACCACAGTATTTAATAACGGTATTGAATTGAGTCAACAACTTTATCAATATAGCTAAGTTAATAGAAAAAGGAGAAGAAGATGCGCAAAGTTCCGGCGGCCCTCTGTACCCATTGCTTAGCTCAGTCACACTTTGAGCCAGCTCACTCGTAGTCACACACTTTAGAGCCCACAATATGCTATCTATGTGAGTGAGTGAGTGAGTGAGTGAGTGAGTGAGCATGTGTGTGTGATTTGCGCATTAATGCTGTCAAGTTTCCTCAAATGTTCTGCAGCAGGATTTTTTGCTGTCTATGTTCTGTGTTCAGGTTTCCCTGTGGATGCTTCAGGAGCAGTTTGATAGCAGCTAGTTGTTGGATTCTGTTATGTTGTTTATTTTATATGTTCCCCCTCACTCTGCACCCCCCTCCCTCTGTATCGCTCTCTCTCTGTCTTCTTTTTTTTTTCTATCTCCCTAGTCATGTTTGGCATCAGAATGTATATAGTATACTTAGAATAAATAAGTGGGTAGCAAGGGAGGCTTTATATTTGTAAAGGCTCCCTTGAAAAACCATAATTTTCCAGCATAACTATGGCATAAGAAATTCAGTCTACATGCTATGATGCTGAACAGGAAAAAAATGAAAAAGAAATTATTTTAAGATTTACAGGGGGTAAAATAAGTATTGAACATGCCTCCATTTTTCTCAGTAATAATGTGATATTGACATGACATTTTCACCAGATTACAGTAACAATCCAATCCATCCACACATACAATTGGTAAATGGCCTGTACTTGTATAGCGCTTTTTCAAGTCAGGAGACTTGACCAAAGCGCTTTACACTAGATTCAGTTATTCACCCATTCACGCACACATACAAAGAAATCAAACCATAGCTGTCCAGAAATTAAGTTATGTGTAATAAAGTGAAATGGTGCAGGGAAAAAGTATTTAGAACGTGAAGAAAAGGAGGAGCAAAAAGTCATGGAAAACCAAGACACCAGCCGAAATCTGTGGCAACCAATTAAGGTTTTGGTCACAGAAGGATTTCTTAACTTAAGAATGTTCCAATGAGCACTGTCAGGGCCATAAGCAGGAAGTGGAAAGAACATAATTTCACCATCAACCGACCACAACCAGCTGCTCCTCGCAGGATTTCTGACTGATGAGTAAAAGGAATGATCAGAAGAGTTGTCCAAGAGCCAAAGATCACTTGCTTCAGAAAGACCTGGAATTAGCAGGTACAATTGTAACAACTGTACAATTTTTAAAGAAAACAAAAGTTAATGGATTTAACCGCCGTATGCAGGCTCATTACACAAGACTCCATTAAAGAAAAAGGAGCTTGTTTAAAGTCAGCTGTACACCGTTTCATTCTGAAATACTCACACGGAGAGAAAAGACAATTGGAAGAAATGTATTGATTCAATTACTTAGTCTTTGGTGCTCAGACCGTGGCAGGAAACATAATGCTGGATTTTGATTGATATGAATGAACAGGAGTAAAGAACAGGGCTGTTTCCCCCCCAGGCCTGAAACTGGTGGTGGAGTGGAGATAGATGAAGTTGGTCAGTCTGTAGACTGCTGGTTAGTGAGACTGTCTGCTGAGCTTTATGGGGAGATCCAGTGGATTGCATGAGCTGATACTAGAGCTTCACTCAGGGACCTGGAAAATGGAAGTCCAGTTTGGATAAAGGTTGAGCGTACCTTTCTATGATGAGCAAGCATGAAGCGACCGTGGAGAGGAAAAACTCTTCCCCATTGGGAAGAAACCTCTGGCAGAACCAGGCTCAACATGGCGGTCTTCTGCCGAACTGGTTGAAATGTGACGCGGAATGCAGTAAGAGTCCGGGAGGAATGAAACTCTGATGAAGGTTTAGCCACGATGGTGGAGGAGGGGCTGGAGCTGGGTTGAAACGGGGTCATCTGAATGAAGTCACACAGCGCAACCAACACCTTGTTGTTTATTTGAAATAACACAAAACTAAGATTTTTTTTTTTTTACTTTAATGGATTGTAACCGAGCAGCTTTTTCTGACTTGAATGTAAGATTTCAATTTTTTTTTTGCTTTTGTTTGTTTATTACTAGCACTGACCATTCTAGCAGGAACCTAAAAAAACCTTAAACATGCATAGGAAATGGATAAAGAGAGACAGCGCAATAAAAAAAAAAACATTAATAAAAAGCTTGAATTTTTCCTTAAAGTCTATAGAAGACCCATACAGAAACCACACATCTATATCGTTCGGTTGCTTGACTGTAGAGAAAGCAGCAATGAATGTTCTTCCAGCTAGCCTGTGATCGCAGTGAATTAAATAGACCTACCCTCATTGCAACAATGCCCTTCCACCTTTTAACTGCTATACTTGAAACCATTTTTCTATATAAATGACAGGGGATCGAGCTGCTTGTGGGAGAAGTGAAAGGTGTATTACATAAAGGAAAGAGCCACGCTGCATCTATCATGAAAACAAGATAACTGAGGGGAATGAGATACAGATACATCCTCTTGGCCATTCTCACAACATATTGCAAAGCTGCCCTATCAGCCAACCTGTGAGATCATGAATCTTGTCAGGGTGTTCTCAAAATCCAGTGAAAGGTGTGTGAATTTTCACATACCTCAGTGTCTTTTTTATGATACTTTGATATTTTTTTGTTTTGCAGGAAATTTTGCTGAATATTTGATGAATAGACTTGAGGCAATGCATCCTTCCATCTCAATAACACTGTGTAACAGCATGGGCTGTATTGTAGATCAGCAGAAAGATAAGCAAAGTATAACCTTTAGAGCCGCAAAGTGACAGCAAGAGGTTAATAGATTACCCCAAATCTTTACCCAGCAATAGAAATATAAATACACTTAAAAGTAGAAAGATTCAAGTAAGAGTAAAAAAATTACCTGGTAGCATGGCTACCTGAAAAATACTGAGTAATTATGGTTTGTACCATATGATGTATTGTAATCAAACAGACTTATGTGTAAATTCAACTACAAATTATTAATTTGTCCCGAACACTTTTTCACATCATTATTTTAACATAAACGTATCTGTTCAACCAAATGTAGGATAGAATATTCCAAACATTTTTTTTCATCTTAAATGCAAAATGTTTATTTTTTTTACAATTTTAAAATAATTACTGCTCTAAATGGGTTGCTCGGTGGGCTAAAGACGTTTTTGAAAGGATATATATTCCAGTTAACCCTGTAATGCCAAATGTATCATATTTGATACATACGGTTTCTGAAATGTTTTGCGTCTGACACCTTTTGCATAATTTAATGGTAAAAACTTTGCTCAAAATCCTATTGTACACAATCAGACATACCTGATAACAGCCAGTAGAAGACTACACAAAAAATAATCTTGACTTATCGCATAGTAATAAATTATTAATATCAAAAATGTATTTCTGTTTTTTCTTTTTACATATTTTGTTAAAAGGCCAAATAAGGACTTTAAACCAAAAAAAAAGTAATTCTCTGTTTTGTTTTATTCTTGGATCGGGCTTTAAAGGGTTAACTATAAATCGATTACTAAATTAGTTGACGATTGTTTCAATAATTAATTAATCACGATTAATCCGATTAATTGTTTCAGCCCTACATGGGTGTAAAGTTTTAATACAAGAGCAGTTTGCTCCTTCTAACTTAAATAATGGAATCAGAAGCCTGGTTTATGCTTGATGCTCCTCTGAGGTCTACAAATAATATATAGCCGTTAATGCCCCCTAGAGTCGGACATAATATTGGGTACAGGGAGAAAGGCTCATTGACTATAAAAGCTACAGATGTTGTATCTGTGCTCCTCATTTCCATGCAGAGCGTTCATGTTTCAAGTATTACTGATTCTTAAGTCCTATGTGAAGGCCTTTAAAGCCCAGTTTGTTTATAGTGAACTGATTTAACTTATCTTTTTTGTGGTACAGTTAAAAGATAGAAAATTTCTATCAATCAAAATTGAAAATTGAAAGGATCATAAGAAGATAAAATTAGCTTAAAGATATGGATTTTTGTTGCTTATATTTAGCCAGAGGTGTCAAGTAACGAAGTACAAATACTTCGTTACTGGACATACGTACACTTTTTAGGTATCTATACTTTACTCCATTACTTATTTTTTTTCCTACTTCTGACTTCTACTCATTAGATTTTCACACAATTATCTGTATTTTTTGTTTTTAAACAGACGTTACTCGCAGAGATGGGAAGTACTGTACTCAAGTAGATTTTTCTATTTTTACTTTACTTTACTACCTATTTTTATGGTGACTGTACTTTCTACTCCTTACATTTTTAAAAATTGGCTCGTTACTTTAGTTTTGAATCATTTCAATGGAGTTACCGTAATTATTTTCCACGTCATCAATACCAACTTCAATCTAATTGGATGGGAATCTACGTTGCATTTGACGCACCACTACAAGATGAATCGACAGATTCGGCGGTATTCATTCGCGGCAAATCATTGCAGCTTGGTGGCGGTGGCGTTAGCATAGTAGTATGGACGACGAGATGATTGAAAATGAACACCACGGAGATCTAGTCCTATTGGCAGACATCCATTTAAAATGTAGGCAACGGCATGAAAAAAGTGCTTTCTACTTTTACTTTTATACTTTTAGTAAATTTACAAGCCTGTACTTTGTTACTTTTACTTGAGTAAAGAAGTTTAATCAGTACTTCCACTTTTACCAGAGTATTTTTTAACACAAGTATCTGTACTTTTACTCAAGTACGGAAAGTGAGTACTTTTGCCATCTCTGGTTACTCGTTACTCTTGGCTTTGGTTTAATGTTAATATTTATTTCACGTCATGTGCTCCATCCAATGCAGATCATTGGCTCCATTCTCATCTAGTGAAAACTAGTGTGATTGGATGAGTCCTATAACGCAAACACTCATTGGTTAGCTAAAGGAAATCATCAGAAGCAAGCAGGTGTTCTTCAAACTGCTAACGTGAATTGTCTATGCCATGCTACAATGTTGGACCAACAAGACCTGCCTCATCATTGGCCCTATCTCAAAGAAATTTTCCAAAAAGTCGAAAAATTGAGCTTCAGTTCATATAGTGGTATCTGGCTGTTTTTTTAGTTAAAGGTCACTTTATACTTTTATACTTTAAGTAGTTTTTGGAGCACATACATTTACACTTTTACTTGAGTAAAGAGGTCAAGTTGATACTTCAACTTTTACCAAAATGTTCTTAAACTGCAGTATCTATACTTCTACTTAAGTAACAAATATGTGTACTTTTGACACCACTGTATTTAGCAGAGCAATGGTTATCTTTGTTTTAATTTTTTAGGTTACTATAAAAACTTCCACATTAATATTTTGTGTTGTTTATGTTTTTAAATATACTTGAGTGTTATACAGACTCTGTTGCTTGTTTTTGCCAAATATTTAAATGTAATGTTTGTATTCAAGTGTTAATCTCTAATCCTGTACAGACCAATCAGCCTTGCTTGGTTTAACTGTATGTAAACCCGTGCAGAGTTAATTTTGTGTTCCAGCCTACTCTGTCTGCTCTTCAAGTATGTTTTGGTGAACAGTGCCCTGATGAGGAGTTGTGAACACAATAAATCTGGATATTATGGAGACCTCTGGGCTACTGAAAGCTAACAACCAGAGCTCAGGTACTTCTTAGGATAAAGGAATGAATGATTAATTAGGCAAGAGCTTTCACAAACAATGAATGGAGTCAGTCTGCATGAAAAGTGAGAAAAAAATCAAGTGTATTAAAAAGTGCTATATATTTCATGGATAGGCCTCTTTACTTAATCACATTTCACAAGGTCTCTTTGTCACCCACACATCTTTTTCTTAGAATTGCAGTACATTTGCTGAATGAATTATTGTTAAAGGAATAAATAATTAAACTTTATTGTAAGAAAAATAATTCACGCCAACACAGAAAGGACAGTAATTGCCTTTAAAAAAAAATTAAAATTGGATATGTCTGCTACAGCTTCTGCAGAAAGCAAAGATACTGTACAAATGTGCAAGTTCAATGTTTGCAGAACTTAAATATATAAATCTGATCTAAGATTATCATGACTTTCTACCAATTTTGAGTGATGACAGCCTGTCTGCAACATTTTCCATACAGTTTTAGGAAGATTTTTTTCTGCCTGCTCATATGGAACAGATAATCAAGTGTCTGGAAGATATACAGCATGTAGATACTCATCCTTAGATCCTAATCTCAGCATTCCCTACATCATAAATGAAGCCATGCATACCATGAGATGAAGAGGGATGGCTGCTCTGGTGGATATTTAGCCCCTCGGCTAGTATGTAAGAACAGTCACAGGCTGCAGAGCATTAATGACAAGTCGCTGCAGTGGTACATAATATCTTAAGAAGGACATAGCAAAGAAGAACCTTTTTAACACATATCGTTCTTTTTTGTGAGCGGGTTGGGGGTTGAAGGCTTAACACAAGGACAGCAAGGATCATAAAGATCCTAACTCTATTCTCCTTCTACTTTCTATGTTAATAGGATCAATTGTACAGAGTTAACTTGTAGTTTTTAAATGGCCAGGCCTCTCCTGGTTATTGGAGCTCTGCTCTTCAATGTTAGTTCTTGTCTTGTGAGTCAGTGAGACAGAGCTTACACCGTTGTTACCCCCCAACCTGTGAAATGTCTTATTAATACTTGTTAGAAGTGCCTGAGATTTTAATTCCTTGACACCTCTCTAAAAAAATGTATTTCTTTTTCTATTCTTTCCTTGTTTTAAGAACTGTCTATGATAATTAATTTTACTGTTCATTCATTTTAAATCTTACGTTCACAACTTCAATGTTTGGGATTCTATTTTGTAATTTGAAAAACTGACAACCTCCTCACAAAACGTATTTTTGACAAAGATATACATATCAGAGGTTTAGGGGGTTCAAAATACCTCTGAAGATGCCATTCCTTATTGTAATATTGCTAAAAAGCAAAACAAATAAGGTTCTTTGTCACCTTTTTATGCAGAAATTTCTATTAAATACCTTCCTCGTTCAAGGAGAGGCATCCATCAAAGCAGAACATCACTGCTGAAATTAAATAAAACCTCATGAGGATAGTCAACCTTTTTCGAATTCCAACATTGTTGCAAAGTCTGCATTTATTAAACCTTCTAAATTTTCATCTGTCTTTGCTCCTAGACACATTTGTTAGTTAATGACAGGTGTTATACAACCTGTCATGTTTTCAATAGGCCATCATTTGTTCACATTAAAGTTGCATTATTGCAGAGTACGCATTCATTGTTTCCCTGCTACATTCCTGCCTTTATTAGAAATTATGTCTTCGTTGTGCTGAAAGCACTGAACAACAACTCAGGAGAGGAGATGAGACCTGACCAGTGCTTCAGAATCAGTGCTCTAATTGATCCAATCCATTTTTATTACAATTTCCAACATGAGGGGGAAGGAAAAACAAACAATTGTGGAGTTCAATAAAGCTTTTGTCAATTGCTGAAAGGTTACTTTCAATCATAAAGGTCATGTTTTACATATTTAAGGAGAGCTTATAAGAGCAGATCATGAAGCTATAAGATCTGTCTGGAAATGCTTCTTGTAATGTGATATTTGAATATTAAAAGTTCATTATTTGGTAGCGCATCACACAAGTATAATTAAGATGACTATTGTTTTCTTATGAGCTCATAAATTGTAGATACTTCTTCAAGAAATCCAATCTAATAGGTTGAAACGTTAAATGCCATTCCTTATAACAGAATAAATCTTATAGCAGAATTGATGATCTAAACTACACATTAGAGATGAAAAAAAACCAAATGAAATATGGTGAACAGCAAATAGGACAAAGACAGTAAGCGGATTAAACTTGCATATTAAAAAAGCAGGACCAGGTAATTTTCCAAGTTATGTGTTGAGAGATTGTATGGCTTAAAAACAAACAAACATATAAATAAGGCACACTTCTGGAACTCAACAACTCTTCACCCTTTGGTGGTTTGCTGTAAATCTGGAAAAAAGGAAATAAATTGTTGCCTCACTCAGGAAACAGGTCTGTCTTGCTGCTTTCTGGCCATACCAAAATGCCTTTGCTTAGGTATTACACCTGTAGGTGAATTTGGGTAAAGTTGTAGCACTGCAATGATCAGAAAATGGAAGACCCAGGATTCAACCAGAACAACGAGAGAGAGTTTACTGGAATGTGAGATTGCCACAGGTACGGAAGGAACTCACCAGTCAGCAACAGGAACTTCTGGAAGGAGATTGGACAGTTTAGTTGCCAGACAGAAACAGAGTGAAATGTTTCTAGTGTTGGCTCTGGTTTACCAGCCCTCTCGTGTTTCTGGTTGGCATGCTGGTTGGAGTGTGACATCACTGGTGAACCCTGGAGAATTCCTGAATCACTCCAGGCAAATTTGGAGGAATCCTTCTCTGACAGTTAATCATTGGTCCAGGGGAATGCACAGGGTCACATCCATAAGAGGGACAGAGAGAATGATCAAGGGGACAAACAAGAGTTTGGAATCTGAGGGTTTTTCCATAGAGCAGTTTGTAGTGGGACACTGCCTAGGTGTTTGTGTAGAGATGTCTTCGGAACGTCTGCCCTTTGTCTATGGTTTGAACAGAAATGCACTCAAAATTTAGCAAATTACTTTATTTTCTACTCCTACATGTAGTTTGGTGTAGTACGCTTGTCTGTGCCATACACTCCCCAGCTGAGCTGATCAGAATATTAGGAACAGTGGTTATAAACACTACTAACGCTACATGGAGGAGGCAGGGCGTTGGATGGTAAGAAGAGGAAGCAGGATTCTTCCTATTCATAGTTCAATCATGAAAACACAAACACAATAGAAACACAGAACTAAATAAAGAAGCATCATCACAGCTATCCTGTTATCACCAGTGGTGGGTAATAACTACACTTCTTCATTTACATTTACTTGAGTGACTTTCAGAAAAAAACAATACTTGACTGCAGTGTTACTTGACTGTGCTTCTTATGTAAAAGTCTTGTCAGAGTATTACTACTCTCTTGAGTAAATGTTCTGGATACTCCAGCTAACACAAGTAACTTAACCTTTTAAAATCAGGAGAAAATGCAGCAAACAGTAGATATGGAAAGTGGAAGATCTTTATCCTTTCCCACCTTGGTGTAGATTTTCAGTCATCTAGTTCATACTCATTCCAAAAAAGGTAAAAAACAAATCACTGGACTTTCTTTTCCAAGTATAAAGATGTTGCGTTTGAGTTCCAGGTTTATAAGATGGTCCAAACAAAAGCCTTGTTATAGCTTAGAAAACATGCAAAATGAAACAAAAGAACAGGCCTACCGCTTAGCAATGGGGAGTCGTTGATGTTGTTGTTTTCCTGCAATTCCCGATCCTGGCCCATGCCTCTATCATCTCAACCCCCATCGCTATGTAGAGGACCAAAACATCTCAGGCCAAAAATGACCCTAACAACTCCCTTTTCAGAGGCATAGGCCGATATTGGGCTTATTTTATTGTTTAATATTTTTTTGTTGTTGTTTTTAAAACTCCTCAAGTGCAAAAGTTAATTTCGGGTTATTTTCGTAAAGAATCCTCTTTAAGGAAATCTCTTTAAGGAACCTATTGCTATGCAATTAATAATTGATTAATCAAAAAAAATTTTCACTGATTAATGAGTATGCAAAATAATCGTTAGCTGCAGCCCTAGTCCCATGTATTTAGAAGTTTTACCTATACTGTACGGTTTAAAACAACATAAACCTCTATTTTATGACATGATATGCCTTTTTTGGTATTTGATAGCCACATAACTTGCTGCAGAAGGCTGAGTTTGGTTCCTGGGTCTTGACATGTCCTGGATGGAGCCACTAAAGGACCTGCTACCCACTTTTATGTTTTATTGACAATTAACTTAAAGGATACAACTGGATCAGCTCTTCTATGATTTTGTGTGTGAATGTTCTGTCTACTTAAAATCCCAGTCTTATGTGGACGAAGATCCCTCACATTTAGTCAGTGGTGTCAAGAGTACACATGCAGTATAGACACTGCTGTTTAAAAACACTCTGGTAAAAGTTAGACAATTCGCGTTTGAAGAACACCTGCTTGCTTCTGATGATTTCCTTTGGCGTCAGCACAAATTTGACGAATAGCTAACAGATGAGTGTTTGCGTTATATAACTCATCCAATTACACTTTTTCACTAGATGTGGATGGAGCCAATGATCTGCATTGGATGGCGCATATGACGTGAAATAAATATTTATAAAAATTGAACCAAAGCCAAGAGTAACGTTTGTTTTAAAAATTTAAGGAATAGAAAGTACAGATACTTGTGTGAAAATGTAATGTGTAGAAGTCAGAAATAGGAAGAAAAATAAGTAATAGAGTAAAGTATAGATACCTAAAAAGTGTACTTAAGTACAAATACTTTGTTACTGTACTTAAGTACACTTTTTATTGACACCTCTGCATTTACTCTGGTTCTACTGGAGAACTCTTCCCGTTAAATGGCGATTTTCCTTTCCATTGAGGGATTGCTGGAAAGTAAAATTCAGATCTTAATGATTGAAAGAGCACTATATACTGGCTGGGAGTGAATGCTGCAGATCAGTGTTTTAATGCAATCTGCTTGGTTTTTAAGGGATAAAACCTTTTATTAAATCTGATACCTTGTTAGATTTTATTTAATACAATTAAATTAATAAAACCTTGACTGCATTGTTTGATAAATAGGATCAATTTTGATTAATGTAACTGAATTTTAATCTTCCTGTAGGATTAATCTGACATTTTATTTTATTAAGTACCTTGAGAAGACAATTTGTAAATGTATTGATTCACTAAATGGAATTTCAGATAGGCAGATTTTTGTTTACAAGAGGGACCAATAGGGTGATGTGTCTGACAACTATGAACCTAAACTGAGGCATTTGTACTTTGAAGCTTAACCTGGCAGTGTTAGTGAGACATCTTGCTTCAATTTTGCTTAGGGTCAAATGTAAACTGTAATATAACTTGTAGAATTTATATTTTGAGATTTTTATTTTATTAAGCAGCTAGTTTTATTTTGCATACACCCCTGTCATGAATGTGTGCATGGCATTCTGGGACTATCACAATGTGAGTGTTCAGAAGCCAGCCTCTTGTGGCAACAGAGCACAGATGAGTTTTAGAGGTTGTAATCAGCAGTAGTGTATTTGCAGGCTTTTGTGAGGATAAGTGATTAAAGATGCAAATAATTATTTACATGTCAATGTTTAATATTTGCACTGTAAGTTAAAAAAAAAGAATCATGTGTGTGATGTTTAGTAAAGCTGCACATAATTTAATGATAAAACAAAATAACGTGCTGATTATTCAAACATTGATACAATCTGGTAAATATTTTGTTCTGTCGCACTTTAAATTTGTACTGTGATTTTGGTGTTTTATTAGATATTTACAGCTCTGTTTAAAACATGAGAGTGTAAGAGTCCACAGTTGTTTTACCATTTGCAAATCTTTCCTTAGAGACATTATGTAAGTTTTTACAGAAAATATTCTTTGAAAGAGCCACTTTATTTGGTCCTTTAGGACTAAAACACAGTTTTATGATCAGACTTTCATCTCAGTAGTTCAGCGCTGATGCATCTATAAGCCTGTAGCGTATTTTCCCTGAATGTACTTTGGTTGGGAAGTTGCTGTGCTGTTATGTCCAACCTAGCAGACAACTGAAGCGTTATATTTAAGATGGATTTTGTGGATACTTTAGATGTGACCGGCATCCAGCTAAACTCAAACACAGAAGGCAACTCCACGTAGGGTGAAAATAAATCTAGCCACGTTTGCGCGCAAGGAACGAGAACAAGCAGAAGAGTGCTGCAGTTCTGTGTTTTGGCCACAGGTGGCAGAATCATTAGAAACTCTTTAAATGTTGTTCTGTAAATGTAGCCAATAGATACGTTTGTTTTTGTTTTCTCAGCTGTACTATTTCTATGTTTTTATATCTATAATAGTGTCATGAAACAAGGACAGATGGACCCAGTATTCAAGGAGAGACAGTCGGTAGGAAAGTTCACGTTTATTAAATAAACAAACAAAACAAAAGCGGAGCTGTGGCTCGCGGACACTGCAGGCGGGAGGGGGGCCGGGGCAACGCCCAATCTCAGACATTCTAGGGGAGAAACACAGGTAAGTGACCATGATCATCTGACTGAAGATGATGTTCTCAGTGAGTCACTTACCTGGTTTAGCAGTTCAGTCCATACCCCTTGAGAGGGGTGCAATCTAGCCGATGGGCTGATAGCTGACGCAGCTCGGGTCACCCAGAGTGTCCCCAGTGCTGCAGCTCCGGAGGAGTTGGGGGAAGCTGATCCGGATCAGGGATGCAGATCAGGCAGGAACAGACAGAACAGGTTGCAGATCAGGCAGGAACAGAACAGGTAGCAGGATCCAGACTTCCAGGCTTTAACTGAGCTCCGGGACAGGAGGGTTCAGAGTCTGACTGGGACCAGAAGCATGACCAGGTGGTCACGCACAGGAGCAGACAGGATCAGGTGCAGACAGGCAGGCTCAGTGGAAGAGGGTAGCCGAGACGGGACGTAGAGCCGGAACTTGAAGCAGGACTTTAAACTGGTCTCCTCCCTGGAGCCAGGCTTACTGTATAAAAACTGAACCTCCCCACATATAGAGCCAAAAACCCAGTAGGACTCCGCAGGGGAGGAACAGTGGACGACCAGGAGACAAGACAAACACAAAAACCCTCTTTCCAATGGCAGCTAGGATCCAGGACACGAACCAGGGAACAAAAAAATAACTGACAGGCTAACAGAAAGACACGTAATGATCTGGCACTGAATGCTCAGCTGAACTGAATATAAACCAGAGGAAACAGGTGAGAGGAATAAATTATAATTGAGGCAGGGAGGGAAAACGGCAGGTGAGAGGAATTACTAATTAGGGAGGAGCAAACAGACAAACATGACAAATAGGTTTTGAATATTGGTCTTGCAAACCACAGGCCAGTCATATTATGTGAATGTGTCAACAATGGGTGGTGAGGTTGCTTGAGGACCCAGATGCAGAGACAAGTGAAGCAGTGATGAGTTCTGAGAGGTTTAATTGCAGACCAAAAAGCAGCAGAGGCAGAAATCCAACTTAAAATATAAAGCAAACCAAAATCATGGAGACATCAGGGTAAAGACGAGTCTGAGGAGCCGGGGAGAGACGAGCATAGTAGACGATACAGCAACAAGAAGGAACCAGCACTGAGTGACTGCAGAGGTGGAGTATTTAAGGACAACCAAACAAGAGGATGGACTAACTGAATGGGGAGCAGGTGTGGGTGGAACTGGCAAGAGGGAATCCAAGGGAAAAGAAAACAATCACAAGGGGGCAACAGAGAGTAACTAAAGAATGCTTGAAGATCATGGAAAATAAAAACAAAACAACTGATAACAGAAAACTGAAAACTCAGAGTCACAACAAATAAGAACCATAACAGTACCCCCCCCCCCCCCCCTCAAGGGCGGATACCAGACGCTCTTGGAGCCCAAACACAAAACAACCCACCCAGGGTGGGCGGAGGGGGAAACCAGGAATGAGGGCAAGAAACCAAAAACAAAACAACCCACAAAAGGTGGGCGAGGGCAACCTAAAGTCTCTAGAATTCAGCCGTGTGGCCGGGGAGGAGAAAGAGTCTCTGGAGGCCGGCAGTGTGGCCGGGGGCGAGGTGACAGAGTCTCTGGAGGCCGGCCGTGGGGCCGGAGGCGAGGTGACAGAGTCTCTGGAGGCCGGCCGTGGGGCCGGAGGCGAGGACGAAGGTGGGCCTCTGGAGGCCGGCCGTGGGGCCGGAGGCGAGGACGAAGGTGGGCCTCTGGAGGCCGGCCGTGGGGCCGGAGGCGAGGACGAAGGTGGGCCTCTGGAGGCCGGCCGTGGGGCCGGAGGCGAGGACGAAGGTGGGCCTCTGGAGGCCGGCCGTGGGGCCGGAGGCGAGGACGAAGGTGGGCCTCTGGAGGCTGGCCGTGGGGCCGGAGGCGAGGACGAAGGTGGGCCTCTGGAGGCTGGCCGTGGGGCCGGAGGCGAAGACGAAGGTGGGCCTCTGGAGGCTGGCCGTGGGGCCGGAGGCGAGGACGAAGGTGGGCCTCTGGAGGCCGGCCGTGGGGCTGGAGGCGAGGACGGAGGAGGGCCTCTGGAGGCTGGCCGTGGGGCCGGAGGCGAAGGTGGGCCTCTGGAGGCCGGCCGTGGGGCCGGAGGCGAGGACGAAGGTGGGCCTCTGGAGGACGGCCGTGGGGCCGGAGGCGAGGACGGAGGAGGGCCTCTGGAGGACGGAGGAGGGCCTCTGGAGGACACCGGGAACGCCGTCTCTGAAGAAATGGAACCTTTGGAGAGGGACGCCATCTCAGACGTAGCTGCAGGAACCTTGGGGGACGCCGTCTCAGACGCAGCGGCAGGAACCTTGGGGGATGCCGTCTCAGACGCAGCGGCAGGAACCTTGGGGGATGCCGTCTCAGACTGCGGCACAGGAACAGCCTCAGAGGGGGACGCCGACTGCGGCACAGGAACAGCCTCAGAGGGGGACGCCGACTGCGGCACAGGAACAGCCTCAGAGGGGGCCGCCGACTGCGGCACAGGAACAGCCTCAGAGGGGGATGCCGACTGCGGCACAGGAACAGCCTCAGAGGGGGCCGCCGACTGCGGCACTGGAACAGCCTCAGAGGGGGCCGCCCACTGCGGCACTGGAACAGCCTCAGAGGGCGCCGCCCACTGCGGCACTGGAACAGCCTCAGAGGGGGCCGCCCACTGCGGCACTGGAACAGCCGCAGAGGGGGCCGCCCACTGCGGCACTGGAACAGCCTCAGAGGGGGCCGCCGACTGCAGCACTGGAACAGCCTCAGAGGGGGCTTGGAGCGCCCGCTAAGTGGCCGTGGAGGCTTGGAGCGCCCGCTGAGGGGCCGTGGAGGCTTGGAGTGCCCGCTTAGCTTTATTTTAGAGAGCCTTTTACTAGTGTGCTCAGGGATATCAGGATGACTCTGAGCGGGCTCAGGGGTCCCAGGCGCTAGGCTAAACAGCCTGCTAATGGGCTCAGGAGTCTATGGGGCTAGGCAAAACAACCCGCTAATGGGCTCAGGAGTCTCTGGCGCTAGGCAAAACAACCCGCTAATGGGCTCAGGAGTCTCTGGCGCTAGGCAAAACAACCCGCTAATGGGCTCAGGAGTCTCTGGCGCTAGGCAAAACAACCCGCTAATGGGCTCAGGAATCTCTGGCGCTAGGCAAAGCAACCCGCTAATGGGCTCAGGAGTCTCTGGCGCTAGGCAAAACAACCCGCTAATGGGCTCAGGAGTCTCTGGCGCTAGGCAAAACAACCCGCTAATGGGCTCAGGAGTCTCTGGCGCTAGGCAAAACAACCCGTTAATGGGCTCAGGCACTGGGGAAGCTGCCCCGCTAATAAGCTCAGGCACTGGGGAAGCTGCCCCACCAATGGGGACTGGAGCTAGGGAAGCTGGACCGCTAATGGGGACTGGAGCTAGGGAAGCTGGACCGCTAATGGGGACTGGAGCTAGGGAAGCTGGACCGCTAATGGGGACTGGAGCTAGGGAAGCTGGACCGCTAATGGGGACTGGAGCTAGGGAAGCTGGACCGCTAATGGGGACTGGAGCTAGGGAAGCTGGACCGCTAATGGGGACTGGAGCTAGGGAAACTGGACCGCTAATTGGGACTGGAGCTAGGGAAACTGGACCGCTAATGGGGACTGGAGCTAGGGAAACTGGACCGCTAATGGGGACTGGAGCTAGGGAAACTGGACCGCTAATGGGGACTGGAGCTAGGGAAACTGGACCGCTAATGGGGACTGGAGCTAGGGAAACTGGACCGCTAATGGGGACTGGATCTAGGGGATCTGGCTGGCTAGGAGCTGATGGAGGTGGCAGGAAAGGAAAAAGAGATCTTCCCTCTCCCCATAAAAGTAGTGCCTTAACTGAGACTCCTCAATATGGGGAGCTCTAACTGCTGGGGGTGTAAAACGTTGACCTGGTTTGAGTTTTTTAGAACATGGGGCTAGCTGTTGGTCATAGAGGTGACGACTGAGACTATGGGAGACACTGACCTGGTTATGGGGAAGCTAAGGCTAGCAGCTTGCTGACCCAAGGGAGTGGAGGCGTCAGGCTGACCCGCCGGAGAGGGAGTGGAGGCGTCAGGCTGACCCGCTGGAGAGGGAGTGGAGGCGTCAGGCTGACCCGCCGGAGAGGGAGAGGAGGAGTCAGGCTGACCTGCCGGAGAGGGAGTGAACTTATTCTCCCGGCGACGCTTACGCCTGGAGGGAGCAGTTGGCAGGGGAGACGCTGTAGAGGCTGTGGGAGAAGTGGAAGCAGCTGAAGGAGAGGTAGAACAGGCAGCTGCTGCAGGTGATTGTGGTTGAGGTGGAGAAGGTTTATTTAATAGCTGGGCTAAAGCCGCTTTGTGGTTCCACTCCACCTCTTCTAAAATGTCCAGAAACCCTAGGGATGACAGGAGAGTTGTTTGGGGGGTTAAAATCTTTTTTAGGTCGGCTGCAGCACATACCCGTCTCCAGGGAGGGCTGAGAGTGGCAATCCTGTCCAGTGTGAACCAACAGTTCTCCAGGAAGTGTGTCATGCTTCCTGCCAAGTTTGACTCTGCTGGGTCCATGTTGGCTGGTTCCTTCTGTCAACAATGGGTGGTGAGGTTGCTTGAGGACCCAGATGCAGAGACAGGTGAAGCAGGGATGAGTTCTGAGAAGTTTAATTGCAGACCAAAAAGCAGCAGAGGCAGAAATCCAGAAATCCAACTTAAAATATAAAACAAACCAAAATCATGGAGACATCAGGGTAAAGACGAGTCTGAGGAGCCGGGGAGAGACGAGCAGAATAGACGATACAGCAACAAGAAGGAACCAGCACTGAGTCACTGCAGAGGTGGAGTATTTAAGGACAACCAAACAAAAGGATGGACTAACGAGCTGAATGGGGAGCAGGTGTGGGTGGAACTGGCAAGAGGGAATCCAAGGGAAAAGAAAACAATAAGGCGGCAACAGAGAGTAACTAAAGAATGCTTAAAGATCATGGAAAATAAAAACAAAACAACTGATAACAGAAAACTGAAAACTCAGAGTCACAACAAATAAGAACCATAACAGAATGGGATTTTAGCTACAGTATGTTATTTAAAGTTTAATCACAGCTGCAGGTGTAAAAAAAACACACATGTACATACAAAAGCTGCTAAAATCCTGGAAGCAAAGTAATAGCTCAAACCACTGGATGGCAATTGTGTGCATAACACTGTTTACTTTTGCTTGAGATTTTTTTTTATCATTATCAGATCCAATTAGTGGAAAGTATTGTTGTGCTGAATATCTCCAAAATAAACCACACCATTTCTCCTCTTTGAACTTTGATATTTTGTAATTGTGTGCCATGATAAAAAGCAATTATACTTTTATGGCAAGTTGATTTTGCATCTAGGGAACTTTATATGTCTGGCCATGTGAATTGTTTGTAAAACCCTCAGCTGACCTAATATAAATCTCTGCAAACAAGGCTTTCCTCTCTCCCCGGATTCGCCCTGTCAACTCTAATCACCTAGACATATGTGCAGGCATTAAAAGTCAATAAACAGAATGGGAGAACAAACACTAAGTAGATTTATTCAGGATTAAGATATGGTTAACAAAGTAACCTCATCAAATTCATTTGGTTCTTCTTTTAATAAGATCACATCTTTCTGTTGAATTATGTTAAGTTACTGAACATTAATAACTGCCATATTGTGCCACCATCTATAACGGCTTTCATGTTTTTCTAACAAGGATTTTCAGTAGTACTATCATGCCTAGATTAGATTTTGTTCAAAATCTATCAAATTATGGCAGCAAAGTCATATGCAATATGCCCCCACAATATATGATGTAATGCGGGCATAGAAGAAGAATTATGCAATGTCATGAATTGTAGAACTCTCAAGGTTGGTTGATGTTGATGCGGGCCCAAATGCAGAGTGAAAAAGGCAGGGATGATTGCTTGCAAAATTGAATGAAGAAGTAAAAGTACAGAATCCATAGTCCAGAACCAATAGATAAGAAACTTAAGAATGAAGAAAGGAAGATTGGATATAGGTCTATAATTGACCAAGTCATCTGGGTCAAGAGACGGTTTCTTAAGCAGAGGTTTAATTACAGCAACCTTAAAAGCTTTAGGTACATATCCCTGTAACAGAGATAGATTAATCACATCTAAAATGGAGGAGGGGTTCAAAGGGAATACCTCCTTAAATAACCTGGTTGGAACTGGATCTAACATACAAGTTGAAGGCTTAGATGAAGACAATAATTTTGCTAATTAAGAAAGTTCAACTGGATCAAAGCAGTCTAAACCCGGTTCAGATTCCATGACTACCTCAGGTACAATTGCGGATAGAGGAGTGCTTATGATTTTATTTTTAATAAGATCAATCTTATTTATAAAGAATCCCATAAAATCATTGCTGCTAAGAGCAGGTGGAATGGACGGTTCAACAGAGCTATGGCTCTGGGTGATTTTGGCAACAGTATTAAAAAGAAATCTAGGATTATTCTTATTCTCCTCTATTAATGAGGAGAAGTATGCTGCTCTTGCTTACAAAGGGTCCTCTTATACAGCAGTAAACCATTTTTCCAGACTAGGAAGGACTCCCGCAGGCCTGTGGAGTGATATTTTCTCTCCAGTTTCCTAGCATTTCGCTTCAAAGTACGCAGCTCTGCATTAAACCAAGGAGCAAGCTTTCTTTTTTTAACTGTTTTCATTTTCAAGGGAGCTGCGTTGTCTAAGGCAGTACGCAGAGAACTAGCAACCCCATCAACAAAATCATCAACCTGCGAAGGGGAATAAGCTATGCTTTTGCACTCTGCAGCACTGCTCAGCGACACAGAGGAGAGAGAAAGTGAAGCAGATTATTTAAAATTTATAACTGCACTATCTGATAAAGATCTACTAAAATTGAACCTTCTTTTGGGGGAGGAGAACTCTGTTAAAGTAATCCTGAAGGTTATTAGAAAGTGGTCAGAGAGGACAGGGTTGTGAGGAAATACTTTTATTTCTTCACATTCTATGCCGTATGTCAGCACAAGATCCAAAGTATGAAGATGAGAATGTGTGGGACTATTCACATTTTGAACAAAGCCAATAGTGTCTAAGATAGCATTAAAGGCTGCTCTTAAGCTATCGCCTTCAATGTCAGCATGGATGTTAAAATCGCCCACTATGATGACCCTGTCAGTATTTAATACCAAATCAGAAAGGAACTCTGAAAACTCATCTAAAAATTCAGAGTAAGGACCTGGTGGACGATACAAAGTTACAAAAAGAAGAGGTTTTCTTGCCTTGAAATTTGGATGAGGGAAATTAAGGGTTAAATGTTCAAAAGAGTTGTAGGTATTAACTGTTTTGGGAGTAATCAGTAAGTCAGACTGGAAGATTGTTGCTACTCCTCCTCCTCGCCCAGAACTTCTGGGTATGTGAAAATTTAAATAGCTTGAAGGAGTTGCCTCATTTATGCTCACATAATCCTCTTTCCCTCTATTAGCTTTCAATTTACCATGTGTTTATTTTCAGTAGTCTGTATTGTTTGCTTAAATATGCTTTAATTGGGATTAATATAAAAATAAAGATAGTTAATATTTTAACTTTTAGTAGTTTGTGGTCATTTGTACAGTGAACAGACTTGAATAGACAGAGACAAATATTTCCCCTGTGGTGATGATTAATGATTAATCACCCTGCTTCAAATATGAACCAAGTTATTGACATAGATGTCAATAACTCGGTGAAAACATCTTGGATTTTAATAACAATTTCAAGATATACAGCCACAAAGTAAAGCATAGGGTAATACTACCTGGTAATTGAGCAAACTGTGAGTTATTATCATTTAACTATAATGAATTACTGGGTTTATCATATATTTATAGTCTGCTGGTAAAATAACACAACACCGGAGTTTGGTTCTAGGTGTTCACAGATACACACTAATACTAAACTAAGCTGCAGCTACAGATATATATACCACCATGAATTCGAATTTTAAATCCTCCTTCTCAAATGGCCAAGCTCCATCTGATATCAGTGATCTGATTGTTTCGTATGTTCCTAACAGAGAACTTCGCTCTCAATCTGCAGGTTTACTAGTGGTTCCTAGAATTTCTAAAAGTAGAATGGGAGGCAGATCTTTTAGTTATCAGGCTCCTCTCCTGTGGAACCAACTACCAGTTTTAGTCCGTGAGGCAGACACCCTGTCTACTTTTAAGGCTAGGCTTAAAACTTTCCTTACTGATAAAGCTTATAGTTAGAGTGGCTCAGGTTATCCTGAGCTATATCTATAGTTATGCTGCTACAGGCTTAGACTGCTGGAGGACATAGGGACCCCTTTCTCATCATTCTGCTTCATTCTATCTCTATTCTTCCACTCTGCAAAATCTGTTAGTTCAATCTCTAACATTCTGCTCTCTCTGCTTTTTCTCATAGTAGCTTCATCTGGTCTGTTCCTGTTTGGCTGTGACTCCATCCTGGAAAGAAATATCAGCTGTGCTGCTGCCATCAACACCTTTGTTTATAGATGTTCGAGATCGGCCCGTTTTCCAGTGTAGTCCTGTTTCTCTGCCTGTGACTAACTGGATGTGCTCTCTTCATCCTCTGACATGGGAGCTGGCTCGGAGCTCGTCTGCCTGGCTGTGTGTTTCCTGGATGGGGCCGCCTTTTACAGCTGCCTTTTGTATCTCAGCTTCTGTCTCCTTGAACCCCAGTCGGCCTCAGCAGATGGCCGCTCACACTGAGCCTGGTTCTGCTGGAGGTTTCTTCCTGTTACAAGGGAGTTTTTCCTCTCCACTGTCGCTACAAGCATGCTTAGTGTGAGGGATTGCATTCGAGTCAATGAGTTGATGCAATCAATTCAATTCAATTCAGTTTATTTCTATAGCGCCTATTCACAACACATGTCATCTCAAGGCACTTTACAGTTCAACCAGATCATACAGTCAAATTAATTCAAAGTTTTCTATCTAAGGAAAACCAGTTGATTGCGTCGACTCATTGACTCAAATACAATCCCTCACACTAAGCATAATTGTAACGACAGTGGAGAGGAAAAACTCAGATAGAAAACTTTGAATCAATTTGATTGGATGATCTGGTGAACTGTAAAATGCCTTAAGATGACATGTGTTGTGAATTGACGCTATAGATATAAACTGATATGAATTGAATAATAATGTGGAATCAACGTAGGTTTTGCCTTCAACATACATGAATATCTAAGAGATACCCACTGCCCTGGAAATTTTTCTATGATGTTTACTTTGGTTGTCTGTTGTCTTCTACTGTCATGTTCCCTGTTTTCTGTTGCTCCCATCTCATACAGGTGTGGAAGCAGACTTCTAGTAGTTACTGTATATCTACTTTGTCTATTTTCCCTGTTTTGTTTTATTTTCTCTCTTTTCATGCACTCTTTCCTTTCTCTATCTCTTGTTCTCTCCCCTTAGTTCTTATACACTTATACCTATACTTTGTTATTCATCTCCCGTTCCATCTCTCTGCGTGTTGTATACGATCACTCCCTAAATACTTTTTCATAAAGTTTCATATACAAATAACAAGCTGGACCTTATGGTAACAGTCATAAAGGTCTGCTTTTAAAAGCAAAGCTGTTGGGATATCATCTAGATCTGGGACATCTATTCCTAAAACTATATCGGCAAAACAGGACACAAAAAAGATCTGTAGCCGATGTATGTAAGCAGGGCATATGACCTTCCTTAGCTTTTGTCAGCCTTCAGCTGTTATTAATTTAAATGGAGCTTTTGGCTTTAAAAGAGTTTAAAATAGTCATTATCTGGGTCTACTTAAAAAAAAAAAAAAAAAAAAATATATATATATATATATATATATATATATATATATATATATATATATTTTTTTTTTCTTTCTATTTAAAAGTAAGGAAATAAGGACTCCTTTAGACTCTTCAAAATCTCCATTTAAATTAATATCAGCTGAAGGCTGACAAAAGCTATATATATATATATATATATATATATATATATATATATATATATATATATATATATATATATATATATATATATATAGGCCTATATATTTTTTATTTTTATTTCTTTTTTTTTTACCTCTAGCACTGTTTTCTATTGAATTAAAAGAGAGAACCTGAAAGACTTGCCCTATAAATTAACACAATTTTAATTGTGCAAAAGATTAATGCTGAACAACTGGCTTATTGTCTGGGTTTCTGGCCCCCTAGTTACTGTGTTTTCTCTCTTTTGCTTCTGTTCTTTGAAACATCAATGGAAATTGCATGGTTACTAAAATGAGCTACACACTGTGTGCACAGAGATCCAGACATGCAGTGAAAAGATAAATATCCGGTTGGCTAAAGACTTTTCCCCTCTTATCCAAGCCATGTCATTGTGTCTCTTCAGGAGACTCAAATCTTCTTTTTTTCCCTTTGTTATGTGCTGAAGGTTATTTCCACTAACATTATAGAGAGGAAAAAAAGAAAAGAAATTCTCAAGCTGAGCTTATTGAATTTTTCTCGTTCCAATATTAATGAAGTCATCCCCAGCCTTTCTATATCTACCTAATTAAGATCAGACTCACCTTTATCTCAGTGCTGTTGTGCTTTTATGGGGCAGGATCAGGCAGTTCATCACAGAGCCAAAAAGGAGCCAAGCAAGGTCAATTTAAAATCATCACAAAAGCCACAAAGTATAACAGATTACTTTTAATTAGTTAACAGCACTATCCACTCAATACCTGTTGATTTTGTGATCTGTGTTTCTGTCGTGATTTTGGTTCGGTGTGGATGGTTCAAATGGTTTAATTACTTTTGATTGCTGACACGTAGACAACACGTGAATAACACGCGTTTTGTGCGCTGTTTACGCGTTGTTAATGTATTGTATTAGCCTTTCAATCTGTCACATGTAATTGACGCATTAAGAACGCGTGGACTATACCGCAAATAGGCGTTGACAACATGTCAAATACACTTCAACTATGTGTTCATTTTATGTGAAATATGAGCCATTCAGCCACTTATTCAATTTGAGCTGGTGCTCATCGCTTATTTACAATTGGCTGCTGAGTAGTTGGGTATGGCAGGCCGATTTAATATTTATTAGCCTCACTTATTATATCATCCAGATGTCTAAATGCATTTATTCCTATTCAAAAGGAACTTTTCAGATATCTCACATGTAATACAATCTAGTAAAAAAGACATCACGGGTCATCACGATCTCCCGGGGCAAGTAGTTGTTATTGTCGGGAGAGTACAAATTTCAGTGCAATGATCTAAAAAAAAATTATTTATCACTCAAAATTACTTTAAAATCACCGACATTCAATTAAAACGATCCATAAGCGTTGCCAGTGCCATCTTTGTTGTTTTGTACACATTCTCGCGTGATTTGAAAAAGCCGGGTGATTTTCCGCCAGATGGCGTGATTTTTGTCCACCTAGCGTTAATTTTGATGTAGTTACCAAAACGACAAACAAGCTAGAAAGCGCTATCATATGGCAGTCTTCTGTACAGTGATGCAGGTCATACATACATACAGGTCTCTTAGACATTGGAGAGGTGCATTTAAATGTTATAGAGCTAAACATGTTAAATTGGTGACCTGTTATGTTATTATTATCGTCTTGTTGCTGCATTTATTTTGTCAGGGAAAACTAATCCTGAGTCAGTTAAAAGTCAGGGAATTCTGAAATTATATAAGACTGTGGAAACCCTGTATAAAATAACTATGGATAATGATTCTCTAGAAAAGTCACATTATATTAATAGTATTATCTTAAATAAACATACCGTGACTCTAAAATAAAAGTTATTCATCTGTGACATTGACTTCTGTCTTGTGATTTATCTTAAGTTTTTAACCTGTCAAGTTTTTTTTTTATTTTTAACATTACAATTTATATTTTTCCAAGCACACAACAGTTTAAAGCAAAGTTTAGGTTGAAAAGAATGTGCAGGAAGGATGGAAAAGCATGTTAACACGGTAATGTAGGCTTGAGTTCATTATCTGACGCATGCATATACACACCAGGAACCTGGAAACTTAAAAAATACTGAATTACAAAAAACATTTAAAAAAAACAAACATGTTTCATTGATATAAATACAAAAATGAATATTAGGAACTATATTTATCAAATATTATACTGGGCAAGTAAAAATTGTTTCTGGGCAAATGAAATGTGAAAGTCACTTGCCCTTTGGGCAAGTGGTAAAAATCCTTAACGTCAACCTCTGATGTGTATCGGGCTTTTACTTCCACATATCTAAAATAACATTCTTCCTATCTAAAATAAATATTATGACCAGTAACAATTGGATTATGGAGATCTGAAATGTATTTTTAGACATCCAGAATGTTTATGTCAGATAGTAGTAATGTCATTTCAGATAACTGAAAGTAACGGCCCAATACACACGAATGGGGAAAAGCGATGTCATTTGTACTATTAAGAACTACATTTCAGATATTTGATATGTTCATTTTAGAAAACTATTAAAGATATCTGAAATACATATCCAGTCAAGCAAATATATGTTAAAACAGCCAGAGTACAAACTTGATTCCACAGTACTTAAAATTTAATTTCTACAAGTAGAAATCTAATTACCGGTAGTGATATCTATAACAAAATTCTGACTAGGAATATTGTGATTGTGACTAATTAGAATTCTTTAGTGCTATCTGTAATAGAACTTTGACTAGTCAGCCTGCCTATGTTATGTTAAAGCAGAATGTCATTATTCTTTTACAAGTATCTAAAACTACATTTTGGATAGGCTTTATTCAAATTGAGATATCTGGAATTCTAACTTAACTAGTCATAAGTGAAATTATTTCTTTGACGCTCCTGTATTTCACGACAATATCAAAAACTGACGAGCTAAACATGGATGTTTGATGACTAAAACATGAACAGTCATGGGTTTGAGTTTTCAACAAGACAAGACGAAACTAAATAAACATTAGCGGGTGGTCGGTCAGACTCTTAAAATGCATCATTGTATGAAGCTAAGCAGTATCAGCCATGCTGCTGCATGTTGTTTGGTCATGCAGCCCACCTGTTGTGCAGCAGTGGACATTTTGTAGGAGCACAGATGGATCATGGCAGCAGGGGAGAAAATAACTCAGAATGGCCGGATACTGTGCACTGATCTCTGAGAAACTCTGATCTTCCAGCTGTGCTTGTGTAGAAATGCGTCTTTGTACACACGTAGCTCAGAGTCTGCGCTTCACGCTCCACTCCAATGGTTCACTCTCAGCAGCATGGCTCTTCCTGCTCTCGCTACTTAATAAACTATGTGGCTGATCATCCTCTGCCAAGCCTAAAAAAAATCCTTTTGTCTAACTATCAATGTTTTATTTTTTCCAGCTCACAAGAATTGATACTAAACATTCATAAATTTCTTTCAAACGGAATCCCTTAATTATATCCAAAGAAAATATTTCATTGCATGCTGTTTATTTTTGGACAAAGAGCGAGATGAAAAGGTACAAAGACCTTTGAATATCTCTCTCTCATTGTTCTCATTTCTATTTAAATAATGATGTTAATGTTTCCTTGTATTGTCAATAAAACATTTTCTATGCTTCCTTTAAATATGTCAACAATTTAGTCAGCATATTTATTCAATTTGGGTCTGGATTGCCATGGCATTACAAGGCAATTATTTAGGTTTTCTGTATCTTTTTTATATCAAAACCCTGTGAATTTAAACCTATTTTGACCCCTGAGCAGCAGTAACAAAGGGGGAAATGGAAGAAATAAACCCAAATTTGACAAAGTAAAAACAAGAATGTTTTTGTTCTTTGCTTTTTTTGGAGCAATGAAGATTTTATTGATCTGTGTATAATGCATAATTCATAGTAGATCAGGAAGTGTTTGCTTTGAGATGGAAAACTTGTATGTCTAAAACCATTCATTTATTGCAGTTTGTTAGCCTGTCTGCTATATTAATCAATATGATGTGTTGAACTAGATCAGCTATTTTAACAGCTTTTGTGAGACACTTTTTATAAGAATTAGGGCATCAATAAAAGTTTATTTGAATTCCATAAATCAAAGTCTTCTGCCCAACAGCAATGATGAACTGCACGGCAGCTTTCTATACCCAGTTATTGAAGTATGTAGGCAAGAGCTGTCAGTCTGGTAAATAATCTGGTTGTTATTCAAAATTGTAAAACCTGTTTCCCAGCCAACAGCTCCAGTTTATTTCTTAGCCTTTGGTAAAGACAGTGTTCTAGCTTTGTTAGGGTTCTAAGCAGGGGCTGAGCTAGATGGGGGGCCAGGGGTGGCCAATCATTGGCCACCCCTGTGACCACCTCTACCATTTTCTTCCCTCTAATACAGATGGTGACAGCAGTAATACTCTCAAGTGGAATATTATAAACATGCATATTTTTCATATATTAACAATTACTTCACAACAAAAACTCTGTGGTTTATTATTCACATCAATATAATAATATTAAAGATGATAATTACAGGAATAATTCTCTTTTCAGAACTAGATTTTGTGTTATATGGGGTAAAGAGAAAATGCAAGTCATCTAGGAGTCTTCAGTTAAATCATACATAAATATTTTAATACAAAACTAAAAAACTAAAACTAAATTATGTATTAATTGATTGACTTTATTGATATTACAGTGGAGATATTTACTTTACATATATATTCGTACTTGTAAATATCAATTTTATCCAGAATAATTGCTGATAAAAGTAGGTAAGTGATGACAAAGGAAGAGATCTTCGCCCCAGAACTCAAACCTGAAAGTTTTTTTCCACTCTACCTCTTATCTAGGAAGTATGGATGTTTATCCACTATACCTCTTATCTAGGAAGTATGGATGTTTAAATATATGCGTTTATTTGTTAGGAAAGGTTGTAGGAAAGTATAGTTTGTCTTTATTTAAAAATATGAATGTTTTGCTCGTTAATTTTCCTGTTAGAACAGTATAGATTGACCCTGAGTTTCTGGCGCTTATCCACTTTCGGCCACCCCTCAATGAACATTGGTTATTGCCTGACCGCCCTTACTAAAATTTTCTGGTTATACCTCTATTGTTTATTAAGCAAAGTTAGAAAAGAGTAGATTCTGGACCAAGTGAGGGATCTTGACAATATTTGCATAAATTCACATAGAAATAAATATTTGGTTAAGGGTCATATGAAACAATGGTAGCTACAGTAGTATTCTGTTTTTCACAAAGGACTGTCCAGTTGGTTTTAGCATTTACCATGCCTGATGGAGAATATGTAAGCTAATTTTATAAGCCCTGCTTTCACTCATGTTGTTTTAATACTCAGTTTAATACTCAGTTTAAGTTCATTTGTTAGTTCACTCTGTTCACTCTGTTCACTCTGCTTTAACTCATGTTGTTTTAATACTCAGTTTAAGTTCATTTGTTAGTTCATTTGTTGGTTCCTGATGAGCCCAATTGAACATATGTAAGCTTAGCTCCGCCCTTCAAGAAATTCTACAGCTCCAAGGGAGAAAGAAAAGCGCACAGAAACAATACACACAGAACCTTATCAGAAACTTTTTATAAGTTAATAAAACTTTGAATTATTAATATTTGGAATAAAGACCATGTGAAAATTATATAAGCATCATGATGGGGTAATCAAAGTAGAGTACAGGTTATTTTAAACACTTTAAGTGATTCATGAAATCTTAACTCTGTAACATTTATAAAAAGCTGATTATTGTCTTTACACTTTATAAAGTCAAACTGTCCAAACGTCCTGTTTAAAATGTTTGATACATTAAGACAAATTTCTCTTTTTACTACAAATACTATATCATTCCATAATCATGGATATTAGAAGAACAGGTCCCCGCTATTTGAAACAGCCTGAGAAACATTGGTATTCTAAGACTAGAACTCTACAGACTTACATTGAAGATCCAAAGATGGATGTGGTGATGAAATGAAAAAAGCCACATTTATCTTCCTACCATCACAGATATCCAAAGAAGCAGCGTCTGAAACTAACCTGGAGATGCAGATACAAACACAAGTCGGGCATGGCTGCATAATGTTCCACTGTCTCTTCCATCCACCCACTGCCAATCCAGCTGTCCTCACACTGCCAGGGTCAATAAATTGTTTTAATATCTTTTTCGCAGCCAGAGTAAAATAAAAGACCATTGGAGTAATGACTTATGCTGTGCAATTTTAGTTTTATACGCTTATGCAAATGGAAAATATTTTATAAGTGTTGCCAATGACGCTTTGGAAACTGGCAGGTTGTAACTCCTTTTAACACAAACAGTAAGACAGTAGAGAGCAAATCCTTTATTTAGCATTGATCTCTTTATATTACCTTTTACGAGAAAGGAAATTTAGTTTGTTGTCACAAGATTTCTTTTTTGATTAAAATGTCTCCTGTTATTTCTAAAGGAGAACAGAGCCGGTTGCTGTTGCCAGGGAGAGCTTTATTTGTGAGGAGTTATAACTTTTATGTGAAGGGGGGAAAAACACATAAATATTTACTTCAGAGGCCCAGAATTCATCAATATAGAAAATCAATTTTGGGTATCAGCTGTTATTTAGACTGGCTTTTTTCTAGGTTTGTGATAGACCTTATATTAAGCTTAAAGTACTTCGCAAGTCCTGACCCAAATGGGACGCTAAAGTAAACTACTGTTAATTTATTTGCCTGCTTAAAGAAGATGTATTGATTTTTGGCCAGGGAGCAATTCGATGTCGTTTTGTCCCATGTTTGTCTGACAGTTTGAAATTGATGGAGAAAAATTACATCTCAGACCTATTGATGTTCTAATGTGTCTAAGTCATAAAGCAGACCTGGTCTGTGTTCAAATTCAGCAGCTAAATCTTTCAAAGTCTACGTTTGTAGGATGATTGGAAGCTGTTTTAATCGGAACTAGATATAATCATCCACACTTTAATTGTATTTTGCTTGGAATACAGCATCAATCTTTTTCCTTATTTAAACAAGAAATATATATTAGATTGCTTTCAGAAAAAAATACCACAATACCCCAATCTTTGCCTCACTGTACTGGCTCCCTGTTAATTTTAGAATCCAGTTTAAGATTTTGGTTTCAAAATTTAGGAGATTCTAATGACCAAGCCCAGAAATAGAAAAATGTTGTCGCCCTTGTCTTCTTCCCAGCCTCGTAAATCATCTAACAGTATGCTGCTGGCTCCCTGCACCCTTTTTTGACCTGTGGAGATAAAGCTTTTCAAATAGTGCCTCTGGAACTCCCTTCCAATATCCCCGTGCTCACAACTGACTCTTTAGACAGGCTTTTACTTAATGAGATGCTTTTGTCTTCTGTTTTATTGCTGTGAAGCAGATTATGCTTTTTAATTGTTATGTTGGTTTATAGCTTTATTGACCCACATCCTGAATCACACGGAGAACCAGGGGATTTTAAGTTTAACTTTTATTTACCAAAGCAACAAGAATTTGGAATTAGAGAACTGCAGGAAGTCAGTTGAATTGTCTGTTTGGTCTGAGGGGAGAAAGCATACTGATCACCAAGGAGTGCTGTTCTGTTGGGGGTCAGATTGGTGCTGGGATGTGAGCAGCAGCCTTTTTCATTCCTGCAGGAAAAGCTGTTTCAAAATCCTTTTGTGCTTCAGATTAATTTTTGTCCTATATGAAATATGATCTCACAATATTTTGAATCTAACAGATGACACTGGCAAAAACTGATTTTTATATTAAACTTACTGAGATCGAAAATAAATATATAAGATGTTTTGCATAAGTATGTAGCTTCGTAAAATATCTGCTAGATTCAGCAAGATTCCCCCTAATGGCAAAAGGGCTGTGGTGTTTTTCTGAGTTAGTTCGCTTTGGGAACTGTCAAATGACAGGGTGTTATTCCCTCCTTTGTCTAGGAGGAAATGTGCCAGATTGTCAGCATATCTCTTTTAATTAACCCCTTAGTTGTTCAGAAAAAAACTCAACTGGATGGTAGATGAGGAAATATAAAGTCAGAATCAGAAAATATCCAATTGTTAATATTTGGCTGATTTAAGGGTGTCACTTGTTCAGCAGATCTTGGCTGTAATTAAAGTCAAGCTGGAAGAGGTGATTGATTTTTTATTAACTTTAATGTCAGGCTGGAGATGTTAATAATTTGCTCATCTTTACACATGCCTGTTACCATGGTTCAACTGCTGCAGTTCTTTAGAAATTAAATGAATAAGAAAAAAAACTCAGATCCAGACAACAATCCTGAGTATTTTGTATTTTATGTCAACAACCTAATTTTCTGGTGATAAACAATTTAAATAGTGCTATATTTTCCAAAAAAGCTGTTGTGTTTCTAAATAAAAAATAAAATTTGAAAAGCTTTTAATCTTCTGCAGTGGGTGGTAGTAAAACAAACCATCACTAACTCTTACACAAACATTGGGGGGAGAATTTGAAGACAGATGGGGTCACATAGTGCAGAGCTTGATTGACACTTCTTATTGCAACTTTTGATTGCCTGTGTAACTGGAAAACCTCCAAAAAGTGTTAAAAAAACAAACCAAAGAAAAAAAAGGGGAATCTCAAGAGAGAAAGAGTAGAAATGTCCATCTACTATATGAAAACATATTACTTTTGACAGTTAATCCCACATGATCTAATTTGAAAAATGTGAGCTACTTGATCTGCATTTACTCTTGTTGCCTCCAATATTATTGAGGAGAGACCCATCCAATATGGCAGCAACACAGAGCTCGCCCCAACATGTCTGGAGATATATATAAGTATATGTTGCATATGGATAACACTATGCTGATCACTTCCCAGAGAGGAAAGTGATGAAAGCCCTGGTAATAAGTATCAAAGCTCAAATACATTGAACAGAAAACAGTAATTGTAAGCAATGTAAGTTGACAGCATGAAAAATGTTTAGGAGGAATAATGGACTTCCATTCAGTTCTTTATCATGTGCATATAGATTTAACAATTGTAACCCTTTTCAGTCCATTTCTGTTTTAACTGGAAGATCCAGGTTCTCATCATTCTGGAGTGGCTGTTTGTGTTTTTTGTGCTGTCCTCTGCTTGCTGACATTTTTTAATCAGGCCAAAGTGCCTTCAGATTTTAATCACTTCTCAAACCACAAAGAAACAGACCAGCAGATGCCTCCATGCTGCCAGATTGTCCATCTTGGTTGCAACAACCTAACTAGAACTTGCCTTAAAAATCTTCCTCTAAACTTCAACTTCTTCCACTACTTAGAGGTGTTTTATTGTATTTATATGTTTTATTGTGTTTCTCTGACTGACTGGCTGGATGTGCTCTCTTCATCCTCTGGCATGGGAGCTGCCTTGGAGCTCGTCTCCCTGGCTGTGTGTTTCCTGGACGGGGCCGCCTTTTACAGCTGCCTTTTGTATCTCAGCTTCTGTCTCCTTGAACCCCAGTCGGCCTCAGCAGATGGCCGCTCACACTGAGCCTGGTTCTGCTGGAGGTTTATTCCTGTCAAAAGGGAGTTTTTCCTCTCCACTGTCGCTACAAGTATGCTTAGTGTGAGGGATTGCTGAAGAGTCAATGAGTCGATGCAATCAACTGGTTTTCCTTAGATTAGAAAACTTTGTATCAATTTGACTGTATGATCTGGTGAACTGTAAAGTTCCTTGAGATGACGTGTGTTGTGAATTTGGCTCTATATAAATAAACTGAATTGAATTGAATTGAATATTTTCATATTAAAATATTATATATTTATGCAACAAAACATGTGTCCGTATCTTATATATACAGTGGGGCAAAAAGTATTTAGTCAGCCACCAATAGTGCAAGTTCTCCCACTCAAAAAGATGAGAAAGGCCGGTAATTTTCATCATAGATATACCTCAACTATGAGAGACAAAATTAGAAAAAAAAATCCAGAAAATCACATTGTCTGATTTTTAAAGAATTTATTTGCAAAATATGGTGGAAAATAAGTATTTGGTCAGTTACAAACAAGCAAGATTTCTGGCTCTCACAGACCTGTAACTTCTTCTGTAAGAGGCTCCTCTGTCCTCCACTCGTTACCTTCATTAATGGCACCTGTTTGAACCCGTTATCAGTATAAAAGACACCTGTCCACAACCTCAAACAGTCACACTCTAAACTCCACCATGGCCAAAACTAGAGAGCTGTCAAAGGACACCCGAAACAAAATTATAGACCTGCACCAGGCTGGGAAGTCTGAATCTGCAATAGGTAAACAGCTTGGTGGGAAGAAATCAACTGTGGGATCAATTATTAGAAAATGGAAAACATACAAGACCAATGATAATCTTCCTCGATCTGGGGCTCCACGCAAGATCTCACCCCGTGGGGTCAAAAGGATCACAAGAACGGTGAGTAAAAATCCCAGAACCACACGGGGGGACCTAGTGAATGACCTGCAGAGAGCTGGGACCAAAGTAACAAAGGAAACCATCAGTAACACACTACGCCACCAGGGACTCAAATCCTGCAGTGCCAGACGTGTCCCCCTGCTTAAGCCAGTACATGTCAAGGCCCGTCTCAAGTTTGCTAGAGACCATTTGGATGATCCAGACGATGACTGGGAGAATATCATATGGTCAGATGAAACCAAAATAGAACTTTTTGGTAAAAACTCTACTCGTCGTGTTTGGAGGAGAGAGAATGCTGAGTTGCATCCAAAGAACACCATACCTACAGTGAAGCATGGGGGTGGAAACATCATGCTTTGGGGCTGTTTTTCTGCTAAGGGACCAGGATGACTGATCCGTGTGAAGGAAAGAATGAATGGGGCCATGTATCGTCAAATTTTGAGTGAAAACCTCCTTCCATCAGCAAGGGCATTGAAGATGAAACGCGGCTGGGTCTTTCAGCATGACAATGATCCCAAACACACCGCCCGGGTAACGAAGGAGTGGCTTCTTAAGAAGCATTTCAAGGTCCTGGAGTGGCCTAGCCAGTCTCCAGATCTCAACCCCATAGAAAATCTTTGGAGGGAGTTGAAAGTCCGTGTTGCCCAGCGACAGCCCCAGAACATCACTGCTCTAGAGGAGATCTGCATGGAGGAATGGGCCAAAATACCAGCAACAGTGTGTGAAACCTTGTGAAGACTTACAGAAAACGTTTGATCTCTGTCATTGCCAACAAAGGGTATATAACAAAGTATTGAGATGAACTTTTGCTATTGACCAAATACTTATTTTCCACCATATTTTGCAAATAAATTCTTTAAAAATCAGACAATGTGATTTTCTTTTCTGATTTTGTCTCTCATAGTTGAGGTATATCTATGATGAAAATTACCGGCCTCTCTCATCTTTTTGAGTGGGAGAACTTGTACTATTGGTGGCTGACTAAATACTTTTTTGCCCCACTTTATATAGCTTTATATATATAAGCCAGATAATAGAGCATAGATCTGATGTCCAGCTTTAATGGATCCAAGCCTGGATGAAAGGGGTTTATAAAATACTCCAAGTATTTTTCTACTTATCTCTATTTTTCTTTCTATCTCTTTTTTTTCATCTTTCATCTTTTTTCTTTTTTCCTTTTCTTCTTGTTTTTTCTGTTTTATTTACATTGCAGTGTCCATATAAACTGTAAAACTCCCTGCATAATTATAATAAAGCAATTTATATGCATGAAACAAGAGGGCTATTGCCCTACTGCTCCACTTGTGAAAGTAAAATCTGTTGGGCTCTTTTTGGCATCAATACAATTATTCTTATTGCCACATTGCCAGACAGGACACTGTATGGAAAAAAATAAAATACTCTAAGTGAGTGCTTTCCTTGTTCGTTTCAGTTCCTCCAAGTGTTTTAGAAAGGAGATTCTCATTAATTAATGATTGCTTAAACAACCCATTTTGGCTGTTTGTAACAGTTCATTCATTAATATTTACCTTTCATATATTTGAAAGCTAAATTTCTACCAATGAGATCCATTACTTTTAGTACTACTTTTATTTTAAGTATGTACTTCATTAAAACACAGGAGTAACATATTGTGAGAGGGTTACTTTGAAGTCTATTTATTTCAGACAAAATACAGTGGAAAGGCTTTTAACTTGGGCTAGCAAGTCTATATTTCATTAAGTTTCTGACATATAAAATAGCTTTATTGTGTAACAACATGGTAAGAAAAATAAGCCAGACACTCCTAGGTCCCATAGAGAATAATCAACCCGGATGAGAAATGAACAAACTAAAATAAGCAGCAATTTGAACAAAGCTTCATTCAATTCAATCAAATTTAATTCAATTTAATTCAATTCAGTTTATTAATATAGAACAACATATGTAATCTCAAGGCACTTTACAAGATAATTTGATCAGATCATACAGAGAGATTGGTTCAACGTTTTCTATCAAAGGAAAACCAACTGATTGCATCAAGTCATTAACCATGCAGGATTCGCTCCTCCTTATCAATGAGCATGTTGCAACAGCAGACATTCACTTGCATTGTTTCACTGACTTTGCAGCAATCTCTGCTATCGAGCAATGACAATTGTCAGTGACAATGGAGAGGAGAAACTCCCTTTTAACAGGAAGAAACCCCAAGCAGAATCCGGCATAATGTGAACGGCAGTGGGCTTCCATTGTGCGCCTGGGGGGAGCAGTGTGGGGGTTAAGGGTCTTGCTCAGAGAGCCAGAGTAGCTGTGCATGGGAGTGGGGCTTGAACTCATAGGGTGTGGGGTCAAAGCACAATGCCCTAACCACTAGGCCACCACTCCCTTGAAGCAGGCAACATGAACATAGAAGCACTGATCTATACAAACTTTCTATACGGAAATAGGTGGTTCATTCTACAAAAGGTACAGTTAAGGAGACAAGCTTTAAACCTGTTTTCTTATCAAAAAGTGTCGCTGGAAAAAATCAGGAATTCTTCTGATTAGGAAAAAAAGCTTTCTTCGTAGCAGTTCAGCAACTACTTCAAAAGAAATAACACATATGTGAATATTAAAACAGTAGAGAAACGGTGAGTAAGGGATGGCCTAAGCCCCAGACAGACACACAGGGCACCTGAGGAGGCTGCACTGTAATGTATGCTGGACTGCTTCGGTTTAAATAAAGCCAAACAGTCTTAGATGATTAAAAATGGGAAGTGCAGGGGATGCAGTCCATTTTGGGGTATGGTTACTCTGGAAAGAATGAAGTGGATTCTGAATAAGGAAGAAAGGCTTGCAAGAACTGGTTTATGGTTTCAACCTGTTTGTCATCAAAATTAGATTTGTAATGTTTGACCTTCCTCCTGAGATCATGTTAGGTGGAGGATGTGAACACATTTAGATTTGTGTCTCTGGTCTGTTCTTTGGTGCTTTTATTTTTCAGTGGATCGTTTTATGCTGGTTGAGACTGCAGCTACATTTCAACTTTAGAGCTCTTGTCCTGATGTACTAGGGCAATTATAGAACCAAACTTTTAAAATTCCTGCAATGTGCAATTTGCAATGTGCAATTTGTCAGGAGGTATAGTTTTCTTTCCTAAGGAGAACAAGAGTCACATTTTCTGCTTTGGTGTTACCTGCTTGTTTTAAAAATGCAATCTCTCAAGGAAAACTCATAGAAACAAGTGTGCTTTTTGATTTTTTTTTCAGCCTAAAATTGATTTTCGATGTCAGCTTTAATCGATCGGTTATTCCTGATGAATGAAATTCTGCTCGGTTTTTAATATCTAGGATATTGAATGGCCCTCAGGTCACTCACACATACAGCTGCTGTTTATTGATGTTTATTGGCTCACTTTTCTTCAGAGTGGAGAAGCTCTGAGTCACTATTTTGACAGTAGAGTGTTGATCATTGATTTTCTTCTTTGGGACTTTCCCCAGAGACCTGTCTACAGATATTTCAGCTCAGGTTACTATCATGACATTTGAGCACAAAGACAAGCCAAAGAAAAATGACAGACGGGTCTGTGGGAGCATCCTCCAATATTACTAGATGCTAAAATATGCTAAGTGTGCAGCCAATGACTTTTCAGTTTTTGAGTGAATGCTTGCAAAACCTTTCCTTTACATATTTGCTGTATTTTGTTGCATGTTGGTGCATTAAAATAGACACTCATTCTTAAAACTATCCAAGGATGAAATCCAGCAATCTCTTCTGTCTCAGTGCCTTTCTGAGTGGTATACAAACCCAGCTGACAAATGATTGATTGATTAAATGCCTCACTGCACTCCTTCTGTGCTTTCCCCTTCACACTGTTTTTGTTTATATTTTCTGGTATGTGAAGCACCGCGTGTGCAGCATCAAATTTATGTACCATTTATGATGTTCTCACATCACATATGCTGTTTAAAAAATCGTTAGAGCTACAAGTTTACCTCCTCCAGCCAGTAAGTGGCGCTGTTGAGTTCACCCTCTCTCATCCCATACTGTTTGCCAGGAGGTTGGCAGGTCTGAAATGCTAATGTCCAAAGGTTAATCATATTGAAGAAAAGTTATAGTTTTAGTTATAGTTTTGAGATTTTTCGGCAGACTCTCCATCTCACTTTCTCTGTTTCCATGGTAAATGTTCTCCTGACCATCCCTGGCAGAATTTATGTAATCTATACAATATGTAATATTATATATTCCGTAAAAGTTCAAAAAAATCCACAGGACTTGGTTTGCAAGATTTGAAGACGTTTTGCCTCCTCTCCAGGAAGATTTCTCAATTCAAATGAACTTTTGAACCTTTACGGAATGACTATTACCTGGATGACTGAGAATCTTCAACAGCATATGTATAATATATACTCTATGCACAGTTAAAAAACACATTTCAATTTTTGAGCATTCATTTTATTGCAGTTCTTCTAGTCAGTCCAAAATATTCAAGAATGCGATATTTAGGATGACAAAGAAACTGTTTACCTCTTGAGGAGAAAATCTATTTCTGTACTAATATTTGCCAATTATTGCAACATGGACATATTATGGAACTGAAGGAAAAATACAATTACATCTCATCTACTATGACTGGGCAATGGACAAAAATTATTATCTCTATGTTTTTAAACTAAATCTCAATACAAAACATATATCTGCTTCTGTCTCCTTGATTACCACTCGCCTCGGCAGATGGCGGCTAACACCGAGCCTGGTTCTAATGGAAGTTTGTTCCTGTTTAAAAGGAGTTTTTCTCTCCACTGTCGCTACAAGCTTTTGAGAACCCAAAATGCAGAAATGAGTAGACAGAAAGCAGTTTTGCTAATTTAATTAAGATCCAATGGCAAAGAGGGGCAAAAATACAAAATACTGAAAACCAAGAAAAAGACATTCAGAAAACTTCGGGGAAAACCTACAAAGAGGAGGAGAGCACCCGCTGAGGGACCTTAGAGGTGAGAAGTGCCCTGTCAGGGGCCTTGGAAGTCGGGAACACCCTCTGATTGGCCTTGGAGGGGAGGAGCACCCTCTAAGAGGCCTTGGAGCTTTCACAGTCTTGGAGCTCTCACAGTGCTCTGTTTCACAACATGATCCATCATGGGATCCATTCAGTGGTCTCTATACAGCTCAGAGCATCCTCAGGGGTCTCTGGACTGCAGAGAGCATCCTCAGGGGTCTCTGGACGGCACAGAGCTTGCTCAGGGGTCTCTGGACGGCACAGAGCTTGCTCAGGGGTCTGACTAGGGCGGAACGCTAGGAGAGTTTGAGTGAGGGGCTAGGACAGTGAGAGGAGCTGACTCTGGAGGAGGGAGGACTGATCCACTAAAGGGCTCTAGCTTGGAGATTGGCCTGCTAAAGAGCACTTGCTCGGGGACTGGCCTGCTAAAGGGTTCTAGCTTAGAAACTGGCCAGCTAAGGGTGTCTGACTCACGAACTGGCCTGCTAAGGGGCTTTGGCTTGAGAACTGGCCCGCTAAGGGGCTCTGGCTGGGGAATTTGCTCGCTAAGGAAATCTGGCTCGAGAAATGCCCCCCTAAGGGGTTCTGGCTCGGGAAAGGCTGGCTGACAGGGAACTTATGGAGGTGGAAGAAAAAGGAAAAAATCCTCATTCTCTTCATAAAAAAACTCAAGAAGTTCTGATTTCTTAAGATGTTGGGGATCTGATCGTAAAACTTGAGACTCTGTGGGGCAATTGAATATTTAACAGTCCTTAGAGGTGAGAAATTGTCAGTTGACACCAAAGAGGAAACTGACCTGGCTTGGAGGGGGCATAAGGCTAGCAGCAGGTTGACCCATAGGAGAGGGAGTGGCGGTGTCAGACTGGCCCATCAGAGAGGAAGTGGCAGCGTCAGGCTAACCCACTGGGGAAGCTGTAGTATTTTTCCACAGGCGACGGTGGCTGCACTTGGAAGCAGAAGACAGTGGGGGATCAGTAGCGGGGGAACCGATAACAAATGAGTGATGGTTTGGGTGTTGGAGATATATTGAAGAGCTAAGAAAAGGCATCCTGTATGTTCCACTGAGCTAAAGCAATGTAACCTGCCTGAAGAAAGATGGTTTAGTGTTCTGGATACATCTGTAATATCCTCTTAACATTTCCGCAGCACTCACCCGGTTATTATGTTATTAACTGATCTGAAAACATTTGCAAGTACTGAGGTTCTGATGGACATTGTATGTTGTCTCAGGTTTAGGAAGGGCTGATTTAGGGTTAGGACAATAAGTAGAAGCCTTTCAAAGAGCCTTTCATACTCTATAGAAATATGCTGCCACTGGATCTCTGTGGAAAATGGAGTAGCTAAGATCAGACTAATAGTCAAAGAAATTAATTTTACTTGCAACTTGTGTTCTAAGCTGGACAGATCTTATACATTCCACCAAAAATATAAGGTCTTCTTTATTATAAACAAAAAGAATTAAGTATTATTCCAGAATCTCAGCAGGGACCAAGGTAGCAAGCTGTTACCATGAGATACTGGAACTGAGCGCATATAAGAAGATTCTGATTAATTAATGTCCAATGCTTAGTACTGTGAGCACACACATTTTTGTTTCCATTCAGCAGTAACAATAATTCACATCTCAGATTAATGAGGCAACTGGAAACATCCATGGCCTTTAGATTAAGCCTAGTTCTTTACCATACTTGACAGAAATAACAGCATCAGCCATTTGGTTTTAGGTGACATACGTTATCTATGGAAGGGATAAATATTAAGGGGTGCAGGTTGTAAAGCAGAGATTTGTGGTATATGTTGTGGCAATGAGAAAGGATTAAGATAGTAAAACAGATAAAATGATAAAATACAATTTTTACTCCTAAGAAATATTTGGAGGAATTATTAAAAAAGCTTATACTCTTTTGGGGATTACAATCAAGCTGCAACAGACAGTTTGATTAGTGTGTCAATCATCCTCACCTATGTAGGGACAGAATAATTCTAAAAAACATCAACTGTCTCAGGAAATCTGGCCAAAGAAACAATATAACACTATCTTTGATTATGTGGTAACTGCTGGCTGCAAAAATAGTTGACTTCTGGGAACATTATAAGCTTTAAATAAGTGTCCCTTAGAATATGCATCTAAAAAAACACTAAATTTAAAAGAAGTGACAAAAATTATTCAAGAAGTGTGTTCCTTAAATGTAAAGTAAGCAGAGCAGCAGTCACTGTATCAGAGCTGTGCTGTCAATAAAAATGAAGACCAAACATCTTGACCAATTTATGCTTGATGCTCTAAAAACAAAGCAGAATAGGTAAACAATTTACATTTATACAAAATATTGAAACCATTTTTTCATAAAAGAAAATGTAGCCATAAAAATCAACGTTGAACAGGTTATAACTGGGAGATGCAAGTAAAGAGTACATTTTCTGGGAGATTTTTTGGTGAAATTAGCCAAAGTTGACGCTATTAGATAGAGGGGTGCATGACATAAAGAAACTCTAGAAAGGTAAAAAAAAAATAAAGAAATGCATAGCCGGAAAAAACATGTGTCCCACATTGTTCCAAGCATCCATTTTTTTCTAAAAAAAAAAAAAAAAAAGGTGTTTAATACTATGTTTAATTGTTTACTTATATGACACTTTATTAAGTCCAAGTAAACCTTTACATTTCTATTAATCATTCACCTTTTCAAATTGATTGGAGCCAGCGCTGCACGGGGGCAGGATAACAGAAGCAAAGTGGGTACCATTGGGCCACCAGCAGCAGCCAAGGTAAGTAAATGTTGGGATCTGGAGGTCTGTCCACTTTCTCCACCAGAGGGCGTACGAGATCTCCTGGAGCCGGAGCTGATTGCACCACCTGTCTCTCATCTGCTCATCAGGAGATCCGTAGTTAAGGAGGCGGAGGGCTTCTCTCCAGTGCCAGAGTGTTTGCCAGTAACGGTTAGCAAGCCTGAACCAACCAGCCTGTCTGAAACTCTGACTCCTTGAGAACCTGAACCTGATCTGTTTTCTCCTCTCTGCTTCCTAAGCTGAACCTGCCTGAAACCTGAAACCTGAAGAGTTTCTCTGTCGGTGATCTGCCTGTCCGTTCTCAGAAGAACTCTGGAGAACAGTTTCTGTCAAAGATCTGCCTGCCCGCTCTCAGAAGATACTGAAAGGAAACTCTAATCAGTGATCTGCCTGCACTCATTAAGCTCTGCCTCTGCCTAGCCCTCAGCCTGCCGACAGCCTCTGGACCCTCAAGGTTCCCCCCCTCTGCTGCTCTGCTCTACTCAAGAACAGGTACAGCCCTGCACACTCTCAATCCTGCAAAATACCTGGACCTCCACTAACTCCTCTGTCCCCCTCTGCAGTGAACCCACTCGTGACCAGTCCAGTCCCTTCCTGGATCTGATAAATCTGTGTACCTTTTCAGAACCCACTCTTGACCAGACGAGTTCTCCACTGGACCTGATCATTTAACCTGTACATTCATCTTTTAATAAACCTTTGAACTTTTCTCCTGCCTCTGAGTGTTCTGCATGTGGGTTAGACACGTTAAACCAAACATGACAGTAAAGTGTCTTGCCTATGAACACAATGGGTAAGACTGTCTTAAAAAAAGCATATTTATGATTTTAGATTTTTTATTTATTGATGCACTGGTCTACATTTGTTTATACTTCATTTTTCACTTTACTCATTAATGAAGCATAAATTCAATTTGGAAGACTCCGATCAGCCTCACCTGGATCATGTGCTGGAAACCTAACCCTAAACCTACCTAACCCTAACCTACCTGCAAACCTCAGCCAATTATCCCCAATTATCGCCTATATGTGTTTTTAACTGTCTCAATAAAGCAGGTCTGTCTGGAAAATAACACCTCGTGTCTGCGTCAGATAACAGATGCTTAAAATGTTTGAGCTCAAGAAATACGATACACATTTCCGTAAAAAAAATATGAAAGTCAAAAATAAAATGTACCTGTGTCCTGGGTAGGCTGAATAAAAGGAACACAGGAAAGACATTTTCACTGTTTTATAGATTCCTGTTCAAACTCATTCAGAGTTGTCCTGGATGTCCCATTTCTGTTTTATAAATTGTCCATTTTGTCAGATTTTCTTTGAACTGAGCTTCCTGCAGCCTAAGTGTGTCATTTCTAAGAAAAAAAAGATTTCCTTTACAATCTATATCCTTGTTCCAGGGTAGAACGTCTTCTTTTCACCATCTCCTTTTAACGGCCTTTTTAACTCCTATTAGCAAAAAAAAAAAAATCTGTTCTTTGTTTGTAAACTTCCTCAGATAAGATACATTTAAATTGTAGCATGCAGGTCAAGTATTGTCAGTTATGATTCATGCAGTATCTTTTAAATCTTTATTCCGTTTAATTTTCTAAAAACACAATTAGTTGTTTTTGTTTTTTGTGGACTAGTTTGACGTTCTGTTCTAAAACACTATATTAGAAAGTTATGTGAGTATTTTTCTACTAATCTTTCGATTACCATTTTTCTTTTGTTTCTGGTTGAGTGTCTATTTATGTTGATAAACACTTTTTGTGTTTTACCATGGAGCCTTGATAAAGTTGTGGCTTGTGGTTTCATTTTATGGATTTATTATTATATTGCTCTTTTGACATTACTTTGATAAGCTACCTACTTCAATAGATTAAATATTTTCTGGATTTTCTATTATTTTATCACATTAAAAATTTGTTTCTGTATGAAACTTTAATTCTGCATTTGATCAAGAGTAGCGTTCATATATTTCCATATCACATTTTGGGTATTCACGTAGATGTTCTCTATTTTTTTTCTTCTTTGCAAAATAATCTGCCTAACAAACATCTTTATATAATATTTGGACTGTGTAAACACATTTTCTCAATGTTTACAGTTCAAAAATACTTTAATTGAAAAGGCAAATTAAATGTTGTAACTGATATTATAGGAGTTTTTGTAATATGTTCTTGTAGATACTGATAGCTGTATATTGGCAGGGTTTGGTTGTGGTAGAGGACCCAAATGCAGAGGCAGAGAGGCTGAGGAGATTTCTTGCAAAAGAGGACAACAGAAAAACATGAGAACTAATATAAATCTAGAAATACAACAAAACTGGAATTAAACCAATAAATCTAGAAAACAAGGAGCAAAGAAAAGAACAGCAGAACCAAGACCATGACAGTGCCCCCCACTTAAGGGCGGATCCCAGACGCCCTAAAATGTCCAGAAACAAAATAACCCACCCAGGGTGGGCGGAGGGGGAACCAGGAAGGAGGGCACGAAAACAAAACAACAAAGAGTCTCTGGAGGCCGGCCGCGGGGCCGGAGGCGACGAAGAGTCTCTGGAGGCCGGCCGCGGGGCCGGAGGCGACGAAGAGTCTCTGGAGGCCGGCCGCGGGGCCGGAGGCGTGGCAGACGCTCTGGAGGCCGCGGGGCCGGAGGCGTGGCAGACGCTCTGGAGGCCGCCGGCGGCGACGCCGTCTCAGACGCAGGAACCTTGGGGGACGCCGACTCAGACGCAGGAACCTTGGGGGACGCCGTCTCAGACGCAGGAACCTTGGGGGACGCCGTCTCAGACGCAGCAACCTTGGGGGACGCCGTCTCAGATGCTGGAAACTTAGGGGACGCCGTCTCAGTTTCAGCAGCTCAGCAACAGTCTCTGAGGGGACCGCGGAAACAGGCTCTGAGGTGGCTGCCGACTACGGCTCAGGAACACCCCCAGAGGCTACCGCCGACTGCGGCTCCAGGACTGGAACAGGGGGGCCCGCCGATTGCGGCTCCAGGACTGGAACAGGGGAGCCCGCCGATTGCGGCTCCAGGACTGGAACAGGGGAGCCCGCCGATTGCGGCTCCAGGACTGGAACAGGGGAGCCCGCCGATTGCGGCTCCAGGACTGGAACAGGGGAGCCCGCCGATTGCGGCTCCGGATCAGGAACAGGGGAGCCCGCCGATTGCGGCTCCGGATCAGGAACAGGGGAGCCCGCCGACTGCGGCTCCGGATCAGGAACAGGGGAGCCCGCCGACTGCGGCTCCGGATCAGGAACAGGGGAGCCCGCCGACTGCGGCTCCGGATCAGGAACAGGGGAGCCCGCCGACCGTGGCCCAGGAACAGGCTCATAGGAGACCACCACCTGCGGTTCCCGGACAGGAACAGAGGAGCCCGCCGATTGCGGCTCCACATCTAGAACAGGGGAGACCACCGACTGTGGCTCCACCTCAGGAACAGGGGAGACCACCGACTGTGGCTCCACATCAGGAGTCTCAGGAAGAAGCAGAGCGAGCTCCGGGGTCTCCAGACGGCACAGAGCAGGCTGCGGGGTCTCCAGAAGGCACAGAGCAGGCTGCGGGGTCTCCAGACGGCACAGAGCAGGCTGCGGGGTCTCCAGACGGCACAGAGCAGGCTCAGGGGTCTCCAGACGGCACAGAGCAGGCTCAGGGGTCTCCAGACGGCACAGAGCAGGCTCAGGGGTCTCCAGACGGCACAGAGCGAGCTCAGGGGTCTCCAGACGGCACAGAGCGAGCTCAGGGGTCTCCAGACGGCACAGAGCGAGCTCATGGGTCTCCAGACGGCACAGAGCGAGCTCAGGGGTCTCCAGCGCTAGGCTAAACGGCCCGCTAATGGGCTCAGGAGTCTCTGGCGCTAGGCTAAACGGCCCGCTAATGGGCTCAGGAGTCTCTGGCGCTAGGCTAAACGGCCCGCTAATGGGCTCAGGAGTCTCAGGCGCTAGGCTAAACGGCCCGCTAATGGGCTCAGGAGTCTCTGACGCTAGGCTAAACGGCCCGCTAATGGGCTCAGGAGTCTCTGGCGCTAGGCTAAACGGCCCGCTAATGGGCTCAGGAGTCTCTGGCGCTGGGGAAACCGCCCCGCTAATAGGCTCAGGTACTGGGGAAACTGCCCCGCTAATGGGCACTGGAGCTAGGGAATCTGGCCCTCTACTGGGCACTGGAGCTAGGGAATCTGGCCCTCTACTGGGCACTGGAGCTAGGGAATCTGTCCCTCTACTGGGCACTGGAGCTAGGGAATCTGGCCCTCTACTGGGCACTGGAGCTAGGGAATCTGGCCCTCTACTGGGCACTGGAGCTAGGGAATCTGGCCCTCTACTGGGCACTGGAGCTAGGGAATCTGGCCCTCTACTGGGCACTGGAGCTAGGGAATCTGGCCCTCTACTGGGCACTGGAGCTAGGGAATCTGGCCCTCTACTGGGCACTGGAGCTAGGGAATCTGGCCCTCTACTGGGCACTGGAGCTAGGGAATCTGGCCCTCTACTGGGCACTGGAGCTAGGGAATCTGGCCCTCTACTGGGCACTGGAGCTAGGGAATCTGGCCCTCTACTGGGCACTGGAGCTAGGGAACCTGGCCCTCTAATGGGCACTGGAGCTAGGGAAACTGGCCCTCTAATGGGCACTGGAGCTAGGGAAACTGGCCCTCTAATGGGCACAGGAGCTAGGGAAACTGGACCGTTAATGGGCACTGGAGCTAGGGAAACTGGACCGTTAATGGGCACTGAAGCTGATGGGGGTGGCAGGAAAAGGAAAAGATCTTCCCTCTCCCCATAAAAGAAGGTCCATAATTGAGACTCCTCAATATGGGGAGCTCTGACTGTAGGGGGTGTAATAATGAGTTTCTTTAAGGATGGGGCTCGCTGTTGGTCATGGAGGTGATGACTGAGATTTAGGGAGAAACTGACCTGGTTATAAGGGGAGCTAAGGCTGGCAGCTGGCTGACCCATGGGAGTGGAGGCGTCAGGCTGACCCGCCGGAGAGGGAGTGGAGGCATCAGGCTGACCCGCCGGACCCACCGGAGAGGGAGTGGAGGCGTCAGGCTGACCCGCCGGAGAGGGAGTGGTGGCGTCAGGCTGACCCGCCGGAGAGGGAGTGGTGGTGTCAGGTTGACCTGCCGGAGAGGGAGTGGATTTCCTCCCCCGGCGGCGCTTACGCCTGGAGGAGGCAGATGGCATGGGGGGACAAACAGCTGGTGAAGGTGGTGGAACTGGACCGGAGGCGATTGACAGCAGGGTAGGAAGGAGATGAAGAGATGGTTTGGGTGGTGGAGGTCTGCTGAAGAGCTGAGCGCTGGCTGCTTGGTGGTTCCACTCCAACTCTTCAAACAGTTCAGATAATACTGGGGGAGAAATGAGTGTGGAGTTTGAGAGGAGAATCTGTTTAAGTTGACTAGTTGCACTCACCCTCTTCCAAGGCGGTGTGAGGTTGGATATTGAGTCCAGAGTATTGCCTAGATTGAGGAAAAAGTCCCTCAGGGTGTCCAGACTGGGCTCTGCTGGGTCCATCTTGGTTGGTTCCTAATGTCAGGGTTTGGTTGTGGTAGAGGACCCAAATGCAGAGGCAGAGAGGCTGAGGAGATTTCTTGGTAGTTTAATGGGGCAAAAACAGTAACAAAGGCAGGAATGCAAAAATCCAAACAATAATCAAAGCAAACCAGAACTATGGAGACATCGGGGGGAAACCAAACACGAGGAGCCAGGGAGAGATGAGGAACGTGGACAACAGCACGGGAGGACAGCAAAGACAAGGAACCAACAAAGAGTGAGAGCAGAGGGAGAGCATAAATAGCAGAGAGAGACAAAGGGAGGGTTAACGAGCTGACAAGGAACAGGTGTGAGAGGAGACAACGAGGGAGCCAAGGGGAAAGGAACATACACACACAAGAGGGCAAAAGAGGACAACAGAAAAACATGAGAACTAATATAAATCTAGAAATACAACAAAACTGGAATTAAACCAATAAATCTAGAAAACAAGGAGCAAAGAAAAGAACAGCAGAACCAAGACCATGACATACAGTATATAGGAAGGATCTCCTGTAGAGGTCTATCTTACAGCAGATCTAGAGAGTCCTCTGACTTTGCAAGTCCCATTTCTCCCCATATTCTGGTAGTTGAAGGGTTCTAATCTTATTTCTGGTGTTTTTGCCTTAACTTATAATGATTTTATTTGTATACCTTAGTTAATTTTTTAATTGTGACCCCTAAATATCACCTTCTTTAAAAAAAATTCTAATATCTGTTTTAGTGTATTTTGGTCAAATTTCAATATTTAACTCTTGGTGATATTTATTTTATATCTGAACTGTCAGATACATTTTTTTGGGTTGTTGAGTTAGGAAATAAAATTGCATGAAAAAAGTCTTATTTTCTGTCTGTTTTATGCACTTCCACTACTATGATTTTATAAACGTCGTAACTACCAGAGAATCTAATTGAGACAATGAAAGCCTGGGTGATAAGATGGCCTCTTTGTTCCATTGATCTCTGTAATTGAACTCTGCCTATCAAGCTTTTATCAATTTAGAGCCTGACTGTTCCCTGCTGATATGGTGCCATGATGCATAATATCGTTTTATGGCCAAATCCAGATTTCTTTATTATTATTATTATTAATGTGCATAGAAAAACTGTTTTTCTTGCCTACAGTAGTCTGCATGCAATGTTCTTCTAATCATCAACCCAATTGATTTCCCTCTATCTTTTACCTCCTCAACTATGATATTAATCGTTACTTTATAGTAACTGTGGTACTGAAATGCTTTCAGTTAGATTAAGTATAAAATTCCTGCTTATATAGCCTTGAGTATTTATCTATTTCATATATTGCTCTGGGGAAGATGTCACATTATTTGTGTAGGGATTCCTGATCTTATACATTTTTGCCAGTATTCTATTGGCCCTTGAGGCTACAAAAAATATATAAAGTACATGTTATGTTATCCAGTAATAGAGCTTTTATTTTTGATCATGGTTCCTTGGTTTGTCGATGTCTCTTCCTCTTCTTCCTTGATTCCTGAAGTCTAACTTGTTTTGTAGGAGCTTCTCACCTAGCAATTTTTCTCTTATTTCATCTGCCATCTTTGGGGATCTTCCCCAGCATCTTTCACTACAAACTGAATTTTGAAATATTTAATTATGTTGTTGACACTTTTGTGCAGCCATCCATCTTCTCTCGTTCATTCCGTCAGTGTCACAGTGGAGCAGGTGCCTATCTCCGGCAGTCTATTGGCAATTGGGGTCCATACTGAACAGGTCGCCAGTCTGTTGCAGACCCTGTGGTCTGTGTATTATTTTGTGTCATGATTTTATCATGACCCACATGAAGAGAAACCAATTCAGAGAGACAAGGGGAAAAGGTTTAACAGGTTTATTGAAGAGATAATGCAGAATGACGTGTTGCTCTGAACACTGCTCAACCAGAACTGAAAAGTGAGGGGGAGACACAGCGGTCAGTTCAGGCTCCGTGGGAAATTTGATTTGTGAACTTGAAGAGGAGGATTTGGTTGCTGACTTACGTTTCCAGAGAAGTTGTTGACTCTTTGACTCCAGTCTGTGTGCTCTTGTTCCAGTGTTTGCCTGATTCGGTGGAGGGCGGAACAGGGTTTAGCCAGAGGTGAACGGAGAAGCTGACTGCCACTCAGATTTCCTGCGGTACTTGAACGGGTCGTAGTGGAGATGAATCCTTTTCTCATTGTGAAGCTCAAACGATCTCTTGGGGAAAAGTAGATTCAAACCTCCAGTATAAATCCTTAGCTCAGTTTGAAGCTCAGATGATCCTTCCAGGGAGAAAATGTCTGAAACATCCAGTTTGCAGGATGACTTTCTGCCGAGAGGCAAAGACAAAAAACAAGATTAAGACTCAGGTTGACAAGAACTCAGTTTGACTCAGCAAAACTCAGCTTGGCTAGAGTACCCAAAACTGGCAAACACTCTGGCGTCGAGGTAGTGGCAGTCAGCAGCTTAAGAGCCCTCCGTTAACAAGGTAACCATCTGCAGGTGTGTGAGGAGGCGGACCAGAACCAGGCGCCTCCTGGTGGAGGAAGGGAAACAAACGCAGAAACACAAACACACAGACAGGAATCCTGACATTTTGGTGATGTGGGAGAGGTGGCATCCCGACACACAGGTAGATCAGGGGGAGCTGTTTTATTCATGAAATTAAAGAAAATTGGCTGCTCTTTAATTGAGTATGTGGACATTTCTCTAAGTTGTTAATTTTAGTCATAAAAAACAAATGTATTGTTATTATAATTTCAATCTAAACTATTTATGCTCAGTGGCGGCAGGTGGAGTTTTCTCAAAATTCAAAATAGACATATAATAACAAGCAATCAAACTATACTAAGTTATCATACCAGTATATTTATATGAATGCCGACAACAAAAAAACATTACAAAAATACTTTATAAAAACAAAATTTCATGTACAGGTTTAATTTTTGTACATAGATTTTGCCCTTCTGAGGCTTTGTGAAGGCAAATCTGTGTTTTGCATGGTCCACTATGGTGTCACAAACCTAAAAAAATAATGTACCAGATTAATAATGGAGAAGCTATTACTCAGCTTAAATTTTTCATATACAAAAAATATTTTCTGAGAATGTGTTTGTTTATGAGCAACTATACAAATTAACACACTCCTAGAAAAGTACACTAAATTATATTGTTTTCAATATACCGTAAATTCCGGACTATAAAGCGCACCTGATTACAAGCCGCACGCTCTAATTTTAGAAAGAAAATCAATTTTGGACTTTTAAAAGCCGCACCGGATTTTAAGCCGCAGGTTTCCCACATTGTATGAGATATTTACAAATAAAGATATTACACATGAGCATTTTTTAACGTTTGATTTAATCCGTATGATAAAAAAACAAATACGGTACATATTATGAAGGTTTTTGTTTTTTGTTTTTCAAACTACCTGTAACACATTTTAAAACACATGTGTCTGTAACACGCAAATAACGCTGCATGTGCCGGGACTTTTAATTGAACAACGCATTGAACAGAACATTGCAGCCGACCAGGAAAAGTCCTTAATCATTTTCTTCTTCCTCCTGCACACTAAAACCCTCAAAGTCCTCTTCCTCGGTGTCTGAGTGGAACAGCTTCAGGATGCTGTCGCTGACTTCAGTCTCATCCTTGTTGCTCTCACTTGAGCACTCGCGGTCCTCTTCATCCTGCAGCAGCCCAGCCTTCCGAAACCCGCCGGTGATGCTGGATGTTTTTACACGGCTCCACGCATTGAGAACCCACTGGCAGACATCGGTGAAAGATGCCCTTCGCATGCGGCCAGTTTTGATGAAGGATTTCTCGCCACTGGTCATCCACGTCTCCCACTCACTGCGCAGTGCCACTTTAAATGCACGGTTCACACTGATGTCCAGTGGTTGCAAATACTTGGTGGTGCCCCCAGGAATCACAGCTGCAAGTGAGTTTGTCCTCTTGATGGCAGCTTTTACAGAATCGGTAATATGGGCCCTCATGCTGTCCATCACGAGTAGTGCTTTTTTTTGATGAAAAAATCCCCCCGGACGCTTGCCATAGCACTCCGTAAGCCATTCCTTCATTAGGCTTTCTTCCATCCAGCCTTTCTTATTAACTTTCACCACGATTTCTTTTGGGATTTTTTCCTTTGGCATTGTCAGCCGCTTAAAAATCACCATGGGTGGAAGCTTTAGTCCGGATGCTGTGCAGCTCAGAACACAGGTGAAGTGCGTCCTCTCGTGACCCGTGGTTTTTACTGAGATGGACGAGTCACCTTTTTTATTTACAGTCCGCATGAGAGGCATGTCATAAGTCAAAGGTACTTCATCCATGTTTATAATTGTTGGGATCCTCAGGCTTGCCCACCAGAGGGCGCCAAGGATCCTCTTCTGCTCTTTGTTATTTTTCCTTAGGGCTGGAGTTACTGTTGGCATCTGGAGATTACCCTCTGCCTCCAGCAGAGTGCGCCGTGGGTCTTCTGGAGCTGGAACCTTCCAGCACACCTGATTTCCATGTACTCATCAGGAGACCTCCACTTTATAAGCTCCTGCCAGACCTTGCTTCCACGCCGCAGTGTTGATCTTAGTTGGTTAGCTTCCAGAGTCTCTGTTACAGATAGAATCTTGGTTGTCTCTAGTGTGAGATCAGATTTTAATCCCTCCTTTGTCTGTGTCTCACAGGAAACCTGTCTCTGGTCTGAAGCTCAGGAAGAGCTGCCTCACTGGAAACCTGTCTCTGGTCTGAAGCTCAGGAAGAGCTGCCTCACTGGAACCCTGTCTCTGGTCTGAAGCTCTGGGAGAGCTGCATCACAGGAAACCAGTCTTAAGCCTGAAGCTCTAGGAAAGCTTAACCTGCTAATCTGCCCTGGTGAGCCAACCTGAAGGTTCCTATGTGGAATCACCCTGTAGAATCCTATGTGGATATTCCCTGTTGTTCTCTGCAATGAGCTGGAAGCTCACCCTGAAGAATCCTTTGTGGATATTCCCTGTTGTTCTCTGCAATGAGCTGGAAGCTCGGCCTGAGCAATCCTATGTGGATATTCCCTGTTGTTTCTCTGCAGTGAGCTGAAAGCTCAGATCAAGGTCTGCCATGCTAAGCCTGAAGCTAGACGCTTAGCTTCCCATGAACTCTGCTAACCAACAGTCTCCAGTCCCAGTCAAGACTTCTGTGAACCAGTCCAAACCAGTTTCAGAACTTGTTTTATTCTCTGGTGTTCAGAACTTTAAATAAACCTTTGAACTTTTTCCCTGTCTCCTCCGTGTGTGTTCTGCATTTTGGGCTAGCTCTGATACCCATCATGACAGAACACTGCGGCCAACAAGCTAGCCCTGCAGAAACATCCTCAGACTCCTTCAATCGAGTTCTCCTTTTCTTCAAACAGTCCATAGATGACCTTTCCACCATTACTCCACCCCGTGAACGGATATCATCAGCTGACATCATTATCTCCGAGCTCAAGAAATATCCAGACCTCTTTAATAACCTTCAACTAGCCGGATACCTAGATCTCATTCATTGGAATATTGAGGACGCTTTTTCTAAATTATCATTCAAACAATCTCCACCTACCTCCAAATCCAAACCTTCATCTGCTGCTGCTGCTGGTTCGCCTCTGCCTTCTGCCTCGTCCAGGCGTAGGAACCTCCGCCGGGGCAAGAAAGCCACTCCTTCTCTGGCGGTTCTGCCTGACGCCTCCACTCCATCTCCGGTGGGTCAGTCCGACGCCTCCATCCTCCCTGTAGTCCAGCCAGCAGCAGTAATCAGTCCAACTACTCGCCAGGTCAGTTCCATCCGTCTCATCAGCCACCATTCAGATCAACAGTTAGGACCCTCAGTCAATAAACTCAAGTTTGGTTCATTAATTAAACCCCAAATAGCTAGACCTCCACGCCAGTCAGATCCAGGATCAGAACATAGTAGTAAATCTGTTTTCCTGTACTCGTTAGCCATCCAGTTTCCTTAGCCTCAGAGTCCGTTAGCATACCGTTTCCTGTAGCCTCAGAATCTGTTAATTTTCTAGATTCAGCTGACACATCTGTTCCTTTAGTTTCCGAACCCGGTTGTGTTTCAGTTCCCCTAGCTTCAGAACCAGAAATCATTTCAAGAACTCTAGTTTTTCAGCCCGTTAGCTGTTCAGATTCCCCAGCGTCAGAACCCGGAAGTAATACCGTGCTTCCTGTTTCGGAGACAATTAGTTTTTCTGCGTCTCCGGCCTCAGAACCCTTGCCAGTTAATGCTCCCCACATTCAAGAGTTAGACCTCTGGGATTTTTATTATGGGGACAGAGATGATCTCTTCCCTTTCAGGTCACCTCATTTCTCTCTCAGCCAGCCAGATCTAGCGTCCGAATCCATTAGCAAACCAGTTAGTTCCACTTCTAAGCCTGTTAGCAATCCAGCTAGCCTAGAACCTGAACCCTCTTGTACACCAGATAACTCGTTGCCAGAATCAGTCTGTGAACCTGTTTGACCAGCTTCTAAGACTCCCCTGCGCAAGAAACGGCGTCGCCTTAAGTCAGCTCTGTGCCGTCTAGAGACCCCTGGGTCAGCTCTGTGCCGTCCAGAGACCCCTGAGTCTGCTCTGTGCCGTCCAGAGACCCCTGAGCCTGCCCTGTGCCGTCCAGAGACCCCTGAGCTTAAACTTATGAGGGCTTCAGAATTTGGAGTTGGTGAAAATATGCCTCCAAGAGCCTCTCAGCAGGGGCCACAAACCGCCAAGAGCCTCTACAGATGCTTCAAGCCACCTCAGAGACTGAACATGTGCATCCATCGGTGGTTTCTCCAGTTCCTGAGGTGGAACCACAGTCGGTGGTTTCTCCAGTTCCTGAGGTGGAGCCACAGTCGTTGGTTTCTCCAGTTCCTGAGGTGGAACCACAGTCGGTGGTCTCTCCAGTTCCTGAGGTGGAACCACAGTCGGTGGTCTCTCCAGTTCCTGAGGTGGAACCACAGTCGGTGGTCCCTCCTGATCCTGAGGTGGAACCACTGTCGGTGGTTTCTCATGTTCCTGAGTTGGAGCCACAGTTGGTGGTCGCCCCTGTTCCTGACCGGGAGCCGCAATCGGCGGGCTCCCCTGTTCCTGACCGGGAGCCGCAATCGGCGGGCTCCCCTGTTCCAGACCCGGAGCCGCAATCGGCGGGTTCCCCTGTTCCAGACCCGGAGCCGCAGTCGGCGGGCTCCCCTGTTCCAGACCCGGAGCCGCTGTCGGCGGGCTCCCCTGTTCCAGACCCGGAGCCGCTGTCGGCGGGCTCCCCTGTTCCAGACCCGCAGTCGGCGGTCTCCTCAGAGCCTGCTCCAGAGCCGCAGTCGGCGGTCTCCTCAGAGCCTGCTCCAGAGCCGCAGTCGGCGGTCTCCTCAGAGCCTGCTCCAGAGCCGCAGTCGGCGGTCGCCACAGAGCCTGTTCCTGAGCCGCCGAAGAGGGGACGGGGTACCCCGTGGGGGTACCTACTGAAGGTTGGGCGTCATCCTCCTGAGAAGCTGCTTCGCCTCCGGCCCCGCGGCCGGCCCCCAAAGCGTCGGTTTCGCCGCCGACCCCGTGGCAGACCCCCTGAGCGTCAGCTTCGCCTCCGACCCCGCAGCCGGCCACCTAAGACTCTGCTCCGTTGCCGGATCCTCGACCGGCCTCCAGAACCTCTGCCATGCCTCCGGCCCGGCGGTGGTCCCCCTAAGACGCTGCTTCGTCTCCAGCCCTGCGGTCGGCCTCCTGAGCATCTGTCTCGCCTCCGGCCCAGCGGTAGGCCCCCTGAGAATCGGTCTCGCCTCCGTCCCAACGTTCGACCTCCTGAGCATTTGCTTCGCCTCCGGCCCCGCTGCCGGCCCCACGGCCGGCCACCTGAGACTCTGTCCCGCTGCCGGTCCCTCGGCCGGCCACCTGAGACTCTGTCCCGCTGCCGGTCCCTCGGCCGGCCACCTGAGACTCTGTCCCGCTGCCGGTCCCTCGGCCGGCCACCTGAGACTCTGTCCCGCTGCCGGTCCCTCGGCCGGCCACCTGAGACTCAGTCCCGCTGCCGGTCCCGTTGTTTTTGCCCTCCTGGCCTGTTTTCCCCTTCGCCCACTCTGGGTGGGTTGTTTTTTGTTTTCTGGACTTTGTTTTTTGTTCCTGGCCCTCTTTGCCTTAATGCCCCCTCCGCCCACCCTGGGTGGGTTGTTTTTTGTTTTCTGGACTTTGTTTTTTGTTCCTGGCCCTCCTTGCCTTAATGCCCCCTCCGCCCACCCTGGGTGGGTTGTTGTTGTTTATTTTTTTTTGGACTTTTTCAGGGGGCGTCTGGAATCCGCCCTTGAGGGGGGGGGGGCTCTGTTGGGATCCTCAGGCTTGCCCACCAGAGGGCGCCAAGGATCCTCTTCTGCTCTTTGTTATTTTTCCTTAGGGCTGGAGTTACTGTTGGGATCTGGAGATTACCCTCTGCCTCCAGCAGAGTGCGCCGTGGGTCTTCTGGAGCTGGAACCTTCCAGCACACCTGATTTCCATGTACTCATCAGGAGACCTCCACTTTATAAGCTCCTGCCAGACCTTGCTTCCACGCCGCAGTGTTGATCTTAGTTGGTTAGCTTCCAGAGTCTCTGTTACAGATTGAAACTTGGTTGTCTCTAGTGTGAGATCAGATTTTAATCCCTCCTTTGTCTGTGTCTCACAGGAAACCTGTCTCTGGTCTGAAGCTCAGGAAGAGCTGCCTCACTGGAACCCTGTCTCTGGTCTGAAGCTCTGGGAGAGCTGCATCACAGGAAACCAGTCTTAAGCCTGAAGCTCTAGGAGAGCTTAACCTGCTAATCTGCCCTGGTGAGCCAACCTGAAGGTTCCTATGTGGAATCACCCTGTAGAATCCTATGTGGATATTCCCTGTTGTTCTCTGCAATGAGCTGGAAGCTCACCCTGAAGAATCCTTTGTGGATATTCCCTGTTGTTCTCTGCAATGAACTGGAAGCTCGGCCTGAGCAATCCTATGTGGATATTCCCTGTTGTTTCTCTGCAGTGAGCTGGAAGCTCAGATCAAGGTCTGCCATGCTAAGCCTGAAGCTAGACGCTTAGCTTCCCATGAACTCTGCTAACCAACAGTCTCCAGTCCCAGTCAAGACTTCTGTGAACCAGTCCAAACCAGTTTCAGAACTTGTTTTATTCTCTGGTGTTCAGAACTTTAAATAAACCTTTGAACTTTTTCCCTGTCTCCTCCGTGTGTGTTCTGCATTTTGGGCTAGCTCTGATACCCATCATGACAATAATTTAATTTGGCCCGATGGAATGCTCCGCTATCTTTGTTTGGGTGAAAGTACGGAAGAGAGCGAGTTTTTCCTCATAGTCGGGAGGGAGCTGCTGACACAACGTCGTGCGCACCCGGACCACCAGGCCTTTTCGTTTCATAAATCTGAAACACCACGATGGCCCACCTCTGAAATCTTGAATTTTCATGTCGGTGGCTATTTCTTTAGCCTTCAGCCTGATCTGCACGGTGGATACACCGCGGCATCCCGCTCGCTGTGTGTTCACCCAGTCTTCAAGACAGTTTTCAAGCTCCGGCCACCAGCTATGATTACCTCTGAAAGCTTTCGTGGTCTTTTTGCACCGAGTCAGTTCCTCACGCTGTTGTCTCCACCATCGACTCATTTATCCCAAAATGACGTGCAGCAGCTCGATTTCCGTTTTCAATCGCCAGATTTATTGCCTTTAATTTAAAAGCGGCATTGTATGCTTTTCTTCGAGTATCCATGTTGAGGGTCAGTATGAATGACTGATTTACAAGACTGCAAATAACAGTGAAAGTGAGAATTATGTATCACACAATTTCATTTGACCTCTCTGAATATCCATCAATTTTATTGGTCTGTTTTTCGCGCCATGAAAAAAAAAAAATTTATTAGCCGCACTGTATTATAGGCCGCAGTGTTCAAACAGCGGGAAAAAAGTAGCGGCTTATAGTCCGGAATTTACGGTAAGTCCCAGATTGTTCATGTTTCTTTGCCATTTCTAAAAACTGCTTTAAATCATTCCTACCTGTCTTTATCCATGCTGGGTCAGATCCTGACGTTTGGAAAAAAGGAGGCAGGAAAGCACAATAAAGCGTTAGCCTCGCTGCATGCAGCTAGTCAAGCCTTGTAACCAGCTCCTGGAAAAAGACTCAATGTACGGTCTCCATCTGAACTGCTGATTCATTTAGATTTTTGGCTGATCAGGTCCAAACGGTTTCACCTTAAGCTTCTCTTGGTAAGTTTGCTTTAAGGGATTTCACTTCTGTTACTCAACCTGTCAATCTGCCACAATACAACGGTGATAAAAGTTCCTGTCAGCTTGGGGTGCACCTCCTCTGGGCCCCAAGCTGCCCTATACTTCGGTATTGCAGAAAAGCTACTACGCATGTACAACTTTTAACAAGATTCAATCTGACGATGAACAAAACAGCTTTACATAGATTAAATATTTATCTTGTACATCTAAAAATTATATTAATATATTTTGAAATATTATAATTTCCATTTTATTTGTTTTTTTATGCTTTAATTAGGGGCACTGGGTGGGTGGGGTGGTGCCCTGGCACCCTCTATTGACCAGCCGCCAATCTTTATTCTAAGTATATGGAGTTGCTGCCTCAGTTTATTTTGCTTTTTGCTTCTTTTGTAGTATTTGCATGTAAAGTTGTGCTGATTTTATTGAATCTGTTTATTCCATTTATAAAAAAAGCGATTAATTTGATTGTGCATGAAATTAGAAATATTAGATCCAATATTTAGTAAAAGATAAGGTAAAATCAAAAGAGTCCTTACACTTTTCAAATATAGAATTGTAGGATTTCAAACAAGTTGTCGCTTAATTTTCCTGAAAGCTTCACAAAATGAATGCACTCATCGAAAACTTTTAAATAATTGGGAGACATTCTTATAAAATAGATTTAGACCAGTTAGACCAGTTAGAGATGTGCGTGCCGCCATGAGCCATGAACAAGGATCAATATTTGCTGTGCTTTATAGGACTCTTGTAACAGGAATCAGGATATGAAATGGAGACATGACACTGTTGCCCTGAGAAGGTCTGTTGTGATAAATCCTGACAAACAGCAGAGCAGCACTGCTGTCAACCTGATCAAGACTGCATATCAGTGGGTTGATGCCTGGGTCACAGAGTACACATTAAATGGTCTGTGTTCCTGATGAGAGGTGGAAATGTGCTCTTAAAGCAGCAGCTCCATTAGACCTTAATAAGGACAGATTATGCGCCCAGGTAAAAAAAAAAATGTTCCCATCATTTTGAAAGAGAATTGTTAAAAGATAATAAGAGAAACGATCATCCTGGTGATATCAATTGGCCTACTCATATTAATGTGTGGCAGGTCGCATTAGCTCAGTTTGCACTGTCCTTTTCACATCTTTATTGCAACTTAACTCCCATTTAAATGGCATGTGTCAAGCCCTGTGTGGATGTGTGCAGGTACTTGAAAAGGTCAGCTGCTTTATGCAATGAGCATTGCCTTTTCAAATAAATCTGAGGTACAACAGCTGCTAACAAAATGTATCATTCTAGATTCTTTGTGCAAAGTTTTATATCAGATTATGTTTCTTTCGTTTGCTCTTTTCCACTTAAATTCTCCCTGTTGTTTTCTGAGATTAACTCTCGGGAATTTCCTCCTTTTTCTTTCACAGATGCTCGGCTGGAAGTCAATTGATCCACTTTAGCTACAGATCAGTCACTGGTGTGCCCTTTCAAGCAGGCTCTCAAATCCATTTCCTACAGTGCTGTGCTGGGCTGTTGTATAGGAGCACGGTTGCCACAGTTACACACCCATGTTTCAAAGCCAGGGGACAGCGTATTATCTTACATGGGTATTTATTCCTAAAACCTTGGCATTTCCACCACAAATTCTAGACTCTTGTGCAGTTGATTCATTAAACTAAAGCTGAATTGGAAAAAAAAATGACAGGGGACAGTAATGAAGTGACATTTAACAGCATAACTATGTTTATACTTACATAAAAACATTTGTCAGATGACATGTTTACTGTACTACAGAAGTGCTTATTTTAACTTGAAATCCAGCCAACCCACACAGTCCCTGACAAATTCATATATAAAACCCTCTTGTTTTGGAATGAAAATTAGGCATTTCTTATCAAAGTGCATAAAAAAACAGATGACTTTACTGAGAAAAACATTTGAGATATGACAGAAACTATACAGTTAATAGGTTGATCTTTAATCAAGCATCTTTCCCACTGAATAAAGCTGGTCTGTTTCTATAAAAACTGCTGTAAATCACTGATGGGAAAATAGTTTTATCATATGACAGTGCTAGGGTTTTCTTTGGCTTGCTTTAGATTCAGAAACTCAACCACACTTGATTAGCCTAACTGCACCCCCATCCCACCCCGCTCTGCTCGCTGCCTGGCGAAGCAGAGCAGCGGCTTTTATGTGGTAGATGGAGTTAATTTCCTGGCTGGAAATATTGACTGCACTCACCTAGGTACAGAAGTCATGCTCAGCATGTTTTGCAGAAACAGAGCATGCCTCTTGCTGATGCCCAGCATGGTCCTGGTATTGTCCTTTGTTCAATCACTCGCCTGTTTGCTATAAACCTGCACAGAACTGCTCCACTTTGACTGTGGGGTTTGAAGTGTCCAAGCAGTCAAGTACAGGTTACCAGTCCATAAACATTCTATTCATCCAGCCTTTTACTTTTCATTGGGTAATTTATTATGAAGTTTACATTACAAAACTGCACCCTTAAAACAGATTGGTCAATACAACAAAAATATAAAAAATGGTTGAATTCGACCAATATGGTGGGTAGTTATGTGTCTGTGGCAGGAAGAGGTATAGGCTGGACCTGCTGGCGGGGTGATTGCAAGTGGGCCAATAGCGCCAGAGGGCGCTCAGTATAAAAGCAGAGGTGAGCTCCAGTCTGAGACTCGTTGTTTGCTGTGGACACGTCGCGCACCGCGCTTCCGTGTTGAGCCGTCTGTGCGCAGAGTACAGGTGAGGTTGGCTGGCTGCGTACTTATAACTGCTTGTATATTGTAGTCATAGAGCCTTTTATCAGCAGAAACGTACGGGCGTATTTACCTCCACGTTTGATCGTGGGTGAGGTGGTTCCTGCAATAAGAGCCGACATTTGAGCGTTCCCATTTGGGTACAAGTGAGGAGAGCTTGGCCTGATCGGTAGGTGGACTCGGTGACAAATCTTGTGATCTATTCCTTTGTTTTAAACTATTATTGTTGTTTAGGAATCTCCACGGATCATCACACTTAATGCTGCTGCTTTGTTTGGATTGAATTACCGCTTACTTAGCGGTCAAGCTCGGCGTGTGGGACACACCCCCCACCCCTCTTCCGACATCAGGACAAGGAGAGGCTGATCGCACTGATTTCGGATTGACTTGGGCCAGATTGCTCATTTTGTTGTGCTTGTCAAGCACAAGGACTTTTGATGGTTTTATCTACATATTTTTATCTTTTATTGCCTGTATTTTAACGATTGATTTTTTTTCTTTCTACTTTCTTTAGACCGCCGGTGGTGCGCTCGGGTCTGGATGCGGCGTCCCTTTTTGGTGTGACTGCAGTGATTAGCATCAATAGGTGGAGGGAATAACAGAGAGTGGGTGACTTCACGGGTGTTTGCTTTGATTTCTTTGTTTTGGAGCCTACCATCCAGGACCCGACTGTACCCACCGGTAAGCCTAGTTGGTTCTATTTTGTGAATTTTCTTTTGTTCAGATACAGGTATTTATTTTTTTATTTTATTCTTTGTAATAAATTATTAGTGTCTTGAAACTTGTCTCTTGCTCATTGCAAAACCGGACCTGCGTCCCTTTATTAATTCCTGGGTGAAAACCCCAGGTGGCGTTGTTGGCAACACTTAAAATTGTATAGTCCAAGCCCCTGAATGCCACATTTGGCGTTGCTGGTAGGACTTGTTTTTGCAAATTTAAGCGGAGACTGTTTCGAGTGTGTTTATTTATTTATTTTTTTTAATCTGTTTTATTGATTGTTTGGCAAAGCAGCAGCTGGTTAAGTAGTGGTGTTTTAATTTTTAACTTGTTTTTTTCTTCTCTCTCCTGTGTTTTTGGAGGCTGGCATAATTGTATCACCGCTTTGCGTGCCAGAGTTCAGTTATGGAGGCAGAAATGCAGGACCTGAAAAGCTTAATTGTTCAGTTGAGAGCTGAAAATGAGAAATTGCGTCAAGAACAGGCGGCAGCCAGGCCTGGACCTAGTGCTGCACAATCTACAGCCGGGTCATCTTCTGATGCAAGCCCTTCTACAACGGAGAGGTTTGTTTTTGTGCCACGTGATAGGAAATGCCCCATGTTTAGAGGGAAAGGAGGCATTGGGCTAACTGAGTGGCTTGAGGAAGTACAGGCCTGCATGAGGGTACGTCATTTGTCCCCAGCTGATCAGGCCTTCTTTTTATTTGATCATTTAGAGGGAGAGGCACGCGATGAAATAAAGTTTCGACCTACCACAGAGCGTGAAGATCCCACTAAAATTATGGCTATTTTAAAAGAATTGTATGGGTGTTATGAATCCTATGTGGCCCTGCAGGAGGCATTTTTCTCTCGCCGTCAGCGGGATGGTGAAACGCTGCAGGAGTTTTCGCTGGCTCTAATGAGTCTTATGGAGGCTGTAAAATCCCGTGCTCCTAGAGATTTTCAAAATGCAGAATCATTGCTGCGTGATCAATTTGTCGAGCATGTGAGTGATGGGGCTCTTCGTCGTGAGTTAAAGCAGTTTGTGCGCGGGAAGCCAACAGCCGCCTTGCTTAAGGTTAGGGCAGAGGCACTTCGCTGGGAGCGTGAGGTGCGACCAAGTAGTGTACTCGGTTTAAAATCTTCTGCACCTTTAGCATTTGGTTCGCAGTATGGTGTGCAGAGCTGCCCTCAAGGGGTGATTAGTTCACACAACACCTCTGAACTGGGTCAACTGAGGAGCATGTTGCAGCAACAGCAGTCACAGCTTGATCAACTTACCCAGAGTATAGCTCGCTTGCAAAAACCCAGCCAGCAGGGCCGTTCTCGGGACTCCATTATCTGTAGACGTTGCCAGAAAGCTGGTCATTTTGCTAGGGATTGTGATGGGGTTCGGGTTCCGGTACGAGCTTCTGAGAAATCACCTCAGGCGGCGGAAAACTCTCTCCCACCGAGTCGCTGAGCCACGATTCGGGTGGGGTAGTTATCGGCTCTAGCGGTGGGGTTTTTCAGGAAGGTTCTAATCTGGTGTCATCGTGTCCACACATGGCTGTGAGCATGGGTGGAGTCAAAGTTCCTTGTTTGGTAGACACTGGCTCTATGGTGTCTACAGTTACCGAGAGTTTTTTTACTCAATATTTTGAGTTGTGGGGTCAGGAGAAACTGCAGTCTTGTCATTGGCTTCAGCTTAGAGCTGCCAATGGCCTTGCTATTCCCTACATAGGCTATTTGGAGCTGGATATTGAACTTTGTGGTAAGATGGTTCCTCAGTGTGGGGTATTGGTGGTCAAAGATCCTCCTTGTGGCGTATCATCACAGGCTCCCGGTGTTTTGGGGATGAATGTGATTAGTCGCTGTTATGGTGAGCTTTTTAAGCATCATGGTTCAACTTTGTTTAACTCACCTGCTGTTTCCAGAGCTCCAGAGTCCATTAAACAGGCCCTCCATAGATGCCATCATGCCACCACTCAACCTCCAGATGACGGTAAAGTAAAAGTGTGTGGTAAGAAGGCTCACTATATTCCTGGTGGCACACTGAAAACTATACCAGCCACTTGTTCAGATAGCTATTCAGGTAAAGCTGTTTTGTTTGAGTCTTTGGATTCCAGCCTTCCTGCTGGGCTCCTTATTTCACCTTCTTTGGTCCAGGTCACAAGGGGAACTGCTTATATCCCCATTGTGAATGTGGGAATCACAGATGTGGTTTTACACCCTCGTACCTGTATTGGTACATTGAGTTCTGTTCATGTTGTCAGCTTACCTGCAGGTGTCCAAGCAGTATCGTCAGAAATTGCCTCTATGGGAGAGAAAATTGTTGCTCCTTCAGTCCATGAGCAAATAGATGCATTGGAGGTGACTGGACTGTCAGCTGAAGAACAGGGTCGGGTAAGAGCTTTACTTAAGGATTATGGCTCAGTCTTTTCTGCACATGATGGCGATTTGGGGTGTACTAATTTAGTCACCCATGATATCCCTCTTTTGGATGACACACCAGTTAAACAGCGTTACAGACGCATACCTCCTTCTGAGTATGAGGCAGCTAAAGAACATATTCACAAATTGCTAGAGGCACAAATAATTAAGGAAAGCAGCAGCCCATATGCTAGTCCTATTGTGCTGGTTAAAAAGAAGGATGGGACTTTGCGCATGTGTGTTGATTATAGGCAATTGAATGCTAAAACCAGAAAAGATGCCTTTCCCCTTCCTCGTATAGAGGAGTCCTTGGATGCATTAGGTGGGGCACGCTGGTTTTCCCCGTTGGATTTGGTGAGTGGATATAATCAGGTGCCAGTATCGGAGGCAGATCAGCCTAAAACCGCATTTTGCACTCCATTTGGCCTCTTTGAATGGACTCGTATGCCCTTTGGCCTCTGCAATGCACCCAGCACCTTCCAAAGGTTGATGCAGCGGCTATTTGGTGACCAGCAGTGTAAAAGTCTTCTGTTGTACCTGGATGACATTGTTGTCTTTTCCTCCACATTCCAACAACACCTGGAGAGGCTGGAGGTGGTTTTGAGTCGGCTTCAGGGAGAAGGTCTTAAAGTAAAGTTAAATAAATGTGCATTCTTTAAGCCAGAGGTGCATTATCTGGGACATGTCATCTCCGCGGAGGGTGTTGCAACTGACCCCAGTAAGACGGAAGTGGTTGCCAACTGGCAGCCCCCCACCACAGTTTCTGGGCTGCGATCATTTTTAGGGTTCGCTAGCTATTATCGCCGCTTTGTGGAGGGCTTTGCAAAGCTAGCTGCCCCTCTTCACAGGTTGGTTGCAGAACTAGGGGGCACCAGGTCAAGGAAGCAGAGTGACCAGAGCACCATACCTGGTTGGACAGAGGACTGTCAACGTAGTTTTGACGAACTGAAAGCCAGATTGACAACTGCACCAGTATTGGGTTATGCAGATTTTTCACTTCCTTTCATTTTGGAGGTAGATGCAAGTTATGGTGGTTTGGGAGCAGTGCTTTCACAAGAACAAGGAGGCAGGGTGAGGCCCATAGCTTATGCAAGCCGTGGGTTAAGACCTACAGAACGCAACATGCTGAATTATAGCTCCATGAAGCTGGAGTTTTTAGCACTTAAATGGGCTATGACTGAAAAATTCCGGGATTACCTTTTGGGCCATAAATGTGTTGTCTTCACTGACAATAATCCATTGAGCCATTTGGCTTCGGCCAATTTGGGAGCAACGGAGCAGCGTTGGGCTGCCCAGCTGGCTTTATTTGACTTTGAACTCAAATATCGTTCTGGCAGAACTAACAGGAATGCTGATGCTTTATCAAGACAGCATCCTGTTGGTGTACAAGATTTGGAAATTATGGTTCCTGGTACAGCTCTCCCTGAGCCCTTGAGAGAGGTTCTTCAAGGGAAGAAAAGGGAGGTTACTCAAGAGGCTGTTATGGCCTTGCCTAACCATACCATCTCTGAAATCAGTGTTTTCCAGCAAGCTGACCCAACCATCCAGGAGTTCTTGGTTTTCTGGAGGCGGAAACGGCGTCCAACTGCAGATGAACGGCAGCAGGTATCTCAGCAGGTCCTGGTGCTACTTAGACAATGGGACAAGCTAGTGGAGGAGGATGGTGTTTTGTACCGGCAAGTGTTCAAACCTGCTGCAAACCTTTGAAGATGAGATGTCAGGTGATGAGGATATGTATGTTTTGGTGAGTAGCCATCCTCCTGCTCCAACAGTGGTGCAGGCTAACCAACCTTTTCAGTCAGGGGATCCACTACCTCAGTTGCCAGGTCCATCAGGCATTGTTACTCATGGGGGAGTAGCATTTTCTGGTCATTCACCTGGTCCGTCTAGGGCTGACAGTGAACCAGTTTTGCGGCGGTCAGCAAGGACAACTGCAGGCCAGCATTCTAATATTAACCGTCTTCCCAGACCAGCAGGTGAAGCTCCACCGGCTGTAAACTCTCCTGATCCTACAGCTAACTCTATTTTTGTCCTATTTAGACCATGGAATTGAGTCGTCGGGACAACGACACAAAAGGGGGGGTAGAATGTGGCAGGAAGAGGTATAGGCTGGACCTGCTGGCGGGGTGATTGCAAGTGGGCCAATAGCGCCAGAGGGCGCTCAGTATAAAAGCAGAGGTGAGCTCCAGTCTGAGACTCGTTGTTTGCTGTGGACACGTCGCGCACCGCGCTTCCGTGTTGAGCCGTCTGTGCGCAGAGTACAGGTGAGGTTGGCTGGCTGCGTACTTATAACTGCTTGTATATTGTAGTCATAGAGCCTTTTATCAGCAGAAACGTACGGGCGTATTTACCTCCACGTTTGATCGTGGGTGAGGTGGTTCCTGCAATAAGAGCCGACATTTGAGCGTTCCCATTTGGGTACAAGTGAGGAGAGCTTGGCCTGATCGGTAGGTGGACTCGGTGACAAATCTTGTGATCTATTCCTTTGTTTTAAACTATTATTGTTGTTTAGGAATCTCCACGGATCATCACACTTAATGCTGCTGCTTTGTTTGGATTGAATTACCGCTTACTTAGCGGTCAAGCTCGGCGTGTGGGACACGCCCCCCACCCCTCTTCCGACATCAGGACAAGGAGAGGCTGATCGCACTGATTTCGGATTGACTTGGGCCAGATTGCTCATTTTGTTGTGCTTGTCAAGCACAAGGACTTTTGATGGTTTTATCTACATATTTTTATCTTTTATTGCCTGTATTTTAACGATTGATTTTTTTTCTTTCTACTTTCTTTAGACCGCCGGTGGTGCGCTCGGGTCTGGATGCGGCGTCCCTTTTTGGTGTGACTGCAGTGATTAGCATCAATAGGTGGAGGGAATAACAGAGAGTGGGTGACTTCACGGGTGTTTGCTTTGATTTCTTTGTTTTGGAGCCTACCATCCAGGACCCGACTGTACCCACCGGTAAGCCTAGTTGGTTCTATTTTGTGAATTTTCTTTTGTTCAGATACAGGTATTTATTTTTTTATTTTATTCTTTGTAATAAATTATTAGTGTCTTGAAACTTGTCTCTTGCTCATTGCAAAACTGGACCTGCGTCCCTTTATTAATTCCTGGGTGAAAACCCCAGGTGGCGTTGTTGGCAACACTTAAAATTGTATAGTCCAAGCCCCTGAATGCCACATGTCCAAGCAATCTTTTGGTCAAAACAAACAATCTATAATGTTATTGCTTTTAAACAATGTATACAGGTAAAAAGGCAAACCAATACCAATTGGTCACTTTGACCAAAATATTGGTTAATAACATTGAAACCAGAACCAGGGTTTGAACCATCAATTCTTTGATTGATCAGTTAGTTTCTGACCAATACGTTGGTTAAGAACCAAACTTGTTTTAACCAACTAGATTGGTTAATTTTCCTACCAATCCATTCTTAGAGTGTGAGATCAACAAAAACTTGCTAATTGGTTATGTTATGTGCTCAGAGAATAAGTCTTTCAATTAGGTCAAAGGAAGAAATACTGCAAGGTTAAAAGCTCAGAACTACTGTGTTCAGAAGAATAATTATCTTTATTCATCATTGTGACTTTGTACATTCCAATAAAATGTGTCCTTTGTATTCACACACCCCTTAGGGAGCAGTGGGCTTCCACAGAGCTGCATCGAGGGAGCATTCTGGGGCGTAGGGTCTTGCTCCAGGATCCATAGTGGCAATGTGTGGGATTTGAACCATGGAAATTGCAGCCTTCCCAGGAAACACACTCTGCTCTACCACAGAGTAAGACTGGGATAGAGTAGGAAAAGCTTAAGGATCCATTCTCAGGAATCCAGCACATTCATTAATCAGTCCGTTGTCTCAACATGCTTATAGGGTTAAAAGGGTGACTTGTACCCATCTCCAGCAGTCATTGCAACGGAGACCAGGTACACCCTTGGCAGGTCTTATCCAGTATATGATCATCTTTATTATTTAACAAAACAACAAGGGCACTTGTTTCACCTCTCATTTAAAAGGGAGATTAAATTTTGTGCATAGATTAGGTTTTTCATACTGCAGACCAGGGTTTCTTAAAGAGTAGTTTGTTAAGGGGGACAAAGACACCAAGTCAGATGGTTCTTCTTAATCATTTTAATCATTCAATCATTTAAATGTGATCCATAAGGTGTATTTGGATGGCAAAAATATATCAAGATTGTATAAAATTCAAACTGGAAGGATTTCTTCTGCAACCAATCATGATCCTGTGCTCTAGCCAATCAGCACAAATCCATGCCTTCACATAAGCCAATCACTGTCTGGGACATCCTCACTTCCTCCTACTCTCTTTATCCACCTTCTGAATTAAATCAGTTTCACTGGACAGCTCTCCTCAATCTCCAGCCTCCATTATAAAACCAGTGTCATACTCTGGGGGGATATACGTCTCCAACCTAGATCTGCTTACCAAGAAATAAATTCAGCATCTACGTCTTCTGCTATGGTTTGGACAAATGCTTATTTCTTGCTTCATGTCATATAAAACATTCTGCTTGCTGCCTTTTCTCCATGTCAGTCTCCCCAGGTTGAGTTTCCCATGAAATTGTGGTTCTGCTTCTCTGACTGTGACTAACTGGATGTGCTCTCTTCGTCCTCTGACATGGGAGCTGACTTGGGGCTCGTCTGCCTGGCTGTGTGTTTCCTGGACTGGGCCGCATTTTACAGTTGCCTTTTTTATCTCTGCTTCTTTCTGTGTCTCTGCTTCTGTCTCCTTGAACCCCAGTCGGCCTCGGCAGATGGCCGCTCACACTGAGCCTGGTTCTGCTGAAGGTTTCTTCCTGTTAAAAGGGAGTTTTTCCTCTCCACTGTCGCTACAAGCATGCTTAGTGTGAGGGATTGCCTTTGAGTTGATGAGTCAATGCAATCAACTTGTTTTTCTTAGATAGAAAACTTTGAATCTGAAGTGCCTTGAGATGACGTGTTGTGAATTGGCGCTGTAGAAATAAATTGAATTGAGTTAGTTTGATATATAAATGAATTGCTTTATAAACAATAAAGAAATATTTTTTTATATATATTCATTAATTTGTCTAAGAAAAATATTTAATATACTATTATGTTCTAAATTTACAGACAAGTAAACAATTCAGTCTCCAAAGAAAGAGTTTGAAGGAGACTGAAATACATTCAATATAAAATGCATTAATACATTTTATATTAAAAAATTAAGTGGTTAAAAAAATTCAATAATTTCACTTAAATATGTGTATCTTATTACACTTAAATCTATTTAAGTGTAACTGCCTAACTTAATATGTATAAATAAATATAGAAATAATTTTTATTTTGGGAAGACTTGCTTTAAAGTAGTTACCAGAAAGACTACAGCCCCTGACTAGCACCTCTTTTGTCCTTTGATTAGGGTCCATCTTAAAGTAGGCTTTGTTATAGCTGCACATGGAACCAGACAGTCACAGACATACGAAGATTATTACTGGAGTCGGTTCACCTCTCATTAAAAAAGGATTCATCAGCTCTGGAAGTGGGTCAGAGTTTCAGGCTCATAAGGTGCTATTGCCAAAACAAACAGGAAAAATGGCTTTGTAATTTTTAAAGGTGTTTTCCACAAAACTAATTATTTTGCTAAAGTAGGATTTGAATTTTCATAATTCAATTTTACTCTTCTGAGAGAAAGGCCTAATAATACCTGGATCAGAGAAAACGATTCTTCAATTTGAATTTTACTCAGAGACTTTTGTGTTCAAATAGCCACTTTTCTTTTTATTTTACTCATTCTCCAGTCTCAGGACTGAAGGATCATATATTGTAAAAATCATGAACATTTATCACAAAAAAACGTAATTAGCTGTCATATTGCATGCATAGTTGTGGGATATAAATTTAAAAGATCAGGTATTTTAACAGGAACTAAGAGTAGCTCTTCAAAATTCCAAGATGATTTTTCCAATTAGAGAAAAACTAAAGGAAAGACGATTAAAAAAGTTAACATCTTTGATATTGCCCATTCAACTGATTTCCTGAGTGTTGAGAACTTTATGGGTGCTATAATTCGTAATTAGAATTATAGCACCAATTTTAAACACATTTCTCTTCATAACTAATATATCTCTGAAAGGAAAACCTAAAAATATCCAAAAGGTTAACACTGTTTGAAACTTATTAAAACCCAGTAAAATCATAGAGAAAACTTGACAGAGCTTCAAATCCTAAGGAGTATATATTTAAACTTGCTAAATATTAACAAGTTTGTAACCTGACATACTGTACCCTACTGACATCCGAATTCACATTTTTTGTGCTTTTAGTTGAATTGCTCTATCAAAGCAGTTAAGTAGAGAGGATTCTACATTACTCTTCATATAACTGGTATATCTGAGGGAAAAACAGCTTCAGGTATATCAGTGATCAAAAAGCTGAACAAATAAAGCATACAATATTTTATATTTATTTTATATAATTATTTATATCATCCTGAAAGTAAAGGTAGTAAAATTACAATGAAAGTGGCTGGAGCTCTTTTTGTTGGGTTTAACACAGCTGCTTGGCAGGGAGGTGGATAGAAAGTTTCAACATAACAATATCGTGAAAATTATACTACAATATGTAAAGGTGATATTTGTAGCATTGCTGCAGTTCATACTGTATGATTAAAGTAAATTCAAATATAAAATTTGAAATTGCCACCTTGTTACATTAACATCAACGTACAAGTTACTGGTACCAGTGGTATTTGAAATAAGTTAAAGAGTATTTCAGCAATTTGTGAGCAAAAAAAATAATAATAACGATAACAATAAGCATCTTCCCATAGAAATGCAGCACATTGTTTAAGGCTGGAGTGTCAGGACAAACACGATAAGGGCCCCTAAGGAAAAGGGGCCTTGGGTTTAGATGAAAATAGAAGCCTTTGCAATTTGGCCTTGCTTTTGTTGAGCTAGTGGTGACATGACGGGTAGAGAGCGAGATTAGTGTCAGGGGTTATCGTTCTCGATTGACTTGATTTTGGCATTATAACTAAACTCTCAACTATCATTATTACAAACCCATTTTTCATATTTTTAAAAGTAGCATTCGCTAAGCTTACAGAAAATAGATAAAGAATCAGTTGAGTACATATAGTGTCTAGGCTTGACCTTGATTTAGCAACACCATGCCTATGAGGGTAACATAACTCTTAAGTGACATACTATCCACACTGAGACACTTGAGTCAACAATGTGAGGTAAAGACATCATCATACATCAACCCTTTGTTTATCAAGTAAAGGTTTGGCCACAAACTGGCTCCCTGGATAAATGCGGCCCCTTTAGAGCACATACAGCTCATCAGCAGACAGCTGTGCTCTGACATGGCTTAAATAAATTTGAGACTGAAAAGAGAAAGTGATATACACCAGTTCTAGATTCCACATGAGACCTTTCGGTCAACATTGCAGGGCTGGTCTGTGCCCTGATAAATGTATGCCTCACCGACAATGGCGTCACACTGGAATCCTCTTTGCAAAAGCAACACCAGAAATCTCTAACTTTAGTATCAAAGATTAGATCCCATATAGCAAAGAATTATGCCAATCTCTATCTATCTATCTATCTATCTATCTATCTATCTATCTATCTATCTATCTATCTATCTATCTATCTATCTATCTATCTATCTATCTATCTATCTATCTATCTATCTATCTATCTATCATCTATCTATCTATCTATCTATCTATCTATCTATCTATCTATCTATCTATCTATCTATCTATCTATCTATCTATCTATCTATCTATCTAAATACCATGGCCTTAGAAAAGAGCTGGAGGAACCCTGGAAGGTCAAGGCATCAGTGGTACTCGTGGTCATTAGGGCACACGAGGCAGTGACCCCCCAACAGGAGGAGTGGTTGCAGAGGATCCCTGGAATTACATCAGACATGTCGGTACAGAAAAGTGCAGTTCTAGGAACAGCAAAGATACTGTGCAGAACCCTTAAGCTCCCAGGCGTCTGGTAGAGGATCCGAGCTTGGAGGAAAAAAGAGAGACCGCCCAAGGTGGGTGAGTAACATTTTCTTTTCTGTACGTATATATATAGCTATACTGCTATATATATATTTTTATATATATATATATATATATATTAGGGTTGTCAAAAGTATCGATACTCAAAAAAGTATTGATACCGAAACGTTGTATCCGGATACAATACTAATTTTCGTATCGATATATCGATACGAAAATGAGAATATATCGATATAGCCATCTAAAGTGCAGAATAGTGGAAAATGAATGTTCTGAACACTGTGTGATTGAATAATTCTGTGCATTTTTCAGTTTCAGACTTTTTTTGCAACCGTTGCAGCTGCTGAGAATTATTTTTGTTTAACTGGTTTGGCTAGTGTCATTGTTATGTATGCAAACCATAGCCAAGGAAGGAACACTTAATTTTAATTTTGTAAGTTTTTTATCAAGCTTGCTTAATATTGTGCACAGCATGCAACCTCAAAATATTATTCTTATTATATATATATTCTTATTATATATATATATACAGTGCTGCTTGAAAGTTTGTGAACTAGTTGAGTAGTTTAGATTTTTCTGTATTTTTACCATGACTTTCTTATTTTTTCATCACCAGTTTTTGTATATGAAATGTCAGGTTTATGTTAATCAATTCCATTCATTTGTTTTGAGGAAAATGTGGGAGTTGAAAGCAAACTAAATGAAAAACGGAATCAGAGCATCTGCAAAAGTAAATGAACCACAGCTGCACTGGTAAAGACAATCAGGTAAAAGACTCAGGTGAAGCACATGTTAGTGCTTGAGTAATCAATTAAGCAGACCAATCAAATGAGACGTCCTTGGGAAAAAGTTTGGAGGTGCACTGGTTAAAAGGGAGACGAAACCAAACAAACCACTGTTGTGTCAAGGCATAAAGACCAGATCAACAATGCCGAGAGGAAGGGAGACATCTGAGGACGTCAGGAAGAAGGTGGTGACAGCCCATCAGACTGGGGAAAGCTATAAGACCATCTCCAAAAGATTCCAGCTTCATCCATCCACTGTAAGACAAATCATTTACAAATGGAGGGCACTAGGCATCACTACAACTCTGCCCAGATGTGGACGGCCGTCAAAACTTTCACAAAGAAGCACCAGAAAAATAATGATGCAGGTAAAGGCCAACCCACGCATCACCTCCAGAGAATTGCAGACCTCTCTGTCAGCGTCTGAGATAAATGTACATGCGTCTACAATCAGGCGAAATATCAATAGACATGGCATTCATGGGAGAGTTGCTAGAAGGAAGCCTCTGCTCTCAAGAAAGAACAAAGCTGCACGTTTAAAGTTTGCCAGAGAACACTTGGACAAACCAGAGGCTTTCTGGAAGTCCATTCTCTGGACGGATGAGTCCAAAATTGAATTATTTGGCCACAATCACAGGCGCCATGTTTGGAGAAAAGTAAACACTGAATTTAAAGAGAAGAACCTCCTCCCAACAGTGAAGCACGGTGGTGGAAATGTGAAAGTCTGGGCCTGCTTTTCTGCCTCTGGACCTGGACGACTCCGTATTATCCAGGGAACGGTCAATTCCCAGGGCTATCAACAAATTCTTGATCAGAATCTCTTGCCATCAGTCAGGGAGTTGAAGCTGGGACGGAAATGGATTATGCAACAAGACAATGACCCAAAGCATTCCAGCAAAAGTACCAAAGAATGGCTTAAGAGAAAGAAGATTTGCACTCTGGATTGGCCGATGTGAGACACTTGTTTGTGGTTACAGAAGACGTTTAGTTGAAGTAATGGCTGCAAAAGGCGGTGCCACAAGGTACTAACTGAAAGAGTTCACATACTTTTGCACTTGGCATATTTTCTGTCTTTGACAGATAAAATACTTTTGTTGAATAAATAATAAAAAAATGTATCTTTTTTGTCTTTGTGTTCCTTATCTGGAAGGTCTGCATTACAATTTGAGCTTTGGATGTTCATTTTACATGATTATTATAATTTTTCTTTAGAAAACAATGGCCATGTTTGGATGGTTCACAAACTTTCAAGCAGCACTGTGTATATATATATATATATATATATATATATATATATATATATTTATTTATATATATATCGGGCAGGGCCCCCTATACTACACTAAAATGGTAGCATCTGTATTGGCGAGTACCAACAAATAGGGCACCGATAAGATTTTGAGAGTCAAAAGTTTATTGAACCCATTCCAGGTAGGCAATGAAAAGTTCTACTGGATTAACTTTGTATTAGTCTTTTTCCTGCTTACAAAGGTAGGCAGCAGCTTGACAAAGCCATGATGGCAATTATTTTACATCCAAGTAGTATGAAGTTCTTCGTATATACACACGCACACATCAATTTCAAAAAGATGGTATTGGTATAGTATCGTATATATGTATATATATATATATATATATATATATATATATATATATATATATATATATACACATAGTGAAAAGAGAAAAAAAATACAAAGTTTAAGCCTTGCTTGAAACTTTTTATGTGTTGTGACAAACAGACTACTGATATCGTGTTGAAAACTTTATCTTCACAAGGAAACATGGTGATGCCACTGCCATCCAAGTGGGAAGATTTTGTTCATCAATGGAAGAGAAGCTGGTTTGAAAATGAAAACAAATAAACACTGTGATATCCTGAATGAAAGCCTTTAGGTTGGAAAAAACATTAGAACAATAATACAAAAAGAACAGAACACAAGAAACGACTAAGAAACTAAACACAATTTAATAATAACAAACCAAAATATCAAATGAGAATCAAAACACAAGGAAGAATGATGACAGATGTCCCAAATACTTGCTCAAAACCTCTTTCTTTCATTTTCTTTGGAAAAAACATTTTGAAAAAACTCCAAAATGTTTTTCATTCCAAGGGAGGCTGGGAACATAGATTTGGGCCAAGTGGGCCTGTCTGTTTGCCTATTTTTTAATGCGGTTGCCTGTAGCAGTGGCCATGAGGTCTTTAGTGCCTGTCAAGGGAGGAACCGTTGAATCCAGCAGAGGACCGCAGCAGAAAGGAGGCTTTCAATCTAAAGGAGTAACCTGGTGGTTGCTGACGTGGTGGTTGCCAAGGCAAAACCTGGGCCTCGAAGAAGTGCTGTGACGCCATAGGGAAAGATTACTGGTTGGTCTCAAAGCAATTCTGGTAAATTGCCCCATACCTACGGGCAAGGGTATAGTGTTTCCTGAATATTATAGCCAAGTGTAAAAAGGTAGGGTTAGATATCAGCTTCTCCAAGTCAATAGGTTATTGGCTGATGGTTAATTTACCAAGACTTAAATTATCTCCCTATGCAGGGTTCAGGTGAACCCTAAGGACGTGTTGCAGGCACATCCCACCAGAAGTGAGACCACAGGAAGGAGCAGGACATGCCAGACTCATAGCATTTCAAGTTTTACCCAGAGGAGCTGGAGGGTGTATCCTGGTAGAGCAATGCTGGGGGGTCGCTGCTGAGAATTCTGTCCCTTTAACTGGCCCCTCATAAGTAGAAGAGTTAAGTAAAAATACATGCACATACAATTATCCTTTCAATTTTTAATCCCCATTTGCTGCTGTTTCAAACATAATCTGATTTAAATACATTGGTTCTTTTCTGAGACATTTTTAAAAGTTCAACATGAGAGATGAAAAACCCAATGCCTTTCTTTCAAATGAAAGTGCAACATCATTATCTGATTTAATAAGATAAACCATATGATGCAACCGAATACAACCCTTTAAATTATTCTAACATTAAGTATGTAGTTATCACAGATTAAGTACATTTTGTCAAATTCACTACCATCTCTTAATAAAAATCTAAAACAACAAATGCTGTACCTTTTTAGGTTGATGACTTATTTTCAAAATCTAAAATTGTCTTTGTTTTCATGTAACAGTTGGTCCTTCCATAACTATTGGGCTTTTCAAAGTGCTATTTGAGAGCTGAAGCTTAACTCCCAGAAGTGGCACTTTCCTGGCAATGGGATAGGAAACCCACATGGGGAGATAAGGCCCTCGCATAATTATTTACATGATTTTCAAAATATTTATTCAGTAATCAAAATTTCATTAGAGAATGTTTTCCCACTCATATCTTTTTCTCTTTGCGACGTCTCCACCAAGATGTTTGTGTTAGTTCCCACTGAAAAGATCTGATGTTACATGCATCTTTTCAACTTTTTAGTATTGATCAAGAGACATAATATTCACAAGAGCTCTTAGACTTCATTTTACAGAATCCTTTTGGTCTGCGTTAAAGTTTTACTTAGAATACTGGTGAACGCTGAACAAACTCTGCTCACTTTGAAAAATTATCGAGTGTGAAAAAAGCTGGGGCTTATCAACATGGCAGAGACAAAAGAAAGAACAAAATCAGTGATCCCTAATGAAACCGCGAGATTGCCCGATGCATGACTCAGAGGAATTACAGTAAAGCCACTGAGCTGATACTTGATGGCTCTCAAGACCTTTAAGAGGATAAGTGGAATAAAACCAGATTTTTCCTTTAGTCAGAGAGCTAAAGTCTGCCTTGTGCTTTAATGTTTCATTCCTATGTTCAGTCACAAACCATTAACTACTCAAATAATGTCATCTGCTGTATGATACACCTCCTACTTTTCTGCCAACTTTAGAGGAAATTAAAGTCATGATAGTTTCTGATCTTTAACCATTTGAGTTCCTTAAAAATGTAAATATTTTCACATGTTTTCATATATCAATGTTTGGTGACTGTTATTCACTTTCATTTGACTAATATTGCACAGTATAGTCTTTATAATTTACCCTTAGTTTATTGTTTTTACTTTTATTAGCATGATGGAGATGTATATAATATCTAATGTATATAATACTTTATTGGGTTATACATTATCGCGTGACACAAAGAGTTCCTAAAAATGGGTAAGACAAGAAAATGAAAACCACGTTTATCTCTAAATTCCTGTGAGCTTGTTCAATCAGTCGACATAAACTGTAGGCTAATAAAAGGAGATGAGTGTGCCTCCAGTCACCAGGGACTGACTCAGTGGCGGCCGGCCCATAGGGGGCGCTGGGGCACCGCCCTCCCTGATAAGAAGAGAGAAACGTAAAATATATTTTTTGAAATTAACTCATAAATGTCAGTTTTACTCTCTAGAGTGTGTACCTATAAGCAAAACAAATGATATAAACAACATTTCCCTACCTACTGTCATTCATTTGTGGATTTCCACAGACAGACTCCTACCGTCTCTGTTCTGGGGGCGCTGATCAGACAGCCCCACATTTGCAGAGACTCTGTCAATCATGTACTATTGCTAGGTGAATTTAATGGCCAATCAGCGTCTCAGAACTTTATGGTCTTGGGGCGCTGAAAATACTGCGCTTTAACAGGCTTCTGCACCCATGTGCAGGTGCAGACAATTAGAGGGATGATGGCGAACGTAACGAGCGAGATGCAGCTTCCACCAAATTCGGTGAGATCCTTATTTATCTACCCGTTTGCCAGAAGAACATCCCTGTTGTAGGGTATGAAAATTTCATGTCATGGTTATTGTGACTGTGACGAATCCACCTCGTCGCTTAACACTTTGCGTGCCACACACACATTCCTGTTATACTGTGCTTGTGAGGACCAATCCGCTTGCGCTGAGCCCAGTAGCTCCATTAACTTAAAACACACAAGCTGTTCCTGGTTACCTGCTGGCGTATTGAGGGTGCACACTTAATATTTCAGTGGGGTTAGCCATTTGTGTGTGTGTGTGTGGGTGTGTATGTGTGTGTGTGGGTGGGTGTGTGTGTGTGCTACAGGGACTTATCATCTTCAGTCTGGCTGCGTCTTTGCTGGGTTCAAACCCAGTTTGGTGTAATTGAATAAGTCAATGAATCTGTGTAAAAGAATTAAGTTGTAAAAATTATTTGTTTGTTTTTGTACATCAATTGTTTGTGGAGGTAATATATGGACAAAACTGATTTATGAGAAGAAATCAGAAATAAGAGAGCCTGAGGGGAGGGACTTAAACTATTTAATGAGGGCTGTGGGAAGAAGAGCGGCCATTTCTGTTTTCTGTTTCTTTGTTACATTGTTGGTAACTGGAGGGAGGCTGAGGCCCAGAGGATCTTGTATATGTTTAGTTTCTTCTGCACCCTGTTTTGAGTTTTTGAGCACCATAAATCACCAACACTGGTAACCCGACTGAGCCTGGATTCTTGGAGGCCAAAGAACCCCGTCACAGTGACCAAAATCATCACTGTTACTGTTATTATATAGTAAATTAAATCATTACTGTTAAATTTTATTTAATTTCCAATTGTTTATTTGAATTCTTATTCCGGATTAGTTGGAGACATACACTAGGCTATATCAGCCCCACCAAAAATATTTTTCACCAGCCGCCACTGGACTGACTAGCCACAGGAATCTGTTCAAAATGTTCTGCTGTACATAAAATTAATATTTGTTCACAATGGAACAGGTGAGACTTAAACACTAATAGCAGAAAGTCATATTTTTATTTAAAACATATTTGTTTGATTATAAAATGTCAAAGAATTCAGATTCTACATACTGCACACCCCATTGCTCACCCTAAAAAATGATTTAAATCAAGTCTTCTAAACAATACCATGGTCATAGGGGTGTAAAATCAAACACCTAGGCATGCAGACTGTTGTTACAAAGATCTTTGAAAGAATCGGCCTTTCTCTGGAGCTCAGTGGATTCCAGCGTGGAACTGTGATGTGGCGCCACCTATGTTGCAAATCCAGTCCTGGCATGTCCTTGTTTCTTAATAATCCAGTGAACTATAAGCTATATCACAGGAAATTTGAAGTGCTTGGCAACTTACCAATGAATTGGTAGGTTATATAAATTGAGGCAATGTGAACATTGGTTGCTGAAGAGTATAGTGTGAAGAGGTCACCAACTTTCTTCAAAATCAATACTCACCTCCAAAATGAATGTGGCTTTCAGATTAGCTGAAGGTCAGTGTGCTGTGATAGCTTGGTTGAATAGGCTTCATTGGTCAAGCAGCACTATGCTAAGCGTTGGATGGGTTTGTGTAAAGCAGGCCACTACTGGACTCCAGAGCAATGGAGACGCATTCCCTGTAGGGACAAAGCTGTCTACTGCATCTGGCAATCTGATGGACGAGACTGGGTTTGCCAGTTTGCAGGAGGGAAACTTGTCGGGTACTTGTCTGACTGTACTGTGTCAAGTGCATAATTTAACCTCCACCAAGTTTGGTGGAGGGTGAATTATGTTTTTCGGGAGCCAAGCTTGGCCCCTTATTTCAAGTGAAAGGAACTCTGAATGCTTCAGCATACCAAAACATTTTGTACAATTCTTTACCTCCAACTTTTTGAGAGCAGTTTCGTGTTGGCCCGTTCCTTTTCCAACGTGATTGTGCAGCAGTGCACAAAGCAAGCTCCAAAAATGGTAAATGGCATGTACTTATATAGCACCTTTATTCAAGTCAGGAGACTTGACGAAAGCGCTTTACACTACATTCATTCACCCATTCACGCACACTCTCACACACTGATGGTGGCAAGCTACAATATAGCCACAGCTGCCCTGGGGCTCACTGACAGAAGCGGGGCTGCCGTACACTGGCGCCACCTGGCCCTCTGACCTCACTGAAAGTCAGAGTCAGGGCTTGAACCGTCAACCCTTCGATTTCAGGGCAAACTCCTACATCCAATGCCACTGTCGCCCTACCAAAAAGATATTGATTGACATTGGCTGCATAGGGTTCTGACCTCAACCCAAGAGAACACCTTTGGGATGAATTAGAGCAGAGACTAAAAGCCAATACTTTTTGTTTAACATCAGTGTGTCACCCTTACGAATGAAACCTAATAGCTGTTTGCTGATGTTAGTGTAGTGGATCGAGTGTCCCATGGTGGCGGTGGGGTTATGTTGTGGGCAGGCATCTGTTATGGACGAAGCACTTAGCTGAATTTTATTGATGGCATTTTGAAAGCAAAGAGATATCGTGACGAAAACATGAGGCCAATTGTTGTACCATACGTCCAAGAACATAACCTCATGCTGCAGCAGGATAATGCATGGCCCCATGTTGCAAGGATGTGTACACACATCTTGGAAGCTGAAAACATCCCACTTCTTGCATGGCCAGCATACTCAGCGGACATGTCACCCATTGAGGATGTTTAGGATGCTCTAGATCAGCGTATAGACAGTGTGTATCAGTTCCTGCAAATATCCAGCAACTTCAAAACAAACCTATTGAAGACAAGTGCACCAACATTCCACAGGACACAATTTACAACCTGATCAACTCTATGCTGAAGAGATGTGTTGCACTGTGTGAGGCAAACGGTGGTCACACTAGATACTATGAAAAATATTTGAGGGAAATGGTTATATTGTATATGTGAAAAAAGTTTTAGATCTTTGAGTTAATCTTATAAAAATTTGAGCAAACCCAAATGTGTTGCGTTTAAATTTTTGTTGAGTGTGCTTCATATCAGGTAGGTGTCATTAAAGTCAAACTTTCAAAGTAATATTATTTACGAAGGAGCTTTTGCCATAGCTTGGAAAACTTGATGGAACTCTTCTTTAGCCTCAGGAGCTGGATCACTGGAAACCTCGATCGCAGAAGCCCAGGGAGCCTCACAAAGTGAATCACAGGGAAGCTTCTCTTATTATTTGCTGATGAGTATGGTGTAGGAGTTTTGTGCTTTGTGCCTGTATCTCTTTCAAAAACCCTGGAAAAGTTTGAGTTGTCAGGGTGCACTGCAGCAGCCCCTTTTCCATTATAAGCACTTTCAGCCATTCTCAAGGATTTTGAAAGGAGTATAATTTTACTCGAGTAATGGGTCACACTGAGGACTTTCTTAATTCAACAGAATTGTTGAGGGATGGGGTTGAAGTACCAGAATCTTGGAAGACAGGAGCAAAAACTGTGATTAAAGTTTTATATATGATATTATCTGACATAAAATCATCTTTTAGAAAAATTGTAGGAGATATTGCAGCTGTGTAAAACTTACATTTCTGCTCAGTATATAAAAATACCACTAAATACAAAAAGTTGTTGACATTTTCACCAATATTGGTGGTCAATGACTTTTTACTTAGCTAAGTGTGCAGGTTAGACTGATATAAATAGAAAAAGAACTGTAATTCGCAGCACGTTATTTTCAAACTCCTGCTGGCTTTTGCCATTGAATGGAAGATAAACACAGATATAATTTATTCAGGTGAAATTTGTGTCTAATTTTGGTTTAATTTGATGTCACATCTTCACAGGGTCGAGGCCACTATAGGCGACTAAGGTTATGTGGTGTTAAGAGCAGGTAATGCCGTTTTTTGTCATTACCAACATCCAACTGGATGTTTAGTGCAGTTCTCATCCCAAATTCCTCAGACATTATCAAGCTGATTTAAATATATTTTCTTTAGCCTTTCACAGCCGTAGAAAAGGAAAATGTAAAAAAAAAACAAAAAAACTTATTTATATCACAGAAAGTTTTGTGAAAAAGTTGCTATTGTCACTTTTTGGAACACAAATTGACTTCAAACAAAAAATCTGCCCTATACAATAGGCCATTCAAAAAACAAAAGAGGTATTAGTACTTTGGACAATCTTCAAAAAAGGTTTATTACTAGAAGAGATTACAGCTGAATTAAAAAAATAATGTGGAAGCGATTAAAACTGCTGAAGTGTTTTTATGGATTTTCATAATTTATTAATACATTTAGCAAAACATCACTTAAACTGATGAATCTCAAGTAAATGCACAGAATGTAACAGAAACCTGAATAATTTATTGATAAATGAGCCAATCAAACAGACAGCCAGGAACTACAAGTCACAGCCACCAAGGGTAAAAAAGGGAAACATTACATAAATCTAGAAAGTGAATTAAAAACAGGCAAAGATCTGAGGTTCAACAGTGACTACCTGGAGTGGTCTTGAAGATGTAAAGAAAAAAATGCTATCAAACTCATTTGGAATGACTGCCTGGAATTGCGTATCGAAAGGGAAGGCCTTTGAATGGAAAATGTATAATAAATGAAAAGAATAAAAGATCAAAGACAAGTCCAACTCAATGTCAATGAGTCCTGTTCCAGCTTGGCTATAGCATAATATTAAAGTTACCTTTTTTATTTTGAAGAACCAATAACAATTTGAAAGACTCCGTTCAAACTCATAAATCAAAATGATTTTTCCATCCTTTTGACTGTCGGTCAAAGGATTCTTGATCCCAGTATTACCAATTTAACCCTTGAGGGGACATATTGAAGTAAGCATAGACAGAGTGATAATTAGCCATAATTGAGCTCCGGATCTTTTGATTTTACTGTTTAAGCAGTCAGAAAAAGAAGAAAACATTCTTGTAGTGTGTTTTTGTTTATTTATATTGGAAAAAAAATGTATTTGCATGTTGGTCTGAAAGCAGTTGCAGTGCAAGATAAAGAGAGTATGGCACTGTGCAGGCACATGCATCTTCATACGTCCATTATGGGAAAATAGCCACTGTTTAAAAAGTTCAAAGAGTAAAGAGTTAAATCAAACTGTCATCGAAGGCACTTTACAAGACACAAATTTTTTTTACAGACATCAAATAAATTCAATCAGTATACACTTGTTCATTTTAATAATGGTTCATTCTAATTTCAATACAATTTTGTCAAACGTTTTAGTACTCTTCGACTAATGCTGATTAGCAACAGTTCCCTTAGAGCTTGGAGTGCGAAAATGGATGGAAGAATCTTAGGCCCGTTTGTCAACAACATGCTAGACATCATCATACATCAACCCTTTGTTTATCAAGTAAAGGTTTGGCCACAAACTGGCTCCCTGGATAAATGCGGCCCCTTTAGAGCACATACAGCTCATCAGCAGACAGCTGTGCTCTGACATGGCTTAAATAAATTTGAGACTGAAAAGAGAAAGTGATATACACCAGTTCTAGATTCCACATGAGACCTTTCGGTCAACATTGCAGGGCTGGTCTGTGCCCTGATAAATGTATGCCTCACCGACAATGGCGTCACACTGGAATCCTCTTTGCAAAAGCAACACCAGAAATCTCTAACTTTAGTATCAAAGATTAGATCCCATATAGCAAAGAATTATGCCAATCTCTATCTATCTATCTATCTATCTATCTATCTATCTATCTATCTATCTATCTATCTATCTATCTATCTATCTATCTATCTATCTATCTATCTATCTATCTATCTATCATCTATCTATCTATCTATCTATCTATCTATCTATCTATCTATCTATCTATCTATCTATCTATCTATCTATCTATCTATCTATCTATCTATCTAAATACCATGGCCTTAGAAAAGAGCTGGAGGAACCCTGGAAGGTCAAGGCATCAGTGGTACTCGTGGTCATTAGGGCACACGAGGCAGTGACCCCCCAACAGGAGGAGTGGTTGCAGAGGATCCCTGGAATTACATCAGACATGTCGGTACAGAAAAGTGCAGTTCTAGGAACAGCAAAGATACTGTGCAGAACCCTTAAGCTCCCAGGCGTCTGGTAGAGGATCCGAGCTTGGAGGAAAAAAGAGAGACCGCCCAAGGTGGGTGAGTAACATTTTCTTTTCTGTACGTATATATATAGCTATACTGCTATATATATATTTTTATATATATATATATATATATATTAGGGTTGTCAAAAGTATCGATACTCAAAAAAGTATTGATACCGAAACGTTGTATCCGGATACAATACTAATTTTCGTATCGATATATCGATACGAAAATGAGAATATATCGATATAGCCATCTAAAGTGCAGAATAGTGGAAAATGAATGTTCTGAACACTGTGTGATTGAATAATTCTGTGCATTTTTCAGTTTCAGACTTTTTTTGCAACCGTTGCAGCTGCTGAGAATTATTTTTGTTTAACTGGTTTGGCTAGTGTCATTGTTATGTATGCAAACCATAGCCAAGGAAGGAACACTTAATTTTAATTTTGTAAGTTTTTTATCAAGCTTGCTTAATATTGTGCACAGCATGCAACCTCAAAATATTATTCTTATTATATATATATTCTTATTATATATATATATATACAGTGCTGCTTGAAAGTTTGTGAACTAGTTGAGTAGTTTAGATTTTTCTGTATTTTTACCATGACTTTCTTATTTTTTCATCACCAGTTTTTGTATATGAAATGTCAGGTTTATGTTAATCAATTCCATTCATTTGTTTTGAGGAAAATGTGGGAGTTGAAAGCAAACTAAATGAAAAACGGAATCAGAGCATCTGCAAAAGTAAATGAACCACAGCTGCACTGGTAAAGACAATCAGGTAAAAGACTCAGGTGAAGCACATGTTAGTGCTTGAGTAATCAATTAAGCAGACCAATCAAATGAGACGTCCTTGGGAAAAAGTTTGGAGGTGCACTGGTTAAAAGGGAGACGAAACCAAACAAACCACTGTTGTGTCAAGGCATAAAGACCAGATCAACAATGCCGAGAGGAAGGGAGACATCTGAGGACGTCAGGAAGAAGGTGGTGACAGCCCATCAGACTGGGGAAAGCTATAAGACCATCTCCAAAAGATTCCAGCTTCATCCATCCACTGTAAGACAAATCATTTACAAATGGAGGGCACTAGGCATCACTACAACTCTGCCCAGATGTGGACGGCCGTCAAAACTTTCACAAAGAAGCACCAGAAAAATAATGATGCAGGTAAAGGCCAACCCACGCATCACCTCCAGAGAATTGCAGACCTCTCTGTCAGCGTCTGAGATAAATGTACATGCGTCTACAATCAGGCGAAATATCAATAGACATGGCATTCATGGGAGAGTTGCTAGAAGGAAGCCTCTGCTCTCAAGAAAGAACAAAGCTGCACGTTTAAAGTTTGCCAGAGAACACTTGGACAAACCAGAGGCTTTCTGGAAGTCCATTCTCTGGACGGATGAGTCCAAAATTGAATTATTTGGCCACAATCACAGGCGCCATGTTTGGAGAAAAGTAAACACTGAATTTAAAGAGAAGAACCTCCTCCCAACAGTGAAGCACGGTGGTGGAAATGTGAAAGTCTGGGCCTGCTTTTCTGCCTCTGGACCTGGACGACTCCGTATTATCCAGGGAACGGTCAATTCCCAGGGCTATCAACAAATTCTTGATCAGAATCTCTTGCCATCAGTCAGGGAGTTGAAGCTGGGACGGAAATGGATTATGCAACAAGACAATGACCCAAAGCATTCCAGCAAAAGTACCAAAGAATGGCTTAAGAGAAAGAAGATTTGCACTCTGGATTGGCCGATGTGAGACACTTGTTTGTGGTTACAGAAGACGTTTAGTTGAAGTAATGGCTGCAAAAGGCGGTGCCACAAGGTACTAACTGAAAGAGTTCACATACTTTTGCACTTGGCATATTTTCTGTCTTTGACAGATAAAATACTTTTGTTGAATAAATAATAAAAAAATGTATCTTTTTTGTCTTTGTGTTCCTTATCTGGAAGGTCTGCATTACAATTTGAGCTTTGGATGTTCATTTTACATGATTATTATAATTTTTCTTTAGAAAACAATGGCCATGTTTGGATGGTTCACAAACTTTCAAGCAGCACTGTGTATATATATATATATATATATATATATATATATATATATATTTATTTATATATATATCGGGCAGGGCCCCCTATACTACACTAAAATGGTAGCATCTGTATTGGCGAGTACCAACAAATAGGGCACCGATAAGATTTTGAGAGTCAAAAGTTTATTGAACCCATTCCAGGTAGGCAATGAAAAGTTCTACTGGATTAACTTTGTATTAGTCTTTTTCCTGCTTACAAAGGTAGGCAGCAGCTTGACAAAGCCATGATGGCAATTATTTTACATCCAAGTAGTATGAAGTTCTTCGTATATACACACGCACACATCAATTTCAAAAAGATGGTATTGGTATAGTATCGTATATATGTATATATATATATATATATATATATATATATATATATATATATATATACACATAGTGAAAAGAGAAAAAAAATACAAAGTTTAAGCCTTGCTTGAAACTTTTTATGTGTTGTGACAAACAGACTACTGATATCGTGTTGAAAACTTTATCTTCACAAGGAAACATGGTGATGCCACTGCCATCCAAGTGGGAAGATTTTGTTCATCAATGGAAGAGAAGCTGGTTTGAAAATGAAAACAAATAAACACTGTGATATCCTGAATGAAAGCCTTTAGGTTGGAAAAAACATTAGAACAATAATACAAAAAGAACAGAACACAAGAAACGACTAAGAAACTAAACACAATTTAATAATAACAAACCAAAATATCAAATGAGAATCAAAACACAAGGAAGAATGATGACAGATGTCCCAAATACTTGCTCAAAACCTCTTTCTTTCATTTTCTTTGGAAAAAACATTTTGAAAAAACTCCAAAATGTTTTTCATTCCAAGGGAGGCTGGGAACATAGATTTGGGCCAAGTGGGCCTGTCTGTTTGCCTATTTTTTAATGCGGTTGCCTGTAGCAGTGGCCATGAGGTCTTTAGTGCCTGTCAAGGGAGGAACCGTTGAATCCAGCAGAGGACCGCAGCAGAAAGGAGGCTTTCAATCTAAAGGAGTAACCTGGTGGTTGCTGACGTGGTGGTTGCCAAGGCAAAACCTGGGCCTCGAAGAAGTGCTGTGACGCCATAGGGAAAGATTACTGGTTGGTCTCAAAGCAATTCTGGTAAATTGCCCCATACCTACGGGCAAGGGTATAGTGTTTCCTGAATATTATAGCCAAGTGTAAAAAGGTAGGGTTAGATATCAGCTTCTCCAAGTCAATAGGTTATTGGCTGATGGTTAATTTACCAAGACTTAAATTATCTCCCTATGCAGGGTTCAGGTGAACCCTAAGGACGTGTTGCAGGCACATCCCACCAGAAGTGAGACCACAGGAAGGAGCAGGACATGCCAGACTCATAGCATTTCAAGTTTTACCCAGAGGAGCTGGAGGGTGTATCCTGGTAGAGCAATGCTGGGGGGTCGCTGCTGAGAATTCTGTCCCTTTAACTGGCCCCTCATAAGTAGAAGAGTTAAGTAAAAATACATGCACATACAATTATCCTTTCAATTTTTAATCCCCATTTGCTGCTGTTTCAAACATAATCTGATTTAAATACATTGGTTCTTTTCTGAGACATTTTTAAAAGTTCAACATGAGAGATGAAAAACCCAATGCCTTTCTTTCAAATGAAAGTGCAACATCATTATCTGATTTAATAAGATAAACCATATGATGCAACCGAATACAACCCTTTAAATTATTCTAACATTAAGTATGTAGTTATCACAGATTAAGTACATTTTGTCAAATTCACTACCATCTCTTAATAAAAATCTAAAACAACAAATGCTGTACCTTTTTAGGTTGATGACTTATTTTCAAAATCTAAAATTGTCTTTGTTTTCATGTAACAGTTGGTCCTTCCATAACTATTGGGCTTTTCAAAGTGCTATTTGAGAGCTGAAGCTTAACTCCCAGAAGTGGCACTTTCCTGGCAATGGGATAGGAAACCCACATGGGGAGATAAGGCCCTCGCATAATTATTTACATGATTTTCAAAATATTTATTCAGTAATCAAAATTTCATTAGAGAATGTTTTCCCACTCATATCTTTTTCTCTTTGCGACGTCTCCACCAAGATGTTTGTGTTAGTTCCCACTGAAAAGATCTGATGTTACATGCATCTTTTCAACTTTTTAGTATTGATCAAGAGACATAATATTCACAAGAGCTCTTAGACTTCATTTTACAGAATCCTTTTGGTCTGCGTTAAAGTTTTACTTAGAATACTGGTGAACGCTGAACAAACTCTGCTCACTTTGAAAAATTATCGAGTGTGAAAAAAGCTGGGGCTTATCAACATGGCAGAGACAAAAGAAAGAACAAAATCAGTGATCCCTAATGAAACCGCGAGATTGCCCGATGCATGACTCAGAGGAATTACAGTAAAGCCACTGAGCTGATACTTGATGGCTCTCAAGACCTTTAAGAGGATAAGTGGAATAAAACCAGATTTTTCCTTTAGTCAGAGAGCTAAAGTCTGCCTTGTGCTTTAATGTTTCATTCCTATGTTCAGTCACAAACCATTAACTACTCAAATAATGTCATCTGCTGTATGATACACCTCCTACTTTTCTGCCAACTTTAGAGGAAATTAAAGTCATGATAGTTTCTGATCTTTAACCATTTGAGTTCCTTAAAAATGTAAATATTTTCACATGTTTTCATATATCAATGTTTGGTGACTGTTATTCACTTTCATTTGACTAATATTGCACAGTATAGTCTTTATAATTTACCCTTAGTTTATTGTTTTTACTTTTATTAGCATGATGGAGATGTATATAATATCTAATGTATATAATACTTTATTGGGTTATACATTATCGCGTGACACAAAGAGTTCCTAAAAATGGGTAAGACAAGAAAATGAAAACCACGTTTATCTCTAAATTCCTGTGAGCTTGTTCAATCAGTCGACATAAACTGTAGGCTAATAAAAGGAGATGAGTGTGCCTCCAGTCACCAGGGACTGACTCAGTGGCGGCCGGCCCATAGGGGGCGCTGGGGCACCGCCCTCCCTGATAAGAAGAGAGAAACGTAAAATATATTTTTTGAAATTAACTCATAAATGTCAGTTTTACTCTCTAGAGTGTGTACCTATAAGCAAAACAAATGATATAAACAACATTTCCCTACCTACTGTCATTCATTTGTGGATTTCCACAGACAGACTCCTACCGTCTCTGTTCTGGGGGCGCTGATCAGACAGCCCCACATTTGCAGAGACTCTGTCAATCATGTACTATTGCTAGGTGAATTTAATGGCCAATCAGCGTCTCAGAACTTTATGGTCTTGGGGCGCTGAAAATACTGCGCTTTAACAGGCTTCTGCACCCATGTGCAGGTGCAGACAATTAGAGGGATGATGGCGAACGTAACGAGCGAGATGCAGCTTCCACCAAATTCGGTGAGATCCTTATTTATCTACCCGTTTGCCAGAAGAACATCCCTGTTGTAGGGTATGAAAATTTCATGTCATGGTTATTGTGACTGTGACGAATCCACCTCGTCGCTTAACACTTTGCGTGCCACACACACATTCCTGTTATACTGTGCTTGTGAGGACCAATCCGCTCGCGCTGAGCCCAGTAGCTCCATTAACTTAAAACACACAAGCTGTTCCTGGTTACCTGCTGGCGTATTGAGGGTGCACACTTAATATTTCAGTGGGGTTAGCCATTTGTGTGTGTGTGTGTGGGTGTGTATGTGTGTGTGTGGGTGGGTGTGTGTGTGTGCTACAGGGACTTATCATCTTCAGTCTGGCTGCGTCTTTGCTGGGTTCAAACCCAGTTTGGTGTAATTGAATAAGTCAATGAATCTGTGTAAAAGAATTAAGTTGTAAAAATTATTTGTTTGTTTTTGTACATCAATTGTTTGTGGAGGTAATATATGGACAAAACTGATTTATGAGAAGAAATCAGAAATAAGAGAGCCTGAGGGGAGGGACTTAAACTATTTAATGAGGGCTGTGGGAAGAAGAGCGGCCATTTCTGTTTTCTGTTTCTTTGTTACATTGTTGGTAACTGGAGGGAGGCTGAGGCCCAGAGGATCTTGTATATGTTTAGTTTCTTCTGCACCCTGTTTTGAGTTTTTGAGCACCATAAATCACCAACACTGGTAACCCGACTGAGCCTGGATTCTTGGAGGCCAAAGAACCCCGTCACAGTGACCAAAATCATCACTGTTACTGTTATTATATAGTAAATTAAATCATTACTGTTAAATTTTATTTAATTTCCAATTGTTTATTTGAATTCTTATTCCGGATTAGTTGGAGACATACACTAGGCTATATCAGCCCCACCAAAAATATTTTTCACCAGCCGCCACTGGACTGACTAGCCACAGGAATCTGTTCAAAATGTTCTGCTGTACATAAAATTAATATTTGTTCACAATGGAACAGGTGAGACTTAAACACTAATAGCAGAAAGTCATATTTTTATTTAAAACATATTTGTTTGATTATAAAATGTCAAAGAATTCAGATTCTACATACTGCACACCCCATTGCTCACCCTAAAAAATGATTTAAATCAAGTCTTCTAAACAATACCATGGTCATAGGGGTGTAAAATCAAACACCTAGGCATGCAGACTGTTGTTACAAAGATCTTTGAAAGAATCGGCCTTTCTCTGGAGCTCAGTGGATTCCAGCGTGGAACTGTGATGTGGCGCCACCTATGTTGCAAATCCAGTCCTGGCATGTCCTTGTTTCTTAATAATCCAGTGAACTATAAGCTATATCACAGGAAATTTGAAGTGCTTGGCAACTTACCAATGAATTGGTAGGTTATATAAATTGAGGCAATGTGAACATTGGTTGCTGAAGAGTATAGTGTGAAGAGGTCACCAACTTTCTTCAAAATCAATACTCACCTCCAAAATGAATGTGGCTTTCAGATTAGCTGAAGGTCAGTGTGCTGTGATAGCTTGGTTGAATAGGCTTCATTGGTCAAGCAGCACTATGCTAAGCGTTGGATGGGTTTGTGTAAAGCAGGCCACTACTGGACTCCAGAGCAATGGAGACGCATTCCCTGTAGGGACAAAGCTGTCTACTGCATCTGGCAATCTGATGGACGAGACTGGGTTTGCCAGTTTGCAGGAGGGAAACTTGTCGGGTACTTGTCTGACTGTACTGTGTCAAGTGCATAATTTAACCTCCACCAAGTTTGGTGGAGGGTGAATTATGTTTTTCGGGAGCCAAGCTTGGCCCCTTATTTCAAGTGAAAGGAACTCTGAATGCTTCAGCATACCAAAACATTTTGTACAATTCTTTACCTCCAACTTTTTGAGAGCAGTTTCGTGTTGGCCCGTTCCTTTTCCAACGTGATTGTGCAGCAGTGCACAAAGCAAGCTCCAAAAATGGTAAATGGCATGTACTTATATAGCACCTTTATTCAAGTCAGGAGACTTGACGAAAGCGCTTTACACTACATTCATTCACCCATTCACGCACACTCTCACACACTGATGGTGGCAAGCTACAATATAGCCACAGCTGCCCTGGGGCTCACTGACAGAAGCGGGGCTGCCGTACACTGGCGCCACCTGGCCCTCTGACCTCACTGAAAGTCAGAGTCAGGGCTTGAACCGTCAACCCTTCGATTTCAGGGCAAACTCCTACATCCAATGCCACTGTCGCCCTACCAAAAAGATATTGATTGACATTGGCTGCATAGGGTTCTGACCTCAACCCAAGAGAACACCTTTGGGATGAATTAGAGCAGAGACTAAAAGCCAATACTTTTTGTTTAACATCAGTGTGTCACCCTTACGAATGAAACCTAATAGCTGTTTGCTGATGTTAGTGTAGTGGATCGAGTGTCCCATGGTGGCGGTGGGGTTATGTTGTGGGCAGGCATCTGTTATGGACGAAGCACTTAGCTGAATTTTATTGATGGCATTTTGAAAGCAAAGAGATATCGTGACGAAAACATGAGGCCAATTGTTGTACCATACGTCCAAGAACATAACCTCATGCTGCAGCAGGATAATGCATGGCCCCATGTTGCAAGGATGTGTACACACATCTTGGAAGCTGAAAACATCCCACTTCTTGCATGGCCAGCATACTCAGCGGACATGTCACCCATTGAGGATGTTTAGGATGCTCTAGATCAGCGTATAGACAGTGTGTATCAGTTCCTGCAAATATCCAGCAACTTCAAAACAAACCTATTGAAGACAAGTGCACCAACATTCCACAGGACACAATTTACAACCTGATCAACTCTATGCTGAAGAGATGTGTTGCACTGTGTGAGGCAAACGGTGGTCACACTAGATACTATGAAAAATATTTGAGGGAAATGGTTATATTGTATATGTGAAAAAAGTTTTAGATCTTTGAGTTAATCTTATAAAAATTTGAGCAAACCCAAATGTGTTGCGTTTAAATTTTTGTTGAGTGTGCTTCATATCAGGTAGGTGTCATTAAAGTCAAACTTTCAAAGTAATATTATTTACGAAGGAGCTTTTGCCATAGCTTGGAAAACTTGATGGAACTCTTCTTTAGCCTCAGGAGCTGGATCACTGGAAACCTCGATCGCAGAAGCCCAGGGAGCCTCACAAAGTGAATCACAGGGAAGCTTCTCTTATTATTTGCTGATGAGTATGGTGTAGGAGTTTTGTGCTTTGTGCCTGTATCTCTTTCAAAAACCCTGGAAAAGTTTGAGTTGTCAGGGTGCACTGCAGCAGCCCCTTTTCCATTATAAGCACTTTCAGCCATTCTCAAGGATTTTGAAAGGAGTATAATTTTACTCGAGTAATGGGTCACACTGAGGACTTTCTTAATTCAACAGAATTGTTGAGGGATGGGGTTGAAGTACCAGAATCTTGGAAGACAGGAGCAAAAACTGTGATTAAAGTTTTATATATGATATTATCTGACATAAAATCATCTTTTAGAAAAATTGTAGGAGATATTGCAGCTGTGTAAAACTTACATTTCTGCTCAGTATATAAAAATACCACTAAATACAAAAAGTTGTTGACATTTTCACCAATATTGGTGGTCAATGACTTTTTACTTAGCTAAGTGTGCAGGTTAGACTGATATAAATAGAAAAAGAACTGTAATTCGCAGCACGTTATTTTCAAACTCCTGCTGGCTTTTGCCATTGAATGGAAGATAAACACAGATATAATTTATTCAGGTGAAATTTGTGTCTAATTTTGGTTTAATTTGATGTCACATCTTCACAGGGTCGAGGCCACTATAGGCGACTAAGGTTATGTGGTGTTAAGAGCAGGTAATGCCGTTTTTTGTCATTACCAACATCCAACTGGATGTTTAGTGCAGTTCTCATCCCAAATTCCTCAGACATTATCAAGCTGATTTAAATATATTTTCTTTAGCCTTTCACAGCCGTAGAAAAGGAAAATGTAAAAAAAAAACAAAAAAACTTATTTATATCACAGAAAGTTTTGTGAAAAAGTTGCTATTGTCACTTTTTGGAACACAAATTGACTTCAAACAAAAAATCTGCCCTATACAATAGGCCATTCAAAAAACAAAAGAGGTATTAGTACTTTGGACAATCTTCAAAAAAGGTTTATTACTAGAAGAGATTACAGCTGAATTAAAAAAATAATGTGGAAGCGATTAAAACTGCTGAAGTGTTTTTATGGATTTTCATAATTTATTAATACATTTAGCAAAACATCACTTAAACTGATGAATCTCAAGTAAATGCACAGAATGTAACAGAAACCTGAATAATTTATTGATAAATGAGCCAATCAAACAGACAGCCAGGAACTACAAGTCACAGCCACCAAGGGTAAAAAAGGGAAACATTACATAAATCTAGAAAGTGAATTAAAAACAGGCAAAGATCTGAGGTTCAACAGTGACTACCTGGAGTGGTCTTGAAGATGTAAAGAAAAAAATGCTATCAAACTCATTTGGAATGACTGCCTGGAATTGCGTATCGAAAGGGAAGGCCTTTGAATGGAAAATGTATAATAAATGAAAAGAATAAAAGATCAAAGACAAGTCCAACTCAATGTCAATGAGTCCTGTTCCAGCTTGGCTATAGCATAATATTAAAGTTACCTTTTTTATTTTGAAGAACCAATAACAATTTGAAAGACTCCGTTCAAACTCATAAATCAAAATGATTTTTCCATCCTTTTGACTGTCGGTCAAAGGATTCTTGATCCCAGTATTACCAATTTAACCCTTGAGGGGACATATTGAAGTAAGCATAGACAGAGTGATAATTAGCCATAATTGAGCTCCGGATCTTTTGATTTTACTGTTTAAGCAGTCAGAAAAAGAAGAAAACATTCTTGTAGTGTGTTTTTGTTTATTTATATTGGAAAAAAAATGTATTTGCATGTTGGTCTGAAAGCAGTTGCAGTGCAAGATAAAGAGAGTATGGCACTGTGCAGGCACATGCATCTTCATACGTCCATTATGGGAAAATAGCCACTGTTTAAAAAGTTCAAAGAGTAAAGAGTTAAATCAAACTGTCATCGAAGGCACTTTACAAGACACAAATTTTTTTTACAGACATCAAATAAATTCAATCAGTATACACTTGTTCATTTTAATAATGGTTCATTCTAATTTCAATACAATTTTGTCAAACGTTTTAGTACTCTTCGACTAATGCTGATTAGCAACAGTTCCCTTAGAGCTTGGAGTGCGAAAATGGATGGAAGAATCTTAGGCCCGTTTGTCAACAACATGCTAGAGATGCATGCAATGGATTTGAAATGGAGGTCCATTTCACAAAGCAGGTGTACAGAAAACTCTTAGCTTTCTAAACCTTGAAAAAAGGGAAACTATGATTTTTCACAAAGAGAGTTTCCTCAACCTCTGTTTCAGTCACCATAGTAACATTCTCCCCACAGCTAACCTGGTCAGTAGCAGGTTTTCTTCAGTAAATTTGTGTTCTCTGTCTGCGCTCTACTTAGAGCCAATCAGGTTGTTTTATTCCCTGATTTAGTCAGATCTTGTTGTAGTTTTGTGTATGAAAAAATAAATATATCATTCACTAGGTCCGTTACACATTAGGTTTTAAAAACAAACATTATATGTCCGTGTGACGAGGATCTTATTAAAGAATGATCAGCACTTTTTCACAGATAATTAAATATTTATAGGGAGAGGATTCTACAACTCAGTTGACAGGATATGAGATTACTTGTTTTTGGTTTGTTTAATATGAGTAAGATGCGGATCATTTTATTTCTTATTTAGTTATATTTACAGTACATGATTAACTTATAGATTAATTAATTCGGAAGGGGAAAAGGAATTCCTTTAGGGTTAGGGTTAGGATTCACTCGATGATAACAACGTAATGAGCCTACTGGAACAATCTGAAGCCATTCTATGATGGGCCTGATAGCCGCTAATAACAACCATTTATTGGGATGATAACATCCAAAGTGAGGCTGCAAACAGCCACTTAGTATTTACTGTGTAAAAGAAGACTGAACCAACATGAGGAGGGACGCATTAGATGATGAACAGCGGATATCTATTAGAACAACGTTTTTATACTTCATCTTTATACTTTACCTGCTGCCAGAAGATTTCACCTTAATAGATACATTGATCCACTACCATTCAAGAAATAATCCCATTCTATTATTGCGGTCACAACATACGGCAAGCCGTTTTCATATGTAATAGTTTTAATGAATATGTATTTCTGATACCATAAAAAAGCATTTTTTCTTTGTCTAAATGACCATTTCAAACAAAATGACATCCTCCACATCTAGAATAAACATTCTGGATGTCCATAAATTAATTTCATATCTCCATATTCCTAATATTACTGGTCAGTTTTTGCACTTCTAAATATATACAACTTCTTTTTTAATAGTACATTTCTGTGTTTTTTACTTTCTAAAATTCAGTTTCTGTTACAAAAATGTAATTTAGAAAGTTCAGTCTAGGAGTGTGATTTGTTATCAGGAAGAATCTTATTTTAGTGATCTACCACTGGAACAACAGAGGAGAGTGCTTTTAATAAATCTAAAAACAATTTATATAAATTTACTCATTAACTCGAGCAACATCCTTTTCCTACACTAACTTCCTTTCATTTGCAGCTGTAGCGTTGTTTCTCTGTCCTTTAAACACATTCTCCTTTTTTGAATATTATTTCTGTATTAAAAACTCTCGTTCCATTGAGTTGAAATAGGCACTTCCTCTTGCCTGTTGCAGTGTTGTAGTACTCGAGATCGGTCTTGGTCTCGAGACCATTTTTTGATGGTCTCGGTCTCGTCTCGGACTTGACCGCATTTGGTCTCAGTCTTGTCTCGATCTCGGGCACTGAGGACTCGGCATTTTATTTCAAGACCGGTCAAGACCACAAAGGTGAAAATAACGCTAATCATCAGAATATTATCAGTTTCTTTAAGATCCTTCCTGTCTCATTGGTAAATGCATGTTTGTTTTTTTGTTTGTTTTGTTATTTTATCGCTGTCACACCCACCCCCTTCCACCTGCGCGCGGGCTGCAGCACTTCGATTGAAAGTGGTTGTCTGAGAACCTGATAAGATGTCAGCCAAATCATATAAAATAAATAAACAAAATTCGGCTATTTAAATCACAAAGAATATATTTGTAAAGCAACATTGAGAAAAAAGCATACAGCGCAATGTAAGTTCTGCAGTGCTTCACTATCAGAGGTAGGGACTACGTCCAACTTTTATCGACACCTTGAAAGACAGCACAAAGAAAGGTAAGCTACGTACATATTTAAGTCATTATTTTGTGACAGTATGTTATGAAACAGACAAGCTGTGAAAATATTGAGCACTTCTGTCTTTTCTCCATGTTCCCAGTACTAACTAGAGAAATACACTGTTTGGTCCAAAACAAACCATCTGATTCAGCAACAGGGTCTTAGAACTGACAAAAGTCAGTCAGGCTTTTGTGCACGTTTTTCAGTGGGGTTTGTATTTCTGCAGATGTCAGTAGTAGCTCAGGGAGGAAGTGAAGGAGATCAATCTATTTTTTTCAACAAATTATCTGTCTCATAACATATTTTCACAACTTGGTGACAGATATAGATTTATTTAAGAAAAGTTATATAATATAGCTTTAATCTGTATATGAGAGAGAAACAAGAGAAATTATTGGATTTTTTTCAGTTTTACACATTTGCACATTGTTTTGAAATAGCACATTTAAAAACAACATAAATGTATGTACTGTTCATGAAAGGCAGAGAAAATACTATTTTGATCGACTTTGATTAATTGTTTGAAATTCTGTGATTACTACGCAGAAGTACAAAATAAAGATGTTTATGTTTATTCCAGTTCTGTGTGTTAAATATCTAGGTGTTTTTATGTGAATGTGGGTCTTTTAGATCAGTTTTAGTGATTTTGATCATGTTTCATATTTTATTGTCATATACTGGCGCTGGTATTGGTCTTGACTCGGTCTCGATACATTCTGGTCTTGGTCTTGTCTTGGTCTCGGGTTAGGTGGTCTTGACCACAACACTGGCCTGTTGTCATGGTGCCAGCCTACTGTCGAAAAAACAAGCCACTGCGGATAAAAAAAAAAATGGACTCGTGAAATGGACTCCTGGTCCATTAATGGAGATAACTTGACATAAAGTGAGACCACTTTGTTGTTTATTTGCAATGGAAGCAAACCAAGCTTAGTCGTATCAAATGCACTTGAAAGATGAAATACAATATTTACACTGCTGTCTACCACAGATTTGTTTAATTAGGTCTAAGATGTTTGTAAATTTGTCCCGTTGACAAGAATTACTGTTTTTTTTTGTTTTTTTTACCTTTTCTGATTTTATACTAATTATTTATTGTTGGCATATGTGATACATAAATTCATACTTTTTATACTTGCTGGAAGAGAGTTTATAGAGGTCTATCAAAAAATCTAGATTAATAATAAGATAACATTAAATTTCAAATTGGCTTCAAAGGATAGCCTAATTCCTTCCACATCTAACATTTGAAACATTGCACTTTAAAAAGGTGGTGCTTGATGCTTAGTCAATCATACCTGAGAATGGATGCCCTCAGGTATGATTGATGGATGGAATAATGATGGCAATGACCATGTCAGTGTCAGCAAAACAAACATTGCAAGCGATCCAATTGATCATAGTTTGCATTGGTTCAATGATATTGTCATTTTCACTAATGACAGAGGAAAGGGGTGATGAGAGGAAGATTATGTTGAGAAGGCCAGTTGCCATGAACTATAGGTCCTTCTTAAAATATTAGCATATTGTGATTAATTTCATTATTTTCGATAATGTAATGATAAAAAACTTGAACATTCATATATTTTAGATGTATTGCACACTAACTGAAATATTTCAGGTCTTTTATTGTCTTAATACGGATGATTTTAGCATACAGTTCCTGAAAACCCAAAATTCCTATCTCACAAAATTAGCATATTTCTTCCGACCAATAAAATAAAAGTGTTTTTAATACAAAAAAGTCAACCTTCAGATAATTATGTACAGTTATGCACTCAATACATGGTCCGGAATCCTTTAGCAGAAATGACAGCTTCAGTGCGGCGTGGCATGGAGGCAATCAGCCTGTGGCAATGATGAAGTGTTATGGAGGCCCAGGATGCTTCCATAGCGTTTAGCCTTTAGCTCATCCACAATGCTGTGTCTTGCTTCTCTCAACTTTCCCTTCCCAATATCCCACAGATTCTCTCTGGGGTTCAGGTCAGGAGAGTTGGTAGGCCAATTGAGCCCAGTGATACCATGGTCAGTAAATAATTTACCAGTGGTTTTGGCTCTGTGAGCAGGTGCCAGGTGGTGCTGAAAAATAAAATCATCTCCATAAAGCTTTTCAGCAGATGGAAGCATAAAGTGACGCTGCCCTTGATAAAACACAGTGGACCAACACCAGCAGCTGACATGGCGCCCCAGACCATCACTGACTGTGGGTACCTGATACTGGACTTCTGGCATTTTGGCATTTCCTTCTCCCCAATCTTCCTCCAGACTCTGGCAGCTTGATTTCCCAATGACGTGCAAAACTGAGAAGAGTCCAGTGCTGTTTCTCTGTAGCCCAGGTCAGGCGCCTCTGCCGCTGTTTCTGGTTTAAAAGTGGTTTGACCTGGGGAATGCGGCACCTGTAGCCCATTTCTCCACAATCTTCCTCAGGGTCCAGTCACCTCTTCTAGCTTTTTCTGCCACACTTTTTCCTTCCCACTGAGGTGCCTTGATACAGCTCTCTGAGACAGCCTATTCGTTCAGAAATATCGTTCTGTGTCATACCCTCTTGCTTGAGGGTGTCAGTGATGGCCTTGTGGACAGCACTAAGGTCAGCATTGTGACCCATGGTTGGGGTTTTGAGTGATGAACCAGGCTGGGAGTTTTAAAGGCCTCAAGGAATATTTCGCAGGTGATTAGAGTTAACTGTCGCTACAAGCATGCTTAGTGTGAGGGATTGCTGAAGAGTCAATGAGTTGATCCAATCAACTGGTTTTTCTTATATAGAAAACTTTGAATCAATTTGACTGGATGATCTGGTGAATTCTAAAGTGCACTGAGATGACATATGTTGTGAATTGGCGCTATATAAAAAATTAATTTGTTGATTCAGATGATTAGGTGCATAGCTTGTTTAGAGACCTTTCATATGCTAATTTTGTGAGATAGGAATTTTGGGTTTCAGGAGCTGTATGCCAAAATCATCCATATTAAGGCAATAAAAGACCTGAACTATTTCAGTTAGTGTGCAATGAATCTATAATATATGAAATTTTTATCATTACATTATGGAAAATAATGAACTTTTTCACAATATGCTAATTTTAGAAGGACCTGTATAGGACCAGTGGTCCTTCAGGGATTTCCAGCTTTTAATGAACTACCAGCCCTTTTTAAATGGAAGAATCAATATCTACTACCCAGCAACTAAATGATAAAGTGGCAAGAAAAAATATCTCAGGAAATACGGCTGCCGGAAGGACAGAGCATTTTCTAGGCAGAAATACACTTCACAGATAAATTCAGTTAACTTACCTGTCCAGCAGAAAGTTTATAGCCTCTGTGTCCGCTTTGAAGCCCTGCTCCTTCATGGATTGTCTTGAATTGTGGCGGAAATTGTTAGGTAGACGGGCAGTTCTTCTGATGGAAAAAGAAAAATCCTTTACCACCCTGTATGTGTGTTGTTGATACTCAGCTATGTGCTGTGTGAACTGGATCTTTGTCTCATCCTTGATGGAAGTCAGATCACTAGGGCACATTTGACCAGCCAGACACCCTGCCATGGAAATATTTTCCCACAGATTCAAATCCTGCAAATTGTCTGTGTGCATCTCATGAGAAAAAAGAGAAACCAGTGGCTTAAATTCTCCTTGTAATTGGTAATTGCTTTCATACTTGTTATCAGTAAAGAAAATAGCCTAAATACAGTATGTCCAGCTGTATGTACCTCCTACTTACAATGCATGTGCTTAACAGATGTGTAGAAACAGAACTTGTCCAACTCTTAGCATTTTGGGTCAGTTTCACTCACTAGATCTGCTTTGCTTCTTCTATTGCTTTAAATGCAAAATTCTAACATGAAGGGAGGAGCCTCTGCTCGGTTGGTAAATCTCATAAACTAAATCACTAGTATCTATAATAAAAGAAAGCTTCAACAAACATTTTGCATAATAAAGTGCCATGCTAATATATTCATAAGCCCCTAATATTTTTTTGTAAAATGTCACGTAACAAAACATTTTGAAGTGTTCAACAAAAATGTCAATGCATAGATCAGTATAAAATTGTTACAAATCTGCAAAGTGCATGGAAAAATATATATATATTTAAGTTTCCCCTTATAAAAAATCTTAAAAGTCCCTTGTGAGTAATTAAATCTCAGTATAAATACAGATGCACTCTGAAGGTCCCAGAGGTTTGTCAAACAACATTAGTAAATAAATAGTATATAATCAAGACCAATTGGGGATAACAAAGTGCAAAGGTTAAAAGAAGGATTAGAAAAAATGAAACAAAACAGACAAAGTCCAAACCAAAAAAGAAAAAAAAAACAGTATTTGAAGGTTTCAACCTTCAAATACACTGAAAAATGTTTAATCAATTGTACTGAAATAAAAAAAGAGTATGACTGAAGTGAAAAACTTAACTTATATTATTAGAGATGGAGCCAACAGGCCCATGTTGAGAAGCAGACATGTATAGCTCAAGTGAAAAAAGAAATCTGTTGACCGAACAACTAGTTGTCTATTTCATAGAAGATTGGGAGTAAAGAGGTAGACACCTGTGAACAAAATGATGACTGTATCATGCTGTGGTTATGTTTCTTTTCAACAGGGACCGGGAAGATCTATAGAGTGAATGGGAAGATTGATGGACATAAATATACAGGAGTCATGTAAAAACAGAAACACTTGAAGGTGAAAAGCATTTAAGGACTGAAACTAGCTCAAAGATTCACCTTCCAGCAGGATACTGACCCTTAATATTCAGTATATTCTACAGTAAATTTAGATCAAAGCATTCATTGCGTTGGATGGTAAAGTTCAGAAGAAAAATTCTATTAAGAAGAAGCAAAAGTAGCAAAACTGAAAATTTCAGACTTCTTTGGAAAGAACTGCACAAAAAAAGAATTACTCTAAAAATGTGCCAAGCCTGGTAAACAAAAATAAAGTATATAAGGTAAATTATATTATCTTATATGATTCTCTTCTGTGTTGATAGCTGTGACGCCATACCATAGAGAAATAGCAGCTGTGCTGCTGCCAATGAAACCTTTGTTTTAGATGTTGGAGCTTGGCCTGATTTTCAGTCTAGTCCTGTTTCTCTGACTTTGACAAACTAAATGTGCTCTCTTTCATCCTCTGACAAGGGAACTGTCCTGAAACTCAACTGCCTGGCTGTCATTCCTGGACGGGACCGGCTGTGGAGCTGGATAACAGTTCCCTTTTGTATATCTGCTTATTTCTTATGTATGCTTCTGTCTCCTTGAACCCCAGTTGGCCTCAGCAGATTGCCGCTCACACTGAGCCTGGTTCTGCTGGAGGTTTCTTCCTGTTAAAAGAGAGTTTTCCTCTCCGCTGTCACTAAAAGCATGCTGTGTGGGAGGGATTGCTTTCGACTCATTTCAATGAGTCGACGCAATCAGCTGGTTTTCCTTAGATAGAAAACTTTGAACCAATCTGACTGTATGATCTGATTAATTTGTCCATGTAAAGGGTCTTTAGATGATATTTGTGATGAACTGGCACTAAATAAACTGAATTGAATATAAGAACAATGAAAGGTGGTTCAAAAGGTGACTGACTGACATGATAAAAAAGCACACAGCAGCTTTTGTTGTTTAGAAAAAAATGAATAGTCATAGTTCCACGTTCTTCTCTTTGAAAGTTTTGTGCTAAGTACTTTTGTAAAGCACTTTATTGCTACCACGTATCTATCTTCAGACCAATTTGGTCATCTGAAAGGGGAAGATTTGCTAGTTGTCACCATTTCGCTAAGTATGAATCAGTCTTTTCAGGTTTTAATAAACTACCAACCCTTTTAAAGGGACAGATTAGAATTAGTCACACAGTTTAATGGCGTTCAACATATAAAATCTCTAAACACAGGCAACAGTTTATACAGCACTTCTGCTGGATATAAATGAACCTAATACTATACTGCAGACAATCATACATTTCAGAGACTGCAAGCATATCAGACAACAAGAAGTTTTTACAGAAATCTGGCCTGAGAACAAGCTATGAGGCCATGCGAGGAAACTGAAGAATCCAGCATGAAAATGATAAAAAATCAGGGAGCATAAATAATGAGGAGGTGTTATTGGTGACAAGGAATCAAGCTAAATAGAGTCAAAATCTGTTAAAGGAATTAAGAGAAGATGACTAGTATACATAGAGGCTACCACTCAAACAGGATGCAAACTGTTCTCAATAAGCAGTTAAACAACACAAGGAATTTAAAACAAAACATAAGAAAGAGCTAATAAATGCAGCACGAATGAATTAACTAATATGAAAAGACCAGATGACAATAATCGGGGGAGTGGCGACCTAGTGGTCAGGGCATGGAGCTTAGAATCCTGAGGTTCTTAGTTTGAGCCCCACTGCCACAGACTGACACTCTGGCTCTCTGAGCAAGACTCTTAACCCCACACTGCTCCCCGGGCGCCACAAAATGCCAGCTCACTGCTCCCCAAGGGTTATGATGGGTTAAATGCAGAGGTACATTTCTCCAATGGGAGATTAATAAAGTTCAATTATTGTTATTAACCAGCACTTCAATATTTTAACTATTAAAGGAAAAACTCCAAAACACCTTAAGATTCTGGCAAAACTTGGTATTTAACATAGTGCACTGCTACTACCTACAGTAAAGTATGATTGTAATATTGACCTTTATCACTGAGGAGACTTCAAGGTGTTTGATCCTAATCTTTCATCCAAATGTACGGGCACAGCCCTCAAACAGGAGTGACTTCAGTAAACAGTGTAGCAGTCATATAACTAAAAGGATTTACTTTCACAGCTGGAGACTAGAGTGCTGTCAAACCTCGAAGCAATGTTTACATTTTTTATTAACTTTAAATTACATTTTCCAAAAGTCTCAAAAATCCTGCTGTTGACATGCACACAGAATGAAAAGGATTTGAGGAAACATGCGATTCTGAACGTTTGGCTCCTAGATAAAAGATTGTCACAAGGAGTTCTACAAGTATAAATTACACTTTTACCTATAGTGATTTATTTTTTAAGATTTTCAGTTATCCTTCTGTACATTATTCATTTACCTTTACAGATTTCTTTTAGTATTTTTTTTATAAAAGTAATTATTTTATTTGTTAAGGGATCAATCTAACCTTGGGCTATTGTAAGACAGTGGTTGCCCCCCAAAAGAATAACAACTTCTGTAACCCCTAGCTGAGTAACCAACCAGATTAATGCATCTGTAAAGTGCCTTGAGATGACATGTGTTGTGAATTTGCGCCATATAAATAAACTGAATAGAAATGAAAGTGGAAACTTAACATAAAATGCATATTTTGGACCGTTGGATGCATTCAGAGAACCCCTGCTGCCGAAGGAGAACATGCCAACTTCATGCAGACAGGGGCCTGCTGGGATTGAACTCAGTCATCCTTCTTTGAGGTTCCAGTGTTGAATCCCACAAGCAAGAATAATTGAAAAGAGCTGATAGGTTGACATTCATACAGACTGAAAAATCTCATACAAGTAAAGAGAAAGAACTGAGTGTTTAATTAGATGTCTGAGAAATACAGGACATTAAGATGTCGAGGACATGCAATGATCCAAACAAGAAAACAAACAACACAGCTGTCAGGCTTCTAGAGAAGAGGCAGAAATAACTTTTTATACACTGAAACCGAAGAGGCACAGGTGGCAACGATTTAAGCAAAGCTGAGAAGGGGCGTTGGAAGGTAGGGGGATTATAAGAAGAAAACAGCACCACATAGAAAGTGGGAAAGAGAAGCTTTGGTAATAAAACATGCAAAAAGCAAGTCCTCCAACGTTTATATTAAGTTATGCAAATAAACTAAAAGCTAAAAATGGTGCTAAATGTATATAGTATTTACTGGGACACAAACATTTTTACCCAAAATTTATTTTTAATTGAGATTTTGTTAAGGTGCTCTTCAAATTCTACAGTATCTAATCCCACCCAGGGGTTGATGTTAAAGATTTTAACTTAACGCCCCTTTGGGCGAGTGACTTTCACATTTCATTTGCCCAGAAACAATTTTTACTTGCCCAGTATAATGTTTAATAAATATAGTTCCTAATATTCATTTTTTTATATATATCAATGCAACATGTTTGTTTTTTAAATGTTTTTGTAATTCATTAAGTTTCCAGGTTCCTAGTGTGTATCTGCAGCGTCAGATAATGAACTCAAGCCTACATTACCGTTTAAACAGGCTTTTCAATCCTTCCTGCACATTCTTTTCAAACTAAACTTTGCTTTAAACTGTTGTGTGCTTGAAAAAATATAAATTGTAATGTTAAAAATCTAAAAAAAACTTGACAGGTTAAAAACTCACACTACTACTACTCACCAATTTAACATGTTTAGCTCTATAACATTTAAATGCACCACTCCAATGTCTAAGAGAAAAAGATTTTATGAGCATTTTTTAATGTATGACCTGCATCACTGTACAGAAGACTGCCATATGATAGAAATATTTACACTGTGCGCATACAATTATTATTATTTTCCTAATCCCTGACTGATCATTTTTAATCTAGCGTGTATTATAGTATAGATTAAATTCATCATCCAGCTACTGCTCTGCAGAATTCTCTCCCCAAGAGCTGAATCACGCCATCTAGCGGAAAATCATGCGGCTTTCTCAAATCACGCGAGAATGTGTACAAAACAACAAAGGTGGCGCCAGCAACGCGTGTGGGTCGTTTTCAGCGAATGTCGGTGATTTTAAAGTAATTTTGAGTGATAAATAAAAAAATTTTGCGATCATTGTCCAGCGGGCAAATGCAATGAAATTTGTACTCTCCCAGCAATAAAAAATACTTGCCCCGGGAGATCGGGCAATGGTTCACATCGAGCCCTGCCACCCATCTTCTAACACGCTTAATCCCAAGAGGGGTCGCGAGGAGTGCTGGTGCCTATCTCTATAATATCAATAACAATTGAACATTGAATTTTCTTTGGTGGTATTTCACAATAAGCTAGTGTTTTCTCTTGGCCATCAGCAAACTGTAGCGTAATTCTGACTGGTCTTATAAGAAATAATAGTTCTCATTTCTCTGATGTACCCAGTCTATGTCAAACTCTTGACCAAAGTGCCAAACTTAGCAGAAAAGAGTTTTTGAGGGGATGTTCAAGAACAACTCCTGTTCAAGAACTTTCAATGTTTATTGCTATCATCAACTGGAAGGTGTTCAAAAACTCATCACTGAGATACAGACAAGAGTGGTCTAGTTGATGTTTGGAGGTGTCATGGTGAGCCTTTTATATATAAAAACACCGTTCTAAAGCATGATGATGTTTGCATTAGAATCTGGGCTTGTTTTGCTCAGAGTGACTTGTACAAAAATTAAAGGGACAGCGTGTAACAATTCTCTTTTTTACTGTCTGAAATGAAGGATTGCATTTATATATCTATTAATATTGGTGTATTTTTAACTCCACTAATAATTAAGATACATTTTCATAAGCAAATAATTTTATATTTTATATATATTTTATATACATTTTATTGCAAACATATACCAGTCTTGTTGTTACAGAACTGTGGGTTAAGTAGGCTTCAAATCCACGCTGAACTCCAGTTACATCTGCACTGTCAAGGCTTTTTGACACAACACAGCTACTGTTGCCACAGTTGGTGTTTAGGCAGTAACAAGCTATGGTTTTGTGTTTTTTTTGAGATAAATACTCCCATTTCACCACTAGAGTTATTCTTGCACAATACCCCTTTAATCAATGACCACTGCCATTGTTTTAAATTAACTCTATTCTTCTGCCATATGGGAAGAGGCTTCCCAGCATTCAAAGCAGATCCAGCAGATTCTGCAACAGCTTCTTCCCCACAGACAGCTGAATCTGGAAAAAAAAAAACTGATGATGTTGCAGACTCCGCATCAAACTGACCATATCAATGCATATTTTTTTGCACAATGTTTCTTCTCCTACAATGTTTACATTTGATCACTGCTGCACTTTAAGAAAATGGAAATGTCCTGAGAGCTGTACAAAAAGAAATGTTGTTTTGTATACACTCTGTTTATATAAAATAACAATAAATGTTGTCTAAGTTTAAGTCATTAAACTGAGGTGCTTTTAAATTGGCCACTAGTGACCAATTTAACTTTTGGCCACTAGTGGCACTAGACCTGTAACTTTCACATCTGGTGCTCCTAGTAGCTTTTCTGTGTAGCCTACTAGCTTTCTGTGCCCCTATTTTGCTTCTACTAAATCGAAAATAACAACAAAGATATATGACTTTATGCTAGGAGCAAAGTTTTACCTTACCAGTCTAATAATAAAGTTCAGAAAAGAGAATCAGTTTTGCATCCAGCTTCTTCTTTCAGCCTGCGCCAAAGAACAAACTGTCAGAAGTCTCAGAATGTAGGACCCAGAATTCAGGCGAGACAGACAGTGATATATTAAATATATATATATATATATATATATATATATATATATATATATATATATATATATATATCATACTTAAAAGCAAACCTCTCTCCTTTGTTGGAAAATTTTCCAAAAATGTTGGCTTAGTCAGACAAACTTAGACAAGAAAAATAAAGAGGGAGGAGTGGAAGAGACATGTATCTTTAAATAGTTTTAATCAAACAAAGACTTTTTTGTATTATTATTTTAAGAACAGCTTGCCTCTTCACCAATTGAATAGGAGCAAAGCCTGAACTCTCCCCCAGAGGATTGCTGTTATTGGATCATAGTGTATGGATTCAAAGGAACAGCGGTGAGAACATAGTGTCTACTCTCCTGATAGATGATGAGTTGTGCTGATGTGTCTGAGTTTCCCATAACTTCTTATTACAGGATGCTTAGTTGAGCAGGAAAAGCCAGATACCAGCATGTCACACGCTCACCAAAAAAATCACACGCACACCCTTCCACTTTGTTCATCCGTCTTTACAAAAATAACCCAGCTGTATCTCTCTGTTTATCCTAAAAGTTACTTTCTCAGCCTTTGGAAAGACTTTACTTTTCCACCACCCCACCAATTATGCAGGGAAGAATTTCAATTGGCAAATAACATTTGAACAAATTGATGAAAAACGGTAATGAGGGACCAGGCTTCGACAAAAAACATATCAAATCTCCTTTTTTTTTGTGGTAAAGATCAAAGATGGATCTCCCTGTTTGGTTGATGCAAGTGTTTCTTCATTTCACAAAGAGCTTTAAGCCTTCCAAAAGCCGTGTGTCTGTCAGTGGTTTCGAAACATTAAATTGATCAGAACTCAGAAAAGATGTTTGCAAGGAAAAAGGTGTCCTCAGTACTGCACAGAGAATACTTTTGGTTGTTTTAGAAGTGTGTGAGACAATTTAATCTATAAGGTGCAATTTATTTTAGTGTATTATATTTCTTATTACTGAAAATGAGTTTAAGTAATTTATAGGTTTCCTATGTGGGTGGTATCATTTTGAACTCCAGCTGACATAAGACACACCAGCCATCATTCCTCATCTTATCCATACCTTTTTTCATAACACTAAAAATATCCTAACAGAACAGGGATTTGCAAATTCCAAATCCAGTGTTATTTTTCAAAGGAATCATATAATTTCACATTAGCGTTTTAATCAGCAGACTCCTATATATAATTTGTTGGGAGATAATGACGTTCCTATTTTCATATAGTTTTGTTAACAACAAAACAACAACTTAGTACAACAAGAACAGGGAGAAAATACTGACATGTGGTGGCATCAGCTGTATCCATCAGCCGTTGCTGATGGAAAAACTCTCACTGGTGAGAGGAAGTGAGAGCTAACGGGACCTGAAAAAGAATAACAGAGCAAAATAGCATAAGAGGAAAGAGAACCAGAGAGGGAAGCAACAAAATCAAAATAAGTTAAACCAAAACGAGAGCTGATAAAATACCACTTTTTCTTTTAATGTAGAAGATTGTTGGTTGATTTTGGCATTCAACATTACTTCAGTTGATCATACCATTCAGGAAACTGTAATTTATTTATTTATGTTGTTGGTGTGTTCTTTTTATTTTATCTTTTCATTAGCAAATAGGATATAATAAATTTCCCTGTGAAAGAGCAGATTGCACAAACACGTAAAGACATGTGAAAGAGAAGTCCAAAAATGTGATCCTATGGGCCAAGGGATATTGCATAAGAGGGACTCAGAATCTCATGTTCGTGTGAGAGCAGAACCTCGGGTCATTACACAGGATCGCTGAACGAGGAGTTTGGAGTCAGCCAGGGAACTGGTCTCAAACGTCTCAATGACTAATTGAGAATGGAGAGAGCCCATTAGATTTGTTTTGACTACTTGTCTCTGATCCAATAACTTGTGGCATTGTTGGGTATACTGCACAAGAAAATCTCTTAGTAAGGGAGTGGTTTATTATCAAAGTAACAACACTGCTATTCATAATCAAGTGATAAGAAGGGAGGAAACATTCCCAATCCTGAGGCATCACTTCTCTTTCATTGTTGGTTTATGACTTCAGGGCAACCCGACCGAAAAAAAAACTTTTTCAGAAAAAAGGATCCTTCAGATTTGATACATTCATCAAACTTTATAAGCATGTGAAAAAACACACCAGGGTATATACAAGGTACTCTTATTTGGTTTACCATCCAGGAAAGTACCTGGGAAGTTCTGGTTAAGTAAAAGAAAGTAGCCTCTAGGTTTCTCAAAGAGTACAGGCTGTACTTTGTAGAGCTGTGTCATATAAAGTTAGGAAGAGTGTCCGGACGACAAGCAAGAATAGCTTTACTTGAAAATGTTTCCTCTTGAGTTGACATAAAAGGCGGGAAAATAAAAAGAAGAGAATCCTCCTCAGGAAGAAAAGTATTTGACAGAGCACTTTTTGATTAGATCGGATCAACTTTAAAAAAAAACGTTTGTAATCAGTTAGATATAAAACATGTCTAACTTGGGTTTGTCTGAATAAAATTACAATTAGTAGGATGTTAAGAAGACAATCTTTACAAAATAACTAAACATTTAATAATCATTTTTGAGAAACATTTTATAGACCAAAACATTTGAAAGAAAATATCTATAGAGCAGAAGTTTTTAACAGGGGGTCTGCGACCCCTAGGGGGTCCACGGGGGGTCCACACTGAGGTAAACAGATAAATGGAGGCAGAAGATGTCTTTCAGTCATCAATGCACACATTTAGCGACACACAGGAGCTCTTTCAATCTGGGCACCGTTACTGTCCCATCAACCAGTAATCAGAATCAGAAATACTTTAATAATCCCAGGGAGGAATTACTTTCATTACATAACTCCATCTGTAATAAAGCTACAAAAGGACAAGTTTGATTTAACACAATTTCAAACAATATATATAATTATGGGGTCCCTGCTCCATCTCGCCATTATTTTGGGGGTCCTTGGCCTGGAAAATGTTGAAGACCCCTGCTATAGAGGGTAACATTTGAACATTGCAAATTAAATACTATCTATCCTTAACCTGACTCCGCCATATAGATTTGCTACGCATATCCATCTGGAAACCTTCTGTTGAAGTAATTTTGGGAAGGGGCGAAAATACTGGTTAGCTGATTGGCCTATGTTGGTGATAGACGGGCCAAATAAACCAATCAGATCAATGAAGCATATGACGTAACAGAGCGACGAAGAAGAGGAGCCAATTGATAGATCAAACTCTTGCCGAAACCAGTCGGGAGAAGAACAAAAACATCTTTTCCTCTGAGAAAAGCCTCCAGAGCAGTGTTTTGCTCTTCTTTCAGTGAAGAAATACTCTGTAATTCCGATAAAACTTGCTCGCTAGCCACGCTAACGCTAGTTTCATCGGCTGAAGCCGCCATGTTCTTTAGCCTGAACTGTCGCGCTTCTCGTTGCATCACACCTCATCCCGCCTCAAAGCCAACGCTGATTGGACGTTTGTTTGGTGAACGGCTCCAAATTTTCTTCAATGGAGAGTCTCCAGACTGATTAGCGAGTGAAATCTTGAAAGCTCGCGAGATCAGGATCGTCTCACGAGGCTAATCTATCCTGTGCTTTAAATGGCATTTTAGACTTAACACGAAAAAAAATGTTTTATACTATAATTTTTAAAGTATGCTTCACTTTACAACAACCTGTGTTGGTTTGTGTCTGTATCTGTGCAGGTTTAATGAGCTGTTCAACACTGTCAGAAATGACCAGAGGTCATCAGCCAACCACTGGACTCAAGTAAAAGTTCAACACGCAGCAAAACTGTCCTCTGAGGTATTTTCAAATAAATGAATTAAACCCTTGAATCCTATTGCTGGAATTATGTACAAAAACAAAAACAATTTTATTATGCAAACAGCCAAGAAAGCACTTGTTTCTGGTATAACTGGGCCCTGAAGGTTATTTTCATTATTACACTGTTAGGATAATTATCATTGATAATGTGCACTACTACCTTAGTTCTGACATGCAACACCCAGGAAATATTAGGATGTAATAGGCTCACACATACTCAATGATAATAATCTTAACACTTTTAAAGCTGTTAATATAAAATTTATAACAAACCAAATTAATCTTTTTTTTCTGCTCTAGTAAAATCTCAATTTCACTTTTTCGAAAGCAGAAAATCACATTATTTTTGTATAAAAATAATAAAAGCACAGAGGGGTTTAATGTGTCGGGGTCGAATGCCTACCCTAGTTTTTATTTCATTTGATTAAAATGTGTTGTTTTTTTTAAGCAAATGTACACTTTTTCTCAAAGAGTGTGGATTCTTTGTAACTCTTCACGTGCAAAAGGAGGATCATTGTTCAAATATACGGACTACTGACACGACACCAAATGTCACTGAGTTTGATTTCAATATTGATACTGGATCCTTTTTAATACTCTATGTTTGTTCTCCTTTTATTCTGATCACTTTTAAAGGCTTCAAAGCAAATGAAGGGCTGCAATATTTTGCCAACCCTTTGCATCTCACAGTTCTACAGGAAAGGTGTAGCTTGCATGAAAGATAACTGAACAGACCAAGATTCATGCTCACATATCCAGTGTTTTTATACTGCATAACTGACTTTGAACAAGACAAATTTTCATGCCCATAAACCCGTAATGTTCTGTTTACTAAAGCTGTGATTTAGGCACAGTTCTGAGAAAAGGAGAGGACATGTTTGTAACAGAAGTACACCTGCAAAATTAACGGCTTCTGTTGGGATATTGTTGGTTCTCATAATTAAATGTTTTGTTTCATATGAGGTCTTTGTATAAATAAATAGTTTGTGCTTTTACAAGGGGAACTGTGGAAGTCATCAGTGTAGACTGCTGACCTTTACAGAGGCAATTTTGGTCTTGTTTGTTCCTTCTTCACAGCTGCGTCAGAGCTAGGGTGTAAATCTGGAAACCTCTAGAAACAAAATCCAGACGGTGCTGCAATACAAGCCTGTTGAGAGTCAAGATTCAAGATTAAGGTTTGTTAGTTAAACATGACCTAAAATTTGCAGCAAGATGGTGTACTGTTCTGCTTTTTTTATTTTGTCTTGGCCTAAAATACAGACTTGGGGGAATCTGTTGGTACCCCAGCAGCTTGTTCAATATAGCTTTAAATCCACTGGAAAGTAATGGAAAAAATGATGTCACCATTTTGATTTATGTTGAAGAAAACAATCCAAAATATAACAAATGACTTGTGTTTATTTTAAAAAGAGACGCTATTATAAAAAGTGAGGATTAAATGTTGATTTATAGTCATATTTTCAACTACATGTTGGACCTTATTAGTCAGGTGTCTTTAATCGTAATTCAGTGGGCATACTGGGCTTATGCCTGTTGAGCTGATGCACATTTGTTCCAAGGCTGTGATAACAAAACATATAAAAAATTTATTTATTCATGAATATTATTTGCATTTATCTGTAAAGAATGTATCAATTTACTGAATAATAAAGCAATCAAAAGGGTTTGCCAATAAATTATATACCAAAAATATTCAGAAAAGACTTTATTCTGCATGAATAAGTTATTTTTTCATAATTTTTGTTTTAGTCTTTATTTTTTTTGTTTATTTGTTTATTTATATTATTGTTTATTTACACCCAGCTACTCTTCCTGGGGTCCACATCATTAAAATACAGTATACAATGTAAATTCATAAACATGTTTGACAGATGACAAATATTATATATATATATATATATATATATATATATATATATATATATATATATATATATATATATATATATATATATATATATATATATATATATATATATATATATCAATAAGACTGAACATTCATAGAAATGGGGAAAGTTACAATTTAAAATTTAAACATTTTATGAATAAGTTACAATAAATTAGAATATGAAACTATTTCATTTATAGACAAGTTGCTCCTAAAAACTTCTAAAGTTGCATTTTAAAAGCAGACTTATGTACAATTTTTATGAGAATAAATGGCAATGAGTTCCATTCTTTCATTGCTCTGTAAGTAAAGGTGCATTTGTGAAAATTAGTTTTCGCCCTATAAATTACAAATCGTCCTTCAGCTGCTTGTCTCGTGGCATAACCATGAGAGTCCAAATTATTCTTCAATTGAACAAACAGAAACAGTGGACTCTGGAGTTTTAAGATTTTCCACGTTGAGAATGATAGCGAAGCTAGTGCCCGGCTGTCATGAACCTTTAGCCAGCTTAGATTTGAATGCATGGAATTTATACTGGTCCTGTAAGAACAATTTAATGCTACACGGGCAGCTTTATTCTGCATTATTTGAAGTTTCTCTAAATCTTTCCTTTTTGACCATATTGTTTGACAGTAGTCAAGTTGAGAAATGATTAATGTTCTTACTATAAGCTTAGTCAAATCAGCTGGCAAAAATTTGCTACATCTTCTCAATATAGCTAAAGCTCTGCCCTTGTTCTTTACACACTGGGAAAACAATCTAGAAATAAGTAAGAACTTTCTTAAATTAAGTGTATTTACCCTTAATTTGAGTAGGTAAATGAGCTAGTTTGCCAATGGAATGAGTATTTCTACTCTTAAAATAAGATCATTAGATAATGTACACTTAAAATAAGATAAAGCAATTGTCTTTTCTAATTTTAAGTGTAAATTGTCTTGTTTCATTGGCAAAATTACTCTTTTACCTCCTCAATCCAAGAACAAATGCACATATTTTAAGAAAAAATGACTTATCAAGTGGGAATGCTTATGCATTCCCACTTATTGTTGTTCACTTTAAATTTTTCTGAATCTAACTAGTCCCGCAGTTTTCAACCGATTTCAACAATTTTGGTATCAAAACGTTCAGCTTGTTCAGGAGAATCCTGCTCTGTCTTTTGGTAAAGATATTTTTTGTAGTTTTCGCGATATTCTGCTTTTTCTGCGTTTTTTTTGTCCCATTGAAATGCATGTAGAATTCTTAGATTTCAGCAAAATTCTGCTAAAACTTTATCATCTTCGACCTTTAACTACTTCAGCATACTTTCAGCTAGAAACACCATTCAACTTTTAAAATGTTTCCGTATCTTTTTGCTATTACTGTTTAACTCAGCTTTTTGCTAACTTTTACAGTTTTGCTTCAGTGAAGCTTCAAACTTTAAAAGAAAATTTAAAGATTTTCAGATTTATAATGGAAGTCTATGGACGGAATTCTTCAACTGCTAGAGTGCGTGCTCTAGCTTTTGAGCTGTTCTGGTTTTTCAGAACAAATTCTTCTCACTCCCTCATGTTTCACTCAATTGAAATAAATTATACATCAAAATGTAGGGATTTTTGTCAGGATTCAGGAAATGTAACCCTCATTTGTGTGGCATTTACAGTTTTCCGACAGTTTGGCCCAGACCACAAAGAAGTCCACACTTCCCCAATAGAAATCCAATAAGAGACTTTCCAAAGATCACAGACAAAATCCAAAACGAAACATATTTTCGTATCGCTCCCATTTCTTAACTATTTGATGTACTAACATGAAACTTGGTATAGAACATTTTCAGAACCTTCTAGCACTCACATTGAAGGAATTTCTTCAATATCATTTATGGTTTAGCTGTTTAGCTAACTTGTTCGTGCATAGGAAAACGTTGATTCTGAGAAAAATCCTCAAACTCAGAAAATGCACATTTTTACATCGTCACCGTGGCCAAATAGTTTTTAGTAGAAACATGAAGGTTGGCACAGTCGAAGCCGAAGGATGGCTGATGTCCACGGTGAAATCATTTTTTGAATACCTTTTACGGTTTTGGCTCACCACTCGTTTGTTCGGAGGGGAAGTTTTGCTTTTGACAGCTCACCTCTACCATGGAACTCCATGTTATTGCACATAGTTTTTTAGATTTTCAATCCTCTAAGGATGACGCTGTTTTCTTTATGCTGATCAACTGACACATTTTAAATCATTTCAAATTGCTTTGCCAAGTCTTGACATTTCCACATATGATTTCAAAACTTTGATACTTATTCAATACCATCTTCCTCAACATTTTACTTCCCATCCTTAAGCTACTAATTTTTTCTTCAACCAGATAAGATTGAAGTTTTTCTTTGTAATTTATTTTCTGATTCAGCTAATTTAATACTTTTCAGCCTATGCTGTGAACTTTGGCTTCATTCTGCTCATTTTCTGGACAGGAATTAAGCTTTTCTGTTTGCTGCTAATTCATAACACGCCTGACATGTTTCTGGGCAGTAGGTGGCCCCCTTCAAAATTTCATTATACATTTTTCTAGAAACTTGGGAGACATTATATTAAGACCCTTCTAGCGCCCACATTCAAGACATTTTTTGATATCATGTATGGTTTGGCTGTGCAGCTTTTAAGATGAGTTTGTTTCTGCCATTTTACTGCCAAATGATTCTACCCTACAAAATCTTCAGATGATTCAATTGTTTTCTGCAGTTTGAAGTTTCTGATGACTTCCTATCACATTTTCATATGTTCTTCAGGTAATTTCAGCTTTTTTCATTCAGCAAAAGCATTCCCACTTGCTGTTTTTCCAAAACAGCTTTTTCTAGTTTAGATTTAGATTTTTTCCAGTGCAACAGCTTCAGTGTGTCTTGACCAAGACAGTTTATTATCCAAATAGACACCAAGAAGCTTAGCTTCTGTTACTTGCTCAATGAGTGTGTTATTTATTAACAAATTTAACTTTGGGTCATGTTTAAGAGACTTGTTTGAACCAAGTACTAAAGTTTTTGTCTTTGAGATGTTCAAAACTAATTTATTATCTAAAACCCATTGCTCTACAATTTTTAAGTCCTTATTTAAAATGGAAGTTAATTCAGATATTGATTTTGCAGATGCATAAACAGTTGTTAACATCTGCATACATTGTTAATTTAGCATATGTTAATACTTATGGTAGATCATTTGTGAAGATGGCATATAAAAGTGGCTTTTCATAAAGTATCTTTATGATACCTGATGTTTGTGTGATTAAATATTTATTTTAGAAAAAACAAATCAGATTATATTACTTAAGTATTGAAGTAGACTTTTTACCAAATATTTTTTTATGCTTGAGTTATTTCTTTCACTATGCATTTATATTCAATACCTCCATATATCTAATCTAGCATGCTGCATGTCATTTTTGGAGTCCAGCCCGGTCATTCAGTATATTTGAAGGGAATTAAACTGTTGCTAGGTTGCTTGTTTATGTGATGTTTTCCCCTGTGGACATAAACCAGAAAAGGTGAAAGTCAGAACTATGAGAACAAAGATGCATGTTTTACATATTCATGGCAAAGAAAAGACAGTTTCCAAACTGCTTTATTTTTCTTTTGAATAAAGCTTTCCATTGTATCAAAACAATATACAGTATGTGACTAGTGGGACTGCTGCCAACCTCCCAGGTATCCTGCAAGCAGAAATGCATGATAGAAGATCCTGATGATGGATGGAAGCTCACACATGTATCAGTGATAGAAGAAAAGGAGTGAAGGAAACCATTCAGGCTGAGCTGCAGTGGGTCCTCATGTCATTCACTGCCTCCTAATCACACTTTCTGTCACATTTCAAACAATGACAGGACTGAAGAGAGAAGAGACAGTAAACAACATTAAAAACTGACTGAAGCTCCCCCCAATGAATGCTGAAAAACACCACTGTTGAACAAAAGCAGAGCTTTTGGAAAAATAATCAGATCTACACCGACTTTAGTTACACCTTTCTAACACTGAGCTGTGGAGACCTTTATCATGTTTAAAAAGCCGATATATCAAGATTTCAATTTAGCGATATGGTGCATAATGCTGCCAGTACAGGTGAGCAACCACACTCAGCCAGGCTGTTATGTTTTATCAGCTTCTACTAAACAAACCAAAACGTACCATTGACATGCTCTTCACACTATATCTCCAACATCCTGAATTAATAGAATTATTAAATGTTTTTTAACCCATTACTCAAATTTTGCTGCTTCATCTTCCTGTTCCTATCTGGCAGGAGGCACCCAATATGTGATTTTCTACCAATGTAACAAACCTGGTTCAATTATTATGAATTATGTACATTTTATGACTAATAAATGACTAGAAGAGTGAAAATGTGCAATTCTAAGAAATAAGCCGTCTTTATGTCACGAGGGAGCTCGGCTGTGTTTTTCTCAGGATGCTTTCCTTCAAGAACTAAAAACATTGAATCTATGCAGGACCTAATGAAGTTAAAGACATCCTGAACCGTGTGGCTCAGTGAGACTGCTCTTAAATGCCCCTCCCCCCAAGAGCCCTGATTATATTTGAACATTTACAGCATGATGTTCAATTAAATAGGAATGGATTAATGGAAATGAATCCTTCAAATGTGAGAAAGCTTGCTGAGAAGAATGATTGTCTTGATCCCAAAAGGAGCCCAACAGATTTTACTTTCACAAGTGTAGCGGTATGGCAATTGCCATACTGCTCCACTTGTTTCATGCATATAAATTGCTTTATTATAATTATGCAGGGAGTTTTACAGTTCATATGGACACTGCAATGTAAGTAGAGCAGATAAACAGAAGAAGAACAAGGAAAAAGAAAAAGAAAAAAAGGACAAAAGATGAAAGAAAGAGGAGATAGAAAGGAGATAATGACAAAACATTTTCAGTCTGCTTCATCACCTGTAACGAGATGAAAAAAGAACAGCACAACCAAAAGACACGGTACGAGATATACAATAAAGCAACACCTTGAAACTATCGCTAAAGAAATATTATTAAGTCTGACATGTACTCTGTGTTACCTGAAGATATGAATGTGGGGTTGTGCATGTAAAGTTTTAACCATAGAAAAAATGCTCAATAGTGGTTGTGGAGAGCCGGAGAGGCACACCCCCCAGAGCACTGAGTCCAGCGCCGGGAGACCCAAAGCCCCAGGCGCCCAAAGGGACCCCAGAAGCGAAGGCACCAAGGCGGGGCCAGCCCCGGAAATCAGACCCCCACCAAGGGAGGAGGAGAGACAGCCACGAAGAAGCCCCCCAGCCACCGTCATGCCGGCGCCCCGGGGAGCCGCGGGGACGAGTCCGCGGGCCCCGCCGGCCGCCCTGAAGTAGGGCCGGGCACCGAACACCAGCCCCCCCACGACACCGACCGAAACGCCCCAGCCCCACAGAGCACCGAAACACGCCCCGCCCCCCGGCACCAAGCCCCAGCGACCGGCCGCAACACCCACCGCGACCGCATCACCAAGGAAAAACACATAGGCGGCCCCGCCTGCGGCCAGGGCCCACGCGCATCCGCCGCGAACCGGCCGCGAGCTCCGCGGAAGCCCCTCAAAACGCCCCCCCGGCCAAAAGCGCAGCCCCACCCCACCAAGACCGACGCCAACAGCGCGCAACGCAACACACCGCGCACAGAATCAACCCAAGAGCAGAAAAGCCGCCCGGCGCAAAACCGCAAGAAGAGCAGACCGCAGCCGGCGCAACCACCCCCCCCCCCAGCAGCCCGAGGGGCAGCACAAAGCCAGAGCGGAGTGAACCACGCTGCTCCCCCACTGGACGAAGCCAAAGCAGCACAGCCACGTCCGCCGCCCCCCCCCCCCCGCCGCCCGCACCAAGCCCTGACACGCGGCCAGAGCAGCTCCGCCGCCCCAGCCCCCCAACGCGCGCCGGCCAGAGCCACTCCAACGCCCCACCCGCCCCGCAGCCTCACCCGCCGCGATCAGCGGGAACAGAGCAGCTCCGCCATGCCTCCAAGAGGGAAAACCCACCCGAATACCCAGTCAGCGCAGCCAGCCCGCCCACACAGGCCCCCCAACACCACCCCGGCCAGAGCCGCCCGGACCCCCACACACCCGCGGCGCGCCGCCAGCAGGACCCCCATCCAGCAGGCCCGCCCGCCCTCCGAGAAAACAGACATGCCAAACCCCCCCCAAAAAAATAAATAAATAAATAAATAAAATAAATAAAAAGGAGCCCCCCCAATGCGACAGTGGACACCAGACACCGACCCGCCCGCAACCGCTCCCCCTAAGAAAAGAAAAGAAAAAAGAAAATAAATAAATAAATAAATAAAAAATAAATAAATAAATATGCAAATAAATTAATTAATTAATAAATTAATAATTACAATTAAAATAAATATGCAAGAGGAGAAGTGCGAGCGGAAAAACCGGAGCCCAAAACAGGACCCAAGACCCGCACCCCACCATGCCGTGCAGCTCACCCCCCCCCCGAACCGATACCACAGAACCGGCATAGGAAAAAAAAAAAAAAAACACCGCCCAGGAACCGGTATCGTAGCGAAGGCACCGGCACCGACACCGAAAATCCCCGAACAACAGCCAGCCCCACCCCCAAGGTGGATCCAGTCCCGGGCCCCAGGGATCCGAGGCCCCAAGGGCACCCGACCCCCAGACAGGAGCCCCAGCAAAGCCCCGGCCGGCCTGGGCCAGCGGAGAGGCCGCCAGGAATGAGCCAGCAGCCCCCTGGGCATCCACCCCCAGACCCCGAGCTCCACCAGTGCACCGGTGAGCCCCGACGCCAGCCAGCGGAGGGAGAGCAGGATGGGGGAATGGGCTCCGCACTTAGCGGAGACTTGAGATGTATTTGGGAGAGGGTGCGGTTGAGACCCCAACCTGGGAGAAAAAAAAAAAAAAAAACACAACAACACACCATCTCAATCATGCCTTCCCTCCCTAGTGCCCCCACTCGTACCACAGAGAAAAAAAATAGAAAAAAAAAAATTTGAATAAAATAATAATAATAAATAAAGAAGCATTTTAAAAAGCTGAGTATATTTTACAAAAAAATGTGTTTTAAAATAATTATTCAGCAAGATCAAACTAAATGTAAAGTATCAGTGTATGTTAGTATTTGGTGGGGGACTAGCAAACTACTTTTTCTTTCTTTGATAGGATATAGGAACGTACCGACTTTCCAGGCGGAGCACAGTCACTCTAAATAAACCACATTCTTTGGCTTAAATAATCCCCAAAAGCAAAGGATCTGAACCAAAATCAACTTTGCTCTGGTTTTCCAACAGATAGGGAACCAGATGCTACTTTTTCTTCCACAGAACATTTCAGGCATACCAAATAGAGAAGCTGGTGCCTTCAAGTTCAAGAGCAGATATGCTCTACTAAAAGGAAGCTTTAAGATATATATATATTTTTTTTTTTTGTTGCATGACTGCATGACTGGACATACTGATGAAATAATTACCTATAAGACCTATCCATTAAGCTTACTCATGTGTGGGAGGGTAAATTACATGTAGAAATAAGAGTGTTTGGGTTTATTGGGTGTTTCGGAACAAAAGGTTCCATAGGTGTTGGAGGAGTTAAAACAGTTCAAAAGCCTGCAGCAAAAAATGACTAGGATAAGGTCTAACTAGTCTAACTAAATGTGTCTGCATAGCAGCTCTTTTGTGTGGCAAAAACTTATGATGCTAAATGGTGCGCAATTATTTTTTCCAGGAATATTACTCTGAAAAATGGGAGGGGGTGCATTTGTAGATGTAATCATTAATAATTCCCAGAATTTAGCCTTATCCATCTTCTTCTCAACTCTGATATTAGAAAGAATTCCACACAGCATCATGCTGGCACCACCATGTTTCAAAGTAGGGATGTTGCCCTAGGAAGTCTTCACAGAGAAATTGTATTTGTACTGAAATTTAATTTAAAAAAGTCAGAATCTGTTGCGAGAGTGTGCCATATTTTTTTCCTACTTACTTATTTAAAATAAATGAAAAAAAGTAGACCATCATGTGGCTTGTGCTTCACAACCCTGTGCTGCTCTTTGTTGATCTAGTTAATGAAATCCAAATAATGGGTATAAATTCCTAATATACACACAACCTGGATTGTAGTCAAAGCCTGGAGGCAACCTGGAATTCAGTGCCTTGCTCTGTGGCTGATTGATAGATAATACACAGCTAGAAACGGGGAATCAAGCCAACAACTTTCTTATTGCATGTCAGCTATTCTTCGACCTCTTTTTTTTTTATTTTTTTTATGATTTTTAAAATTCATATGGGACTTACCCACTATTTTATAGCAGAGAACATGCCTTTAAAGGTCTGCCTCATCATATGTGTATATGATTCTGAACGGCTCCCACAGAACCCAAAATGTGCGAGTAAGAATAAAGATCAAGGCCGACTGCTCTACACATGCAACATAAATTCCTGTGATTCCTGAGTCTCCGGATCACAACTCACAGCAGAGGATGGAGAGCAGAGTGTTCGTGTTCTGCAGCCACTGACATAAATAAAGCCCGGAGCTGTAATAATGGCTCAGAATATCTCCAGTGGACATGGTAAAAAACACGAGATAAGGGTAAAAGTGGCTCAGTCTAGCGTGACGGAAGACATCTGTTGTGTTGTCCCTGAACCCCCCAAGACATGAACGTACTAGAGTGCATAGCTCCCACGACAGGAGTTCAACGTGAGAAAGCTGGTTAACAGAAGTCTGAGAGGCCAGAAATGCCTCTTTCTTCCATTCATTTTAGCAGTTAGAAGAGATTTCCTAACATCATTAGGAAGTTTTGAGGACGGGTTTTCTCTCTCACTGTGAGGGCCGTCGGGGGGGGGAGCAGATCCTGATGATGGATGTAAGGCACGCATAATAAAGATAGCTATCCACGCTATCAGCACATGGATCAGCTGGACGGAATCACAGCCAGACACCCACAGCCGGTTGGCAATCATTTGCTTTAGGAATGGAAACTAATATGCAATTTATGTGATGTGTCACTTGGAAACCGAGGCGGCGTTGATAAACACACAGGGAGGGGGGGCACTGAAAAGATTCTCCAACATTCACAGAAGTATGAACAGAACCACAGGCAGAGCAACAGGCCACGATGAGCATGTTTTGCAAACAATGTCCAATTGCACTTTTGAACTTATTCACTGCCGTTTAAGGCAGGGCTGATTGAAAGTCATGCACTCTCCTTCACCTTTAGCAGCTGTCTGGTTAAAAACTTTTCCTTTTAATGATAATTACAGCTGCCAATATTTTTTTCTGATGCAAAGCACCTTTACTTACGCATTAAGCTTTTTTTTCTTTTCTGGTGTTGTATAAGCTATATAAATATACCAAAAGGCAGTTTAGACAGCCATTCTGTAGGGTTTTGATCCCATACTTTTGATTGTTTTTATTAAAGGGTTTAAACATGTCTCAGAATGATCCTCTTATATCTGATTCCACATTAGCATAATATGGAGAGCTGCTAAATCTGGCTACAGTTTGCAAGGGAACAAGGAGGGCGGCGCGGGTGTACAATGAACTTCAGAAAGCTGCTGCTGTTAACTAACAGCATGTAATGGTCTTTACAAAATTACCATTTGACAGGGTAATTCTTCAAGCCTGGCCCTTTATGACTGGTAATCTGTTCTCACTGAGCAGAGCAGGGCCCCAACAAACAACGTAACAGAACACAGAGGCCATATTTTTTTTAAACATATTTTAAAAAGAAGAAAAAAGTTGACATTTATCAGCAGTTATTAATCTTCCATCCGAGGAGGGAACCATTTTAATTTGATAACCTAAATTTGTTTTTTACTTCAACATTTTTTTTTAAGTGGTAAAACTTATATCGACATAAGTTATAGCTAACTATAACATCTTGGTTTGTTTTCATAAAATAATCAAAAAAACCAGTGTCTTCAAAATGAGATGGTAAAATTTTCAAATCCGAAGAATATTCAGACAAACATTTTGAAAACTCCAAAGAATAAATTAACACACATCTTGCTTTAAAACGACTCAGCAGAGCTTTAAAGTTATCTGTTTGCTTACTATTACAGTATCAGTCCAGCAAAAAATTCCACCCCTCTAAATGTTTCCATAAACCACATAACAAACACCTCCTTATTTCGGTAATTTGTTCACACACAAGCCAAGAACAAGAAGCAGGAGTTGGTCTTTTTTGTATCTCTTTAATTGGAACCTACAAGCAGGTTTATAGCGGGCAAAATGAGTTTTACACCCTCCTGACCTTTTTCCCTGAGAATATATGTTTTCTACAGGTTTGTGGTGACAACAGATTATTCATGATAATAGAGGATGCTAGTAGCAACATAAGAAACACAAATACAAAGAATTCAAATCAAATGTGTCTTTAGAATAAGTCATGTTTTCTGAAGTGAGGTAGTAAAACAAAGAAAAGAGCAAAAGAACATAAAAAGCCAGGAGACAAGCTTAAACCTATCATCCCTGCTGTTTTTCAAGCTCAATTTGTATTTATGGATGAACAATAAGGAGATTTTCATTTCCAAACATTACACAAGGAGTACAATTGGTAAAAATGAATAAATAAATAAATAAAAAAAAATAAAAAAATAAATATTTTCCTGCTATAAAACATTGGCTCAAAGCATTTCATCTAAGAGAAGATCTGCTAAAAATATGTGGATTGGTTGATCCTGGCTGAATGGGTATTGAGCAACTTTTACTGATTATTGTGAAATTTGACATATTTGATCTATTGTTTTAAGCTAAACCCTAAACAACCTTTGATTAACATAAGATAGCAATGAAACAAGACAAAACCTGATCAAATTAAACCCAGTAGATAAAATATCTAAAAGATATTAATAACACAGTAATAGATATTTCCCAGGAGAAGGAAGTTCTCTTCAGGCTTGGTTGAGAAGTACAGCGCTTTTCTTCACTTTATTGTGTAGCCCTGCTGGAGGCATTGGTCACTGCAAAACATTTAAACAACTACTATTAAATAACTTACTGTCAATGAAAATCCCCCAAGATTGTCTTTCTGTAATGCTACTAGGAGCTGTTCAATTTATATTTTTAAAATCCACAGTTATGCTTGAAGGTTTACATATCCTCACATTAAAGAAAAGGATAACTGCACACTAGTAATTCAAATTGTCATTATTTAACTAAGGTTCAGACCCAAATGCAGAAGACCAAACAGAGAGACCAGGGACAAGGTTTACCAGATTTTATTGAGGAGATACTTCAGAGAGAAGTGTTGCTCAGAATACTGCTCAACCGGAACTGTAAAGTGAGGGGAAGACACAGCGGTTAGTTCAGGCTCCGTGGGAAATTTGACTCGTGAACTTGGAGAAGAGGATTTGGTTGCCGACTCACGTTTCCAGAGAAGTTGTTGAATCCTTGACTCCAGTCTCTATGCTGTTGTTCCAGTGTTTGTCTGATTCGGTGGAGGGCGGAACAGGGTTTACCCAGAATGCGGTTGTTTGTAGGTGAACAGAGAAACTGACTGCCACTCAGATTTCCTGCGGTACTTGAACGGGTCGAAGTGGAGATTAATCCCTTTCTCAGTGTGAAGCTCGAACTATCTCTTGGGGAAAGTGGATCCAAACCTCCTGTTTGAACCCCAGCTCAGTATGCAGCTCTGTTGATCCTTCCAGGGAGTGAAGGTCCGAAAAAATCCAGTTTGCAGGATGACTTCCTGCCGAGAGGAAAAGACAAAAACAAAGTTAAAACTCAGGTTAACTAGAACTCAGTTTGACTCAGCAAAACTTAGTTTGGCTAGAGTACCCTAAACTGGCAAACACTCTGGCGTCGAGGTAGTGGCAGTCAGCAGCTTAAGAGCACTCCGTTAACAGGGAAACCATAAGCAGGTGTGTGAGGAGACGGACCAGAATCAGGCGCCTCCTGGTGGAGGAAGGGAGACAAACACAGAAACACAAACACACAGACAGGAGTCCTGACACAAATAACATAAAATTAAAGAAAGTAATTATAAATAAAAATATAGTAAATGGTAATTTAGTAAAATTGAATTTTGATTTTGAGTTTTTGAGTTTCTAAAACATAAACTGTCCCAGACTAATTAAAGTACCTTTCTCATGACCTGTGAACCAACACACCTGTTAACAGGTGAAGAACTCTGACTGAATATTACAGAAAACAGGAGCTCCATTCAGCACATAAAATCTGGTCCTAATTTCCCTAAGAGTTCATCATGGTACAAAAGGTGGATTTTCATTGGTGAAGGAGCCTTTGGATGCTAAGGTTTCAAATTAATTTAACCCTTTAGTCTCTCCTTAAATAGTAATTGCCAGTAAATAGTAAAACTATTGATATCCCTAGCAAATTAATATTTAAAGTTATGTGTTAGGATGTGGGGTTTGGGATGGGACCCACTATGCAGACAGTGATATGAAAACTGATTTATTAAATAAAAAAGAGGGAGACATGAACAAAGACAGGCAAGGGGTGAACAGAATAGTTGAATGGCAAGGGAAAAAAACAAGTATTTTATGATGGAGAGCACAAAAATGTGCAGGCTTTCAGTTTAACAGACAGAGAACATAAATAAAATAACCTTAAAGGAACAAGTGACTGATGTAGATTATTGGATGGTCGCAGAAGCTCAAGGTTGAAAATAAGATCTAAAGGAGCTAAACTGATGGGCAAGAAAGCATGAAAGGCAGTTCCATATAAAAACATGCTTTCGACTTCCTGCATGGTTAATGTAAACGTTTTGGAAAATCAAAGCCTTTTATTCAGTGTATGAAAACAATAGCTTTAAGTGTCTGTTTTAAAGACTGTAGTTTGTCACTGAAAATGGGTACATGAATGCGGATGTCTCCAACGGCATCAAGTCTGCTCATCTCCTTAATGGGGAAAATAAGAAGATAATAGAGGCATGGATGGATAATATGTGTCATTTTTAGGCGAGGACAATAAACAGAAACACATCTCTGGAACTAAAGTGGACCTGAAATATTGCTTAAATTGAGTTATCGAGGCTTTTTGTCCCTGTTGCTTGTCACTTCAAACCTCTATATTTGCTCAGTAAAATCTGTCTTTTAGCTTTAATAGAAGATATACCCTCTCTTTCTTAGCCCAGCTATGCTTTATATGATGATTTCTGACAGCTAGAGCATCATGAAACATTGTTATTACAACATCACTTCTTTCTAAAGGAGTCTATCAAATAGTTTGGAACAGAAACTCCTAAAACCAAAATGCTGAGTTTATGCTAAACGGAGAGAACTGGGAAAGTTGCACAAATGAAACAAGGAATAGGGATATATACTGTATATATATATATAAATATATATATATATATTAGGGCTGTCAGTTTTAAAGCGTTATTAACGCGTTAACTGCTTTCGACTATAATGCCAACATTTTTTTTAACGCACGTTAATCGCGCATCAAAACAAACGCACCGTTCGTTTGTGTTCTTTATTTTTCCGGAGCGCTCTCTGTACTGTTTGTTTTACCCTCGGCGCTTTCCGTAGCTTCAGGAATGCTAAGTTTGCGGGAGAGTCCGCAAAGTTATGCCAGAAGGTTCTCTTGACAAAACCCAAGTCGTCTCACTGGCTTAGTGCCAACAAGACAAAGAAATGAACTAAGTCATGTGGACTGCGCTGCTGCACTTCCTGTTCAGACCAAAGGAATATTAAAGCATTTTGAAAATGTTCTACATGTAAAATGTTATGTTGCTGAGATGACTGCAAAGCCCAGTTATTGTAATTGCGTCTGATTTATTTATTATTTTTGTGAGTTAATTCATTTCATTTTAATTAAGTCTAACGGAATGTGCACTTTATTTTAACATCTTTATTTTTGTCCTATGTTTGAGAAAAAACTTAAGCTTACGGAGTACTTTGAAGTACTGTTTACTGTTCTGTAGTTTTGTAAAGTTTTGATGGAAGCATAACGCCTAATTTGAAATTTAGAATTTAAACCGGGATATTTTTATTCTAGTTTCTTAAAAGTGCTTTAAAAATTATGCTAATAAAAAAAAATGTTTGTATAAGCATGTGTTTTTTACATTATTGCACAATTGCATTTTAAATGGCCAAATAAAATAAAAAGATAAAATATGCGATTAATCTCGAGTTAATCATTAATCTCGAGTTAAAATCATTAATTAATGAAGAATTAAATTTAGGCGGTAAAATCATATACAGACATGTCATACACAGTAACACAGTAACAGAATCTCCCCTTTGGATGGTTTACTACACTAGAATAAAGCTATCACTTCTAGTGTAGTAAAAGAAAAGAAAACAACTCCTGGAAGTCTGGAATTCTTTCAGACATGTTTGAGATGAGAGCGACGGAAAACAGAGAACATAGCAACAGCAAAAGGATGACAACAGACAAGTGTGTGTAGTGTTAGCATTCAGAAAATGTTACTGCTTTTTTGAAACTGAAGGCAGATCATGTATATCATCAAATTTTAATATTCAGGTTAAGCGTATTACTTAAAAGTCCCACGCTATTTGTGCTTTTTTTTTTTAAACACTGCTGTAACCAATCATCCGGTAAACTGGAAACTGTAGGTGGGAGGTAATAGACTTATTCTAGTGTAGTAAAAGAGAATAAAACAAATATAATATATAAACATATATATATATATATTTATATATATATATATTTATATATATATATATATATAAAGCAAATATAAATAAAAAGAAATATATATAAAGAACACAGAAAAATACACAACGGATAAAAAAACAAGCAAAATAGAACAACAGTAGAGTAAAAGAATACACATTCAAAGGAGTATAAGTATAAGCTTATTCATTTATTACTGTAGGTAGTTTTCATATCTATAAATAATACAATTCCTCCCTATTTATATACCATCATAAATAACCATTAATAATATTCAAACATTTATGTGTCAATACACAGTAACAGAAATATATCCCAAACTGCAAAGAGCTCAGAAGGATTAGTAATTAAGTAAATATTTCTCATATTGATGTGTAGTGATAACAATCTCCTTAAATAACATTCAGCTGCTTTATGTTTGGACATTGTTTTATTTCCATGGTGAAAGTGTTCCAGAGCTTTACCCCACATACTGATACATAGAGGTGTTTGCATTTAGGTGTTTCGTATTCACATTTTGTTAGAAAATACAAATTGTCGCATCTAAAAGGCAAAGTTGGAGTTTTTCAGGGAATGATAATAGGAAGTTAAATGTAAAGAGGTTCAAATAATGAATAATTACAACTTCATCTGGACTTATTTCACATAAATATTTGTGAATTTTTTACTTTTAAACAAAAAATCAAAATCGCAACATGAATTATTATCCTCATTTGTGGGCTGTATATTTATGTGAAGATTATATTTTTAATAATACTACATGCACTTAGCAGATCACATATTTATGTTTGGGGAGGTGGGTGTGCTGGACTATAATGTAAGATTTTCTATTTTATCAACCAAAGATCTCATTGCTGAGAACTTACAACTGAAGCTGAACATAATTAGGAGAAAACTAAAAGAGCTGCTGTGCTGCACAGCTTTACAGAGAAACAAACAATTCAGCCCTTTTAAACATCCTTAAAACTAATTACTTGCAGGCTGATGGGTCTGTTCTGTTGTAAGGTTTACCACATGCTGTTTCTGCTCCTTTCGGAACCCTAATTAACATAAAGAGTTTTAGGTTTGCAACAAGCCCTGTTCTGCTGAGATGAGCGCAACATTTAACTGTTTCCATCTGAGGTGAATATCCTCAGATGGAAACAGCAGATAATAGCAGCAGAGGAACATTTTAACTTTTGCTCTGAACTGCTTATGGTTCTATAAGGAGCCTTGCATTAGTATACCTGACCCCTGAATACAACCATAATCTCCAAAGTATTTTCTTTTAACTTCATGTGATCAATCAACACAAAGTTATGTATATATTTGAAGAGGAAGAAACATTATTTGTGCCACAAATTGACAATTCCCTTCAGTTCAAAAGAAGCTGTAAGATGTTCAAGGTAAAAGGGTATAAAAAACCTGTTGGTTAAGAACAGCCATAACAATTCCAGTTCAGCTAAACAGTAGCTGCAAATATGTTGGAGGTGGTGCTGTTAGATGAGACTACAGCTACATTTTTAGGTCAATATACTGAACCTTTTTGTAACTGAATAGTCAATAATAATATTTACCTCAGCAAAACATGGTGGTGGCAGTATTATGCTGTGATGCTATTCTTTAGCAATGGTGGTTTGCCAGTGAGCTATTTTGTAACAAGAAATGAATGTTCTATTTCTTAAATAAACAAGCTTAAAAAAAGACAAAGATGTTGTACAAAGTGATTATTTGGGAGGTTGAACCTCCCTTTTAAGAGTTTTAAAATGTGCCACCTATGCTTTTTTTAACCTCAGGATTTTAATAACAATAATTGAACTTTATTGATCTCACATTGAAGAAATTCACTCTCTGCATTTAACCCTTCCCCTTGGCGAGCAGTGGGCTGCCATTGTGCGGCACCCGGGGAGCAGTGTGGGGTAAAGGGTCTTGCTCAGAGACTCAGAATGGCAGTCTGTGAGAGTGGGGCTCGAACTTAGAACCTCAGGATTCCAAGCTCTATGCCCTAACCAGTAGGCCGCCACTCCCCCAATTTTATATTGGCAATGAAATCCCAATGAAATGCAGAGAGATTTAGAGCCTTGAAGGGACAAAAGGTGGAATGTGAAGGATACGAAAAACGTTCCGAGTTAGTGAATACCAGGAAACAGTGTGTGTTTTTATGTTTTGTTAAATGTATCCCACTGTGTTTTGTTCAAGTTTTAAAAATGTGTTATGGGCTGAGAGGCTAAAACTGAACCAAAATGCAGACAGGAACTCAAGAACTGCTTGATGAATTGAAAGATTTAGTAAAGAAATCAAAACACTCACAACGTAACACACAGAACTGGCAGGTAGCTGAAATGTGGGCCAATGACAGAGTAAGGAGGGAAAGGAGCATCAACATGAAGCAGAATTCGATATGGAAGATTCCAGCAAAGAAGCTGGTGTTGGGATCTGGAGATGTACCACCTTTCTCCAGCAGAGTGCGCTGTGGGTCTCCTGGGCTGGAGCCCTCCTGCACACCTGACGTTCATCAACCCATCAGGAGACCTACCTACATAAGCAGCAACCAGACCTTCCTTCGACGCCGCAGTGTTGACCTTAGTTTGGTTAGCGACCTGAGCCTCTGTTACCTGAGAGAATCTAAGTTGTCTCTAAGTGAGAAAACAGATTCTAACCCTCCTCTGTCTTTGCTCACAGGAAACCTGTCTCAAGTCTGAAGCTCTGAGTGAGCTTAACCTGCCTTCCAGCCCTGGTGAGCCAAACCTGAAGATTCCTATCTGGATTTCCCCTGCTGCTCTCAGAGAAGAGCTGGAAACTCTGATCAAGGTCTACCATTCAAAGTCAGAAGCTAGACGCTGCAGCTGCTTGTGTACTCTGCTGAACCAACAGTCTCTGGACCCAACGGTTCCCTCTCTCACAAGAGAAGCCGGAACCCCGTCAAGGTAGAATCAGAATTATCTAAAAGGACTCTTTATTCATCTGCCTGCCCAGCTAATCAAACTATCATCTCTGCAGACTTCAGTGAACCCAACCCGGACCTGTTCCAGATCCAGTTCATGTTTTTTGTGTCAACATCTTTAATAAACTCTGTTAAACTTTTACCCAGCCTCCTTTGTGTTCTGCATGTGGGTTTGATATAAAACCAATAATGACAGCTGGAAGACAACAAACTGTTTAAACTTTGGAATAAAGTAAGCACAAAGCAAAGCAAACATGTGAGGACGATTAGATGAAAATAAGAGCTGAAGGGAATGAAAATAAAGCTGATGGAGAGAGAAAATAATGAGCAGGGAAGACAGAGAGGCAATGGTTTTAACAGGATATAATACAAAATGAGTTTAAGAAAGATTTAAGAACCTAATAAACAATGAGTGAAATAAATGGTAAAACCAAGATTCCCAACACCTACAAATAATGATAAAATAACCCCACTTATATCTAAAATTAATTGCTTTACTAAATCAATAATTCCAGAGCAGTTCTCCAAACGTGTGGCCATGATTGAATTAGCTGCTGTTGTGGAGATTGTGTAAAGTGGGAGGTTCCTAATGAGCACTATTGCCACGCAATTATATAACTCACTCCATATGCATAACTTTTACTCATTCAAACTAGCTCTTTTTATTTCTTTGCTGCGACTAGATTGTTGCAGTTGAGGTAATAACTGGTCTTTGGGTTGTTTGCATTAAAAACTTCCATCTCCAAGAGGATGTGGGCAGATGTTTGCAGCGCATGCGTTTTTTTACGCACTGAGATTTGATTCGACTTTAAAAAGCCAGCAGCAGCCGGTAGCCACACAGCTCCGTGTTCCTTTGTGTGTGCAACAGGTACCTTCATAGACGCGTTAGAGAAGCAGTGCACAGCCCCTCTGGCACTGGAACTGCTAGGGCGCACAGAGGGGCAGTGCCATGCACACTTCTTCCGACGCGCCTCTCTTAGGTGGAGAGAACCACTGATGCCCTGATGATGGGAACCCCTTCAAACAGCACCGTCCATCCGAACGGATCCGACCCTTTTGCTAGAAACGAGGATGTTGCCCAGATCGAGATCATGGTGCTCAGCATCACCCTTGTGGTGGCTGTGATCGGGAATGTGAGCGTCCTGCTGGCCATGTACAACACCAAGAAGAAGATGTCCCGGATGCATCTTTTTATTAAGCACCTCAGCCTGGCTGATCTGGTGGTCGCCTTCTTCCAGGTACTGCCGCAGCTGTGCTGGAAGATCACCGACCGATTCTACGGGACGGACGCTCTCTGCAGGATAGTGAAGCACCTCCAGGTGATGGGGATGTTTGCCTCCACCTACATGATGGTCATGATGACCTTGGACCGCTACATCGCCATCTGCCACCCGCTGAAAACCCTCCAGCAGTCCACCAAGCGCTCCTACGTGATGATCATATCCACGTGGATCTGCAGCCTGGTGCTGAGCAGCCCCCAGTACTTCATCTTCTCCATGAGCGAGATCAAAAACGGCTCCGAGGTCTACGACTGCTGGGCGCACTTCATCGAGCCGTGGGGCTCCAAGGCGTACATCACCTGGATGACCGTGGGGATCTTTCTGGTGCCAGTGGTGATCCTCATCCTGTGCTACGGGTTCATCTGCCACAGCATATGAAATAATATCAAGTACAAGAAAAAGAAGACGGTGGCCGGGGCAGCGGGCAAGAACGGCCTGATTGGGAAGTGTTCAGTCAGCAGCATCACAACCATCTCAAGGGCCAAACTCAGGACGGTCAAAATGACTTTTGTGATAGTTTTGGCCTACATCATCTGCTGGGCGCCGTTTTTCACGGTGCAAATGTGGTCAGTGTGGGATAAAAACTTTAAGTGGGATGGTAAGTAACACAAAAAAAGTTACAAATTAATAAAAATAAGGATAGCAGTACACATTGTCAAAGGGAAGAAAAAAGACGCATTCGTTTGCGCACAGATTTTACGCACAGAAAACAGAGCAACAATTAAAACTGCAGAAACTAAATTTATTATATATTTTTTTTTTTAATGACTCCCTGTTCTAGTAGACTCGCAGCTTCACATTCAGTCAATACTATATATGGGGCCCAAAAGTGTCGCTTTTTTCAATAGTAGTATTTTCGTGATAATTCAATTTCTCTTATAATGCATAAATAGATTCTTAAATATTGAAATAAGTCTTATTTAAATCTAATTAAATGTAATATAATAAGAGCCCAAATGTTCATTTATGTACACAATTAAATGTTTCTTTTATGTATGTATGTATGTATGTATGTATGTATGTATAATTTTATCAGTCAACCTTATGAAATAAAGTCAGTGGGGGGGGGGTCATACATGACTTCCCAGAAATCAAATATGAGTTTTAAAAATAATAAGTGGCTGTGCAAGTCTTTTGATGTAAAATACATCTTAAACAGACAGATTAAAAAGCTTCTGAATTCTGAATAATAGTTTTTTCTGAAGTAAGTATTGTTTTATTGTATATTTGAAAAAAAAAATATATAGATTTTTTTAAGATAATATTTTTGACAGAAAAACTTCACTTATTGATTTTACACTGATATTTGTTTTACAGTTTTGAATTCCAGTGCAAACAGGGCCGTATTTAAGAAGTTGCTGAGCTCTGGGTTTTGGTGCCCTACACCTCTAAGTGTATTTTAAACATAGCACTTCCCTGTTATGTGCATAAGAGCTTCAATCATTTTAGTGATTTTACTTATAAAAAATGCATTTTCTCCAAAATCGTCTTTCTGATCATAGCTTGAAATGTTCAGTTTAGGCAAAAGTCAAATATTTAAAACTTGACCAAGACCTTGATGACTGAGAATCTTCATAGATATCTTTGTGCTTATACTTTCAAAGAGGCATAAAACAGCATTACTTAAAGACATCCATACATTAAAGTACCAAGAATATAATTATAACTCCACCAGCCCTGAAAGAAGAGGGATGGATGTGCTTCCGTTGAGCAGCGGTTAGCGTGTAGGACCCATTTATGGAGGCCTTAATCCTCGCAATCTACATCATTATGGTTATTTAAACACACAATCTTTAAAACTTCCCTACCACTTGGGCTAATGCATTTACTTTAGAAACATTGTATTTGCAAGCATCTATTGAAAATGTATCAGAATAGTTTTAGGTGTGATGCCACAAGTTGGCATGTTAGAAGGTCCAGCCAGATAGTTGAAGTTAGTGAATTTTACGTATCTTTACTTATGCAGGAAACTATCTCAGTGTGATAAATTTAACATAATCCCTTGACTCCTGCAAAATTTCAGAAAAATGTGTTTATAAAACAGTGAGAAATTTTATTGATGGTATTAATACAGGGGGAGAATTTGAATTTTGAGCCAAGAGTGATAAACACCCTATACAGAACCTCCACCCTCCTCCAATATAACACCAGATGAAGTTCATTACAGAGGCACTTCTGCAACCTTGAGTATACCAGATGTTTTTTGGATTAATCATTTCTTCCTCTCTCCCTCTGTCTGTTCCACAGATTCTGAGAACACAGCAGTGTCTCTGTCTGCGCTCCTTGCCAGTCTCAACAGCTGCTGCAACCCGTGGATATACATGATCTTTAGCGGCCACCTTCTCCAGGATTTCATGCACTGCTTCTCCTGCTGCCGAAAACTAAACGCTGACTACAAGAAGGAGGACTCGGACAGCAGCATCCGCAGGACGACGTTACTGACCAGGATCACCAATCGGAGCCCGACGGGCAGCTCCAGCAACTGGAGAGAGCTTGATAACTCCCCAAAAACATCAGCTCAGACAGAGTAAACAGGCAGTAGCTCCAAGAAACACATGTAGAGTGAGCTCAGCATGCAGGATTAGGACTAAAAGTTCCACAAACTTTAAAATTCTAATGACTAGGAGGCATTTGCTTAAAAATGCCTCCTAAATTAATTAAAAAAAATTAAAATGTAAATAGAGATACTGTCTGCAGGTTTGTGCTCAATTCTGTTTAGGGACTAAATCTTCACTGAAGCTCAAACATGAACACATCAGAAACAAATTGTGAAAAGAGGGGAATAGGTTTTCCCTTGACTTGAGACAAAAGAAAATGAAACTCCTTTATGTCACAGCTTCAAACAGCCAGTTAGCATTCTTTGACACCCCTGAAAACATTCAGTTATCTCGATGCTGTCTGAGTCTCCCTGCAGAGCTGCCTAACTCACTTTCCGCTCTGAGTGTTTACAGAGATAAAAGTTACTGCACCCTGGAGGTGTGTGGGGTGAAATCAGCCCTCCCAGACGGCTCGTCTCTAAGTTACACAGGCAGCCACCTCAACCTTTGTCTTTGTATTTCCATTTTGTTTTTCTTTTCTTTCTTTTTCTAAGAACCACATTTCAGTGGCTTATATAAAAATGTATTTGAAATCAATCCCTTGACTGAATATAAAAGCATTAACAGAAAAAAAAAGAAAAGAAAAGGATTTTTAACATTCACTCTTTCATAATCTGTCCAAGGAGGTGTTTCATGTTCCAGCGGGCTGTTCTATTCTCTGTGTAGATTTTGGAAGTTCTTTCCTGATATTAACTAACACAGAAAGACGTTAAGCCAGGATGGACATTGACTATAGGTGAGCGTGAACGCTCAAGGATGAATATCCACCCTTTGCTTGCTGTTCCCATGACTTTTTACAGAAAGCTGAGCAGAAACTCACACATTCCTCACAAAACATGTCAGCCACTTCCCCAGTTTTTTTCTGACATCCTGCGCCATTGGGGGCTCTGTGTTTTGGCTTTGTTTGCACTCGAGACAAAAAAGAATTTCCTGCACTTTAATATGATTTACGGCAATATAATGGCTGTTAGGCCACAAAGCAAGAGCCCAAAAAACATGTTCTATCAAAATTGTATATACGTTCCTTTATGTACGCATATGTGTGTGTTCTGTTGAAGCCTAATGTATATTTGTACTTAAAAGGCACTTGAATATTTGTAAATAGGAGTAATATATGTAAGTATCCCTATAATTGCTTGTGCACTTAACCTATAAGAACCCAAACAATATATCAATATTTGTTAAAATACACACATCAATGTAATGAGCACAAATGACTTTGTTGCCTGTTTTCCTAGTCATAACACTGGAGATTTCACTGTTTGTTTTATGCAGTTGCTGCACAACCACAAAAAAATCTGTCTGTTATTTGTGCTGGGAATCAAGCAATGTTTGAATTAAAACCCAAGCCAATCTGAGCAGTTAAATCATGCCAGTAACTGGGATTATGCAACGTCCCCATTTAAAACAGTGTGCATACGCAGTAAAAGGAGGACCTTTTCTCAGAACACCTCTGACAATAAAGCCCTACAAATACTCCATAATAATAAATATTTGATAGTTTTTTTGTGGTTTGTCTCAGTCATAGTGTTTCTGTTTTGTGTAGAAAAATTATTCACTATAATAGTACATTAAAGGTGACTGGGTGTTAACACAAAATCTGTTTGTTTTTTTTGCATTTGATTGCATTTATTCTGGTTACATTCTTAGGATATTGTGCAGAAAAAATTATAATAATTTAAGATATTAGTCAAATCCTTACTTATGAAAATGGCTCTTACATTTTGTTTAATTATAAGTTTCACAAAATGGAACAGGGGAGAGAAATAACGTCTTTAAGAAAATAATATTTTCTTCTTAAAATAATTCCATTAACATTTTCTAGAGTCAAAAGAAGACAGGATTCAACGTCCACATTTGACATTATTATTCATGTTCTGTCTCACCACCTTCTGTCAAAACATCCATAACCACATTTAACACTTTATCTACTATGGTTCTTTTCATCTATCAACATTTGACCCTATAACACACAGCTCTGAGGTTTATATCTTTGGGGGGGTTTACACAGGAATATTCTCACTGGAAGGTTTTATAAATCCTTTAAATTCAGCACATTAAACCAATACTTTTCAAATACCATGTTTAGTGTCTACAATAAAATGGGGAATAAAACAAACATCAGGCGATCCTGCAGGTATCCCCCTAAGTTCACGCAGCGATCTGCTCTATTTACAGCAGCACTAAAGCAGAAGTGCTCCAAAGTATGAGTGACATCTCTCAAATTTCTCATCCAGCCTCAACACTTCAAGACGTATGATTTGGAAAACTCTTTCTGTCAACATACGTTAGGATTATATAAGCAAGTACTTGAGAAGCAGCTCACACTGCAAAGCTGCCACTTGGAAAACATTTGCTTTTCATCAATCATAAAACTGTTAAGACAGCCATTAAAGTTTTGTTTTTAATCCACATATCCCTGTTTTGCTTTTTACTTATTTACAGATCTTACATTTGATATACTTTTTGTTTGATAAAATAAATATATGGGACGTAGTCATTTCTCTGTTGCTTTACTATTCTATTTGTACTCGGAAATCTTATGTATAAAGGACATAAAAATCTTTGTTTTTTTTTTCCAAAAACTCTGTTGACCCTTCCTTGTGCTTTGATAAAGAGTCAATAGAAATCTCCTGTAAAATCAAACCTCAGCAAAGCTGCAGAGGGATGCAACTGTCGGATTCTGCATATTTGGAGTTTGAACCTAATCAGTGTGTGACGGACGGCAACCTGTGGATTCATATTTCACCATGTTAGAGCCACCCAACAAAGTGTTTTATTGGTGTTACATGCAATAGAACAGAACATAATTGTGATGTAGAACATTTATTGTAATATGCCTTTCATATGTATTTAACCCCTTTAAATCTAAGAGCCTTAAATAAAATCAAATGTACCCAGTTCCACTCATTTCAACCATTTCCACTGTTCTCTTAAGGCCTCTGATATTTATTATAGAACATTAAGGAACAAAGAGCAATATGCAAACCAAAAACCAAAGCAGACTTTTAGGAGGATACATGTAGATAACTTTAAAGAAGGGAGAGGTTTCATAACAATAGAACTGATCAATAAATTGACTGTTTACCTACCAAGACATAACATTAGTCAAAGAAGCAGCAAAGATGACTATGGTGAATCTATAGGAGCTCCACTGATTTAAGGTATATGTAGGATAATGTCAGCTGTTAAAATGACTCTTCATTATGCTGAGGGCTCATATAATGATTCTATAGGGTATTTGGTCCTTAATATCTCTGAATAGGGTGAGTAACATTGGTTGGGCTGAAAATGCCATATTTTGCTGTTCTATGTGCGCTAATGCAAGCCTGGTTATAAGCCCTAGAATGGTTTTTTTCCTTTTATGGTATGCTCATGAATATTTAGATGATCTGTGCACTGATTGGTTGGTTTACGAGTGAATCTGCTGAACAAAGAAGCATCATAGCAACAAGCACTCACTTCCTGAAACACCGAGATTGTTGATATGGTAGGGTGACCAGACGTTCCTTTTTTTCCAGGCATGTCCTACTTTTCATACCTAAAAAAATGTCCAGGGGGAATTTCAAAATCATCTGGGATTTTGGTCGACTACGGTGCAACACGTAGCAAAACACACCGGGCACTCGAACCGAGCCGGCTGGTCAGGGGCAGGGGGCCAGCGGGGGACGGAGCGACCGAACCCGACCTGGTGATGGTAGCCTATACACCGGGCTCCCCCCGCTCATGCTCCCCCCAGTGGGCTGGTCTGTATGTAAATTTCAGGGCGTGACAAAAATACAGGCCAGAACCAAATAAGGCAACATCCCATCCCAGGGCTTCGTTTGGATTCGTCCGTTTTATGGTGGAAGTTTAGAATTGTGAGATTTGCAGAGAAAGGAGGCGTCGATGTGGTTTAAACTTCTCTGTGCGTCCATTTCACCCACTGAACTATCGTTATTCAACTATGACAATGTAAACTCAGTTTTGGATTCTATGATCCCCTTTAATGGAATATTAGCAACAGCTTTAACATTTCTGGTTTTGTTTATTTGAGTAACTTTTTGTTCAGTAGGGTGGTGGCAGGATGATGCTTTGGGGATGTGTTTCTTAAAGCAGGGACAGGGAAACTGGTCAGACTGGTCACTTGGGGTTGATGCCAGGAAGACCCTCGTTTCCTTTTCTTCAATGAGTAAACAAGCCCATCTGTGTTTTTCTCACAGGAAACAAATCTGTTTTTTCTGTTACCATCTGAACAATCAGGATCAACATCTGGCTTCCCTCCTTGATGATCTGTCCTTAAACAGAGCGGAAACTGAAGATGGCAGGTGGGCAGATGTAAACTAATGAAGTGTTCAGAAATGCAGGCAAGTCTTTAGAAAGTTTGGATAAATACATTTTGCTTGTATTAACCATGAGATGCTCTTGTCTTTATTCAGCTCTGATGGCTGGTAGAGTAGATACTATGCCGCTCTCTTAGCGTCTGTATTACATAGATCCTCCGTCTTCCTGCTCCATTGTTCTTTCTCCATTGCCTTTGAATATCACATACCTTAGTTTCCTAATGTGATATTAATTTGCCCCATGAGGTTTCTCAGCTCATAGAAACTGATCTAAAAATACTATCTTACAAAATCTGGAAGAAGATGAAACATTGCTTTGAAGCATCACATAACAGCAGCCTGTAGAAGAATGGTTACAAAAACACCATTAGCAAGCATTCTAACTGTTATGTAGAAGAAAGGTTTTTGTAATAAATGTTTGACAAAGACTTAAGCTATTTGCAGGAGTTGATTTTTCTTTTCTTAAAAATAGCCTAATTTCCTTTCCTCCAAAGCTGCCAGACCCCTTTGAGGTGGCTGGCTGTAATATTTATCCAGGTTTGCAGGTATTTCAAAGTTGTGATTTGCACCGTACATTTTTTTTTTTAATTTTCATAAGATTTTATTTTTTAAAATCAGGTTGTACTGACCAATGGATAAGCCCGGGATTAAAGGGTCTTAAACTCAGACTATGAGGCTTAGACATAAACAACTCAGCAGTGATTAAGTTTTAAACTGTATATTTGGGAAAGCAGCCAGTCACAGAGGCTTACAGTTTAATCCAGATATTTGTATTCACTGTATACAAAGTAAACCATTTTTTGTGGGCCACCTCGCTCACACACCACCTTTCCGCTTTTCCCTCCAATTTTCTACAGGAGTGAGATCAGGGTTTTGTAATGGCCACTGTAAAACGCTGACTCTAGGATACTTATCCCACTTTATGAAAAGTGTAGCTGTTCACTATCGTGTTGATGTTATGAGACGCTGCAGCAGTACTATCCACATTTTGCTCTTTCTGTCATGGTATAGCCTCTCTCCTATTTTCATCCTGCCACTCCCCCCATGCTCCATGACAATTAGGCTTTATGCTCTGCACCTGTGGGCCTGTCCATCCTCCTCCTCATTACTCACTCCTGTTTCATTCTCTTTTTAAGCTCACTGCAGACTTCAGATCAGCATCGGATTATAGAAAGCTCTCAGTGACTACATGTCCACTGTTTATTTTTTCTCTGTTACTCACATTTTCTGAATTTTTCTGCTGTGTCATGCGCATGAAGTACATCTCCCTGAGCTTCTGTTCTTCTGGGTTATTATGAGGACTAAAAGGCTTCCCGTAGCTCCTTGGATCTGTCTGCCCATCTCTGCTCAGCCCACCGTATATGAGCCAAGTTTGTCTCCTGGACTCAGACCAAGTCCTGCTGGTCCGCCTGTTTCTTCTGCAGTGAATAGGCCAGCTCTCTTCCCTGCCAAGATCCCTTGCTTGCTCCTGCAGAGGTTTTGTGTCTGCAGATTTCTGTAAATAAAGCTCAGCACCGTGTCTGGCTTCAATATCTGGTCCTCTTCTGTGTCTGCTATGTGACACTTTCTTGTAGATGTTATTAATTCTGTGTAATACGCCAACACCTCGCGTAGCAAAATTACTCAAACATGATGCTTCCATTTCCACGCTTTATAGTTGCAATGTTGTCATTCTGCTTGAAAGCTCCCCCCTGTTTTCATTAAAGCTGAACACTGTAAATGTAGTTTCATCACGCCACTCTTTAAGCTCTGTGTCCATGAGTGGATTTGAAATTTCTAATCTTGCTCTTTATGTTGCTTCTAGAGTCTGTCTTCTTCCTCTCTGAGTGGCTGTAAAGTTGGTTCACTGTTCACCTATTCACAGGGAACATTTCAATTGTTCTGGAGGTTGTAAAGGAAAGCTGTGTTTACATCTTTAAGCTTTCTCTCGCCGATTCCTCCCTGAAAAGAGATTACCCACTTTAAAACACACTTTAAATGGCAATTTACTGTACAAGGTTTATGTATAAAATTGCTATGAGACAAGTCAACAGATTTAGACAGAAATTGTAATTGTAAGAACACAGAGATGGCTCCAGTTACAGATTGAAGCTCTTACTACTGTACCCGACTTCTTCTGTCAGAAGCTCAGAACATAGAACCCAGAATACAAGCAGAAAGATCAGAGTTTTATCAAAAGAGGCGTTTATTATTCACTCTGCGCACAGTGGTTCAACATCAGGGGCAGGTTCACTGGATCCTCTGTAGAAATGGAAACTCAGGTTAGTGACTACCTGGTTATGAGTTCTGTCTGAGCCCAGAGGAAGGAGCTGAATCAAGATGGATTTTTTCTCCACAGCATTTGAAGGGAGCCGCCCCCAGAGTTCCAGGAGAGAAAGCATAAAGCTAATTTAGCTTTTTTTCCTGAACATTAAACGCTTCAAAGCAGATAGCACAAAAAAAATGTCTTTCCTACATAAACATTTTAAATGCTACACAATGTTGTTTTTGTTTGGCAAGAATAAATGAGGAATACGGTATATAAAAATGTCTACACACTGACTCTTGTGACAAATGTGATGCTTTTAGGGTCCTCTTATTGGTTTGATGGTCATAAACAGCTGTTTGCCAATTCAGTTTAAAAGAACACTACATATTAGTTGTAATAGAACAAAGACTGGACAAAAAAGGAACAAAGATAGTGAACAAATTCCACAGACAAAACCCTGACAATTGCTGATCTATGAACCTCTTAGAATATAACAAAAGTGTCAGAATTTTTGAAAGCAAAGTATCAACAAATATCAAATGGCTGAAAGTGTTTGCACAGCAACAGATTTTATTACAAAACTTATTGGGATCCTGGAAACTGTGCAGAGTTGTATGTTATTGTCGGGTGTCAGCCTCTACTATCAGCATATTTCCTAAGTCAGCTCAGGGTCTGTAAGTTATTGTTTCCTAGCAGCAGGGGGTCTAATTCTGGAATTTGTTGCTAAGGTCATCAAAAGATGAAGCGTTGGATTTAAAACCTAATTTAGTTCATGACCCTGCTCAGAAACCAACGCTTTACTGTTTCTCTTTGCTAATAGATCAGAGGAAAAACAGAATTACCTATGCACTGAAGAAAGATGAAAAAGGGATGCAATAAAATATGAAACCGTCCTTTGATGTAAGACACAAACACGGCCTGCATAGCTGGAAAGGTTTGAAGTGGATGGTAATATGGAAAAACCTGCAATATATATGAATATATGGGGGGGGGGGGATCATGCTCCCAAAAACTTAATGAGACTCATCAGTTTTAAATCATTTAATCAAAACATTTCTATCCAATCTGTTTTAATCTGTTCAATAATTTGTCCAATAATTTCCTGTATGACAGATAGCTGAAATAGTAAATGTAATCCGGCTAGGCGTAAACCTCAGTATTAAAAAATCTCTGTGCAGCCTCTGCTGGTTATCAGAGTAAATAGAAGAGCTGTAAGAAGTCCCATTTAAAGTTAGGCATAAATCAAGTAGAGGACACAATGAAAACAGGATGAGACCTTCTATCAGGGATCTCCTCTGCCTCTATAATAAAGCCTTAAGGTCTGACAGAGGCTGCAGAGAGCAACATTTATGACAAAACATGTTCTTTAGAGGTTATCATTCTTTTTTAAGTATAATAACATATTACAGTTTTATTCAAACATTTAAGTCATTAAAAATAGTATGTATTTTATTCAAATAAAATATTTTCAACAAAAATCTTATATAGGTAGCTATCAGAAAACCTACTTTACTTGATAAGAACAGATAATAGTGTCAGGAATCCAGTTTGTGTGGTCTATTTTGTGTCTGTCTCTCCCTCTACCACCAGATGCGCCCTGTCATTGTTGGTCCTCCCTGCACACCTGGGGCTCTTTGGATCATTATCTGGAGGAGTAGTTAAGCAGTGAAGTGTCACTACCTCGAGGCCAGAGTGCTTGCCAGTTTGGGTACTCTAGCCATGCTTAGATTAGCTGAGTCTAACCTGAGTCTTTGTTTCACTGAGTCTAACTGAGTCTTTGTCTCTCTGAGCTTTAACCTCGTCTTTTGTCTTTGCCTCTCGGCAGGAAATCACCCTGCAAACTGGATGTTGGGCCTTCTCCCCCTGGAAGGATCGTTTGAGCTTCACATTTAGCAGGGGATGCAAACTGGATGTTGGGCCTTCTCCCCCTGGAAGGATCGTTTGAGCTTCACATTTAGCAGGGGATGCAAACTGGATGTTTGGGCCTTCTTCCCCTGAAAGGATTGTTTGAGCTTCACACTGAGCAGGGGATAAATCTCCACATGTACCGTTCAAGTTCTTCTAGAAATCTAAGTGCCAGTCCGCTCCAGTGCTCCTCCAGGTCCAAAGAATATTTTCCTGTCCACTCTTCAACGTGTCCCCTCTTCTCGGGATCAACCAACACTTACTGGATTCAAAGTGAGAGAAGAAACCCCCCCAAACGTAAGTCCCTCTCTAGCATTATCTTTACGGCATCCAAGATTCCCACGGTCCCTGAACTAATCATTGTCATATCCTCTCCAGACTTCCTAGTTCCTGCTCACCAGTTTTTTTGAGTTCCAGCTTACCCCCTTCTACCTTTCCCTCAATAAACCAGTTAAACCTTTGCCTTGCTCTCCGAGTGGTTCTCTGCATCTTTGGGTCAGACCTTTAAACTCATCATGACAAATAGAACATTGTCAAAATGATTCATCATCTAATAATTACCTCCCAAGGGATTTAAAGACTGTTATGCTTCCAGAACCATGTAAATCTTTGGGGTTCTGGTCAGGAGCTGAAAATAGAGCATCAAAGAAAAATTTACAATTTCCTGAACTAACTGTAATGTTGTATCTTCTAAGTTTCCCATGAATCTCTAAGCATTTTTTTTTTCTGAGTAAATTTCTCAGACAAACAGTTGGGTAGACGTATAGCATAAAAGCTTATTTTTGGTTAAACAAAAAACAAAAAAAAAAGGTATATGTTTAATCAAAGCATTTTCATCTGCTGGAATAAAGTCCGCTCCCAATATCACCGAGAATCAGAAGTAGTGCTTGAAAACCGAGGTTTACTAATATTTTCTGTTTTATCTGACTTCCAAATATTTCCTTCTGTGTGCTGTACAGAGGTGAACACTGCAAACTGAGTTCAGTCCTGTCAAGACGTTCTGACAGGAAGTGATTTGAATGTGGGGAAGATATATTGCATATGGATGCGTGTTGGTTTCAGGGAAATGTAGGAATGCGGACCATTTGGTTGAACCTGTTTTTATTTACAAAACATTATTTCTGCAGATTAGTGCAGAGGAAACAGGCAGTACTTTGGTAAATGTGTTTGCCTGTGAATTTAAATATCTTCATATAAAGTGACAAATGAGAAGACACATAAATATGGAAGTAAATCTGTGTCGCTGGGATTTGAATTAAAAATGCCACTGAAATTTAAATGTATGTTTGTACTTACTGTTTCAGTGTTAAAATATATTCAGAACACATTTTTGACCTAAAAAAAAAAATTAATTGACATTATTTCTACACAGTTGAAATTTCATTTGGTATTTTCTCTTCAAGCTAAAAATTCACATTACTATTTCAAAGTGATTATATTTTCCATACTTATTTTTCAGTTTAATTTTTCAATGTTAAAAAAATCTGCATATAAAAAAATTCTACCTTTTAAAATTCAAACTCAATATTTTCAGCCCTGAGATTCAACTGGCTCTATTTCATTGTCTTAAATTCAGCGTCTAAATTCAATGTAAAAAGGGAAGGGGTTACTTCAGGTCACAGACATTAGCAATGGATTGTGGCGTCCAACACCCAGCCAATCCCGTTACGTTTTCTTAGTCACGTGACGTGACGCTTGCGGCGCTTATACTGAAGGAAAACCAGCATGACGGAGCCGGTCATGCAAGCTAACGCTAACTCAACTACAGAAAAGTGAAAGTAATAAACTCACTGACCAGCTCCCTGATGCTGGTTTTCCTTCAGTATAAGCGCCGCAAGCGTCACGTCACGTGACTAAGAAAACGTAACGGGATTGGCTGGGTGTTGGACGCCACAATCCATTGCTAATGTCTGTGACCTGAAGTAACCCCTTCCCTTTTTACATTGAATTTAGACGCTGAATTTAAGACAATGAAATAGAGCCAGTTGAATCTCAGGAGGCTGAAAATATTGAGTTTGAATTTTGAAAGGTTGAATTTTTTTTAAATGCAGATTTTTTTAACACTGAAAAATTAAACAGAAAAATAAGTATTGAAAATGTAATCACTTTGAAATAGTAATGTGAATTTTTAGCTTTTAGAGAAAATAACAAATGAAATTTCAACTGTGTATAAATAATGACAATCAATTTTTTTTTAGGCCAAAAATTTGTTCCGAATATATTTTAACACTGAAACAGTAAGTACAAACATACAACATTTAAATTTCAGTGGCATTTTTAATTCAAATCCTAGCGACACAGATTTACTTCCATACATAAACCATAAAGAGAGTCCAAAACTTTACTGTTTATCTTTTGGTTTTAAATCAATTTTAACATGCTAATCCTTGTAGTCTCATTTCCTGAGGAAGAGACAATTTCCTACCTTTATTCTGCCTTAATCAAACCTGTGTTTGATCTGTTGCCGGATCACAGCTTGACGTCACCTGAAGTCGGAATACAGATGAGAGTCTTATAACGCAGAAACCAGGTTTGAATCAAAGGCAGATGTAGGAAGGTGGATCGACAGGCCGCCAGCCAGACTGACCTTTTCCTCAGTAAGTCATTATATGCGTATGTGTGCTTGGATTCACACAAAACGGGCATGAAGGAGGAAGCTGTAAGTCAGTCAAAGAATTAAAAATTACATTTCAGTTTAAAAAGTGACTGAAACAGGAAGATTAAAAGTGATACGTCGATGTTGTTGCCTGGAAACAAATAGCAGGTTAAATGATGTGATTAATGAAATGTCAGAGCGGTTTTTTTCACTGCTATCAAACGCACGGGTTGAAGTAGCAGCTTTGTAAACAGTTGTTTGACAAGACAGGAATGTGCAGGCAGACCAGCTTTCACAGAAGGACGGAGACTGTTTCATAAAATGGAATTGTTTGAGGTCAAGACAGAGCTTTCATTTTTTTTTTTTACTCTTGTGTACATTCTCGGTTGAAATAGGATGCAGAGATCGTGAACAGCATCCTCATACAAAAGTGATTAAATTCCTGCCCGTTGAAAAGACTGGCAAAAGTGCTCCTATTGTTATCTTCCTCACTTATGTTTTTTGATTTATTCTCTGATACACTGTCAATCAAGCAGAGCACATAGAGGTCAGAGGAATGTGTGTTCTCCCAGGAGTTACTAATACACACTGCTTTATAAGTGTATTCACTTGAAACCCTTTATGTTCAGTCACGAATGTAGGTTGGCAAATGCATAGTAGTGCATATTTTGGAAGTGGAATGAATGAATCATACATATAATATTAAAGGAGAAGTCCGGTCAAATTCAGAATTCAAACTTCTGAAAGTACTTTAAATATGAAATTATTTCATAATGTTCAATAAATGATCTATGTTTTTAATTCAGAGTAATTTTCATCTAAATGTGCTTTACTGCAGGCATCCATGTTTGTCAAAGAACACTACTGCCACCTACTGGTTTGTGACGTCACGGTGCGGTATCGGCTGTTGATCAAGTCCCAGTGCTGTATCTGGTGTTTGTCACAACGCGCTATTATCCAAGTCATCTTGAAAACATTCTTCTTCCAAATGTTGGCTACATATTACGTGTTTTTTTTCTGGCCAGAAGTTCGATGGCAAATCCTCCCTCTTCAAGTTGGCGATCCAACGACCAACCCGTCCGTGGAGGATCAGGAATCAGAAAGGTGAAACACCTAATTCACTTTTACCTAGTGTATTACAACATCCAACTGCCATGCACGTGGGCATTGTCAATTTAACTATAGCTCTTGAAAATTTCACTGGTAAAGTCCTCTACGAAATCTTGAATAATTGTTGTTAATTGCAGTTGTGTCTATTAGTTCCCATTGAATTTTCTTGTAAAGTGGGGAGAATGGCGCTCGGCTTTACCGCCAGGAGTGTCAGGAGGGAGGTCTTACTATATTTGGGCAAAAATGGCTGGACAGTGATTGAGACAAAAATTATTGTTTTTATTTTTTTGCTGATTAACGTTAAATTCATTAAGTCACCGTGAACATATTAGTTTTAGGTATAGAAAATGATTTGTTGATTATTGTGTGGCATAATAATCGTTGATTATTCCTTGCTGACCGGACTTTTCCTTTAAACATCTGAAAAGTGTGGCATGCACTTGTATTTGCCGCACTGATTCAACTCTTAGAAAAGGAAAAGCCTTTTGCAGCGGCTGCTGGACACTTGGGGGAACAGTTCTAACAGCTTTAGACATCAAACGATTCATTTTGGTAAGATTTCTTACAGCTTATCTCATTCCTAGTAAGATTTACTGCAGAGTATGTCTAAAAACAAGAATTTTAAGTCTTGTCACAAATTCTCAGTAAGGTTTAAGGTCTAGTCAAAGATTTAAAATAATTTTTTACAAACTGACATTAAGTGATTCAGAGAGGAAACATTTCATGAGGTTTCTATATTGAATGCAAATCCATTAAGGGTTGCGTAGATCCACTAAACATAAACACCAAAAGATTCATGGCATTTAGGGAAGCACTTACTCTCAAAGGAGACATAGAGTGGAGAAAATTTCAGGAATCCAATAACAAACTAATGTGGATGACACTGAACCAGGAACCAGGGTCTGGAAAGCTGTTAACTATTCTATCTAGCTCAGTGGGAAAATAAACTACTTTTAAAACTTTAACAGACTAAAAACAGTGTGCTTCAGCATGTTCACCGAATGATGTTAAATGATGTATGTAATAAAAACTATTCCAAAAACGAAATTCATTAATTCTAACTGCATAAATTACTGGTTTTTTTATTTCCAGGGCAGAAATATTTGTGTTTCAGATCTCCTCAGACTTTTCCCTCTGAAAAATTCAACTATACTGGAGCTTTTTTCATATTTTCAAATGGAAATCTGTACATTTCTGCTATTGAGTAGAAAGTTAAAGCTTCTTTGGTTCTGTCCCTCTGCCTACAGCTTTAGTAAGTGATAATTATATTCCTTTAAAATGGTGGTGAGTAAAGAGGTATATGAAACTCTATTGTATTTACTGTGGTAATATTTGGCGCAGAAAGAACAGCTAATCTCAGCCCTTTTATTGTGAAATCATTGCTGTGCTGGTAGGCGTACTCAGTCTCTAATATCCTTCACCTTTAGATAGGTTTTTTCCAGGATTGCCGTGTTTTAAGTTCTTTTAATCAATTCCTACTCGCTCCTCACAGTATACTGATAAAAATAATCTGCTTGATTTACTTAAAAAGTATAATGAATTTTTTTGCATAATTTTATTACGTAGATCCAACAAGATTATTCTTTGTAGAAACTACTTATTTTCTCTGTTTGTTAAAATAAAATTTTCACATAAAGTTAACTTAATTTTAGCATTGTCATTTTTTTTTGTGTTGGATCTACATAACTTTAAGAGTTCTAAATGTGTACTTTTGTCTGAATCCAACTTAAATTTTACACTTCCAAATTAAAAATTTAAGTTGGATCTACTTTGTTTAAAAACATTTAGTGTAATTTAAAGTTACATGTACTCAAATTTTCTAATTAGCAACTGAGTATTTCTACTGAAAGTATACATCCATATAGTTCTTTTTTTTTTTTTTTTTTTTTTTACTACTTTTGCTACTATTTACTAGTTCAATCTGAAAAACTCACACAGAGAGAAAAGATAATTAGAAGAATTTTATTGATAAGAAAGTATAGTCTTTGGCGCTCAGACCTCGGCAGGAACATTCATGCTGAATTATACTTTAGCATGCATGAGTAGATGAATGAGAATAGGGATGTTCCCCCCCGGCCTGAAACTGGTGGTGGTTTAATCCGAGCTGGTTGACAAGGTGATCTGCTGAGATGAATTGTGGGACTAGAAGACTGAGGGAGCTGACGCCGGGGGTTCACTCAGAGACTCGGGATATAGAGGTCCTGCTTGATGATGCAGGTACCGTGAACTGTCCATGATGAGCAAGCATGAAGCGACATTGGAGAGGAAAAACTCCCCCTTGGGAAAAAACCTCTGGCAGAACCGGGCTCAACATGGTGGTCTTCTGCCGGACCAATGCGATGAGACGAGGGATGGTGACAACTGGGATTAATACTCTCTGATGAGGTTGAGGTGAAGTCGTGTCATGGAGGACGATTCAGGTGCGATGGCGGAGAGGGGGATGGAAGTGGGTGAATTGTCGTCTGAATCGAAATCCGACATTGCGATTGCAGGATTAGCGAGCTGGGATGAGGATTTGAAAGAGTTTATAAAGTGGAAGCAGGACGCTGATTGGGCTTCGTGGTGGAGTAGTTCGAAGCTGATTGGCTCGCTTCGGAGACGGATCAGCTTCTGATTGGATGGAGGTAAGCCAGAGTTTCTTCAATTGAACTTCCGCTAGAGCTTCATTTCAACACTGGTACTTGTAAACAGAATGCCATTAGTATGTGCTCATCAAATATGGAATTGTAGTTAGCACATTACATAAAGCTGACATTCTGGTCATTTGATAGTGAAAACTGACAAGTATAATGAAATATATACACCACTAGGGATGGGAATCGAAAACCGGTTCCTGTTCAGAACTGGTTCCGTATTTTCCGATTCCATGGCATCGTTTGGCAGCTCGCTGAACGATTCTTTTTTCGATTCCCGCAGCACCAGAGCCTAAAGCGCCGGCTCTGGGGAGCACGACTTACGTCACGTTTTTTACGCAAGTTACGCATTTTCGATTCCCGCAGCACCAGAGCCTAGAGCGCCGGCTCTGGGGAGCACGACTTACGTCACGTTTTTTACGCAAGTTACGCACACGGTGTTCAGTGAGCAAGTACGACGTGACTAGGCAAAAAAGGAAAGCAAAAATAGACAGCCTTGGAAGAACTATTTGAGGAGGATGAAGACAACGAGCTGCGGTCACTTTGTGAATCAAAGCCCTGTCTTTCCTTAGCCCAGAGGGTAGATCAGGAAATCCAGCTCTGTAAAAGCTTGCCCTCCATCCCCTGCAGGGATAGCACCACACTGTGGTGGTGGAACAAGCAAGATACGCTGCCCTTGCTATCTGGACTGGCTGAAAACTACCTCTGTGTGCAGGCTTCCTCCACCCCATCTGAGAGGGTGTTCTCCACGGCTGGAGACACCATAAGCCCTGAAAGATCCCGTATCCTTCCAGAAAAGCAGATATGCTCATCTTTCTGCAAAAGAAGTGTTAATTTTCCCTACTACTGTTTTATAATTAGTATTTTTTGTTATTTAAAATAGGTTATTATCCCATCATTTGTTATTAGACATTGTTGGTTATTAAGTTTGTTCTTGTATTCATTTTTCATTTAAACACAGATGTTACTCCAGTTTCACATTTCCTGTGGACATCTTGATCTTGTTGAGTTTGTAAGATTGTGCAATAGTTAAGTAAACAAAGTTGATGCTGATAATCAAACTGTTTGTTCTCCTTTTTTCCCCAAATTGGAATCAAAAAAAGAATCGATAAAGAATCGAATCGTTTCATAGAATCGAAAAGGGAATCGGAATCGTGAAAATCTTTTCAATTCCCAACCCTATACACCACACAGGTTGAAACATTTTGTACAATAGAAAATTGTGCTTCATGGTGGTGGTAGAGGAAAGCTCATTAAGTGAAACGTGACAGGCTTTATTGTCGACAGAATTATAGTCACAAAATTCGAGTCAATACCTTTCAAGATGTGCATGCTGTGGCCAAGGGTTAACCGTAATGTGACAAAACAATAAAATTACAATATATTCACATTGTGCAAAACATTTTACATGAATTATGTGTTTCTCACTTCTTTACAGTAACGTTTCCTTCAGATGCTCATTAAGAGACTCACAAATGTAACTTAAATATAAGTTAAACATAACTCTCTTAACATCGCTATAAGAAAATACGGTAGTGCAACTAGAAAGTGAATTCGGAGAACCTGAGAAATTTAACTGTAAAACTTTAAGAGAGGGATCTTAACTCAAACCCTGTAAAATCAACAACACCTGTAGCTCTTCTCTTTGAAATACACGGGGTTTCCACACCAACAAAACAGGAAGAGGAGCAATTTTTTGTACTGAGTAAATGAAACAAGGTATTTTTTGTTGTGAGTGTGTATGTCAAAAGATTGCCTGGGATTAATTAGATTAATTTTGTAAAGGAAAAAAATGCACATTGTCTTGTGTTTTGAACAAACGCAGATTAATTCAAAACCAGATTTATTATGTAAAGATACTAACGTAACATTTTATTGTTAATATTACACATTTTAATTACATAACATTTACATTCACATTTATTTTCAGTGTATAATACTGCTGAATGGTGTGTTCAGGGTAATCCTTTTGGTCTTAGAAAACCTTTTCCTCATGTTTGCTGGGCCCTCAGTGACGTTCAGTCTTTTAAAGTCTGTTGAAGATTTTATGATCTTTTGTCATTTTCTGGGTCTGAATGAAAACTTTGTATATTAAATTTTTTTTTTTTGCTTTTGTTTTCACATTTTATTATTATTATTATTATTATTATTATTATTTTTAATGCAGAAGAAGTTGAGTATTTTTAAGATGATTTTCACTGCTCTTGTTAGATTTTTTTGTTGTTGTTGTTGTTGGGTTAAGGAGCCCAGAATAGTGAGAGATTTCAATTTATGACATTTATAACAAAATGTTTGGTCTATCACATCTATCTAGATAACGGGGATTTGCGAAGGAAGGCTGCCAAGTTCCTGGGTTGAAATCCCACAGGGCCTCTGAGTACCTGAGCACAACCCAAAGCCCCAGATGGCTCCTCAGGTACCGCACAGGCTCATCACTGTAGGCTCCCTATGAGAGTTAAATGCAAAGGACAATTATTATAGTTATTATTATTATATGTTGAAGTTTATGAGTGAAGTATGAAGGTGAAACATTTGTAAGGAATTTTATTGATTGTCTGCATTCACTTAACGCAAGCTTTGTCGTCTAGTGTATTGTCTTCAAAATTCCCAAAATTAAATTTTGGGGGGTGTTTTTTTTTCTTTTTTTTCTATTCATTCTCTCAGACAAAACACAGCCTTAGCTTCAGGAGGTATTACAAAATCCCCAAAACAGGGATTGTATTATGATCACAGCGCACCCTCCAGCACTCTGTAAAAAACAGCAAAAACATGTTTATAACCTGAACAACAACTCTTTTTTTTATTTTAATTTGTTCCCCTTCTAACTGACTCTGACCTCAGCTCCCCAAAGGAAACCAGTTGTTTTAACCACAAAGTGCATAAAGAAGTAACAGAGACAAATGACCAGGGCAGAGTGTCCCAGTGGACCTTCTGACCACCATCTTAACCCTCTGATGTTCCAAAAAGGATTCCATGAGTTTTATACACAAATTATTGTTTTGTGGCAGCTGCACCTCTGCAGGCTCTTTGGAGAGAAACAAAAATCCTTTTATTCCTTTGTTTTACTTTTGATTTTTTTTTTTCTCGTGGAAGATCAGGCTTTCATTCATGAGAGCAGACCAAATCAATCTACACAACAAGAAGCATAAGACATAAACACCAACAGATTATTGGGTTTCAGAGGACCTGAGTCTGAATGGTTTTCCAGGGAATTAGCAGATTGAGAGGGACATCTGCTGCTCAAGGAGCTAAACAACATGCTTTGAATACAAATATCAGTTGTAGTCCCCAGTTGTAGTTTAATATATAGAGATACATATAAAAAGAAAAGCTAAAATCTCAAATACGATTGTGACAATTGTGCATTGATTGAATTGTATAACATACTATTTTAATTCATTGTGTTTCTGATCCCTATTTAGTACAGCTTATACACAATTTTATTCCTGAATAAACATTCACAATATATTGAAACAATTATTTAAAGCAAAAATTCTAGTGTGAAAAGAAAACAAATTCTAAAATAAAAAAAGGCTACACAGGTGAATTCAGTAACACAGTGTGCACTGCTGATGACCTTCCTTTGTGCTTCTGTAACCTCGGTAACCGCTTTCGTATAGTGTGGTTCGATTCTGCGTTGTGTTAATAACGGCCAGGAGACGGTGAGTTGAAATGTTTATCTCACACCCATCACTCATGAACTGGCCAACAGCCGTTTTAAATACATGAATATTAAACAGAAATACAAAGAAATAAAATAATATGTACCTGTGCAGAACAGAATAATAACAATCAGCGATCAGGCTCATCACAGCCGGTACAGCACCTTACAAGGAACAGTATTACATGTTAGCATCAAGCTAACACAATTTTTCTGGAATGTTAAGCTCAGTGAACCTACCTCGCGCCCATCACTCATGAACTGGCAACGAGATGTCCGAGTTCACTATACTTAACATGACCAACCATAGTCATGTCATACAGTAGCTCCCTTCTAGATTCTTCTTTCCACACCTGCTCCCAGTCAGTTAATTACCCCATTCTTTGTTCTGTTTGACATATAGGCCATTTCTTAATTCATAAGAACGCGAGTACGGACTTGTGTCCTCGCCAAGTATCTTCTTGAAAAAAAAACACAGGAAAGTGTGGACTGGGGGAGAACGGGGGCACGCAGCATAAACACGGGTCAATTGGAACAGAAGCGTACTTGTCCTCACTAGCTTGGGTCGGCTGGAGCTGCATTTCAACTCCTGTTGTTAATAGTCTCTAGATAACAATAAATTCTTACTTTTTTATTTAGTAGGGGAATAATAATGAACAGTCAGATTAAAACAAATCAAATTAACATTTTGACAAAAAAAAGCACTGCCGTTGCTCTTGGAGGTCCACTGGTTGCCGTGAAAAGAGAACTTTTAACTTCATACTGTGAGCTCTCAGAGCGCTCCATTGGAAGCTGCTGCTGCCGCAGTGCATGCTGGGACAGCTGTCAATCTCAAGAACGGACAAGTCTGCTCTGATGCACGCTGGGTAAAGAGGGAGGGGCGAGAACAACATCCAGGAACTTTGTACGTTTTCGGTCTGCTGTTCTTGTGAATTGGAACAGTACTAGGGCTGAGGATGATGAAGTTTTTCGAGAACAACAGCACATGAGAACGCACTAGTACACATAGTGAGAAACGGCCATATACTCCTCTTCTTTAGATACTGTTTGCTGGTTCCTCGTTGTGTCTTAGCTCCTCATACGTTTTCCCTGACATCTACTGGTTTTTGTTTTTTCTGTATTTTGTTTTGGACTTTGTCTCTGTTTCCTTTGGATGACTTAAAATCTACAAAAAAAAGAAACACCTCAGCTTTTGTCTCTGCATTTGGGTCCTCTAAAATCCTCCACACTCAACCTTAAAAAACTGTGCACCTCCAAACAACATATTTCTACACAAACGCCAACTAACCCACAAATCCTACTGTCAATAATTAAAATGGTTGAATGTATGAACGCAGGTTACAATTACAGAACTGGGGCCTGCTCACTTTGATGCTGGATTAAATCTGGACGTAATTACATCGATCACATAATCACATACTGTCTTATGTTTTTTTGTGAAGTAAAAGTGAAGTCCAACAGGGTCTCTATATGGTATGCAAAAAACATTGTTTGAAAAAACATATGAAAATAAAACAATCTGTTCCCCTAACATCTTGGCAGAGCCTCCATGCAACGCTTCATGCATGCAGCAATTCATTCAAAATTCATCATTCAATTCATAATTTCTTTTAAAATTCTTTCTGAAAGTTTACATTTTTAACTAAATCTCTGAAATGATTATTGATTTTAATGATATTCTTTTTGGTTGTCAGTTTAATATGATATAATACATTTAGATATGACATTATCTAAATCCGCTTGAAAATATGTATTTGTCATAAACTAAGAGATAAAACAATGCAAACGGTGGCAGAATAGATAGTAAAAGTGATTTGCAGTGATGCTAATGAGTTTTCTGCTGCAATGTTGAGTACAGCAGCAGCTATCTTTGTTGAAATTTATTAAAACTGACTTTAGCTCCTCTAGTGGTGACAGATAATATTAGATTTCATGCCTTGTGATGCACTGATTTCAAGAGTTAAAGTGAGCTACAGTATTATCATAATCCAGTGCTTATTTAGCATCATAAACACAGGAAACACACACTTTACATTACGTCTGTTGAATCACATTAGCGTTTTACACATTCACAGGCTGACAAACTATAACCTCTCCATTTTCACGGCCTTGCCACCTCCAGGTTACCTCTGCAGGCATGTGTGGGAGCCATCTGTGTCTGTGTGAGTCAGTGTTCGGTCAGACCGGCCGCCTTATTAAACCCGCACACAGGCATATATGGCAAACAGATTTCTCCAGGCAGCTTGACCCTGTCACCACTATCTTAATCCTGTAAAAGAAAAGACTGAGGCAAAGGCGAAGGGAGACGATTTGTGTATGAGTGGATTAAAAATAGACGATGACTGGATCCAGTGGAGCTAGATTAGATATAGTCATCACTGACTAACACATTATGCACATTATCGCATTATGCAATTTGGCGCAGGCACAGAAATAACCTCTGAGTGTGATCTGATTGTTTACCTCATGTTTGCATGTGCTTTGTTTTGATTAAGCAAAGATTTTCACTTTTTAACAAACTGAAATTTGATGTTAGGTTTAAGCCTTTTTACTCTGCAAAATATTACAGAACCAATATATTTGTAAAACTTCCTTTTTTTACTTTAAAATAAATGCTGCTTTTGGTTTTTTGTAAAGAGGAATTGATTCTTTTGGTTTTTATTATATTCACAGGTATTTCAAGTGGGCTTCAGCTAAAACCTGCCGGACAATCCAGAGTGTGAAAGTGTCTCTTTTTTATTCTGTGGGTTCTTTGTTCAAACCAGAAAAGCCAACAAGAGGAAAACATTTCAGTCCCCTATTTTGGCATTGCGGTTATAGTGCTATATACATAGAACTGACTTTGACATGAAGAACATAAAACATAGTAAACAAGTAGGAAACGGAGCCATGGAGATGGGAGAGACGCGCCACTGCAAAACCAACGAAGTCTGGTTGTTAGGGCCTCATTAATTCACATGAAGTTAATCAAAATCAATCTCTGCTGCACTATCATGGTTAAATAAGGTCGAGAGGAACAATTTATTCTTACATCGAACACAACATTAACGTGCCATTGCTGCCCTAACAAAAAACAATTAAAAACCACAAACAACATTAATAGAAATTAACATTAGCCTATGTGGTAATAAGTTTAGCATAATCTTAGCTTTAGAAGCCTGTTAAACTGGTTAGATTTAAGGGGGAATCACACTAACTAATAATGGTGAGTGAACCCCTGAGGAGATGATGTAAACCAGAATCAATTTGATCCGCTTGCCTTTCCAAAACGCAACCCGTTAGATGTATCAATGCATGGCTACCATATCCCGCTAATGTCTATGGCAATACTCTCCACTGTGCTACAAGCTTGCTTAGTCTGAGGGATTGCCTCCGAGTCAATGAGTCCATGCAATCCACTGGTTTTCCTTAGATAGAAAACTTTGAATCAGTTTGACTGTATGATCTGGTTGAATTGTCTCTGTTTAGTGCCTTGAGATGACATGTGTTGAATTGATGCTATATAAATAAACTGAATTATCCAAAATATGGTGGATTTTTGCGATCGATGTGGAAGTTCACCCTGCAATCTTTCATATATGTTTTTTACATGCTCAGCTCTCACGAATTTTTGGCAAGTCTACTTTCACACCATGTCTGTTGTACTCTCAAGAACTATTGATGCCTCAGCACATACTGGTATCTTTGGTCTCCCAGAGCAATATAGTCAATACTCCGTAAGAGAGTTGGAAGCGATAGCTTTTACCTCTGCGATCGCAAGGCATCACCTTCTCCTTAACTGGAAATCAACTATAGCCCCATCCATTACAATGTGGATAAAGGAGGTCATGTCCTTTTTGAAGGTGGAGAAAATTAGATATTCAAAAACTGGTAACTTGAAAAAATTCTACTCTAAATGGCAACCATTTATTGAGTTTGTTGTTTCAATGTAGAAATGTAATCCCCCCGTGCACCCAGCTTCCCCCATTTACTTATTTGTTTTTTTTTGGAGGTTTTTTTGTTTTTTTTTTGTTTTTTTATTATTATTATTTTTATTACCTTTATTTATCTAGTTGTTTATTTTCTCCTTATCCTGTTCTTCTTTTTCCTCTGGAGGGGTGTATGCGTGAGTATAACCACTCAAAAAGATGAAAGAGGCCGGTAATTTTCATCATAGATATACCTCAACTATGAGAGACAAAATGAGAAACAAAAAATCCAGAAAATCACATTGTCTGATTTTTAAAGAATTTATTTGCAAAATATGGTGGAAAATAAGTATTTGGTCAGTTACAAACAAGCAAGATTTCTGGCTCTCACAGACCTGTAACTTCTTCTGTAAGAGGCTCCTCTGTCCTCCACTCGTTACCTTCATTAATGGCACCTGTTTGAACCCGTTATCAGTATAAAAGACACCTGTCCACAACCTCAAACAGTCACACTTTAAACTCCACCATGGCCAAAACTAGAGAGCTGTCAAAGGACACCCGAAACAAAATTATAGACCTGCACCAGGCTGGGAAGTCTGAATCTGCAATAGGTAAACAGCTTGGTGTGAAGAAATCAACTGTGGGATCAATTATTAGAAAATGGAAAACATACAAGACTACTGATAATCTTCCTCGATCTGGGGCTCCACGCAAGATCTCACCCCGTGGGGTCAAAATGATCACAAGAACGGTGAGTAAAAATCCCAGAACCACACGGGGGGACCTAGTGAATGACCTGCAGAGAGCTGGGACCAAAGTAACAAAGGCTACCATCAGTAACACACTACGCCGCCAGGGACTCAAATCCTGCAGTGCCAGACGTGTCCCCCTGCTTAAGCCAGTACATGTCAAGGCCCGTCTCAAGTTTGCTAGAGAGCATTTGGATGATCCAGACGATGACTGGGAGAATATAATATGGTCAGATGAAACCAAAATAGAACTTTTTGGTAAAAACTCTACTCGTCGTGTTTGGAGGAGAGAGAATGCTGAGTTGCATCCAAAGAACACCATACCTACAGTGAAGCATGGGGGTGGAAACATCATGCTTTGGGGCTGTTTTTCTGCTAAGGGACCAGGACGACTGATCCGTGTGAAGGAAAGAATGAATGGGGCCATGTATCGTCAAATTTTGAGTGAAAACCCCCTTCCATCAGCAAGGGCATTGAAGATTAAACATGGCTGGGTCTTTCAGCATGACAATGATCCCAAACACACCGCCCGGGTAATGAAGGAGTGGCTTCTTAAGAAGCATTTCAAGGTCCTGGAGTGACCTAGCCAGTCTCCAGATCTCAACCCCATAGAAAATCTTTGGAGGGAGTTGAAAGTCCGTGTTGCCCAGCGACAGCCCCAGAACATCACTGCTCTAGAGGAGATCTGCATGGAGGAATGGGCCAAAATACCAGCAACAGTGTGTGAAAACCTTGTGAAGACTTAAAGAAAACGTTTGATCATTGCCAACAAAGGGTATATAACAAAGTATTGAGATGAACTTTTGTTATTGACCAAATACTTATTTTCCACCATATTTTGCAAATAAATTCTTTAAAAATCAGACAATGTGATTTTCTGGATTTTTTTTTCTCATTTTGTCTCTCATAGTTGAGGTATTTTTATTTATTTAATTACCGGCCTCTCTCATTTTTTTTGAGTGGGAGAACTTGCACTATTGGTGGCTGACTAAATACTTTTTTGCTCCACTGTATATGTGTTCTTTGTTCTTAAAAAAGAAAAAAATGTGGGAACTGTAGGTTGGCACGCTTATTTAGAGAAATGCTGCAATTATGCTTTGTTGCTGTAATAAATAAATTGAAAAAAATTAACTGAATTAGAATTAATTACTAGAATGAGTCACTAGCTTCCCTCAAACGCTCCGAGTGTCGCCATTGCTCTTTGAAATGTTGCACATTGTCGCCAATGGAGTCGTCAAAACTCTTGTATCTCCATGAGTGTGGTCAAAAAGAAAAAACAAGTACTTAACATGTAAAAATTTAAGAGAAGACCAACTACCCAAAGTGACAAGCCTATTATACAGAAGCACCACAACTCAGGTAGGGGAATCCCTTAACAGCTATTGCTTTTTATTGGAAATTAGCAAGAAGTGTGACTGGTGAAAAAGAATAAACTATGACTTAGACTTAGACAGACTTTATTATCATTTTGTACACACAGAGTTTATACAAAAGGAAATTTCGTTCAGTACAGCTCTCAAGGAATTTTAATTTTTTTTAAGTAAAGCTGTGATAAAGGTAAGCTAGCCTGACGTAGTCCTACTCAATTCTAGTCAGAATATGAGTCTGATACTGCTCCATAGAGCTGTGATTATGGGGCGTGTTTTGAACGAACCAGGAAAAAAAATGCCTCTGCACTCAATTGGATAGACCTACAACCAATAAGAGCAACGGAGTGCGTGACGTATGTTAAGCGACGCATAGTTGTTGTCAACAAAAATCAAAGCGTGCAGTTGCACGCCTAGAATAAGAAGATGAGCCTTGATCGCGTTTCTCTGCTCCTCTTTTAAAATTAATTTGCTGTCACCCAAGCGCGCTTTGGTCACGTGGTTTATTACGTTACTGTTGATCATCTGTCCATCATCGTATAAAGCCCGCCCTGACAATTTGATTGTCCCGCCAGATATTGTGCTAGCAAACTCGCGCTACTGTTGAGCAATGCCAGACCGAACTTCCCGACCTCAAACGTTGTGGGCGGGACTAAGTTCGGAATGGCACCCAGGTTAAAGGTAAGCAGCAGTGATAATGTAAACATAGGACTGTATATTAGTTCCAACATTAAGGTTTTTTGTTTTTTTTTCAAATCAAATTTTATACTAAATTCAGCAGTCTACTATAGGAGTCAGGAAACATTTTGACAAATTGGCTTTGGTCAAATGAGACAAGCTACACTTTTTGGAGAGGCTTAAAAAATAAATATTGTGCATCGTCCTGGACTGTCCTTAACCACACTCTATACATGGGGATGCATTGGCTAAGCAGGAACAAGGAAGCTGGTGTGAGTTGATGTGAAATTTGATGAAGCGCGATCCAGAGCAAACAAAGAGTCTAAGGTTTGCTGGAAGTTAATCTTTAAGCAGAACAATGACCCTACACATGTGGTCAGAGACACAATGGACTATTTCAATTCAAGCCGTATTGATTTGTTGGGATGGTTTTGTCAAAAAAAAAAAAAAAAAACAAGCACTTGCCCCATTTTACAATTTTATACAATAGTATGGGTCACCAGTTTATTGTTAGTTGTATTTTTTATTGCTTTGCAGTCCTTAAGCTCATAATTCTCAACCACCCCCTTTACATCCACCTCTGCTCACAATTTCCTCCTTGATCAGATCTCAAAGCTTCCAAATGAGGAAAGCTCAGTGCTTGATACTGTAGGTTAAGGGCATGGATCAGCTGTAGTTTTACAACAGCCATTAAGCTTATCTTCCACCTTAGGAAAAGGCTTTGATTGTAATGGTGAGCAAATTGAATGCAAAGTAAAGTCTCTTTCTTAAAGGCGCCTTGTCATCGACTCCTAGTATTAGAAATTAGTTATTAATTTTCAAACAACACATGAAATGCTAACCTTACACCATGATAGTGTTTACTTGGTCCTCTTTAAGGCTGGAAAGAATTTTGCATCAGCAGACACAGTTGTTCACTGTCACTATCTGCTGGAAGCTTGTATTTCCAAGTTAGAAAAGGATGGCAAAAAACTTTGTAGTCACTCCAAATCAGAGACAAAAGAATATTTTGCCATCAATAGTATGAGTAGTGCCTTGTATTTACATTTCTATAAACTTTCCAGGAAAGTCTGAATGCTTACACAGCTTTAGCTCCTGCTTTATTGAATTCCAAGAGCCACTCTCGATTTATTCTTCTTGGCATCAGCTGGGATGAAACTCTGCATTGCTGACCTCATTGACTTGATTTCTTCTCCGATAGACATAATCTATGTCTATGGCTCTCTTCTGTATTTATTCATTGCAAAAATGTGAAATATCATACCTCTGGTTATTTTGAAACCAATGTTGCTTAAATTTCTGTGGTATATGAAAAAGTATGCACTACTATGCCCCTTCAATATTGATAGAGGATTTGAAGGTGTAGAATGCACCATCAATATATATGTTGACCTCATAGGTAGAAAGAATTTCTAATTCTGTACAAATCAATTATTCAGCCCATCCTGTTATACTGCTCTACTTGTTTCTTTAATCTTCTCACTGTTAAAAACAAAAGCAAACTCACAAAGGTCACACACACAGCTGCTAAAATCATTGGACTCCCCACACCCAACCTCACAGACGCAAAGCAACAGGCCATTGGACGCTTTTCACTCTCCATAGAACGGGACCCCACTCACCCACTACAGGACTACCTCATACCCCTGCCCTCTGGACGGAGGTACAGGGCACTCAGGTGTAGAAGGGCCCGTTTTGGCAGGAGCCTGATCCCTTCAGCCATCACCTTTTTAAACAACAGGCCCCGTTGAGTGTATCATGTCTCGTATCGCGTCTTGTACTTGTGCTGGTGTTGGTGTTTACTGTGGTGTCTTTTTTATGTCTTTGTGTAAACGAGCTCTGTGTATGTGGAAAAGAATCTCCCCTTGGGGATAAATAACAGCCTAAAGTCTAAAGTCTAACCCACCCTTTGCTCTGTGTGCCCCAGGGAGAAAAGTATTCCCAGATTTCCCCAGACTCTGTCCCAAAGACCAAGCACACACTGATGATTGAAAAGCTGATATTTCTTCAAAACAAGAAGTTATATATACTTGAAATACCAAAGCTCTCTTGACCTTTCACTTCTAATAAGTCTGAACTTGTTGAAGTATGAATGTCTTTGGCAGATTCGCCCCATCTCACGCCAAGTTTTACATGGGTTATTTCCTCCCTAGCAATCATTGTTAAGCTAGACAGCTCCTCATGAGGTTAATAATATGTGTTGTGGCTGCATGTCCTGGTCATAAGGCAGCAGGTCTGTGGAATCAGGCCAAAGCTCTGTAGTCAAAGTGGACATCACAGGTCAAATGCACTCACGCAGAATTAGAGCCAATCTCTCTGGAGACTAATTGGAGCATATCAGGATCTAACGTGCTCAAACGTATTTTTTTCTCTGGCAGCTGAAACATTTAAGAGACCTGCATCAGCCTTTGTCTTAGTTTTAAGATTACACTGATTTTTTCATGCTAGTTCAGCACTTATCCATTTGCTACGTATTTATAGACTACAATTTTGCAGACTCTGTTTCTGGCAGATAAGCTTGTGTGCATAATTAGGTCAGTAGAACTCGTTGCAGACAAACTCGTGAATTATGGATTAGCAGTGGTCTGCCAGTAGTCCATCACCAGACCCTCAACTGTCACTGTTAAAAGAGTGAAAACTGTAGATGTAATGGTTTTGCTGCCTTCTAAAGACTGAAGATAATTGTACTAAACACAAACAATAAGCATGTCTAGTAATCTTTAGGATGTTTAAAAACTCCATTCAGAACTGGAAATAGCCGAGAAGACCATGGCAATTCTGGAGGAGCTGAAGGCTTGGAAAAAAAAAACATATATATGTGTTTAAATGTTTCACTCAAAGTTCAACACTTAAGAAAAGAGAATTATCCCCACCTATATATTTTAGCTAGTATAACCCCTGTCATAGCTGTTGCATGCGTTTGTAGTTTAGAGGTTCCATTGCTCAGTCATATTCAGGTCAAATTAAATCACTTTGGGATCTCTGGATAGTGGTAGTAAATTGTCCACAACAAATGTCAGCATCAAAGGGCTCAATGCTACAGTCGAACCTGCCAATCTGAACACGAAAGAAATCGTGTCAGGGCACAGAAGATTTCAAAGTTGCAAGCCCATTCAGGCTTTAAAAAGGGTTGGATCCAGTCATTTCTGTTTGTTTTGCTTTTTGAGTGCTTTTGCAACAGGTTCTTGCACTCCAACTCTGTTTTTTCAACACATGAAGAGAAAGAAGCCTTTGGGCATGCTCTGTGGCTTGGCCTGTCTGCTGACTGTGCATTGTATCACAAATCAAGGCGCACTTCTCCAAAATCCAGCTCAGACTGGAAAAATGTGGTGCTAATATGAAAACAATAGGAATACCAACAGCGGTGTGATTTGATTTGACTGAAATGTCGCCAAAGGTCTAGAAATCTCGGGGATATCATTTTATACAGGACAGAGTATATGGGAGCTGATCATCAGAAAGGCTTGCTTTAATGAAGAGATGTGAACCCAACACATTTATAAATGTGGGCATCGCTTCTGTTGATGTCTTTGTTATCTGTTTTTCTACTATTACAGAGGTTTCCTTTTTCTTTATCAGGTTCGAGTCCAAAGGGTAAGGTAGTGTGGACAGGTGCCAAGTCCTGCTGCAAAATGAAAACACCTTATACATAAAACTTGTTAGCAGAAGGAAGGATGAAAGCACTAAAATCTCTTGAGAAATGGCCATGATTTTGGAATTCAGAAAACACAGTGGAACAAACCTTGTAAACTGGATTTTAAGCAGGATTCTTCACCCTTCTAATTTAAATGAAACCAAAGATAGAAGCTTTTAGGCTAAATTTGACATATGTGTGGAAGGAAACTGCCACTGCACATTCTCATGAAGGCAACATACCAACCATGAAACCTGGCGGTTGTACAACATATTCTCATTATCAGTTCGTATGAAATCGTACGAAAAGTTATGCACAGTATTTCGTACGTTTTGGACGTTTTTCCTCGAAAAAACAGATCAATGCGCATGCGCAGCCAAACAGACGAAAAAAGCAGATCCGCGGACGGACGTAAAACTGGGAAAAACAGTGCAATAATTACTTCTTCAGGTCTCTAACCAGGTTGCTTGCTGTTTTGTATCTTAGGGTCAGGATTAGGGTTAATTGTATGTTAAATTCTATGTTATTTAATGGTGCGTAAGATGCGCATGCGCAAGGATATCTTGTCTCGAGGCAAGACGTAAAAATACGACGAAATGCGACGAAAAAAACGTCAAAAATGTACGAAATTACAGTGCATAACTTTTCGTACGATTTCATACGAACTGATAATGAGAATACACTGGGTTGTAGCCAGGGGGGCAATCAGGAACATGGGGCCTCATGAAAGACATTGATATACTGAATAAATAAAAATAAATAAATGCATAAATAAATAGACATATATGTATATGAAATGGTAAAAAGAGGTTAATTCCAACAGACTGTACTGATGCAAACTGGCCTGTCCCTGAACACAATGTCACCAACCTGTCATTGGGACAGGGAGGGGGGTGAAGAAACAGGGTTGCTGGTGGATCATAGGTTTACATGATGAAGGAGGTACAAAGACAATTATTTAGTGTAAATATCCTGCTAAACATCTACTAGCATTTAGCTGATGCTAACCCTCTGATGGCGTTTTCCTTGCCTGGTCTGGTTGGTAAAGGTAAATTCTCAGCTGCAAGCTTTCTGGTTTTGCTCTTTGGCCCCTGTGTTAATTACAGTCACACTATAAGCTCAATAAATGCTGAATTAATCCTGGATTATTTTTTCTTTAAAACTAAAAACGAAGCACAACAAAAAAAGAAAAACTTGCAAACATGTTCCATTTCAGACGCACCCAGCTGGGCGGCATCATTAATGATGTGATTTTATGTATACACATGCATATGTTTATCCTGTGCAGGCAGTGCTTTTATTTTATTTTATTTACTTTTATTTATCTTTTTTGTGCAGCACTTTGGAAACCTTGTGTTTATTTAAATCGTGCTATATAAATAAAGTGGATTGGATTGATTCACCTCCAACATTGAGGAAGAATAACTAAGTTGTTGTATCCAGCAGTTAGTTATCTTATTTTACTCAACAGGTTAATGATCTATCGTTCATTTGAACTTTTCAGGTAACTGGGTCACTGTATCGGATTCCCTCTCTCCTCTTACTCCTTCCTTTCTGTTTCCTTTTTGAAACCCAGACTTTAGGGCACTGCATTTTTCATCCGTGGACATTTTTACCTCACTACTGCTTATTTACACATTTTCTTGTGAATTTGTTTCAATCCTTATCACTACATTAAAAGACGTGTGCGTGACATGTGAGCGCTGGTGCGAGTGAACTGCTGGTGACAGACAGGGAGACCTGATGTGATGCAGGACCTGAGGACCAAACCATTTATTTCAATATCATAAGGTGGGGGGGGTCAATATATTCATGCTTTGTTTCACTGTTGCTGCTGAAAAATGAGGGAGAGCGTGAAAATTAGTTACTTTACTGCTGGATTTTCTTTTTATATTTGAAAAATATAGTGGGACTTATCTTCTTCTTTTGTGCTGCCCTTTAAATCATCCTAGACCACTGACTCTCAAAGTTGGAGTCGTGACCCCACTTATGCGTCTTAATCCACCAGTATGGGACCTTAAAATCCACTTCAGAAATGAAACTAAACATTATTAAAGATATGAAAGCATCACTTAAATTTTTTAAATTTTATATACTCTTATAATCCCAAAGGGAAATTACTTCTCTGCATTTAAACCATTCCCTTGGGAGCAGTGGGCAGCCATTGTGCGGCGCCTGGGGAGCAGTGTGGGGTTAGAGCTCTTGCTCAGGGACCCAAGAGTGGCAGTCTGTGGGAGTGGGGGATCGAACTCAAGCCCTAACCACTAGGCCGCCACTCCCCACTCAATATTGTGTGTTGTAATATGTTTAGACTTGTGATTCATCCATCCGTTTTCCATCACGCTAATCCCAAGTAGGGTCGCGAGGGGTGCTAGTGCCTATATCCAGCCGGCTACAGGCGAGAGGCGGGGTCACCCTGGACAGGTCAGCTGTCCATCGCAGGGCAACACAGAGACAAACAGGAAAAACTACCATTCACACACACACACTCACATCGAAGGAGAATATAGAGAAGCCAATTAACCTTACAGTCATGTTTTTGGACTGCGGGAGGAAGCTGGAGTATCCAAAGAGAACCCACGCATGCTAAAGGAGAACATGCAAACTCCATGTAGAAGAACCCCAGACCGGGAATTGAACCCGGGACCTTCTTTCTGCAGGCACCACTGCACAACTGATTTTTGGGGGTCATGAATGGATTTTGGTAACATTTTGTGGGTCAGAAGCTGAATGGTT